>CM031244.1:173943174-174625674 GCA_018340775.1 Taxus wallichiana var. yunnanensis
TGAGATTGAAAATGCCACTAAAATATCAACCAGAAATGGAGATCCTATGTGACTTCTAAATATTTTCAATGCAAGATTGGAACAAGAACAATAAAAAAATTTATTTCAGGCATTTACAATTGATAACATACACCATATTGCCCAAAGAAAAACATAGATTTAGCTCAAAACTTGTTAGATTCAATAGCAAGGGAGAGTTACATGAAAAATCTCAGAGTTGTGTGATGGCTATACACTTGTAACCAACTCACATACATTAATTTCCAACACATGAGACATTAACTGGTTCTTTAGTGGATTTTCTCAGAAAATGAGCTTTTTCTCAAAATTTTCCCTTGATTTTCAACTCCCGACCCTTTACAATTTCTCCAAAATGTATTATATACCTCATGCCACATTAGAGTCTTCCTTCCCAAGAAAATAATATGCTATGGGATCAAATTTGTCACAAAAAACCTCATGATTTAATGACAGTGACACCAAATGGAAAAACAACTCGCAGGTTGCCAGGTATGCACAAAAAGTTAAATCATTACACAAATTTGGATCATTATCCACCCAGGGGCATGTTTTTATCATTTAGGCATGCAAGCATCTTCCATTCATCATGTTTCATCCTTTCCCTTTTCAATTTTACCTCTGTAACTTTTGATTTTTCATTTCACATTTTTTCTCGGGCCTGAACCAAAATTACATCAAAAACACCATAGATTAAAGAATTAGGTCATGAAAATGATGCCAATGTTCTCAGAAGGCCAAGATGACACAAAATCATATAAGATTTGATGAAAATTGATGAAGAAATCATGATTCCAAGCTTCTTGGAGCTCCCATGGTGGCCCAAACAAACAAATGCACAAGTAACCATCGATCTCATCCACCTTTTAATATCATCCCTCCACGTGGAAAATGCCATTTAAAAATAAGCTCAATATTACCTTTTTAAACTTTGATAAGGCGGGACACATGTCAAAAAATGATTAGATTGGGCCCATGCCTTTAAAAAATGCATTTGCGACCTTTTGAAAATTTGGAAAAATTTTGCCACTTTTCTCTGCCTACCTTCTGGGCCCACCATGTGTCCAAAGGTGGGTCCCATTGAAAACGTGGACCAATTCTATAAATTTTGCCTCTTTTGTGGGAAAATGAATTTTTTTTGCAAAACCTCCGCAGGCGCAGATGCTCAATCTCTTCTCTGCCACGTGGCACTCTTCGATTTGCTGTGGGTCCAAACCTCCTATTCTACCTTCAAATCTTCTTACAAAATTTGAAAAATTTAAAACTTACTGTGGGCTTGCACTCTTCCTTTGAATTCTTAGAATGTGCCACGTGTCCATCATGGATAGGTTGCAGAGGCATGCTTCCCATTTACACTTTAGCTCCTTTTGCCAAAAAGGAAAAATTTTACTCTGTCCCCTAAGGTCCGAACCTCGCCTCCATTTTTCTTCCTTGGACACATGTCACTTCCTAACTTTTTGCGGGCCTTCGAGGCCAAAATTTGATTTTTACCATTTGAAGTTAAAAACTTCAAAGTCGTTGCAAAACTCGTTGCACCATCCTATCCTTTCCTAGACACGTGTCCACCGATGATTTTCCGAGGGATTTCAGGAAAAAAAATCACTTCATCATTTTGAGCCAAAAAACATCAAAATTCTCCAAGTCCCTCCGCCATCCACACGCCCTCCATGCCACGTGTCCTCTCCCTATTCGCTGCGGGCCTTCGGACCAAAATTTGATTTTAAAATTTTACATAATGAAAGAAAAATTTCCTAAGGAAAGCCCACCACCTACCAATCCCCTAGCCAATCAAAATGTGCCACGTAGGCACTTCATTACAGAAGGCGGAGCCACGAATCAAAATTTTCATTTTTCTAAAATTTCAAAAACTAAAAATTTAGAGACATTTCCCAACAACCCGGCCAATAGGAACCCGCCACGTTTCCATTACCTTGTGATGATGAATTTGATGGGAAAATGACACCCGTATGACCGTCAAATCATGAAAAATTTAAAGGATGCCCTAGAAATCAAAATTTTCAACAAGGATTGCAATTTTTTTGATTTTAAATCAATTGAATCATGTTTTGACATTATTTTCGACCTTAGGATTGGGAAATTAACCCATACAATTTAGATTTGATCAATTTTGATTTTTACACGATCTGGTAAAGGGAAAATGACACAACCCACGAATTGGAAAACCTAGGGCACAAATAAGAGCACACATGGATTTCTCTTTTAAACCAGGGTAGAACAACAAGTTTATGGGAATTTTTGAAACATTCAACCAGGGGGAGAAATTACAGATCACCAATTTGAGAAATAAAATGTTTTGAGCAAAATCAGACATGAAAAATTAGGGCACACAATGCAAGCTCAGAAATGGCACTAATATTGGCTCCTTCCTGCAGGGATGGGCACTCCCAGTGAGTGCCACAAGGACAAAACGTAGACCAAGTTCCAAAATACCATTGGGAAAAGGAGTCAAAACACAAGGTAGCCCAAAAACAAGAACCACCCAACAAAAATGAGCCGAGAAACCAACCAAAATGGCTTCCAAGAACAAAGGGCAAACCACAAACCACCAAATAGAAAAAAATAAAGCCAAAACAAAGACTATACAACTATACAATTTGTGCATACCTCACTTTGGGGATTAATCCAAGAAATTTTTAAATTTTTGCCATTAATAGGCAACTCCAACAATTCCTCATCTAGATATTTGAGAAAAAAGGTATGTTCACCAATCCTGATATCAATGGCATAAGGGCCCATCCATAATGCATCAAACTTTCCATGCTTGCCCTTGTCTTCATGCCTACTATCCCATAGAAAAACCAGATCTCCAATATTGAAGGCTCTAGGAGTGACCTTCTTGTCAAACAATCTCTTCAATTTCTCTCTAAATCTGATATGCCTTTGATGGGATGCTCTTCTCTCCTCATCAAGCTCAATAATTTGATTGATCCTTGATTCATATGGGCCATGCTCTTGATCTTCCAATTGTTGGGAAAACTGAAATGAAGATAATTGTAGATGTAAGGGTAGAAAATCCTGAGTTCCATACACCAATTCAAATGGGCTTTTACTAGTAGCTCTTTTAGGAGTTATTCTATCAGCCCAAACTGCAAACTTCAATTGTTCTCCCCACTTTTTCTTGTTCATTTCCAAGGTTCTTCTAATGATCTTTAGCAAGTTCTTATTACTGGACTCATCTTGTCCATTCCCTTGGGGGTTGTAGTTTGAAGAATAAGTCAAATTGATTCCATATTCATTGCACATTTCCATTAAAGGTTTGGCTCTAAAGCACATGGCATTATCAGATACAATCTTAACTGGAACTCCAAATCTGCATATGATATGATTCAATAAGAATTCCACTACCACTTGGTGTGTTGCCTTTTTAGATGGGATTGCTTCAACCCATTTTGTAAAATAATTAGTGGCTATAAGAATCCACTTATGACCAACACTAGAAGGATCTGAAATCTCACCAATGAAGTCCATTCCCCATTGTTTGAAAGGGGCTTCAATTGATATAGGCTGCAAAGGAAGGGAGCCTAAAGCTTTCAGTATTCTAGAGAAACATTGGCAACTATCACATCTTATAACCAACTGGGTTGCATCTTTAAAAAGAGTAGGCCACCAATAACCAGCCCTCAAAATCTTATGTGTTGTTACTCTTCTAGAAAAGTTTCCTCCACAAACTCCCCCATGGAAATCAGCAACTATCTTGGGAGCTTCATCTTCAGCTATGCATTTCAAGAGGACACCTTCAGGGTTCTTCCAAGCCAGCCCAAGGTCTGTAATGATATATTTTTGAGAAGCCAGCTTGAGGGATCTTTTCTGATTTTTATTTAAATGATCAGGATAGCAAAGGTGTCTAAGGTAAAATATTACATCCTTTTACCACTCAGAATTTACCAACTTTGCAAGCACATCTACCCTTTCTTCCTCTAGTTAATTCACTTCCACATTCTACAAGTTGCTCTCAGCCATGAGCTTAGCAAGACCCAAACCTCTTACCAAATTTTTGGTTTGGATGTCCATATCATACTCCTGTAGTTTGTTCACCCATCTACATATTTTACTTGAGATCTCCATCTCTGATAAGATGTCTTTCACCATGGTGTGGGGAACATAGGCAATAACTTTTGAACTCAATATATAAGGCCTGAAAACTTTTGTTTCTTTCACCAAGGAAAATGCTTGTTTCTCCATGATTGTATACTTTAACTTAGTAGCTTGTAAAGCCTTGCTAAAGAAGGAAATAGGCCTCTCAGCCTCATTCTCATCCTTTTGTAGAAAACATAAGCAATGGTATACTTAGAAGCAAAGGAAAAGATTTGGAAAGGCCTCTTATAGTTTGGGGCTGCTAAAATAGGTGCATGTTTAAGTGCACCCTTAATTCCTTCAAAAGCTTAAATGGCAGCCTCCTCCCATTTGATAACTTGGTCCTTCTTTAGCATGTTTGTGATTGGAAGAGTCAACCTAGCAAATTTGGAAACAAACCTTATAATAAAATTAATCGACCAAAGAAAGATTGGATGCCATTCTTGGTTCTTAGGATAGGTACCTTGTTGATTGCTTCCACTCTCTCGTGGTCTATCATAACACCATATTTTGACACAAGGTGACCAAGGAGCTTGGCCTTTTGCATGCCAAAATGAAACTTCTTCAGATTAAGAGAAATGCCATACTCCCTACATCTGATCAGCATCTTCTCCAAGTGCTGCAAATGATCATCTCTCTGCCTTGAAAATACAGTCACATCATCTTGGTAAAATGCAATGAACTCATTGATGTAACCAGAAAAATAAACATCCATTGCTCTTTGAAAAGTGGCACCAGCATTCATCAAACCAAAGGGCATCCTAACAAAAACATATGTCCCCAAGGAGTAGTGAATGTTGTCTTAAGTCTTTCTGATTCTTTGACAACCACTTGATTATATCCGGAGAAACCATCCAATGTAGAAAGCAATTCAGACCCTATCACAAGCTGCAACATATTTTCCATATTTGGCAAGGGATAGTTTTCCTTCATGGATGCTTTGTTTAGATTTCTAAAATCCACACAAAGTCTGATGTCTCCATTCTTCTTTCTAACTGGCACAAGGTTTGCAACCCAAGATGAATATCTAGTGGGCTGAATAATACCTCCATCTCTCAACTTCCTTAACTCCTCTTGCATTTTTATGGAGAGAAGTGGATTAATTGGCCTTTTCCTCTATCTGAATGGTTTGGCATTTGTTTCAAGAGGGATCTCATGCTGAAATAAATCTTCTCTGTATGCTTTCATCTCTGAATAGGACCAAGCAAGGCAGTCTTGATATTTTTTCAAGAGTTGGGCATAGGACTATTTTTATTCTTTACTTAAATTGCTGCCCAACCAAACCTTCCTTGGTTTGTCCTTTGTTCCCAAGTCATGCTCTTCCACATCCCTTAAAGCAGACATGTTTCTATTTATGATGCAATCAGCATTGTTAAAATTTGACTCAAGTGCAACAAGACCTCTAGGAATGGTGTTTGTTTTCAATTGGATGATATATTTTCCAAAAAAGTTTCTCTTCCTTCAGTCATGCATACCATTGGCTCCCAATCAATATTCTGATTTGCAAACTCACCCTAGTTTTGCAAGAACCTTAGCACTTGAGCATCATTGTTAAAGACTTGCCAATGTTTCACATTATCAGGGACAACTGGCCTAGTCAAGCACTTCAATGTTGTATTCAAAATAAGGTGAAATGGTGCAATTTTCAAATCTAGAACCCAGCACTACCAACTTATCAGTAGAAACATTAAGACCTCTTTCATGGTAAACAATGTTAAAGGAATCAAACATTTCAATTAGATCCCAAACTGCATGCTTATCTTTGTTTCATACGCTGATTTTTTATAGCATATAGTTTTCTTATTTGTTTGACAACCAACTCTGAGTCTCCTTTTGCAAAAATATCTTTCACTCCATACTTCCATGTAATCCTTAACCCTAACAACAATGCCTCATACTCAATAATGTTGTTAGTGCATTCAAAATTAAGTTTGAAGGAAAAAGCAAACTCTTCCAAACTAGGAGAAAGCAGAACTATACCAGCACCATTTCCAAATTTGGAGCAAGCTCCATCAAATAACAAGGTCCAAGGAGAACCTACCATATCAAGGCACTTTGATCTGTCCATCTTGTGTTCTTTTCCATCAGCAAAACCAATGAAATTCTCAGCATCTACATCAGCAAACAACACTTCATAGGAAGCATTGTTGGGATCTTCAATTAGGTGCAACATCTTATTTTCACCGTAAATTTTGACAAGGATACCTTCAATGGGAATGGTGTCAAAATATATGTCCATCTAAATGCTACCACCAACACTTGCAGCCCATTTTCTTGACAAAAGCATACCCTATTTGGCAGGGTAGTCAACAATTACAACATCCAGTTTCAAATTCTTACCCGAGATAGGCTACAAGTTGCACTACCAAACCCTTCACACAACCAACCACTAACAATTATCTTGAATCCATGGCCGTACACTTCCCATAGGAAACTTTCACCTTGATATCCAACTCATTCATGACTTCAAGAGGCATGACATTACATGATGCACCAGAATCAAACATACAATTGTGAAGTAGCCTATCTTTTATGAGCAAAGTTGTAAATAATGGATCAACATTCAATTGGGAATCAACCAAGGATGTCCCCAAATATACCTTAGGTGTCTCTCCAAGATCTTCCATTACTGGTGGTGTTTCAAGGTCAGCAATGATTTGAAGAGGAGTCTCAACAACATTTACATTTCTGCTTGGGGTGATCTTCTCTTCTTTCAATCCCAAGTACTCAAATGCTCTCTTCTTATGCTCAGGAATTCTAAGCAACTCAATGATTGGAACACTCACTTTAATTTGGCTCAATACCTGGGCTATGTCATAGGGGAAACTCTTTGGAAAAACAACATTGGAAGGGATACAAGAAGATTCATCAGATGGCAAAGGATTCTTGGTAGCTTGGGTGTGATGAGGACTGTAATTTTTCTCGGGATAACAAAGCTTCTAGCAAGTGTTTCTTTCCTAGGAGCTTCTTTTGGAATTCTTGTGAGCAAGGGTGTTTTAGTTTTGGCTTAAGGCCCAACTCCCTTAACAACTTTGATTCTAGTGTTATAGTCCTTCTCTTGAGTTACAACAACATTCATAAACAATTATCTATCTTCCTCCGAAGGGATACTATCATCATACTTCTTAATCATCAAAGCTCTCAAGTATTCAAAGTCATTGTTAGGAATTTCAAATTTTTGCACTACATCAACTTCAAGAGCATGAGGGGGGAGAAATACTTGTACCTACTTGATGAAATCCCAAAAGGTAGTAGCAGTCCTAGCACTTATTACTTCAGTAGATGTTGCTCCTCCTTGGGAGCTTGAAGAACACCCCACCATGCAAATATCATCATCAGTTCCATCCTCATTATCAACTTCATCAACTTTTTGGTCCACTTCACATGGAGGATGAGGAAGAAAACATCTATCAAACTAATCCATATCAGAAAATTCATCAACAACAGAAACCCTGGTAGTTAGAGGGTCAGGAACCAATCTATTTTCACGTGTTTGGGGTTGTCTATTTACAGATCCAATAGGACCTTTACCCTTGTCATCAAACCTCTGCTCATTCCTATGGTGATTTCCAAATCTATCTTGTTCCTACTGCCTAGGCTGACCTTATGAAGTCTTCCCAATTACTTTCTCATCTCTTGCCAACTTGTAAGAGATTTCTTGATACCCCTGCCAAAGTCTTCACAACCTCTTCTAAATCAGCACCTTTGCTAGCTTGAGGTTTTTCAGGGTTTATCAATTTTACACCATCTCTCTTAATAGGTTTCCCAACAGCCTTGATATTGTTCTCAATTTGAAGTTCCATGGTGAAAGCTTGTCCTATATTGGTTGGGTTCTTGTCTCTTAGGTAATAGGCTACCTTTTTATCAAATGCATCTGCATATTTGATTAAACAAGATTCATCATAAGGCCTCAAACCAATAGGCAACCTTCTCAAAGTTTTTTAAACCTTGTGTTGAAGTCATGGACTGATTCATTAGGGTTCTTCTTGATATTCTCAAACTCAGATAAAAGAAATCTAGGATCAGTCATGTCACCATATTACAACCTAAATGCATTTTCATTTTAGTCCATGAATCAATAGAATTATCAGGTAGAGCCTTATACCAATCCCTAGCATCTTCTTCTAGTGTATGAATAAACAACTTAATATACACATCTTCAAACTCTATCTCAAAATCTTCCATCATATTATCAAAAAGTTTGAGATGCTGATCACCAGTAATAGCATTGTTACCCTAGAATTTTGGAAACCTATTTCGACATCTTGTGAGACATCATTTGGGTAACCATCCATTCCTCTAAAATTTATAGGACCAAAGGTGTTAATAATGAATGGAGGTCTAGGCTGAGCCATATTGTTTGGTGGGGGTGATCTTGGAGGTGAGACAAGCTGATGAGGAGTGCTATGTCTTTGGGGCTCAAGAATGTGATTCACAAAACTGGTATCCTCTAAGTGCTGATTTTCTTGGAAAGTTTTACTCAAATTAAAACACAGAGGTGCAGATTAGAGAAGGAAATTACCAGGTACAACAGAAGGACCTTCACTAGCTGAGGCAAACAAGTTTATGAGAGGATTTCTTGAATCAGAATCACTTGAAGAAGAGTGATAGTCCTCTACCAAAGGCTGATATCTCTCACCAATGGCTATATCTTTACCTGATGTCTGACCTTTAACCACTTTCCAAACTCTTATCCCTTCCAACTTTGAATTTCTTGAATCTGAGAATAATTTCTTAGTAGATTCTTTAAGGAAGAGATATCTTCTTCCCTCTAGTTTTGCAGAGATCAACAACACAAAAATAAATGATAGAAAGCTTAAGACACTGGTATTTCCAAATTCAAATCAGCATGGAGTCACCACTAAGGAATTTCACCTTAGTTGTGCAAGAATGCACTAAAATAATTCTGTCAAATGTTTTTACTAGTACTGAAACCTTTACAAAGATTTATAAATTAGACCTTCATCTTTCTAGATCAATCAATCACAAAGCACCCAAAGTATATGAACTACTAGGAAATGGAAAAAAAGGGCATACAAAGCTTGAAACCCTTGTTTAAAAACTTGTAGATCTAAAGCATAGGATGATATTTTAACAATGTAGCAGCTCAAATACTTGAATACACAAATGCTCAAACTCCTCAAACACTTCAAAAAACTAAAAATTCCAAGAATTCCCTGTGAAATGCTTCGTGTTGGTATAAAAAAATTCTTCTTTTCAGTCTAAGCAGCACCATAGATATGTCATGGAGCTTAAAGATAGATTAGACCATGTTGTATGTCATTGGTAGCCGAGGATATGGTCTAGCTAACACTCAGGTTTATGAAGAAATGGATAACACTCCAATAGGACATGATCTTACCCTAGTTGTTTTAGGTTGTGCCTTGTAACCAAGGTAAGAGGACCTATTTTGTAACCTTGTAATAGTGAGGAGATGAATATTTCCTTCTCTTTGCTTGAAATTCTATGATGGAGACCTTGATGAAAATATGATCAACACCCTAGATCTGAACTCTCACAAGTTGTCACTTCTCAAAACATGGGTATGTTCTCAAAACAAGGCAAAGGTTACTAGAGACATTGGAAATCCTAATCTGTTATGCATACTTTTGCAAATGGATTTTGATCTTCTATGGGTATACAAATGTAAATCAGGGATAGTACATGATAGGATCTTTGTTGTTTAGATGATTTTTGGTGGGGGATTGACAAGACAAACTAGGATAGATTAGATATTTGACAATCTCTACAATACTTGAATAATTATCAGATGAAATGCCTAAAATAAGTAGGATATTATTTCAACGAGAAGAGGCACAAATGGAAGCCAGGATCCACTCTTCACACAATATTTGAGAACTCACCATAAAATCTTGAAGTAAAGAACTCAATCAAACACAAAAATCCATTATCAAACCACACCTAAGGTACCCCTAAAGGCTTATAATAAATCTCTCTGTCAAGGAAGGTAAAGTGATTTTAAATTTTTTTATCTCCTTATCAGATGAAGGCTCTTCTGAGTATGAGATTGCAAATGCCACTAAAATATCAACTAGAAATGGAGATCCTATGTGACTTCTAAATATTTTCAATGCAAGATTGCAACAAGAATAATAAAATTTATTTGTAGGCATTTAAAAATGATAACAAACACCATATTGCCCAAAGAAAACACAGATTTAATTCAAAACTTGTTAGATTCAATAGCAAGGGAGAGTTACATGAAAAATCTCAGAGCTGTGTGATGACTATACACTTGTAACCAACTCACATACATGAATTTCCAACACATGAGACATTAACTTGGTTCTTTGGTGGATTTTCTCACAAAATGAGTTTTTTCTCAAAATTTTCCCACGATTTTCAGCTCTCGACCATTTACAATTTTTCCAAAATGTATTATATACCTCATTCCACATTGGAGTCTTCCTTCCCAAGCAAATAATATGCTATGGGATCAAATTTGTCACAAAAAACCTCATGATTTAATGACAGTGACACCAAATGGAAAAATAACTCACAAGTTGCCAGGTATGCACAAAAAGTTAAATCATTACACAAATTTGGATCATTATCCACCCCAGGGGCACATTTTTATCATTCAGGCATGCAAGAATCTTCCATTCATCATTTTTACCTTTTCCCCTTTTCAATTTTACCTCTGTAACTTTTGATTTTGTCATTTCACATTTTTTCTCGGGCCTAAGCCAAAATTACATCAAAAACACCATAGATCAAAGAATTAGGTCATGAAAATGATGCCAATGTTCTCAGAAGGCCAAGACGACACAAAATAATATAAGATTTGATGAAAATTGATGAAGAAATCATGATTCCAAGATTCTTGGAGATCCCATGGTGGCCCAAACAAACAAATGCAAAGTAACCTTCGATCTCATCCAAATTTTAATATCATCACTCCACGTGGAAAATTCCATTTAAAAATAAGCCCAATATTACCTTTTTAAACTTTTGATCAGGCGGGACACATGTCAAAAAATGATTATATCGGGCCCATGCCTTTAAAAAATGCATTTGCGACCTTTTGAAAATTTGGAAAAATTTCCACTTTTCTCCGCCTGCCTTTTGGGCCCACCACATGTCCAAAGGTGGGTCCCATTGAAACCGTAGACCAATTCTATCAATTTTTCCTCTTTTGTGAAAAAGGAAATTTTTTCAAAATCCTCTGAGGCTCGGATGTGATATCTTCTCCACCACGTGGCACTCTCTGATTTACCGCGAGGCCAAGCCTCCTATTCTACCTTCAAACCTTCCTGCAAAATTTGAAAAATTTAAAACTTACCGGGCCCACGCTCTTCCTTTGACTTCTTAGAATGTGCCACGTGTCCATCATGGATAGGCTGTGGAGGCACGCTTCCCATTTACACTTTAGCTCCTTTTGCCAAAAAGGCAAAATTTTACTCTGTCCCCGAGGTCCAAACCTCTTCCTCCATTTTCTTCCTTGGACACGTGTCACTTCCTAACTTGTTGCGGGCCTTCGGGCCAAAATTTGATTTTTACCATTTGAAGTTAAAAACTTCAAAGTCATTACAAAACCCATTGCCCCATCCTATCCTTTCTGGACACGTTTCCACCGATGATTTTTGAGGGCTTTCGGGCTAAAAATTCACCTCATCATTTTGAGCCAAAAAACATCAAAATTCTCCAAGTCCCTCTGCCATCCGTATACCCTCTGTGCCACGTTTCCTCTCCCTATTTGCTGCGGGCCTTCGGACTAAAATTTCATTTTGAAAATTTTACATAATGAAAGCAAAATTTCCTAAGGAAATCCCACCATCCACCAATCCCCTAGCTAATCAAAATGTTCCACGTAAGCACTTCATTGCAGAAGGCGGAGCCACGGATCAAAATTTTCCTTATGCCAAAATTTCAAAAAATGATAAGTTAGAGACATTTCCCAACAACCCCCAGCCAATAGGAACCCGCCACCTTTCCATTACCTTGTGATTATAAATTTGACAGGAAAATGACACCCATATGACTGTCAAATCATGAAAAATTTAAAGGATGCCGTAGAAATCAAAATTTTCAACAAGGATTGCAAATTTTTTATTTTAAATCAACTAAATCATGTTTTGACATTATTTTTGACCTTAGGATCTGAAAATTAACCCATACAATTTAGATTTGATCAATTTTGAGTTTCACACGATCGGTAAAGGGAAAACAACACACCGCGAATTGGAAAAATCTAGGGCACAAATAAGAGCACACATGGATTTCTCTTTTAAACCAAGGCAAGACAACAAGTTTATGGGCATTTTTGAAACATTCAACTAGGGGGAGAAATTTTAGATCACCAACTTGAGAAATAAAACGTTTCGAGTAAAATCGGACATGAAAATCGGGGCACACAATGCAAGCTCGAAATGGCACTAACATACCTTTGCATTACATTAAACACTATAAAACATAGAAGCTTCTTACACTATAAAGTAACACCATAAGTCACGTGCACATCAGATCTAGTAGCATAACTCTAAAATAATTCATTCTCTCTAAACTAAATAGTTCACTACATATTTATAGTGGTAGGGACTTTCCCTTAACCTCATATGCCCTTCCCAAAATAGGTCGCATGTTGATAACAACTATGCACCTTTACAATGACATGCACACATGTAAGTGTACTAATAATAGACATCCTATAGTTAACTGAAAGAATTAATCCTATTATTAAATCAAGATCATGCATGATGTTTATCAGTCACTCATCCCAAAAATATCATTTGTGTGTCGTGCAAGTCTCCATCCCAATGTGTGCTCCGTATGCTATCTCAAAAAATAGCTTGTATCCATGAAAAAGGATAATTCCTGAGTCAACTTTATCGGCACGTGTTTCCTTTCCTATCATTCTACACCTTCAAATGTGCCTTGTTCCCACACATGAATCCTATGTGTGTCTTCTCCTTAGGACAATATTATGTTTGCTCAACATTACCCCATACTAAAGTACATTTTCATCTCGAAATGGGGCTTCTTTTTGATGTTCCCAAATAATAAAGAATAAGAATTAAAATAATGTAAAGAATCAATGTACAAAATAATGGATCTTTACTTTGCAGCTTCCTCTTCTTCAATTGGGAGGATCAACTCTGGATATTCAGTTTTAATCTCATCCTCCAATGTTTGTTAGCCATCCAATGTGGTCCTTTTCTTCTCTTGAATGTCTATGGCGATGGATTCCAACTCATCTTGAGTAATATTTTCCTTCTCATTATATAAAATGTAGACAAAATTGGCCATAATAGACATCATTCCTTCCAAAATATCCATCTTCTATGCTATGAGCTTCCCAATCTCATATATTCTATCCTTATGTGGATCTTGGGTTGTTGTGAGGGATTCGTGCTTCTATTTTAGAAGTGACAATATTTTTACACACCCTAAATTCTCATCCTTCCATACTACTAGGACCTCATTATCCTCAACCAAAGTTCTAGCCCTTATTACTACCTCTGGAGCTACACACAAATTCAGAGCTTGGTTTACTTTCTTTAGCTCATCCTTCAAAGTCTAGAGAAATGCCTCATAATTTAAAATTTTTATGATCATAGAGGCCCTTTCTCTTTTTGCTTCTTGTTCAATATATTTTGGTGTAAACATTTTAAGTGTTCCATATTCTAGAACCAAATCAACCAAAGTGCACACATAATACATTGTAGAATGAAAATTATTAGGTACCTTTGGTTCTAGATGAGGCATTGATTTAAAAATGTAATCACCAATCTCCTCTACCATGCTAATGAAGGCCTCGTTATTTTTTTCTCTTTCCTTCTTTTCCTTTAAGCACTTTATATCTACATTTTTATCCTTGTTATCCTCCATCAGCTCTCTAATGGTGGTAACCTTATCAATATTCATCCACGCCACCTTAGCAGATACCTTGACTAAGGCATTATTGACCTACTCATTAGACATAAGAGTTGGATTTACAGTCATGTTCCTTCTCTGAGGTTCCTTCTTTACTCTCCTTGATACACAAGAATCCTCGTATACATCAAAATCTGGTTCATCCATGTGAGTCTGCATAGACCAGGATAGTTGTTTCTTTGCACATGTAGTGGCTATATCTGGGTCCATCAACTCCCACCCATATAACTCCTTAAGGTCCATTATACTCTAAAACCGAGTGTGGATGATTTTTCTTGTGTCCTCAAAGCATAGCCCATACTTGGCACAACATATTATTCACTTCTCCTCATCCTTAGCCCATTAGGAACCTGAGTTCCATGGTTTGGAGTTGGTTCTTCTCTTATCTAAGTTGAAGCGGCACACTAGTTTTATCATGCACGCTTTTTCCGCTTCTTTCTCCCCTTCTTCTTCATCTTTCATTTCTTCATCTCTGGGATCCTCCACATCTTCTAGTTGACATTGGGGTTCTAGGCGCACTCTCTTCAGACTCCTCTACCTCCTCATTAAGCTTCATCTTTCTCCTTCTCTTCTTCTCAAGTGCTTCTTTTTTAGGGGAGATTTGAGGTGATCTCCTTACAGGATGTGGTGTTCCCACACCTTGGGTTCTAGTTCTTCTAAATACCTTCTTGAATTGGCACTCTTTAGGGACTGCATCTACGTCCAAGTCCTCTTCTACTTCTTGTACCTGTGGTGGAGTATCTACACGCTCACTCTCCACTTTGTCTATGGGCTACCTCCAGCCTCTATGATCCAAGCCTCCACTATCTTTGTGTTCTTCTTCTTCCTCATCTATCTGTATGGTCGTAGTAGGCTTTGGAGCTGGCACATTCTCCATTGTATGTTTTCCCTTAGGCGGCCTTGGGAGCATGAACTCATTCTCCACATACTTATTATTCTCCAGCCTAGGCTTAAGCTGAAGATATATGAGTGTGGCTCCACTTGTCCCCAATATCCAAGCTTATTGGATTTATGTTTATGACATCTGAAATGAGCCTCTCAATGTAGGTAGACCAACCTGGATATACATATGTTTTCCTGAGAGTGTGGTAGTCACAATATACCTTGTTTGTGTTGAATTTCAGACAATGCACATCAATAAATCTATGAACTAAGGCCTAGAATTAGTGTGTTGTGAAGGCATAGGGAAATTTACACCATGGACTCCATGTCCCATCCTTCATGGAAAACCACGTGATGCAGAAATGTTGATACACTATGAACTGTACTACCTTTCCTACTACCAAAGGTAGTTCCTTTGGAATGCACCATTCCTCCTCAAATGCCACACAAATTCGGTCATACCACATTTCTACCCTTTTCTTGAATGGGCCACTCATTGATCCTTCACATAAATATTTCTCAAACCTCTCCACGAGGGACTTCTTCTCAGTGGGGTATTCCCAAATTTTGTTATTTTTCCCATCGAGAACTCCAATTTCTACAAAAATAAGGGATAGTAGGATAACGCCAAAACTTATCTTCTCACCTGCACCCACTTCCTCAATAATAGTTTCTACAATGTAGTCACCAAGTTGTAGATTTCTCCCTCTTTCATTTTCTTTGCAATGTGTAGCCACATGGTATTTACTTGTGACCATCTCTCTTGATCATTTAACTTGGTGAGCAGATGCATGGCTTCCTGCACTACATGAAACGTCTTTAATTTGTCTATGTACATTCCATGTGGATATTTGGAGTATCCTAACTCCTTCTTTGGTGGCTATAATAGTTACCTTATCGGCCCGAGATCACTCATGATATTTATCCCTGTGCCCTTCAGTCTTATCAATGTGGCAATCAGGGATGTTGTGATCCTTACCCTCCATCCAACAAAATAGAAAAATTCCTCATGGACTCTACTCATAAGCCATTGGTATAAAGCCTCTAGTTTTCCAAAGTATGGGAGTTCATATAACTAATAAACCCCTACCTTTTTCAGCAACTTCTCTCCAACATCATCATATACTGGCATGTCGTCCACCGTGCACTTGCTAGTCTTCTTGTTTAACAACACATCCAATTCTCCCCTATTATTGGTGGTGTGGTGATTGTAATCACTTATCTTGCATCAATGAATGTGTGAATCCCAATCCCAACTGACTATCACTCCTTCTAGGTATTGCATCTTTGAAAAGTTTCTCTTGGGCGTAACTTCGACCTCAACCTCCACCTTTTTCTTTCCCTTTGTGCATGCTGCAGGTACTTTCTTTGGTGCCACTATAAAAATCCCAACTTTTGTCTTATGTGTTAAGTATGCTCAAAACCTAGCTCAAAATTATGTTCCCTAGCTTGAAACCGTGTGCCATAGCTCTTCTCAATACTTCTATTACACTCAAACCATCCACCAATGGGGACATAAGCCACTTCCACACATATATTTTCTATCCACATCTTGTTTCATAGCTCTTTGCACCTCAATACGATTTTCTTGGCTTGATCACACTTAGCTCATTTGAATACTTATGACCACAAAGGTAAAAATGAACCCACATCACGTCCTTATATATATTTTTAAAAAATTAGTGCATTTGTTACTTCTTCACTTACCACCAATCCTCTCATTAATTGACCATTTTCCCAATTTCTATGTGGTACACCTTCATGCCCCATCTATAGCCTTCTAGCATGTCTTCCTACCTTCTGGATACAAACTTCACTTCTGAGCACTTATATGTGCGAATTACCTTACTACTGCGCCATCTTTTAGTAGTTTCCATAGCCACCACTTACCTCGTGTTATACTTTCCATTCATTCATTTCCATCAATGGTGTTCTTTAGAAGTAATTTCATTTCTAATATCTCCTTTCCATTCTTGAATAGCACATGTAAGCAGTTTGTTCTCATGTGTACCCATTTGTGAATAAAAATAACAGCCACCCCACACCAATACTTGAGATTTTAATTAGCTTCGATTGCACAAACGCGCTTATTACACAAAACACCAAAATAAATTGACAAAGCACAATGATAAAGAAGGAAATACTTTAACATAAATACAAAAAGGGAAACCTATATTAAATGGAAATACTAACTTATTAAAAACACCAAGAAAACTTATTTATAGTAGAACTTTAGCCTACTCCCATTAAAGTAACCGGGTAACCGTATCCCATCAAGCACCTCTAACTAGAAAGCACCCAATTTGAGTATATGAGTGATAACATATGGCCCCAACCAATGCACCTTAAATTTACCTGGATGACACAGGAACTCAGAATCATAAATAAGTACCATATGTCTAACCTCAAGCTTCTTATCCCTGATGTGTTTTTCATGCCATGCCTTCTGCCTAAAATTTTCCCGCTTCTGACTCCAACATGCTATGACACACCTCTCATCCAACTATATTAACTTTTCAATTATTTCTTATAATTCTTGCTCATCGAGATAGACCTATAGCATACACTATACACAAATATGGGAACATGAATTCCATATTAAGACTTGCTTCTATGCCAAACACCAACTCAAAGTTTGTTTCCTTATTCAACCTCTTTTAGGTTGTTCTATATGCCCAAAGCACAATAGAAACTTTATCATCCCATCTTTCCTTCCAACATCACAATTTTTATCATGTTCTAGCTCAAAATCTTGTTGAAGGCCTCTCAGTGTCATTTATCGAGGATGATAAGGTGTAGTCTTATGGTACACAATCATAAATTCATCCAATAATATCCTGATTGTCTCATTCAAGAAGTGTTTTCCCCTATCACTTTTTAAGCTTAGCAGGAATCTATACCTAGTAATAATAGTTTCCCATAAGAACATGGTTGTTTTAGCTATTGTACAATCATTTGTAGGTGTTGCTTCTACCCACCTTGTAAGATAATTTGTGTAAGTGATGATATAGCGTGATCCATTTCTACATGTAGTTGGTGAAATAGGACCCACAAAGTCTATAACCCATTTCTCAAATGGCTCTACACTAGCAATAGGCCTCAAATGCATTTCATCTCTTTACCTAGGTTTTCCAAGGTGTTGACAGTGATCACATGCCTTACAATACTCTTTACAATCTTTATATAGGGTCTCCCACCATAATCCAACGAGTAGAATTTTACGTGCAAGGGAGTCACCTACATAGTTCCCACTTATAATACCACCATGATCCTCTTCCATGATATATGCATGCTCATGTTCTAGTACACACCGGTGCAATACTTCATCTTGGCCTAATTTGTATAAGTCACCACTGATCAACATGAAGGGTGCCACGTGAATTGCAAGTTGTTTCTTCTCTAATGCTTTCATTCTTTATGGCACCATACTTGTGCATAAAAAGATAGAAATATCCTCCAACTCCAAAGGTGTGTAATATAACCTACATAATTGTGCACCTGAAATTGTATCTTCAATTGTCTGTAAATCCTCCCTTGGTGAATTTGTGATAAGTGGTCTAGGCTAGAATTACTCTTACCGGGTTTTACTATAACTGTGAAATCAAATTCTTAGAATAAGAGCACCCATTGACATATGTGCCCCTATAGAATGGACTTATTTACTAAGTTCTTTAATTCCATGTGATCGAGTATAAAATACAAATGGTGTTCTAGCAAATATTATCTAAATTTATGTAGCACATAGATCATTGACAAGGCCTCATGCTTTATATTTGTGTAATTTTGTTCGTAGGAGTCAAATTTCTACTAGCAAAACAAATAGGTTGATCTATAATACCCTCTCCAAGATGAGATAACACCATGCTAATGGTCAAGCCGTAAGAATCCACATGTACGTTAAATGGTTGGTTCCATGAGGGAAAATGCATAATAGGCATTTTTTAAGTCTCCCCTTCAATGCCTCAAATGTTTGTTGTTGTAGTTCTCCCCAATAGAATGTCCCATTTCCTGTTAGTAACTCTTCTAGGGGTGCAGAAATCTTTGCATGTGCTTTGATAAATTTTCTATAATACCCTGTGTGGCTAAAGAACCAACATACCTCACTCACGAAAGGTAGGCTCCTGGTCAGACCACAATAACTCTAACCTTAGCTAGATCTACTAATAAAACTTCCTCACAAATTATATGCCCTTACAGAGTTCCAAAAGGTGTATCAATCACACATTTATTGATGTTTAAGGAGATTATTAACTATTTGCATATTTCAAACACTAAGCATAAATTGTCACAATGATCCTTAACAAGCCCATATACCATCCAATCATCCAAGTAAACCTACAATAATTTGTGAATAAAATATTGGAATGCTTGAACAACTATGTGTCAAAATACAATAGGTGCATTTTTCAAACCAAAGGGAATCATAGTATATGAAAAATTCCTCATTCAGTGGTGAAAGTTATTTTCTCTTGATCCTCCTATGCAATTCTAACCTGATGATACCTAGAGAATCCATCAATAAAATAATAAACTTTGGGCCCTAAAACACCTTCTAATATTTCCTCTATGAAAGGTGTAGAAAAAGGATCAATCACACATGCAACATTCAGTTCCTTGTAATCCACACAAATCCTAATCCGACCATATTTATTTATAGTGATTACCATTGCGCTAACCCACTTTGAATCGTCTAAATATAAGGGGTGTTGCTAGAAAATATAGTTTGAATTTATGCAGCACATAGATCATTGACGTGACCTTACACTCTGTAATTGTGTAATTTTTTCTGCAGGAGTCAACTTTCTACTAGAAAAACAAATAGGATGATCTATAATACCCTCTCCATGCTGAGCTAACACCATGCCAATGGTCATGCTAGAGGCATCCACATGTACGTGAAATGGTTGGTTCTATGAGGGAAAACCTAGAATAGGAATTTTCATAAGTATCCCCTTTAATGCCTCAAATGCGTGTTATTGTGGTTCTCCTTAATAGAAGGTCACTTTTCCTTTTAGTAACTCTTCTAGGGGTGTAGTAATATTTGCATATCCTTTGATAAATTTTCTATAATACCCTATGTGGCCCAAGAATCTGCATACCTCACTGACCGCGAGCTTCACGGACTCCACAATAACTAAAATATTAGCTAGATCTACTAACAAACATTCCTTGCAAATTATATGCCCTAACAGAGCTCTAAAATGCATATCAAACAAGAAGTTCTTGATGTTTAAAGGTATGCTTAATTGTCTACATATTTCAAACATTAAGAGTAAATTTTCACAATGATCTTTAAAAGCCCATATACCATCCAATCATCCAATTAAACTTGCAATAATTTGTGGATAAAATCCTAGAATGCTTGAACAACTATGCACGAAAATATAGAAGGTTATTTTTTCAAACCAAGGGAATCATAATATATGAAAAAATTCCCCATTTAGTGGTGAAAGTTTTATTCTCTTGATCCTCATGTGCAATTCTAACCTAGTGATACCCAGAGAATCCATCTATAAAATAATAAACTTCACACCTGTAACACCTTCTAATATTTCCTCAGTGAAAGGTGTAGGAAAATGATCAATCACACTTGCAACATTTAGTTCCTGTAATCTACACAAATCATAATTTGACCATATTTCTTTATACTAATTACCATTGGGCTAACCCACTCTAACTCCTCTAGGGACTTAATGATGCCATATTTTAACATGTAAATTTCTTCCTTAACTTTTATGCACATGTTAGGGTTTGTATTGTAAGGTCTCTCTTGGACCGGGTGCGCTCCTTTAATTAGCTTAATCTTCATCTCACCTAATGACTCATGCAATCCTCTCAACTCATGGTAGCCCCTAGGAAATAATTCATAAAAATCTTGTAGTAACTCAATTATCTTTGCCGGTTCGTAATCAAACCAGTAATCCCCGATTATTTCCTCCTTGGGTTTAGCATTCATGCCAATGTTCACTTTCTTGTTATTCATAGGTTTATGAAAGGAATGCACATTCTTATCCACACTATCTAACACTTCACATGTACCTATTGAATGATCTATATCTATATTTTCTACTTCTTCATCATCAACTATGTAGACCATATTTCCTTTTTCTTTCTCACAACAAGCGTGCTTAAGTAGTGTGTAATTTGTCTCTTCTACTTCATCAAAATATCCTCCTGAGTCTATCTCACCAAATAAATTCTGAATGAGTTCTGCAGACTTTGCATTGTCTCCCATAGTTAACTACTTTATAACCTTTAATGCCTCTTCCACCGGAGGTTTAGTAGAGAAGTATTCAAAATTATGGATCATTCCTGAAACCAAGTCCTTCAAATTTCGATTCTCCCTATGCAGTTCCACATAAACATACCAAGCATGTGTGTAGCCTTGTAAAGTGGAATAAAGCTTATGCACCCATAGTGAAGGTGGTAAAGCTTCCTTCCCCTCTATCCAGAATCTCTGACACTACATAAAGTGGTGCTAAATAGGTTGATTACCATGATACATGCATATTTGATTAGGTGCATTACTCCTGAAGAAATGAGCGGTTAGAGAAATTATGACTTCATTCCATTCTATGAGATTATCCTTGTGAACCATCCACCATTGCACTACTATTCTCGCACAAGGTATATACTAACATATTTCTTATTTCCACTTGATATGTCCACTGCTTCTCCATGGCATGCATGAATATCGTAGGGTCTCCTTCTCTAGTGTACCAAGGTACAAAGTTGTTACCTATCCTCCTAATACATCAAGGTTTTCTTCTCCACACAAATTTGCTTCTTACTTATTTCCCAACCTGTCTCATAGGTTCCATGTGCCCAATTATCAAAATCAATACTTGTAGTATCACTAATAGACTATGTATATTCCCACTGGAGGATTCCTTCCTTAGATGGCTCAAGTACTTCCGGATCTCGAATGACATGCACATAAATTATGTTTAGGTCTTCCTCACTCAAAGGTTCAACATAAGGTGCATATTTCCCATCTTTTAAAGGGATAATAACTCTTTCTTCCTTATTCTCAAAACTTATATACCCCTTGTTGAACCATAGATCAACATTATTTGTATAACAAGGGTGCCCAAGTAGAGCTAGGAAGTTGTCTGCTTCTACAAGTGCTAAGACCTCAAATTCCCCAGTGAACTTGGCCCCTTGTATAGTAATGGATGCATCCTTTAAAACTCTAATGGGAGTGGCCTTAGTTCGATTGGCCAAGAACAATACTTTAGAGGATGGATGTAATGGAGGTCTATTTATTTGTACCCATGCATATAAAGTAAGCACATTAACTTTCATGCATGTATCAATCAATATATTCTTTAGGATCCATCTATCCACAACAACATTCGAGTGATTTCCTAGTCATAAGACAAGCTTTGAGGGGGAAGATTAACATGTAGGATCTACCATCCATTTTCAATACTTGTGTGTGGAGTGTTTCCCTTTAGCCAATTCCCTAATAATGGAATGATATTCTCCTAGCGCAACATCTTGCATACCTCTTTTAAGTCATCAATATCTGATTGGACTATCTCTGTTGCCTTCTTTTGTTCCAAATTTTGTGACTATTCCTTTAAACACTGTATTTCACCCTAAAGATTTCTGAGTACCTCCATGGTTTCTTGATAAACATCCTTATAATGTGCAAGATCTAACTACCTTGCATGTAAAAATTCCTCCTTAGTGATGGTAGGCTTCTATTGTAATGCTTCCCAAAGCACACATAGCTTCAATGCGTGTATTAATCTTATTAGGTAATACCTTAGGTTCCAATGCCAACTTTGGCACCCATAGATTTTACACGGTGCATTGTATGTTGACCATCCCTACACCCTTGTTCTCCTGTTTATGTTGCTTTCTAATATGCTCATATAAGTCCGGGAATTCCTCATAGTTATGATTCTTCCCACAAAAAGAACAAGTAATATTCTGAGGACATTCATTCTGTCTTGGTCAAGGGATTCACATGTAAAACATTTTTTCGAGGTAACTCACGTCATCCACCACCACCTGACCTCTACCTTTAAATCCACCATGGTATCTTATACCTTTTCCATGACCTCCTTCAAAGTTCCCTTCATTCTAATCATAGCATGCTTGAGTGTGATCATGATCATGGTGCTCACTTTTACCTTTAGAGTTATCTGATACTCCTGTCTATCACACACCAATATCTATGGCATCATGGATCTAACCAATCAACATGTAGCCTTTTTTTATCATGAGTCGTGGACTAAAAAATATTACAATAACAAGATACATTCTTTTTTATCACCCGTTGTAATAATGGGAAGTGGCTTTCATCATGGTTTAAATGATATATCTCACGTCTACAAATAATGAACACACTTTGATCTATGAGGAAAACTATCCTTAGTGTTCCCTTCCACTTCACAATTTGTACACTAAATCCTAGTGTGCATCTCTTCGCTGAATTTACCGATAGTTTCTCCAATTGCCTCGCCATAGTTGTAATTTGTGCCTCCAAGAATGGGCTCATTCTAGTGTCTATAATCCCGATTACTTCAACACACAAAGTGGCTTCAATTTCTTTGTGTGGGTTTTTATATCTCTTATGTGACAATGCCCTTCTGAAAGGTGTGATCAAGCCCCCCAAAAAACATTTTGCATGATGGCTTGCATGAATGCCATAAGAAATTTTAGACAACAATGTCTTGAAATGGGCATCATATTCCTAAATGCTCTCAGTAGTTCCCTGCTTAATATCCTTGAGTGCGCTTATAATCTTCTACTCAAACTTAGGGATATGAAACTCCTTAAGGAAAGCATCCTTTAATGTTGCATAATCTATGCAAATCTGATCAAGGTCAAACTTCCTTTACCAACTATGTGTGCATCTCTACATGTAGTTGCAAACTAAATTATCTTGCACTCGAAGCCATGAATCCTTTTGCGCGCCATAGTATCTCATACATGTGCACATGTTCAGCAACATCTTCTATGCCCCTATAATTTGGAATACAGAGAGACATCTCCATGTAAATATTCTGGGGTTGATGAGAACCCTACCCACCTGATCCATAACCTCATATGTTACCTTTTCCTACAGAACCACTAGAACTTGAGCCACCTATACCTCCCGATCCTCCACCTAAAGATGGAAGTGGACCATTAGATGTCTTGCCCTCTGTTTTAATAGTGGTACTAAAATGAACTCCTATAGTCTACAAAGTGGTACTAATCCTAGAAGTGAGTCCAAAATTCTATGTTTAGTTTTGTGCTGATGATGCGCCTAAGAAGGTACCTATAAAAGACAAATATGTTTTCCTAACAATATATGTACTTATTATCTAACTTACTCCTACTCTTTTACTACCCAAACTAGCTTGTTGACTATTGGTTGTACTAGATATTGGAAAACCAAGCGCAAGGGCTAGGTTTCCATGTAGATTCAAATGCACACACACTGTGGTCCATGTCATCTCTACTAGAATGCTCCCATGTGAGGTAGAATAGGGATCCCTATTATGCTTTCCCAAATGGGGGAGTTCTAGATGCTCTAGCTCGTGCCTCTCGTGTGAGCTCCAAATCCTTCACGAGCCATCTCTCTCCTCAACTCCATCCACTCTGCAATATCATGTTGCTTCTCTATCTCCCTCTCGCATGCCTCATTATACTTAATCCACCTTTCTTATCAATGCCTCTCTACTTGCCATATCTGTCATCCCTCACCAAACCTTCTCCTTCCCCACACATGGTGGGGTTTATATAGTCATCAATTTTTCTTCCAAGTTTAGGGTTACCATCAAGATTGTTATCATCAGTGGAATGCCTTGCAAATAAATTCCCCTGGGATAACATAAAAAAATAACTCAACTACCTGCGGGAAAGAGTAATTTGAAATTGAGTATTCCAAAATATTGTATTTAGAACACCACGAAACCAAGTGTCCATAGTGTGCGTCTAAATTAGATCAATATCAAGGAGGGAGTGATATTCTTCCTGCATCTAGATAAGTGTGTGATACCTCCAATTCCTTTTAAACACATAAGCAACTAGCCACTCATACAGCTCTATTGGAAATATAGTAAAGATCTCATAATAAAAGTCATACAAATTCTACTCCACCCACATGTGTGCATCAAACTCAGATCCAGTGTTGAACCTCTCAACATACTCTTCTTCCAAATCCTTTATCCACTCATCAACACTTGTTAAGGTTAACCGGTACATCTTCGTCATGAACCATCCTAAAAACAGCTAATAAAGAGTCATCAAATGGAACCAAATATGTAGCCTAGAATCCATATTATATAACCCAAGTGCGTAGGAACATCACCTAGCCTGATCTCGAGCACTCACCCAAGGAGCGTAAAGGTACTAGGCCCCTCTTTATATTTTATTATGTAGGATTTTAGTGTGATGAAGATAAAACATATATTCAGATCCATAAATAACCATAAACATTCCACAGAGCATATTCTATATCTAGATCTTAGAGAATCATGAATTAAACAATAATTAGAATAAGATCAACCATACAAGAACCAGTTACAGTCATGTTTAACACCATTTTCCATCCAATATACTCCATTACATTAAACATTGTAAAACATAGAAGCTTATTTCATTATAAAGTAACACCATATGTCATGCGCACATCAGATCTAGCAACATAACTCTACAATCATTTAGTCTTTCTAAACTACACAATTCACTACATATTTATAGGGGTGGGTACTTTCCCTTCACCATGTACACACTTCCCAAAATAGGTCTCATGCTAATAATAGTTATACACCTTTACAATAACATGCATAAATGTAAGTGCACTATAATAGACATCCTATAGTTAACTGGAAGAAGTAATCCTATTATTAACTCAAGCTCATGCATGGCACTTATCATTTAGTTTTCTCCAAAATACCATTTGTGTGTCTCACAAGTCTCCATCATGATGTCTTCTCTAGACGCTATCTCCAAAAATAGCCTATATCCATGAAAATGGTTAAGTCCTAAGTCAACTTATTCTAGAATGTGTTTCCTTTCCTATTATTCCATGCCTTCAAATGTTCCTTGTTCCTATGTTTGAATCCTATGTGTTTCTTTTCCTTAGGAAAATATTATGTCTTCTCAATAGGTTGTCTTGGTACAAGTTTAAAAAATTAAAAGAAGGTCCTAGAGAAAAAAACAAGGTGTTAAATTTGAAACACTACTAAAAAAAAAGTATGAGATTTCTCAAGCCCTAATAAATGAGTTAAAGGCTAAAATCAAGCTCACATAATCTAATCATATCCAAGAAATAGAAGAGGTGGAATTAGTTATTATTAATGTGTCAAAATATCTAAGTGTTAAGGAATAATCTTGTGTCAAACTTGAAGAATAATTGAAAACCCTAAAGGATGAGTTGGAACAAGTTAAAGATTAACTGATGATATATAATAAAATCAAGGAAATTTCAACCAATCAAATACATCCTAATGATAGATCAGATCTAGTTTCTAAAAGTGAAGCAACTCAATGTGAAATGGAGAATGAATCTATTCATGAGCCATTTCAATAAACTATCAAATCTAAGGCTAAATAATGTGATAAACTAAATTTATAATTAAAGACTTGTTGTATATATTTACCCCCCCGGGTAAATGTAGATACACAAAGGGAATTGGGTTTACAAGGCGGAGAAACATGGTGGAAAAACATGAAGGGACATGTCGGGGGGTCTCCAAAACCCGCCAACAAAGAAAAGATGTCGTCGGGTCTCCCAAACCCGATGCAAAAGGAATCGGGTTTACAAGGTGGAGAAACATGGTGGAAAAACATGAAGGGACATGTCGGGGGGTCTCCAAAACCCGCCAACAAAGAAAAGATGTCGTCGGGTCTCCAAAACCCGACGCAAAAGGAATCGGGTTTCGGTGGCGCAGGAACATGTCGGGGGGTCTCTAAAACCCGACATCAAAGAAATCGGGTCTCAGCGTCGGGGAAGCACGTCGGGAGAACATGGTAAAGAAGCATGTCGCAAGGGTTGGAAAACCCGACATCAAAGGCAAATCGGGTTTCGGGTTTCGGGAAACACGAAACATGAAACATGCAGATCGCAAAGGATGTCCCGATGCTCGAGGGTTCCGCAAACCCGACAACAAAGAACATGTCGCAAGGGTTGGAAAATCCGACGCAAGGAAAATCGGGTTCCAGAGGCGGAGAAACATGGGGTGAAAACATGTCGAGGCATCCTCCAAACCCGATGCAGATGCAAAGGAGAAACCCGAACCCGACTGGCAGAAGACCCTGACGCGGGAAATATTCAGATCGCCATAACTTTTCACAGGGAGCTCGGATTCACGCAAGGTTGGACTTTTCAGAAATCTCTCGGCATCCTCTACCCAACTACGACTGGATATCTTTAATTGGGTGGGAACAAGTTCTTAAAAATGTAAAATACACTTCACCACTGTTGGGTTGTTGAGATTCTCACCTACCGCCACGATTTGTTGAAGTTAGGTGCAGTCTTGGAGGTGGTTGGGGCAGAATTCGAATCATTCTCTTCTCCCTCATTTTCCTCATATAAATTGTAAAGGAGGGGCTTTTTCTCATGGTTGGGCATTTCTGCTTTGCACCCTCCCTTCTCTCCTGCTTGCAAGAGAATTTGTGGAGTTTTCAAGCCTCCCATATGGATTGTAATGTTGTTTTTTGCCTCTTGGCCATTGCAATGTATTGAATCGATCCTTGAGCAATATATGTATGTCTGTGATTGATTTTAAACCCTCTCATATATTCATTGCTGTTATTTTGATCTCTCATTACATTTTGGTTGCCTGTGCATGGTGTGGTATTACATCTATGTGGTCTGTGTTTAATCTTGCAAAACGGGTGTCCAACATTCCTCGGTGCATCACCTCCTTAGCTTAGGTTTATTTTTATGCATTTCTCTCTCCCTGTCTCCTTGGTAGTTAGATTAAGTTTTTGGGTAAACCTCTGCATTTTATTGGTGCATCTGAACAGAGGAATAGGAGCCGGCCTTCACCCGGAGAGATTTTCCGATTTCGCAAGGTCCCACACTTGGGAAAAGCTCCATGTTGTGCAAACGCACTGAGATTCTAAACCCATCGTGTTGTAGAGTCCCAGGGGTGCTGCGTTTTGACACCAACAAGACTCTAATAGAGTAATTAGAACAAGAAAGAAAATATGAATTGAAGGGTTAATCAATGAATGTATCATGTCAAGGACATTCGAGAGACCAAGAAGGACATCAAAGAACATAAGAACACCATGAGGTAGCCAAATCCAAGGATATTCCCAGGTAAGTTCCATGGAGTTTATTTTTCATGCCATGTATTTTTACATAAAGTTAGGGATTGTATAAGGAGAGTATAAAAATAACACCCATGGAGAGATTGTAGGACTGAATATGAAAATAATAGAGTTTGTTTCAATTTCCATGAGAAGGGTCACATAGCCAAATTCTATCTTGAAGAGCCTATGAAGCAAGATTGGATAAAGAGAGAACATAAAGACAAGAATCATTTTGTATGCTTTAAGTGAAATAGAGCTGGTCACTTTACAAGATACTGTGATAAGAGAAATTTCATATACAAGAGAAATGATGAAGTCAATATCACTCCTATAGAAGAAACCAAGAAAGAATCAAAACTAGCAAATGAAGAGACAAGATCAAGAAAGGCATCTAGAGGTGATGATAAATCCAAGAAGAAGGAAGACAATTCTAGTGAAAGTGATGAAGATTTATACCTCAAGCTATACTAGAGAAGATATATGAAATGCAACATGAATTTTTTTTAGGAAGTCAATTATAAAGTGAGAGATTAGGTGATGATATTTTCACACCAAGGAGTGCATCCAAGAAGAATGACAAGATCTTAAAGATAAGAAGGGAAGGAATGGAGTCATCATATTACTTTGATGACTATATCCTATTTTGAGGTGATATCACAAGGTTTTGTGCCTTCTCTAGGATTTTTAAAGGCACATATCAGTTGAAAGAAGCATATAATACTGCTCATTGGTCCATATATATACCGATCAAAGGTCTTCTCTAATGATGTTGATTTGAATAGTCCAAAGTGTGTTTGTGAAATAAACCTTCAATCAGTAGTTTTTATTACATCCTTATGTTTCCAAGGTATATCAAATTCAATGAATGTTTCTTAGTCCCATGCTACAACACTAGTGCATTTGAAGTTATTTTTAATCTATTCATGGAACAAGAATATGGTCAACAAGTTTTAAGGTCCGAGTTATCCCTCTCCATATGATCAAGTATGAGTTATGATTGATTCATCCCTCTTAGGATTGTTTTCATGCAAGAGAATTTTTTTAAAGAATATAACACTAATGAAAAGTGGCTAGTATCTTGGTCTAAAGTTCTTGTGAAAGTTATATCCCATTTAGTACATAGATTGTGTCATGATGGGTGATCTCAATCTGCAAAAGGTCAGATTAAGTCTTGATAAAATTTCCTTGGTTGAATAAGTGTGTGAGTAAATTTATACATTTTCAAGGATTCAAAATCATGTGTGTCCCTATCTTTTACATAGTTAAGTCATTGAATTCATTCTTTAAATCATGAAAGGAGAATAAGTAGTTTTGTCTATGTCATGCTATGAAATATGTTACAAGGTGTCTTGGAAATATATGCATCTATCTATATTATCAAGGATTTGTAAATATAAAATTGATTTGAGTGAGTGTCCTACTTCGTGAGGAGAGCTTTTTGTAACCATGTCAAGGTATGTAAATCTTTGTGAAGTAAAAATTGCCGAAAAGGCTATAGTTTGAGATTAAACAATGAATGAAGGTATGTTATATTGTCTAAAGCTCGTCTTTAAGTATAAATCAAAAGAATTCAGTTTGTTTCTTGTCATGATCCATAAGTGTGGTTACAACTATGTTGAAGATCTTATCAAAGTTGTGAAAATATCTTGACTTGAGTAAACAAGAAAAGGCGGTCATATCTTTATTAAAAGATCCCGACATTTGTAGGAGTCTCAAGATGATTGATTTTCCTGAATGTTTTGACTTGGTATTTTGATCATGAGAAGGCATAAGTATGGAAATATGGTGATTCAGTCTATATGTTGCGTATTGAATTCATAATTTGCTCCTATGACATAAAAGCGTGAGTGATTCTTATCGTCAAATGGTTGTATATTAGTCTGATTGAAGTGTATCAAGTGATTTTTCATGATGAACTCTCCAAGAGTGGTCATGTCTCTTTCAAAGAAATATTTTTATCGTCTATTCATGGTGTTGATGGTCCTAATGATCTTGAAAGTGAAGATGATATTTTCATAGTCTAATAAAAGTCAAAATGTTTTAATGAGCATTAAGTGAACCATAATCAATGTCAAGAAGTTATTTAGCCTATGACAAGAAGGTTATATCTCTCGATAATATGGATGAAATAATCATGCTATAGTTGAAAGAAAATATTGAATCATGAAGGATATTGTGATTATTACATTGCAAGAATTTGTAAGGGTAAAAAGTGATGCATAATAATGTGATCCATAATTGTAATGATTACAAAGAAAGGTCTTTATAGTTTTTGTCAAAGCACATTAAAGGTATTAATCTATTAAAAGAGCTTATCTCTCATTTGGAGGCATTATATTAGTATACATTATTGATAACAGAGATCCAAGCCGGTGGTTTGAGCTCGAGTCTAAGTATGATATCATCTTAGTTGTGCAAAGGTTTTCAGAAAAAGGTTACCTCATAAGTGGTAAGATGAATTTGTAAAGGACGCCGATTAGTGTTATATCATATTTATATGTTTCAAGTTTCAAATAAGAATGTGGTGTCTCTTGTAATGTCCGTAGTTCTGTTCTCTTGAGATGCAAGGAAAATATAGCGTTTCCCAATTATGTAAATGAAGAAATATCAAGTAAAATGAATAAATATAGTTTTTGTGATTTATTCTATCAAGAAAAGTTATATGTGATGATTAATAAGGTGTACAAGGTATGTGTTATCCCATTTTAATTCCCTTGTGAAATGTGACAACGAGGAATTTTATATTATCATAATGATAAGAATTCATTTAAAAATCTGGTAGTCCACCTAGGAAAATCATCCATCATCTCCACAGAGCTCTTGTGCACCTGGAAACTCCAAGAGTTTCATGAAATATTAAAGAAGGTGAGAACTCTGATGGAAAGCTTTCAGGTTTAGAATAGCTCCCTAAGCTAACCGAATTCAAATGCACTACCGAGCCTAAGTTCTAAGGCTCATTGAGTGATTGTGTGGATCATCGAGTTGTTTGTGACATATAACGAGCCATATTGTGCAACCAAACTCATATTGCCCATCAAGCAGTTTTGAGTAATGGAAATTTGTCTAATATATCCAAGTTGTTTGGAACATTGGGAAAGTTTAAATTCAATTCAATTCTACATTAGGAGTGGAGGGAGATAATAATAGTAATTGAGCGAGAACCAAATGGGGAAAGCTATTTCAAATCCCATAAGATCGTAAAAACTCAAACCGAGTTACTTAAAGAAGAACCAACTAGAAGCAAAAATTTTCACAAAGAACCACTCGTAGGGTCAAATCTCAAATCAATCTATTTAGTAGGTTGAGCTAGTTCATCATGGGGGACCAAGTTGTTCCCATACACCAAGCTCTACAAGTTAATTAGGTCAGCCCACGCAATATCAAAAGGAGTTGGTTGTGCTTTAAGGATAAGCTCGTGCTAGGTAAGTTGCCTATTGAGTCATGTGACATGGGATTCAAGCTCATGGTGGAGCTCTCCAAAGGTTCATACACCCAGTCATATTTCACACATGGATGATCCCCTCCAAGCCATGAAGAGAGCTTAGACCAAGCTAAGATTAAGTTGGTGTGGCACTTTAAAAATCAAAGGGACATACACTAAAAAAAGGCCAACCTCTATAATGGAATGGACACACTCGTGCATCAATAAAAGTGATCAAATCGAGCCTAGCAAGTGGAGAAATTTCTATGCATAAATTAGAAACTATGTTGAACTTGTAACCAAGCTATGATTCATGTATCCAAGGGAAAGTTTCACCAGATTAGTACCAAGCTCATGTGGTGGGAGAATGATTTTTTGGTTTGTTTTGGGAAACGAAATCTTAAACTAATTCAAGAGGCTATGGCGAAGTCTACCAAGCCCTCTCTAAATATTATCAGGCTCAAGCATTAGGAAAACTGAAATGTATAATGTTAAACAAGTAATAACTCAATCTCTCATAGGGTACTTAGTGAGTCAGAATGAATGAAAAAAATTAGATTCAAAATAAAACACAACAAGCCTATATCGAGCCATGTTCGAATGAATGAGGTGCGTCCAGATCTACTTTTGTATAGGGAAGAACTTTAACCCAGTTTAGGGACATTGGTTTGAGTCATGGGAAATATATTAAAACAAAGGTCACTAAGCTCATCAAGGAACTCACAAGTTCAATGATACACATAATGAGGAAACGGGGCGAGTCTCAACTTAGGATCATTATGACTCTAATGGAAGTTAGAATCAGGTCATCCTCATAAGAGTCGAACTCAAAGCACAAGTGAGCTAAGTGGTCGTTAGGTGAGACTTAGGAAAAGGCATGATACATAAAATAATTGGTGAGTTCACAAGGTAGCCATCATGGCCTAAACAAAGGAAATGGAACAATTCTCCATGGGACACTTGTGCAAGAAAATTTCAAAGTAGCCATTGGGTAAACATTATTCGGTGAAGGTAGAAAAATGTAGCCCGAGTGCCACAATGTATATTCGGGCCATGTGGGTGGTTAAAAGATGATTTTACTATAGAAATGTAGTTTGGAAATGGTGGGAGTTCACATACCTCAATGCCCAGGAAGAATTTGGGACATACGAGATTCAAATCCCCAAAATCACCGATGTAAAGCAAAGGTATTTGTGTGCGAGAAAATTGGCGAGTCAAGGCCCTCTCGGCCCGGTCAGCGTTAGTGCGGGTGAGATCATGAAAATATGTGGGTATGGTAAGGCACTGAATCGGGTGATGCAAGAGTTAGCATCACAAGAGGCTTAAGACATAAAGAGTTTGGTTTTCTGTAGGGGATTTATAGCTGCATGCAAAGTGGTGATTCCTAGACATGGTGCCAAGACGTGGAGTTAAGTTCACACATTCACCAAATTAGAAAAATATTTGGTGCCAAACAATGTAAGCATAGTCGATGTGAAAAAAAATGGTGACTCGACATTGAAATATGTAAAGGGCTCGACATCCAAACATAACTTGGTCACAATAATTAAAATAGAGCCATCTCGGCCATCCTCGGCCGAGCGGGCAATGAAATGTTTTTAAACACTAATTTCTTCCCCTCCCCTTCTTTAAAGAGCAATCAAATCATAATGGGGCCAACAAAAATTTAAATAAACCTGATCATTTTAAAAGGTATGTAGGACTTTGAAGGAGAAAAAAATATTTAAAACAAATTTTCAACACAAAAATTTAATTATCCAGTCCCAAGACATTACACCAAGCCTATGCAACCAAAACAACCACTTGCACTCAGAAGCTCATATCTAGAGAAATTCTCAACAAAATAACCCAAATGAATACTCATTGGAATTGTGGTTCTAAGATCATAATATAGAAATCAAGAAATTTATGAATTGATGTAGGTTTGGTGGGGAGTTTCAAGGAAAATGGGATAAGTTCATAACAGTGATTTTATTGGTGGTTAGGAGCGCAATTATGAGGCATGGTTATTATTATTTCAGTGTTGCAAGTTATGGGACAGCATGGGGAGAATTTTTCAAGAAACATACCATCAATTTCACTTACTTAGGATAGATTTCAAGTGGTTGAAAAGACAAATCTAGGATTACATTCTCTTTCTCTTTCTCAAATTCTATAAATTGTAATCTTGGGCTCATTTATAAGAGGAGTTGATAATTTTCTCTCCTTCCCCCCACTCTCTTTCTTCTCTACTAGGGTTGAATGTGGAGCTTAAACCTCCTCTCTTTTCTTTGTAATGAAATTCTCTTACCTCTTTCCCACTAATGATGTACTGTGTGAACTCATAGAGCAATAAAATATGTTTTGTGATGCATCTTATACATCATCTACATATGTTATTATCTATACTTACCTCTATTCATTACGGGGTATACTTTACATATATCTTGATGTCTACTGCAGATTTTGAGATCTGTGTTTAATGGGTTTGAAGTGTTATTCGTGTCAATCTCATTATTGTCCCTGTGATGCATCTTGACCATCATCTCTATTAATCACCTCTCTCCACTTCAGGTAGTTGGGATTGTGATCAACAACCTCCTTTTCTAGTGTATCACCATTGTTAGTGTAGGTTTACTTTCATGAATTCTCTCTTCCTGGTCCCTTGAAGGGTTAGATTAGGATTAGATAGATTTTCTGCATTGAGAGTATCTTCATAGGTATTTTAGGAGTAGGATTCAACCTTCTCTAGAGGATCATGTTAAGCTCAAAAGTCCCACATCTTGAGAGATGATCCAATGTTAGGGTAAGTACAACAAGTTGGTGGATAATTAAGTGGACATAGAAACCTAAAATTTAGGTACCGCAAGTCTGGTTTCTAAACCACACTCATGCAATTATTTTTTATAGGTTCGGTGATTACTAAACCTAAAACCACGCTCGTAGTTTCAAACCGTGATTGCGGTCCTTTGAGACAAAAAACTAGACCCACAACTCCTCATTTTCCCCCATTTTTCCTTTTCAACCACGATTTATCCTAGAAATTTGGCACTCATGCTTTGAATACCCCTAAAAATTACTCTTGAGACTTTTGGATTGCAATAGTTTCAACCATGCCACCAAGAAAAAGAGGTAAGCCCTCAATTATGATCAATTTATTTGCATTTTAGGTTATTTTTTGTGATTTTCGTAGGTTTTTCAATTTTTTGTTTATGTATATAATTTTTTTATTTTGTCAGTTTCTCGGAAAGCTCGTAATCCTACAAACCATCAAAATATTCCTCAAAACCCTCCAAACATTCCGCAAAACCCTCCTCTAAACATAGATCCACCTCCTGTGGCTCCTTCTGTCCCCACGAAGCAAACAGAACACAAGCTGATATCATTGGAAGAATCGACAAAATAAAATTGTCATTGAGAACCTTATTCAGAATATAAGACAAAATCATGCCACAAATCCATCCCGCATGACTTTAGCCAACACATTACAAACATTGATTGGTGAAGTTGACTCCACAACCAACCAAATAGACAAATGGAATACCTTTAGAGGTGATTGTAGGTAGTGGTATGTAGATAAATTATCCCATGCAGTTGTAAAAGATAATTTTTTTAGAAAAAATGCATTTGTGCATTATTTACTGACCCAAGAACCAATTCCACCCCACAATTACTTGCAAATTTTTCCCAATCCATTGGTGCCATGATGACCAAATCAATAATAATTTTTGGGACTGATGGTGGAATTTTTTTATCATCCATCATGCAACAACAATGAGGTTCCTCTCTATTTTTTCAAGAAATTATATTGCGAGTTCATGCTTAATGAGGTCCCAAATTATTTTTACTTTTCTGATTTTTATGGGCGAGGTGGTGGCTCTGCATAGAGTAGACCTAGTGCACATGTAGGTCAACCAAGGATCCCCCATGCCCCAAAAACCCCACTGCCTTCAGTTATCCCTCCTATAGTGAAGGAGGTTATGGAGATTGACACACTACATGCATTGAGAGAGATCACTGACACTATGACCCAACATAGTGAGCAGATTACATCTGGTGATGTTGGTGGAGGCGCCAGTTCTAACACACCACACCACTGTGGATCATGTGGTGTCATATGCACTGTGGGTGAGACATCATTTTTGGATCACATGATTTCTTTTCTCTAGATGAGATGATGGCGGATGTTTTTGGAACTAGTGCAAAGGATCTTGGTCTTTCACAAGTAAATGTCAAATAAATATTTAATATATATATAATAGTTTAATTCATGTTTGAGATTTTAATATATATGTATTTGATTGTACATTATGTACATACATGTAAAAACTAATTTTTTATTTTATTTTAAATAGCAAGACACTGGTGAAGGAAACATTCGGTGTCGACATGTTAGCTATTACAGTTGGGCATGTTACAAATGTAAGTTTCAAGTTGTACTTAAATTTCAAATTTCATTTGATTGTGCACTTTTATTATTATAATGTTTCACCTATACATGTACATATTAATATATGTTTGTATTTTATATGCAGGAGCCTAGCGGGTCATCATTTACTCTGGGAACTAAGGATACTTGACATGCCTCATGTGACTTTTACGTAGGTTAGTTTCTCTTTACACTTTGTTTCTAATTATGGAAGTTCACGTGGATTATGCTTTGGCTCTGTTATGTGGCAGTCATGTAGATTAATATTGATTTGTACATGTTTTTGTATAGCTTATGACTACCAGAGAGACTCCTCCATATATGCAAACTGTGGAGGCTGCTATAGATACTACCATAGCATCTGCAGATCCACTAAGGTACAATTTTTCAAATTTGTTAAATTTATTTAGGAATTATTTCTTATTACTTAAATCTACAATATCAAATTTTGTACATGAAATATTTAATTTGAAATTTAATTATTTGTATGTAGCTTACCCCTCGTGAGTCTACTGTTGTCCCTGTCATGTGTCAATGAAAAATTGATAGGGATCATGACATTGTAAGATTTCACATGCATTTTAACTAAATTCTAAGTTTCTAAATTTTGAATGTATTTTAAAAATCTGGGTGTTAAAAACTTGTTGTTTATGAATGTGCAGGTTAGGTTGCAGGCCTTCTTAGAGATGCCTAGGACCACACAGATGAAATCCATAGTGGCATCTCCCTCCACTACATCCCCAGGTCATGGACATGCTACTTCTAGCAGGGCGAAGAGAGGGAAGATGTTTCATGATTAGATTCATAAGACCTGGATGTGTGTGTGTATATATATATATATATATATATATATATATGGGCCAGCTGGTCCTAGTTCATGATTCTTCATAGGACATTATATATATAGCCTTATGCGACCGCATGTGGTCCTATATGTATGACACACTTAGTTCGAGATGTACACATGTTATGAACTTATATTTTCATAGATGTGAGTTAAGCACACTTAGTTTGATACATTATATATCCATGTGTTGGTTTTCATAAAAATATTACTTCTATGTTTGATTTGAATTCATTGCACATGATATCCTTCTATGTATATTAGTTCTATATGTATGTATGATTCAAAATTAAAAAACTATGGTGCAACATTGCATGGTAAATTTTTTAATGAAATTAAGGGAAGCATGTGTATTCCTCCATCAACATGGGAAACTTATCATTTTCCTCTTAAGTCATGAAAAATATTTCATACCTTGAATCTTGAAATAAGATGTCTTCCCTTGGGTCATTTGGTTTTTGAATTGTGTATTTAATTTTATTTATCAGAAGGATATTATTCATTTTACCATTGATGAGTATGGTGGTGTATGACCAATCCATATTTATATCCCCACCAATATTATGATAGAAACTTTGGCTCAACAATATACCATACGTAGCTAGCATGTCTTCCACAAGTATTTCCATCTTGATTTTCTTGTCAGGGAAGTCTATAAATTCTACTTGAGAATCTTTCACCTGGCCAAAAAGAGGTAATTTTTTTTTTTCATGTAGTAACAATGGCCAATAGCAGGGCTGAGAGTAATACCAATAGAGTTAGCAAATTTTATAAGCATGACATTGTCAGAGGCATCGGAGTCAATAATGCAATTATTCAATTTATACCCATTGACCAACAAGGAAAGATAGAAAGGTTCTTATTTCCTAGAAGAGGAGGATTTTAAGGAAAGAAGGTTCTAGGAATGGGAAGTGATTCTTTAGTGTTGGTAGGATTCTTGGAACATGTATTTTTACTACTTCCTTTGATAAACTAGATGAGTTTATCAAAATGCTTGGGGTGTTTTTTTATGTAATCATATCCAGATATTTGAATTTTATCTTTCTTAAAATGGTCACTGATGTAAAAATATGTTAAAATATGAGGAAGTGATAGGAACATTAGGAATTGTGGAATTCTTGACATGAGTAGGATTTTCATTCTTAGGAATAATTGAAATAGAAATCGATTTGACAAGAGGAGGTGCAAGAGACTTACTCAAAGAGGTAGATGGAGTCTTGGCTAAAGTAGTATTAGGATTCTTCTTGGATGACCCCATAGAAGTAGGAAATGATGTTCCTCTTTTTTTTTGTTTTTTCTATCAATTCACCATTTGAGGATTAAAGTGTTTTGCTTGGGAAGTAGAAGAAGAGGCTTATTTATTTTTTTATGAGTGGGTGAACACTAAACAAGAGTAACTATTCATATCATCTATGGATTATTCAGGATCTTTGTTGGGTGAGTATTCACAATAACCAATAATTGCATAACCATCTTCTTCTTCTCTTTCAATTTCTTGAAAAAGTTGTAATTGTTGAAAAAGTTAAAAAAGTTGTAATTATTGAAAAAGTTTCTAAAAATGAAATGAGTATGTTGAAGAGGAACCTATTACAAAGGAGAAGAATATAAAAATTTATTCGTTTTTCTTCTTTTTTCTGTTTCTAAGAAGAATCGTGACTTTTTCAACAATTACGACTCCATGGCACCTAAGGATGTCTCATTCAATCCTAAACCTTGCCGTAGGACCCTCTGCAATAGCCTATCTCATTTTTTTCTTCTCCAATCGGTGCTCTCATTGCCCTATTGTTTGCAAACGCACCAAATAGTGTAGTTTGAGACAGTGTAAGGCTGTCAAATGGTATATTTTGCAAACGATGGGTCATGACACTCGAACCGACTACGAAGACACATCCAGGTGGCTAGGTGAAAGCTAGAGGAGGCATTGTTTTGGTGTGCAACAATGTCATTGCTTCCGGGCTACTTTTTTTTGGCATAGTCCCTTAAGAACCCGAAGACCAAAAAATCATTCAACTTCAATAGGTGACTACGCAGACTCGGTGGCACCTAAGAACATCTTGTTTGATCCTAAACATTTACGTAGGGACCATCTGCAATTTCCTATCTCATGTTTTTCCTTCTCCAATTATTTCTCTCACTACCTTATTCTTTACAAGCACCCCAAATAGTGTAGTTTGAGACAAAGTGTAAGAATTTCAAATGATATATTTTGTAAATGGTGGGTTGTGGCACCAAACCGACCTGCACCGACACATCCAAGCAGCCATATGAATGCTAGAGGAGGTATTGCTTTGGTGCACGATAATGTTGTTGCATCCTGGGCTACCTTGTTTGGGTGCGGTCCCTTAAGAGCCCTGAGACCAAAAAAATTGTTCAACTTCAACAGTGACTACGCACACTCCGTGGCACCTAAGGATGTCTATTTTAATCCTACACCTTGACGTAGGGACCTCTATAATATTCTATCTCAGTGTTTTCCTTCTCCAATCGGTGCTCTCATTGCCCTATTGTTTACAAATGAGCCAAATAGTGTAGTTTAAGATAGTGTAAGGATGTCAAAGAGTATATTTTGCAAACAAGTGGGTCTTGGCACCTAACCTACTATGATGACACATTTGGGTGTCTAGGTGGATACTAGAGGAGGCATAATTTTGGTGCGCGACAACGTTGTTGCTTAGGGCTACCTCGTTGCTCTGTGTAGTTCCTTAGGATCCCCGAGACTAAAAAATTATTCAACTTTGACATGTGACTACGGACACTCCCGACACCTAAGGACATCTTGTTTGATCCTACACCTCAAAGTGTAGAGACCCTCTACAATAGTCTGTCTCAGTTTTTTCCTTCTCCAATCGGTGCCCTCGCTGCCCTATTGTTTGAAAATGCATGGAATAGTGTAGTTTGAGATAGTGTAAGGATGTCAAACACTATATTTTGTAAATGGTGGGTCATGGCACCAAACCAACTATGCTAACATATCGCATAGCTAGGTGAACACTAGAGGAGGTGTCGTTTTGGCACGCTACAACGTCGTTATGCTTCTGGGCTACCTCGTTCGGGCGTAGTCCCTTAAGAGCCCTGAGACAAAAACATTCAACTTCGACGAGTGACTATGCACACTCTGTAGCACCTAGAGATGTCTCATATAATCCTATAATTTGGCATAGGGACCCTCTACAATAGTTTGTATCAGTTTTTTCCTTCTCTAATCGGTGCTCTCGTTGCCCTATTGTTTGCAAAACATCAAATAGTGCAGTTTGAGATAGTGTAAGGCTGTTAAATGGTATATTTTACAAATGGTGGGTCATGGCACCAAACCCACAACATCGACACATCCAAGTGGCTAGGTGAATGCTAGAGGATGCATCATTTTGGTACATGACAACATCGTTGCTTTTGGGCTACCTCGTTCGGGTGTAGTCCCTTAAGAGACTTGAGACCGAAAAATCATTCAACTTTGACAAGTGATCATGTGCCCTCCGTGGTATCTAGATATGTCTTGCCTTATCCTACACCTCAGCATAGGGACCATATACAATAGCCTATCTTAGTATTTTCCTTCTCCAATCGGTGCTCTCACTTCCTATTGTTTGTAAACACGTGGAATAGTGTAGTTTCAGCTAGTGTAAAGGTATGTCAAATAGTATATTTTGTAAATAGTGGGTCATGACTTTGAATTGACTACGCCAACATGTTTAGGTGGCCGGTGAACACTAGAGGAGGCATCATTTTGGTGCGCGATAATGTTTTAACTTCTCGGGATACCTTGTTTAAGGCATAGTCCCTTATGTTCCCTAAGACCAAAAAATCATTCAACTTCTACGGGTGGCTACATGCACTCTATGACACCTAGAGACATCTCATCTGATCCTACACCTTGGCATAGGGACCCTCTATAATAGCATGTCTCAGTTTTTTCCTTCTCCAATTGGTGCTCTTGTCCTATTGTTTGCAAATGCACATAATAGTGTAGTTCGAGCAAGTGTAAGGCTGTCAAATGATATATTTTTCAAACGGTGGGTCATGACACCAAACCAATTGTGCACACGCATAGGGATGTTCTTGTAAACACTTGGGGAGGTTTCATTTTGGTTTTTTAAGATCTATGTCCTTCTAAGCTACCTCCTTTGGAGCTAAGAACCCCCTCCACAGGTACATAAATCATTGTTAATTGCTTCTCTTTTCTTGTAAAACAATGAAATCTTCTCTTAGCTTTGAGAATTTATAATTCTCTACTAACAATGTCAACCACGTGAAGGTGGAAGCTTTTCCGGCACCACTAACCTACACATAGAAGTTTTATTCAAAGAATGTTAAGTTTCAAATTAAAACCATACTAGATATATACAAAATAGACAAATTTAATAAAATATATGAACTTAAATTTATATAACTAACAAATTTATATATACCAAAGAAATTATATATACCATACATGAGCATTGTAAATTCATTCCAATGAACCATTAGGATCAGATCTACTCTGAATAGTGGACATGATTGCTTCATGATCTGACTCTCGAACCTTCCAAAGAATCTTGTTATTAGGCCTTCCTCGATATCTATACAACTGAATATTTGTCGCTAGAACTAGATGCAAATATAAGAGTATTTTCCTATGTGTCTCAAAGTCTTCAAACACCCAAACAAAGGTGTTTTTAATGGATACCATCGAATCCAAGTTCTAGTAACTACCGCCGACCCTGTAGGGTACTCAATATCTTTGCCAATTATAATAAGAGAAGTCAAATTCTTTCTTTCCTTGATGTAACGACATAAGAAATAGTTTGTTCCTTCTTCATTGTCTTCTATCATAATAATTGCAAACACATGTCCTACAAAAAAATGTTTCAACTCAAATTTAAATTGTACATATTACAATTTCAATGGACATAACTCAATACAAAAATTATAAATAACCATAAATACCTTATCACACAAAAATTAAAATTTCGTCAAAGTCCTTTGATGTTGCAACTTCATCTGTAGAAACAAGTCGTAATGCTTATGGAGGTTGATAATTAGGAAGCAGAGTTAGAGGCCTATAAATCTATCCATCCACCCATTATTGTGAATCACACTCAACAATTATAAATTACTTACAAGATGCACACAAACATGTCAACTTTCTTGTCCATGTGGCCCATGAAGTAGCGTCGAGCTACAAAATGAGTGCATATCACCTGGACCCGAGTAAGTCTCATACAATCCTCATAATTAGAATTTTTTGTTCCTTTATCAACCAAAAATATCTTGTGAACTGTGGAATTTTCTTGAGAACCTCGAGCCATGTTGTCAATACACCATTCCACTATTCTCTTTGCATCTTTCAATTTAACACCATATTTGTACTTCAACTCTTCTCTTGTAAGAGATATTTTCACACATGCCCCTGAACCATCATGCTCTCCTTTTCCATGTCTAGCCTCAATGAAACTCTAAATATGTTGCACACCCATCTTGACATGCATCCTACTCATCCAATAAAACATTCATGTATTCTTAAACTGAGATGTGTAATTATCTGACCATATATAATGTTGTTTGAAGTGGATGTCCCTATCAGAAAAGTTTCCATAAAATAATTGAAAACACCCTTGCAAAAATTCAGTAGAATGAGTACGATCATCACTAATATAAAAGTGGTACTCTCTTAAAAATTCTTGATCATTCTTTGTACTATCAGGAGAATATGCACAAAAATGACAACTTGTACTGAGTTGTAATATTGTGCTTGAACCTCCATTTGTGATTTCAATGTGTAATTCTCTACAAAATCAACCACTGAAACAATAGTACCTATAGGAAATGTGTCTTTGAATATCTTGAACTGTTCATCTAACCATCAAGCTCTGTGTGTATGCCTAGCATACTCATAAACAATTTCATCCTTAAATTTTCTCATAAATTGAAAAACAAGCATATGTTCTGTAACTAGCTCACACCGTTTAGACTCTTTTCCATCTTTCAAATAGTATGCAACTGATTTATATTTATCAAACTCAACTAAATTATGTCCTATTGCACCTTCAATTTGCTCATGGATGCAACTTTCTAATTTAGGTAATCCGCCACATGTACCACAACTTCCATCTAAACAATCCTGACTATAAAAAAATGTCCAACTTATTTTTCACAAAATATCGTAGGAATGAAATCCTGGAAGATATTGGTGGAACTTGAACACCACATTTCGATAACATAGTTTTAGAATGAAAAATAGAACAAATACATAAAAATTTAGCATAATGCATCGCAAATTCAACATGTTTCCTACAACAAGTGGTATGAGCGTGGTTGATTTTCACATAGAATGGTTTCAACATTTCAAAAAAATTGACTAATTTTAATTTCTAGATGCTCTTGATCAAACTTATGAAAAAATTGAGTTTGAGTCATATCTAAGAAATGCTTTGGATGCGGTTCACAATTAGTAGAACCAAGTCTCTGTTTTACAACATCTCTTATATTAGGTGAAACTCTAGTGTTATCATGCCAAAATTGAATAACAACTTCTCTTATAGCATCAAAATTATATTTTTCCTTACGCGGTGCTCTAGTAGAAAATGCCCAAAAATTGGTGTTATTGAGTGATTGAAGGATATTATGTCTTTCAATTGATTTCATTAGAGTTTTTCGATTAACTTGCAACATTCAACTTGTTTGCATAATCAAACATTATTTTTTATTAATTCACTTACAACACTAGTAACAAGTACACGATGAAAAATATTACTATCCCTAGTACCTCTCTTGACACCAACAATGTGATATGCATCACGAAGGTTTTTAACAATTATAGAGGTTTGAACATTTATATTAGATGTTGTCAATCCTAAGGTGTTTAATGTAGGTCTCATTTTATTCAATTTCATCAAACTAATCAACAACTGACATCTTTGGGAATCATTTAAAATTTTAAAATGATTATCCCAAATTTTAGTGGCTTTTCTTCTTATTTGTTGTTCAGAAAGTTTGTCACATATTGGTTTCAATTTTTTTATCAATTTCAATAAAATAATTAGGTTTCTTATGGAAAATCCTAGGAGGTGTTTTTGTCAAAATTTTCTTGTCTATAGTTTCAACCTAAATTTCCTTATTCACATTTTCATTGTCTCCTTCAATTTCAACATTTGCTACATCACGAGTATTTAATTCTTCTTCAACATTGACAATAAAAACATCTTCATCATGAGTATTTAATTCAACTTCAACATTGATAGTAGAAACATTACCTGGTTCCTCATTACTTACAATAGTAGGGGTTGAAGATGAACCTCTTCTTGATTCATGAAGATTTCGCATTCACTTAGCATTTTGAAATCTATTTGCCTCTAATTTGTTTGGTGTTTTTTACTTATTGACTTCCTTTTGACTTCGTTTCTTGTCTCCCATGATGTTTTACTTCCGGTGATAAGAAAAACATGTAGAAAACAACAAAATTTCATAGTAATTCATACGGTAAAGTCAAATAGTAAAAATCACATGGTAATTAGAACATTGGGATGTGTGTAAATATGATTTATGAACCGTGATCATGCTTTATAAACCGCGCTCACATTTTATAAAGCGTGATCACGGTTCTTGTTTAAAACCCGTGATTGCGGTTCTATCTGTATCATCAAATCTGACCCTAAGGCTTGGGAAATCTTTGTTTTTCCCCAACCAAAGCTATGGAAGGTCATTATGAAGTGTAAAGGGTCAAAAAAATTCAAATTTTCTCTTCCACAAACTTGAACCATGCTAAAAAACTAAAAACATTTCACAAAAATGGTGCCATCGCATAGGGGAGACTATTAGCTTCATAGAAATATTGATTTTAAAGTGAATAGAATAAGATAAATATCATTTTATAATTTTTACTAACAATAGGTCTTTAAGACATTTTTCCCATGAATGTTCATGTCTATGTTTAAGATTGCAACTTTTGTTTCGCTTATCAAAATGTGATAAAACTTATACCATCCCAAGCATGGAGAAATTCTATACATGTTAAAAAAATTTGATTTTGACATTTTTGATATAGTTATGGTGGGAAAACAAAAAGCGCTCCATTTTCTAAATATTTTCAGACCACTTTCATGGAAAAAATCATTAAAATTTTTCTCAAAATAATACAAAATAAAATCCATCCCAAGATAGAAAACAAAATCTAACTTTTCATGGGAGGCCTTCTCCATCTTAGTAGTGATGGAGAAAGCGACAAAGGTACATTCAAGTCATGCGGTTTCCATAGTATTGGTGTAGAATGTCTACATTCTAGGCCAAATATAGCTGAGAGGAGGCTGCTTACTGACCAAAATTGGACGGATGAAAAGCTACAAACTGAAAAAGTGGACACGTTGGGATCCACACCTTTGGCCTGGAATAAGATTCTTCAAAACCCTAACAGAAAAGTGGGTCCACAATCTCCTGAAAGAGGGCAGTTCACGTGGGAAAAGGACAATGAAGGTGCTACCTATCTAATGGTTCCAGATGGCTGCGTAAATAGGGCTTTGGACAAAGCGAATCTTTCCCTTGTTGGTAAGTTTCTAGGCTCCAGACCTAATATTGATTTTATTAGAAAATGGGCTCTTAGAAAGTGGAAACCTAAGGGGGATCTGAGTATTACCATCATGCCATGGGGTTTTTTTCTAGCAAAATTTAATCAGTAGACTGATTTGGAATCGGTGCTTCTGGGAGGACCGTGGTGGTTGGGTAATATGGGCCTCTTTTTGAAAAAATGGTATCCAGGGTTTGACCCTAACATTGAAAATATAAACACCATTCCAATCTGGTGTAGACTCCCTGGGCTACCGTTGCAATTTTGGGATGATGAAATCTTGCTAAACATTGCTAAATCCTTAGGTGGTCTCGATAAGGTGGATGCACCCACGAGAAAGCAGATCCGGACTTGCTTTTGCTTGATTCTCGCATTTCTTCTGAAATGGAGTAGGAGTTACCAGAGCACATCATCTTGAAATCTAAGTGTGGAATGTGGATCCAAAAAATTGAATTTGAAACCTTTCATTTAAGGTGTAAGCAATGTCATCGTATAGGACACTTCACCAAAAAATTTCCTAATAAGGAGATCTCTACAGAGGAGGACAAACACAAAAAGAAAGAACAACTTGAGGGTGATTTAGAAATGATAAAGGAAAATAGGGATCTAGACATTGAAAGCCGGAGAGAAGAAAAATCCCCTAACCAGACTGAGTTGAACTACAATAAAAAGGAAAAAAAGGGGGTTTAGAACTCCAATAAGGAAACACCTAGTCTAGCATCCAAAAACCCCAGCGGTAGCTTTGCATGGAGCACCAATCAAAAACAAAGAGGACTTAGAAAATCCTGTAAAGGTGGCTATGGAGGTGGACGAACAAGAAGGAACTGTGAAGATAAATATCATCCCTAAGGATCTAGCTCAGACTTTGGAACTTCCAAATGACACTAAGGAAGCTGAGATAGATAACTCTCTGTGCATCATTGAGGAAATATTGGAGAAGGATAACATGGGTTCAGAAGAAACATTGCAGAAAAACACTCCAAGGGGCAAAAGTAAAATCTCAATAGATATACCTCCTTGCTTCAGTAATAGATCTACGATCTACTCTTTATTGATAGTAATCAGAGAGAGCAAGAGGAGGGAGAAGTAACTCCATTCAAGGAAGATGAGGAGCTAACTTCTAGATTCATAGAGGTCATCTCAAAAAAAAAAAAGAACGAAAGGATTTTAAATGATTCCAGAATCTCTCTACAGTGAAAAGAAAAAGAAAATGGACAATCGGGAAACTTCAACATCGGAACTACTAGATCTTCTGCTAGAAGACTAGTAGATTTTGGAAATAGTTCTAAAAGAGGAAGGCCCTCAAAAAAGACTCTTAGATCTAGGAGAACAAAAAAATACATTGCAGATGGCATTCAACATCAATTGAGCTATCAGGAAATCCCAGCTCCCACTCCTATTAAATGAAGATTATCTCTTGGAACATCTGAGGACTAAACGGAAACTCCAAACAGAGAATCATTAAGGAGTTACGAGATTCTAGTAGTCCTAGTATTTTGATTTTGTAGGAAACTAAGATGAAAGCTAAGATCCTCTAAATTAGTAAAAAAATTTTGGGAAAACTCGATGTGGTGTGGTGGACTCTCAGGGAGCCTCTGGAGGTCTGGCCACTCTTTGGGATAAAAGACACTGTACTGGTATGGTTCTTAATGCTAGCACTAATCATCTTGCTATTAAATTTCATGCTATTGAGAACAATGGTGAATGGATCCTTTCTAATATCTATGCCCCTAATACGGTTAGTGGGAGACGTAAACTATGGACTGATCTTAAGATCTTTAGAAACCAACATATTACAGCCAACTGGCTTATCATGGGTGACTTTAATTCTCCTCTAAACCTAGGTGAAAAATATGGAGGAATCTCCAGTTTTTCCATAGGTATGGAGGAATTTGCAGATTTTATTGCTGATCTTAATCTCTTGGATGTGGATCTCCATGGGAATAAATACACTTGGAACAACAGAAGGTTGGGAAAATATCTTATCCAAGTTAGACTGGATAGAGCCCTAATTTCTGCTAGTTGGATTCTCAATCAGGACTTCCACCTCTCTTCCCGCCTGCAGGTGGATGGGACCAGAATCCAATTACCTTAAATATTCTTAATTGGACTAAGGCCATCGAAGCTCATTCAAATTTCAAAAGATGTGGATGGATCATGACGACATCTATGACAAAATTAAAGAGTGGTGGGTTTGGAATGGTGAAGGCACTGCTCAATTTAGATTGATTCAGAAGCTCAAAAATGTTAAAAAACAAGTTAAAATCTGGAATAAAAGAGTTTTTGGCAATGTGTTTGAAAAAAAAAAGTTAAAACAAAAGCTCCAAGATCTGGAAATCAAAATGAATACAATGGGGAGATCTGTTGAAGACCAAACTGAGGAAAAGAATATTCTTTTAGAGATGCATACCATTTGTAGTAGAGAAGAATCCTTATGGAGACTAAAATCTAGGGCTATCTGGCTAAAAGAAGGAGATAGGAATATGAAGTTTTTCCATATGACCACTTTGAAGAATAGATCTTGTAATAGGATTATGGAAGTGGCTAAAAGTAACGGCACTGTTATAAAAGATCCCAACAGCATCAAATAAGAAGCTCTCAATTTCTATAAAAAACTTCTTAATGAGAGGAATATCATTACTGATGAGGCAATTTCTTTCATGTTGGAGGCCATTCCCAAGACAAAATTGAGGAGCAGAGATTTAAAGATATCACTAAAGTTGTCACACTTGAAGAGCTGCAAAAATCTGTGTTTACTTTAGAAGGTGACAAGGCTCCAGGCCCAGATGGTTTTTCCATTAACTTTTTCTAGAAATTTTGGGAAATATGTTTGGATGATCTTCTTAGAGTGGTGAATGAATTCTATAGAACTGGGGATCTTTTGAAAGAGTTGAATAACACCCACATTGTGCTTGCTCCAAAAAAATGGATGCTAAAGACTTCAAAGACTTCAAACCCATCAGCCTTGTGAATGTTATCTATAGAATTTTTACCAAAATCATTGCTACCAGGCTTCAATTTATTATGAATGATTTAATCTCAAGGCAGCATAGTGGATTCATTAAAGGTAGGATTATCCAAGATGGAGTGATTATGGTTCATGAGACCATACACTCTATGGAGAATAATAAAAAAGTGAATATGGTCCTTAAGCTTGATATGAATAAAGCCTTTGACAAGGTCTCTTGGGTTTTTCTTGACAAAGTCTTAATTAAATTTGGTTTTTCCTGGCTAAATTTAGAAAAATTATTAAGGCTTGCATCTCTACGGTCAGATTCTCAGTGGTGGTTAATGGTGAGCTAGTGGGATTTTTCACAAGCAGCAGAGGGCTAAGACAAGGGGACCCCATATCCCCCCTGCTCTTCATTCTTATGGAAGACAGTCTTAGTAGAACAATTGGTAAAGCAATCATTGACGGTCTTCTAAAAGGTTCAAAGCCCACTTCCATCAGCCAAGCAACTTCTCATCAAGCAATTTGTGGATGATACAATCCTTCTTTTATTGGCTTCCATCATTGAAGCTAAGGCTACCAAGGCTATTCTGCAACTTTACAAATCTACTTCTGGGAAAGAGATCAATTACGATAAAAGCTCCATTTTCTTCTTCAACACTCCTGAGGAAAGACAGCTTAAAATTGTAAAAATCTGGGATGTAAAATAAGTGCACTTCCAGCCACTTACTTAGGACTCCCTCTTGGCACTAAAAAAGTTTCTAATAAGGTGTGGGATGATCTATTGGCGAGATTTAAAAAAAAAAGGCTGGATGGAAAGGAGCCATTCTATATAGTGCTGGTAAGTGCCTGCTCATAAAAATCAATCTTCAAAATCTCCTATCTATATCATGTCTCTTTATAAGATCCCTTCTACCTTGGAGAAATAATTGAGAGGATTAGAAAAACTTCTTATGGCAGGGCATGGAGGATAAGTTTAAATATCACTTAGTTGCTTGGGATATCATTTGTACTCCAAAATATATAGAGGGACTGGGCATAAAAGACATCAAGAAAATGAATGAGGCTCTTATTGTGAAAATGGGTTGGAGAATGCTATCTGAGAAGCAACCCTGGATAGAATTAATTAAGGCTAAATACCTTAATCAACAAGTAGTATTTTCTTTTCTTCAAGATGAGCACCTTCCCTATGGTTCCATTTTTTGGAATAATTTAGTGAAGAGCAGAAATTTCATCAAACAAGGAAGTAAATGGAAAGTGGGAGATGGCTGTGATATAAAATTCTGGGAAGATAACTGGTCTAATGGCAGCCTTATGGATAGATTTGGTGTTGCCAAAGACAGTCTTGAAAACAAGTATGGCACTAGAATCAAGGATTATATTGAAAGAAATGGCAACAAAAAGAAATGGAAAAAACTTTATGTGGATAGAGATGATCTGATCCAAACTATTTCCTCCCTGCAAGATCAGTTGGACCTTATCCCCTTAAGTCAGCTAGATGTTAAGGATGAATTGGTCTAGAGAAATTCTATTGATGGGGACTACTCTGTCAAAACTGGTTATAATACTTTCTTCGACAATAGTCAAACTGAGTTTAAATGGAGTAGAATTTGGATGACTGAGCTAACACCTAAAATTAAATTTTTCTTTTGGCTTGCTCTCAGGGGAAAAATTCTTACCACTGATAACCTGATAAGAAAAGGTTTCATAATGCCTAATAGATGTCATCTATGTAAAAAAGACTCTGAGGATATCAGTCATTTGTTTATCCATTGTGATTATGCTACCAGAATATGGAGTTTTTCCCTCTCTAATTTTAAAGCTTTCTAGGTGGTTCCGAAGGACTTCAGTCAACTCTGGACCCAATGGAGCCCACCCTATAAACATTGTGTTGTAAGAAGGCTCTGGAATTTGGTAATACCTCATGTTATTTGGAGGATATGGAAAGATAGAAATGATATTATCTTTAGAAATAGTAAATAGAATTATAAGCTCAGTATTGGGAAAATTTCTAATGCTATTAAAGAGAATATTGCTAGATTTAAACCCCCCAAGAACAAGAGTTATCCAAGAAAATGAAGAGCATATCTTGTCCCAATGGCGATTGGAGCTGACAATATCTAAAATAATTCTGGTAATAATATTGATAGATCTTTGATACATTGGCATCCTCCTGATCTTAACTGGTATAAGTTGAACTTTGATGGGGCCTCTAAGGGTAACCCTGGAATTGCAGCTGGGGGAGGAGTGATCCAGGATCATAAAGGTAGTTTGATTGTTGCTTATGCTGGTAGAATGGGAATACAAACTAATCATTTTTCTGAAGCATTATCCGCTTTATGGGGCCTTAGAATTGCTCAAACTCATAATATCCAAAATCTCATTCTAGAAGGAGACTCACTTAATATCATTAATCATCTTAATCAAGTGTTCACCTCAAGTTGGAACATCAAGGACTTCATCTTGGAATCCATAAGTATTTGCCAAACCTTCAATAATATTCGGATCAAGCATACTTACCGGGAGGGTAACAAGGTGGCAGATGCATTGGCTAATTATGGCATAATGTCGGTGGAAGTGGAGTCTTAGCGGAAAGTTGGTTTAATGGCATTCAATATTCTTGGTAGACGAGCTCGGAACTCGTGAGAAGGCATGCAAACGGGAAGTTTGTGGGGTTGTTTGGCTTGTCACAATTTTTGGATTTCTCTCTGCTTGTTTACTAGTTCTTCGCACCAGTCCTCTTTGTGTTGCATGGCAAGTATGAACTTATCCAGCTCTTTTCTCTGTCATGGAGGATATATATGTGATGGAGATAGCGAAATTTTGTTGGTCGCTTTAACTTGGAAGAAGAAAAGGAAGTTTGAGCTCTTCCAGTGGTCTGCTTCGGAAATTTGATTAAAAATCCAGGCATGTTAGGCCCTAACCTTTAAATATCTTGCTGTTTTTCAAGTGATTTCATTAGAACAACTCTGTTCAAATGTTATGAGTAAATAGATAATTTTCTATGGAGGTCTTGTTTGATTTTTGGTACTGTATCTCCTCTGGTTCGATTTTTCAATTTCCTCTTGATGGGTGTTTATTAAAAATCGAATTGTGGCTCTATTTCTTGAGTATTCATTCTGGCTTAAATATGTGAGATATTTATTTTTAAATGAGTATGAATGCTCGGCCTGTTCGGCGTGAGCCCATAGAATATACCTGTGTTGGATATAGACCACTGTTATGTTGTTGATTTGTGGTCGTCGTTCTTGTTGTGGGAACTGTATGAAGGGATACTGATGGATATCATATGATGGATCAGTTTTATTGATCCTTTGGAAACTCTGTCATGGTTTTTGGGTGACAGTGGCTAATGATGCTTTTTGGGTTTCGTCTTGTCTTTAATTTGTTTGGAAATAAGTAACTGTTGTGTTACCGTAGTCTATACGACCCAGTGGAAGTTGTTCTTTCTTGTTATTGTGGTAACGGGATTATTTGTTGACTGTATACATTATTGATATATCTATGATTTATTTGAACGACTCAGTGGAGTCCTTGATCGAGTCGTATATTACTATCCACTGCTGAGAATATAGATTCATCCTTGAGTTTTGTTACTTGTTTTCGTGGAAGCCTTGTAGAGGTAGCAGGTCTTTTGTTCACTGCTATTTGTAATGATTAATGGATATAGATTTCCTGGGTATGCATTTGCATTTCTTTGTGTAAGCTGTTCGAGAGTTTTGAAGAGGCTCAGTTGATTTCCTTGCCTTGAAATGGGTATTCGATTTGCTTACACTTGTTTTATTCTGAATGATTGCCATAGTTGGCATAGAAGGATTCATCAACTAATTTCATCTTACGCTGTTGTTAGGTTCAGCGGTTATGGGTATAAACCCGTTAACAGTATACAGTGTGAATATATGGATTTATAATGGTTGTAATCTGCACGACTCTGAGGAGTCGATTGAATGATTTATATTTGTAATTGAGCCATTGTTCAAGTTGAATATATTAAATAGTTGGTGATTGATGAACCTGGGACTTGAAGGAATAACACGTACTAAGGCCTTTGTTATTTTCTGGAATTACTTTTGTATTGCATGGATTTTGTTGTACAGATTCTTGGGTGTAATTTTATGTTCATTCCTTGCAATCTTGTGCGAAAAATTGGCAAGACTTAGTCGGGTTTCTTGATTTGAAATCGGTAAATTAAAAAGTTCTTCCTGAGTTTTATTATGTACACTATTTACTTGTCCAGAGGGAAACATTGGCAATCATTTGTCAATCCACTGTTGTTCGGGTTTAGAGAATTGTGGAAGTTAACCTGTATCTTCTATTGTCTCAGTTGAAACTTGACTTGATATACTGTTGTTTGATATTGGACATTTTGTCTGAGTAATGGTCTGTATCAAGTAACGTGACTCTGTATAAGTGAATCGTGAGTACTTTTTGACCAACTCCGATTTAGCACAGATGTATATACAGGATGATATGTTCCTTTCTGATTTCCTAATAGGATGCGGTAGTGTATATTACGGCATTTGTAAGGTAATCTCTGTATGGTCTTATAGAAGCATCAATTGCTTAATGTAAATAAGTCTGTTGTTGACAGCGATATGCTAGAGGTTCCTGATTTCGAACTTGGTTCGAAAGCCTTACTGTGTTTAAAAGGAACTAGTATTGGGCTTAAGGTTGATATATGGATTGTTGATGTGATAGTTGCTGTACAGGAGTTTTGTTGTGTTTCTATTTCTTGATTTAAAACAATGATCTTTCTTGTGGCTTGTCTGTCTTGTTCATATACAAACTAGTTGAATGTTTTCATATGTGAAAGCAGTACAGTAATGAACTAATGTGAATGGAAGTATGAATGATTTGGTTCTTTCTCTTTTTGCTTAATTAAGGATATCTGTCTAATAGTGGGAATTGTTTCGTAACATATTGGAGGAATCCCGAATTGTTATGATATTTCCCTTTTTGGATGAATGAAACAATCTGACCAATGTTGTGTTTTTGGATTCAATGATTGTTTGTGTACATTCGTTCCTTGATTTCTTTTAATATTTGATGAAATATTAGAAAGTGATTAAGACTATTTTGTAACAATGTTAGAGTTACATATTTGTAATCATTTTGTATTACAAGGGCATAGTCTGAATATGTTTACTTATGTGGATATCCGATCTCATTTAAACAGGGTGTTTAATGAAAACAATTGATGGATTGCAATTGTTTTAAAAGTTAGTGCTTATCATGCTCAGTTCATTGAACTGACTCATGTTGACTATTTTTGCAGATGGTTGCCGTAAGAGGTAAAAGCAATGCAGATCTGACAGGCTGATCAGATTGTTTAATTGATTTATAATGAATTACAGCTTGATTTTATAAATGTACTATATGTGAAAAGATGTTTCTTTTCCGTTGAGCATTGTATCAAGTATGCTTTGTTGCATAAAATGTAATTGTATAGTTTTGAAAGGAATGAAAATAAGTGTTTGATACTTATGTGTTGTATTCTATTTCTGATAGTTGACCTTCTCCGGTCTATATACCAGAGTGGTAACGTTATCTTTGTGTAATATGGATGCTTTTGTGATTGTCAATGAAAGCTTGCAAGAAAATGAGATTGAATTCTTAAGAGTGTTTAGTAGTTCTAATTTGTTCTAGTGAAAGCAATATTGGATTTAAATAATTGTCTTTCTAGAAGATAGGTTAAAAATGAGCCTAAAGAGAACGCTAAACAAGCTGGATTAAATTACTAATCCCTAGTCCTAAGTATAACAGGACAATATTAAATTGGATTCTTAATCATTTATATCTTTATACTAATAAGTATGATATAAATTCAGTTAAGAGAACTGATATACAATCAAATGGAGTTCAGATGGCAATCTCAAGTAAAGGTTATGAGGTTTTTGTCCAATTCTGTTGCTTTAGAATCAGATGTATTCTAATGACTCCTTGATGAGAACTTGACCTTAATACCTCTACCATGTAATGGGTTTTATAGAGGAGGGTCGTCTTAAGACGAAGAATTCAGGGATCGGGAAAGGCTAACCTTAGAGAAAAGTCTTTAAAGTAATTTAAACTCAAGTGCGTAACGCATGTGATTAAGTAGATCTTTTCGAGGCGGATTTAAAGGTTGACGACACAAGACAACTGCAGGGTTGTACCTCCGAGAAGATTAGGATCTTCTCGAAGTTACAACAATGCAGATGACTTATGGCGACACCCTTTGCATTGATCGCTAAGATTTACACTTGATTTCGCACGAGTTACTCAGGGTCCGATTAAGAACGTGGTCATGTTATAAGGCTGCCTAGGAGATTCGGGGTATCATGACACACTGGTTGAACTGCAAGGTTGGACCAGTATGTCACCATATCCCTAATCCTCATGGGCATCCATATAACATTATCACCTTGTTAATCTATCTCCGAGTGATTAAGTTGTGAAAGAAAGGACTGACAGTAGTCAGTGTAGGACATTCTATATAACATATGAATGGGGTGAAGGACGTATTCCAGATTGATGAGTATGCCGTTAAGGAATACAAGACATAAACAGTATGTTTCAAATCTTTGGCCAAAGTATCGCAAGCTGCTGATTGCGTTGTCCTAATTCACCTAGTCTAAGGGATGAGATGCCGATGAATAATAGTAACAATTATTCAGTTAGATTCCTTGGACAGAGCATTCTGAATCCCAGATTAGGGAAGAGAACCGCAAGAGTAATGTGTTAAATAAAAACACCAACTCTTATTACTCATGAATAGATCGGTAGATTACCGAGTCATGGAATGAATAGATCGGAGGTGCTCCGAGTCATTACAGCTGCATATGGTTGTCTGTTATATGAATGGTTAATGATTTGTGAGTTCTAAATTATGTATTTAGAACCAGGATGCAATTAAAAAAAAAAAAAAAAAATTTCACTTGTTCTAAAGTATAAAATGAGGATGTTACATCTTGGTATCAGAGCTGAAGGTTGCAGCTCTTGGACCTATTGAGTCCATAATCTGATAAAAACCTAAATTTTCTTGTAATAGAAAATGGTTAGAACAAGGGGGAACATTGCGGATAATGCTCCACCTGAAGGAGGAGCGGCAACAACCTGAAACTTGATGAGATCCTCGCTGCCTTTGTTGGACACAAGAGATCGCTTGGCTGTATTTGAACAAAGCAGTGATGGGAAATGAGGAGGATGAAGAAGCTGATAATAATAATCAGCAACCTCCTGAGGACAACCCCGACACGGGTGTTGATGTTAATGCTGTGAATGCACCTGTCCAACCAGAAAACAAAAAGGCCAGATTGGCAGCAGAACTCACTAATGATATAAAAAGGATAAGTCCACCTAAGTATGATGGCACCACATTAGGAGATGGAGCTGAGAACTGGCTCAGCGAAATGGAGAAGTACTTTGCAATAAGGAACTTCTCAGAGGAAACCAAAGCTATTTGGGGAGCCTATCAGCTTTCTCACGAAGCATCTTCGTGGTGGGATAGCCGAAAAGCTGAGCTAAACATTGATGAGACCAATATTACTTGGGATCAATTTAAAGGCTATTTTAGGCAACGTTGGCTGCCACAACTTTTCTATGATCAGAAAATGACAGAATTTCAGAACTTAGCTCAAGGGAAGCTAACAGTAACTGAATACTGGGAGCGGTTTACAAAACTCCTTAAGTATGTACCGCAAAGATCAAACCGATGAAAAGTTCGAATACGAAATTCATCATGGGATTGAATCGTGATAGGGGAGAGGTCGATGTTCACACCCAACCACTATGGAAGGAGTTGTTGAAAAGGCCATAAGGCAAGAACAGAAATTAAAGGCTATTTCGCTCATAAGGAGGAAGTGCGGAAGAAGACTGCAAACCCTTCTTCAACCTCTCTCGCACCTTAAAAGGACCGTGGAAAAAGTTTGGAAACAAGAGTAAGTTTCAGGAGATAACATAAGAAAGCAGCAGTAAATAAGCTGCATTGAAATGTAAGGATAATTTTGTTAAAATTATAACAATGGGCAGAAGCCCTATGGAGGACAGCGTGACAATTACAAGGCTGGAGGTAATGTTGAGCCTAAGAAGGGACCTGTAGGAGGCTGCTACAATTGTGGCAAGGACCACTATGCGAATCAATGCCCTTTGAAGAAGGATGATCGTAATCAGCAGCATAAGATACATGCTGCAGTAGCAGACAAGCAAGCTGAAAAGCAAGTAACACCTATAGAAGTTCCGGGTAAGTTATTCGGCATACCTGTCACTATTCTTTTTGATACAGGAGCTACTGAATGTTTTATTTCTAATAAACTTGCTTCTAAACTTAAAAGAAAAGCTGGGAAAATGGATAAATCTTGGACTGTAGAGTATGGTAATAATTCTGTTCATACAGTGAGTATGTGTCTCTTTGGAGCAGTCCTTGATTTACCTAATTTCTCCATGGAAGTTGATCTCTATGTTACACCTTTAGGATCATATGACATTATTATTGGTGTCAATTGGTTAGCTGACCATAAGGCAAAAGTAGATTGCTATGAAAAGAACATAAAGTGTTTAGATGATCAGCTGGAAACAGCAGAGATTCAAGGGGTGAAACGGGAAATTTCAGTTAGAAAATCTGTCATTACATGCAACTTAAAAAGGCTAAGAATAAAGGATGTACTCTTTATGCAGTAAAGATATCTGAATCTTCAGAAGAAGATGGTGATTACATGAAGCAAATTCCACTGTTACAAAGTTTCAGGGATGTTTTTCCTGAAGAATTACCGGGGTTACCACCCAAGAGAGAATTTGATTTTACCATTGAAATCAAGCCTGGAACGGAACCTATTTCCAAAGCACCTTATAGGATGACTACTACAGAGTTAGTCAAGCTTAAGGCACAGTTGCATGAACTTTTGACAAAAGGTTTGATTAGACCTAGTGTGTCACCTTGGGGTGCGCCTGTAATATTTGTGAAAAAGAAGGATGGAACACTAAGGCTGTGTATTGATTATCGGATGTTGAACAAAGCAACAATCAAGAACCGATATCCACTTCCTAGGATCGATGATCTGTTTGATCAGATGCGTGGAGCAGTGGTTTATTCTAAGATAGACCTTCGATCTGGTTATCATCAGTTAAGGATTAAAGAGGAAGATATTCATAAAACAGCTTTCCGAACAAGGTACGGACATTATGAATTTACAGTTCTACCCTTTGGGTTAACTAATGCACCCGCAGCCTTTATGAATTTAATGAACAATATTTTTCAAGAATACCTGGACAAGTTTGTACTTGTATTCTTGGACGATATTCTCATTTATTCTAAAAGTGTTGAGGAGCACAATGAGCATTTGAAGATAGTTTTGGGAATTTTGAGAAAGAGAAAGTTGTATGGTAAGTTATCCAAATGTTCTTTCTTTGATTCAGAAGTTCACTATTTGGGTCATGTCATAAGTAAAGAAGGAATCGCTGTAGATCCTTCAAAAATAGTGGCAATAACTGAGTGGCCTGCACCAAAGAATGTGCACGAAGTAAGAAGCTTCATGGGTCTTGCTGGTTACTATAGGAAATTTGTAAAGGATTTTTCTAAGGTAGCTGCACCAATAACTTCATTGCAAAAGAAGGATAAGAAATTCATGTGGAATGACAAGTGTGAAGCGGCTTTCAAAAGTCTGAAAGACCAGTTGACTTCTGCACCTATTCTAGCTGTACCAGACCCTAATGGGAATTTTACTGTTGTAACGGATGCTTCTGGGGAAGGCCTTGGAGGTGTTTTGTTACAAAATGATCAGGTCATAGCTTATGAAAGTAGAAAACTTAAGTTACATGAGCTGAATTATGCCCCTCATGATTTGGAACTTGCTGCCATTGTTCATGTGCTTCAAGTCTGGAGACACTATTTACTTGGGAAACCTTTTGAGTTGAAAACTGATCACTTAGGACTGAAATATATTTTTACTCAGCCCAATCTGAATGCCAGACAAAGAAGGTGGTTAGAATTTTTATCACAATATGACTTTGATATTAGCTATATCAAAGGGAAGGAGAATAGAGTAATGATGCTCTAAGTCGTAGGAGGCACATTTCTGCTCTTATAACATTAAGAACTCGTTTAAAGATGAGGTAAAAGTGCCTTAATCGATGCATATTTTCAACAAGTAAAAGCAGCGGGCCACTGCGTAACCTAAGGATATAAGGTATAAAGGTTTTCATTTTGATAATGAAGGAATCTTTGCGTTATGAAAAAACAGGTATATGTACTGTTTGAACGATTTGAGAAAGAAGTTGTTAGTAGAATTTCATAATTCACCTTTCTCAGGACACCCATGTATCACAAAAATGCTTGCTGATATGAAACAACAATACTTCTAGAAAGGTATGAAAAAGGATGTGATAAATTTTGTGACTCATTATCGGAATGTCACGTGGTGAAGGCAGAACATATGCACCCTGCTAGACTGTTATATCCTCATAGCATACCGCAGTACAAATGGCAAGTAATAACCATGGATTTTGTACAAGGACTACCTATGTCCAGGAATAAACATGATGTTATCCTGGTAGTTGTAGATAAACTGACCAAGGTAGCTCATTTCATCGCTGGAAATCTAAAGGATGATTCACCAGTGCTGGCCAGAAGGTTCGTACACGAAATTTTTAGATTGCATGGTGTACCAGAACTGATTATATCTGACAGGGATCCTAGAATGACGTCAAGGTTTTGGCAAACGCTTAACGCAGCCCTAGGAACGAAACTAAACTTCAGTTCTGCATATCATCCAGAAACGGATGGGCAAACTGAGAGGGTAAATCAAGTGTTGGAGGACATGTTGCGAATGTATTGCATGGATCAACAGTATAAATGGGAAGAGTATCTTCCATTAGTTGAGTTCGCATACAACAACACTTATCACTCATCTCTTAAGATGGCACCATTTGAAGCACTTTATGGAAGAAAGTGCGTAACCCCCGTTAGTTGGGACAATGTTGAGGATAGAGTGGTAATTGGACCGAGATTCTCACGTAAATGGAACAGCAAGTTAAGCTGATTCGTGAACGATTAAAGGAAGCAAAGCGGATAGACAGTAAGAGCTATATGCGACCTTAAGCGGGTTGATAGAAAGTTTGAGCTTGGTGATAAGGTTTTCCCGCGTGTTAAACCAGAAAGAGTTCTATAACTTTTGGCAAGGATGCCAAGTTGTCACCTCGATTTGTGGGACCTTTCAAATTGTCAAAATAATCAATCCCGTAGCTTATCGCTTAGCATTGCCACCGCTTTATCTCGCATGCATGATGTTTTCCATATTTCTTTGCTTAAGAAATACGTTTCAGATCTGTCACATGTTTTAAATTGGAATTCCTGCAGGTCCAAGACCCAGAATAATCGTGGTTAAACCCACACGAGTGTTGGAAACTCGCCAATTGCATTTAAGAAATCGTGATATACAAAGAATGTAAGGTCCAAAGTGGGACCAGTTTAGCGAAGAAAGTGCAACTTGGGAAAATGGAAGAGATGAAAATTGCTTTTCCTTCTCTTTTTCAATGTAATGAAATCTGTTGATAAAATATACTTTTATGAACTGATTGTTTTTAAGTATTTATGAAAGCCAGATGAAGGCAGACTTTATTCAGGTTGAATAAAATGTGTTGTGACATTGATTTCTGGAACTATTCAAATATGAAATTGGCACATTATTTGTGTATTGATAAGTTGATTGACCTGAAGGTTAATTTAATATGTAATTCATCGGGACGATGAATCTTTTTAGGAGGGAAGCATGTAACACCCTGAACTGTTGTTACTTTCTCCTAAGCATACAAGTGTTGATATGTGATTTCTTGTATAAGGATGTGTTCCTCGATTAAGAAATCATGCTTGATATGTACTGTAATTTCTTTGCAGATTGCAGATCTTGACTGAGTCAGAATATGATTAGACTCTTTTATCTATTTCATTTTGTATCTGAGTTTAATCTGATCTCGGAATAAATTATAGAGTTATCCATCTATAAGATCTAGTCTTGGATCAGTGGAATTGATCCAAGTATTGCTTTAAATTTGTTCGTGATGAATTAGATCACAGACCTTGAACAGGTTGCAAGGTATGGAAGCATTGATTAAGCTGGTCAGGAGTATGACTCAGGCTGATCTTGTGAAATAAATTGGTTCCCGATATGGAAGTATATCTGGAAGGTCTCGATCGTGGACCAGGTAATAATTCGTTTACATACGATTCTGCAGTAGAACAGGAGCTAACCCTGTTCAAGAAGGTATGATACAGGTCTTTTCTGAGTGTACAGAACGTAGACCTAACTGGAATTATTAATGGTTAGTAACCTAAGACTAAACCTAACCTAGGGGTTAGATTAGTGTTAATCTAACCTAGACCTAGGCTATGTGTTAATGTCCTAAGTTAGTATCTATGTGTAATATGGTTAGAATATGTGTTACCCTAAATTCTAACCTAAGATACTAACCTAACTAATGAGGAGAATGGAAAGGGGCCTATGGAAGGGGGTGCGAACCATGGGCGGCATTTTCTATGACATTTAATGCATGGATAAGGATGAGGGACAGGTCATGGCGGAGGTTTAAGCAGCAGCTAACCTGTTCTGACGTGGCAGGTCGCTAAGTTTGGAAATGAACTTGAGTTTTCGTTGGACTGTCGCCAACTCTGGCGGTCGGTGGAAGTGGAGTCTTAGCGGGAAAGTTGGTTTAATGGCATTCAATATTCTCGGTAGACGAGCTCGGAACTCGCGAGAAGGCATGCAAACGGGAAGTTTGTGGGGTTGTTTGGCTTGTCGCAATTTTCGGATTTCTCTCTGCTTGTTTACTGGTTCTTCGCACCAGTCCTCTTTGTGTTGCATGGCAAGTATGAACTTATCCAGCTCTTTTCTCTGTCATGGAGGATATATATGTGATGGAGATAGCAAAATTTTGTTGGTCGCTTTAACTTGGAAGAAGAAAAGGAAGTTTGAGCTCTTCCAGTGGTCTGCTTCGGAAATTTGATTAAAAATCCAGGCATGTTAGGCCCTAACCTTTAAATATCTTGTTGTTTTTCAAGTGATTTCATTAGAACAACTCTGTTCAAATGTTATGAGTAAATAGATAATTTTCTATGGAGGTCTTGTTTGATTTTTGGTACTGTATCTCCTCTGGTTCGATTTTTCAATTTCCTCTTGATGGGTGTTTATTAAAATCGAATTGTGGCTCTATTTCTTGAGTATTCATTCTGGCTTAAATATGTGAGATATTTATTTTTAAATGAGTATGAATGCTCGGCCTGTTCGGCGTGAGCCCATAGAATATACCTGTGTTGGATATAGACCACTGTTATGTTGTTGATTTGTGGTCGCCGTTCTTGTTGTGGGAATCGTATGAAGGGATACCGATGGATATCTTATGATGGATCAGTTTTATTGATCCTTTGGAAACTCGTCATGGTTTTTGGGTGACAAAGTGGCTAATGATGCTTTTTGGGTTTCGTCTTGTCTTTAATTTGTTTGGAAATAGGTAATCGTTGTGTTACCGTAGTCTATACGACCCAAGTGGAAGTTGTTCTTTTTGTTATTGTGGTAACGGGATTATTTGTTGATCGTATACATTATTGATATATCTATGATTTATTTGAATGACTCAGTGGAGTCCTTGATCGAGTCGTATATTACTATCCACTGCTGAGAATATAGATTCATCCTTGAGTTTTGTTACTTGTTTTCGTGGAAGCATTCAGAGAGGTAGCAGGTCTTTTGTTCACTGCTATTTGTAATGATTAATGGATATAGATTTCCTGGGTATGCATTTGCATTTCTTTGTGTAAGTCTGTTCGAGAGTTTTGAAGAGGCTCAGTTGATTTCCTTGCCTTGAAATGGGTATTCGATTTGCTTACACTTGTTTTATTCTGAATGATTGCCATAGTTGGCATAGAAGGATTCATCAACTAATTTCATCTTACGCTATTGTTAGGTTCAGCGGTTATGGGTATAAACCCGTTAATGTATACGCAGTGTGAATATATGGATTTATAATGGTTATAATTTGCATGACTCGAGGAGTCGATTGAATGATTTATATTTGTAATTGAGCCGTTGTTCAAGTTGAATATATTAAATAGTTGGTGATTGATGAACCTGGGACTTGAAGGAATAACACGTACTAAGGCCTCTGTTATTTTGTGGAATTACTTTTGTATTGCATGGATTTTGTTGTACAGATTCTTGGGTGTAATTTTATGTTCATTCCTTGCAATCTTGTGCGAAAAATTGGCAAGACTTAGTCGGGTTTCTTGATTTGAAATCGGTAAATTAAAAAGTTCTTCCTGAGTTTTATTATGTACACTATTTACTTGTCCAGAGGGAAACATTGGCAATCATTTGTCAATCCACTGTTGTTCGGGTTTAGAGAATTGTGGAAGTTAACCTGTATCTTCTATTGTCTCAGTTGAAACTTGACTTGATATACTGTTGTTTGATATTGGACATTTTGTCCGAGTAATGGTCTCGTATCAAGTAACGTGACTCGTATAAGTGAATCGTGAGTACTTTTTGACCAACTCCGATTTAGCATGATGTATATACAGGATGATATGTTCCTTTCTCGATTTCCTAATAGGATGCGGTAGTGTATATTACGGCATTTGTAAGGTAATCTCTGTATGGTCTTATAGAAGCATCAATTGCTTAATGTAAATAAGTCTGTTGTTGACAGCGATATGCTAGAGGTTCCTGATTTCGAACTTGGTTCGAAAGCCTTACTGTGTTTAAAAGGAACTAGTATTGGGCTTAAGGTTGATATATGGATTGTTGATGTGATAGTTGCTGTACAAGGAGTTTTGCTGTGTTTCTATTTCTTGATTTAAAACAGCGATCTTTCTTGTGGCTTGTCTGTCTTGTTCATATACAAACTGGTTGAATGTTTTCATATGTGAAAGCAGTACAGTAATGAACTAATGTGAATGGAAGTATGAATGATTTGGTTCTTTCTCTTCTTTTGCTTAATTGAGGATATCTGTCTAATAGTGGGAATTGTTTCGTAACATATTGGAGGAATCCCAATTGTTATGATATTTCCTTTTGGATGAATGAAACAATCGACCAATGTTGTGTTTTTGGATTCAATGATTGTTTGTGTACATTCGTTCTTTGATTTCTTTTAATATTTGATGAAATATTAGAAAGTGATTAAGACTATTTTGTAACAATGTTAGAGTTACATATTTGTAATCATTTTGTATTACAAGGGCATAGTCCGAATATGTTTACTTATGTGGATATCTCGATCTCATTTAAACAGTAGGTGTTTAATGAAAACAATTGATGGATTGCAATTATTTTAAAAGTTAGTGCTTATCATGCCTGGCCTTCATGAACCGACTCATGTTGACTATTTTTGCAGATGGTTGCCATAAGAGGTAAAAGCAATGCAGATCCGACAGTGCCGATCGATTGTTTAATTGATTTATAATGAATTACAAATTTGATTTTATAAATGTACTATATGTGAAAAGATGTTTCTTTTCCGTTGAGCATTGTATCAAGTATGTTGTTGCATAAAATGTAATTGTATAGTTTTGAAAGGAATGAAAATAAGTGTTTGATACTTATGTGTTGTATTCTATTTCGATAGTTGACCTTCTCCGGCCTATATACCGAGTGGTAACGTTATCTTTGTGTAATATGGATGCTTTTGTGATTGTCAATGAAAGCTTGCAAGAAAATGAGATTGAATTCTTAAGAGTGTTTAGTAGTTCTAATTTGTTCTAGTGAAAGCAATATTGGATTTAAATAATTGTCTTTCTAGAAGATAGGTTAAAAATGAGCCTAAAGAGAACGCTAAACAAGTGGATTAAATTACTAATCCCTAGTCCTAAGTATAACAGACAATATTAAATTGGATTCTTAATCATTTATATCTTTATACTAATAAGTATGATATAAATTCAGCTTAAGAGAACTCGATATACAATCAAATGGAATTGGATGGCAATCTCAAGTAAAGGTTATGAGGTTTTTGTCCAATTCTATTGCTTTAGAATCGAGTGTATTCTAATGACTCCTTGATGAGAACTTGACCTTAATACCTCTACCATGTAATGGGTTTTATAGAGGAGGGTCATCTTAAGACGAAGAATTCAGGATCGGGAAAGGCTAACCTTAGAGAAAAGTCTTTAAAGTAATTTAAACTCAAGTGCGTAACGCATGTGATTAAGTAGATCTTTTCGAGGCGGATTTAAAGGTCGACGACACAAGACAATCGCAGGTTGTACCTCCGAGAAGATTAGGATCTTCTCAAGTTACAACAATGCAGATGACTTATGGCGACACCCTTTCGCATTGATCGCTAAGATTTACACTTGATTTCACACGAGTTACTCAGTGGTCCGATTAAGAACGTGGTCATGTTATAAGGCTGCCTAGAGATTCGGGGTATCATGACACACCGGTTGAACCGCAAGGTTGGACCAAGATGTCACCATATCCCTAATCCTCATGGGCATCCATATAACATTATCACCTTGTTAATCTATCTCCGAGTGATTAAATTGTGAAAGAAAGGACCGCAAAAGAGTCGTCAGTGTAGGACATTCTATATAACATATGAATGGGGTGAAGGACGTATTCCAGATTGACGAGTATGCCGTTAAGGAATACAAGACATAAACAATATGTTTCAAATCTTTGGCCAAAGTATCGCAAGCTGCTGATTGCGTTGTCCTAATTCACCTAGTCTAAGGGATGAGATGCCGATGAATAATAGTAACAATTATTCAGTTAGATTCCTTGGACAGAGCATTCTGAATCCCAGATTAGGGAAGAGAACCGCAAGAGTAATGTGTTAAATAAAAACACCAACTCTTATTACTCATGAATAGATCGGTAGATTACCGAGTCATGGAATGAATAGATCGGAGGTGCTCCGAGTCATTACAGCTGCATATGGTTGTCTGTTATATGAATGGTTAATGATTTGTGAGTTCTAAATTATGTATTTAGAACCAGGATGCAATTATCAAAAAAAAAAAAAAAAAATTTCACTTGTTCTAAAGTATAAAATGAGGATGTTACATGGAACATCAAGGACTTCATCTTAGAATCCATAAGTATTTGCCAAACCTTCAATAATATTCAGATCAAGCATACTTACCGGGAGGGTAACAAGGTGGCAGATGCATTGGCTAATTATGGCATAAATGTTAATCACATTATTTGGGATAATAGAGATCACATTCTGAACTGATTCAAAACACCATACAAACAGATACTTATGAGCATGCAAATTCGGGGTAAGATAAATGAGCATTTGGAGTGGGTCTTTAAGAATAAGACTCTCACATGTGTTGATATTAAAACAACACTCAAGCAGATCTTGACGGGAAATCAAGGTTATAGAAAGTATAATGATGACTTAAAGTGGATCTATATGAAGATTAAAGCCACACATGCGGGAAATATTGTGCCTATAACAGCTTTTAAATAGGGTTTTACAGATTCTCAAGTCTGTAATAAGGATGATGATGATCTGGAGTGGGTTTCTAAGGGGACTGAAGTTCACACATGTGGGTTTTCCTAGGTACATAACAACATTCACGTAGGCATTTGTGGGAACAACAACGGCTACACTATTCATCATTCACATCACATGAAAAAAATAGAGAAAGGCAGACTGGTAACTACATCTTCTATAGAATTCCTCATAGGGATTTTGAAAATTATATTTGCAAACACTTAAGCATGGTGAAAATGGGAGGAGCCCCTTGTCAGATCGAACCCAGCGTGGACCCGGAGTGGAAAAATAATGAAGATCTTTGGAATCTTCTCAACCAGGGAGGCATCACAAATTTTATTGAGAAGATTCAGGGTCATGACCAAATAATTTCCATGCATTTTGTGAAGGATTGGAAGGATCGCATAGTGGAATATGGTGGATAGAAAATTTTGATCAATGAAGAGTTAATAGCCAAAGCAACAGGCCTTGGCATGGATGGGTACCACTTTTTTAATAAAAGGATTGACAGGGCTACTGAGGAGAGGAAATTTGTTGAGGGTAATGAGAAACTGGTATTCATCACAATGTTCAAAGAAAGTCAGCTCTATCCTCCGCCTTTGACGAGGTCACCCGTATGATGGTGTGATACATCTCTTTGGAGGGGAGATTCGTCACAGTGCCCTTAAAGCATCTTATGTTCCTCAATCACTTCCGTAGAAGTTTCACGGTATGTTTCCCTCATTATCTACTTAATTCTCTTGAGCACTCCATTTTGGAGTTCCAAAAGCATGCACATGCAATCCCTCTACATCAGGGTCTCATCTTCTTACTGCATAAGCTTTGTCTTCTTAGGTCTCCCGGCATCCCAACCTCCCCCATATCTATTCATGCTCTTCCCGCACCACTTCCACTACCCCCATATCTTCTCCTTCTATCCCCATCACTGCTACTATCACCCCTTTGCATTCATTCTTAGCTCCCTTTGTCATCCTCCCCACCTCTACTCCCACCCCCTTCGCCCCACTTCGACTAGACCTATAACTAGGTCTTCTAAAAGACTGAACCTTGATACCCCTGTTTCGAGGAATGTTCCACAGGAGTTGGAAATTATTCATAACCTCCTACATATTAGTAGTACTGGTTCATAGGAGGCACACATTGAGAGCTCCACAAAAAGGCTGGAAGCCTTAGAAACTGACATGTTGTTATTGAAAGAAGAAGTTAAAAACTTGGCAAAGCAAAAAGGTAAGAGGAAGAAGGAGGAGGAGGTTGATATTGATAATAAATAGGTTGAAGATATCTACAAAAAACTGAACTCCTTGGACAACCATCTAGGGAAAGCCAAGACTCGCCATGACCATAATATGGCTATTTTTAGTGCAATCGAAGAATTTATTGAGCAACATGTCTGCAGTGTCTCTAATCTCAGTGGAATACCAACAACTCTTTGGGGCACGAAAAGGAAAGCAAACAGACCATTCAATAGCTGGATGTTTCTGACCCTACTCATATGATGACATTGGCTATGTTCACCTCTTGGCAGACTATCAAATCCAGAATCGACAAAGCCACCAAGAAGTAATTGTGGATCTGTGCTACTCTTGTTGTCTTCCTTCATGTTTTTTGTTTTTTTGTTGTTTTTTGGCTGCTCTTTTGCAGTGTTCAAACTGGTTTAATGTTTTGGGGTAACTACTCTTTGGTTACATTGGGTTTCTATGTCTCATCTGGATCTTGATCCTTTTGTAATGATTTTCATTCTTGTTCTCGCTTCTAGGCCCCTTTTGTGTACAAGGGTATAGTCCCTTTCAAAAAGCTATTTACTAATAATAAAAAAAAATCTAAATTTTCACCTAATGAAAAAAAATAACAAGATTTGGTCATCCAAATCACGGCAAATGGACTACAATCTTATAGGTTTTTTCAAAAACAAAAACCAAGTCATATAATTTTAAGTGTTTAATATAGTTAAACTTGTCCATTTTTAAAAAAAATTAGTAGTTTAGAAACTAGATTCTGGATGCTACGATTCATTTTATATAAATTTTTCTAATTTTGAGTGCGCGTATTGCTAATAATCCCTACAAGTTGAGATTTTTCTATTTTTTGCAATATGATGTCCACTTATGACCCCTTTTTTGTCCACCAACTTGTTGCACTTACCCATTACAAAAATTATACTAAATGCCCCACTCTGTAATCGGGAATTCAAGGGTGCTATAATTTCATGATAATAGTTCTAGCATTCCCAGTGGGACATAAAAGAAGTTAAAATTTCATCTTTTAAAGGTGTTCTACTATAGAATTAAAATTGAAGATCATTTACAGGTGTGCAGTTCATCTCTGGAGAAGACTTCATTTTAATAGGTTGGTGTGTTCTTGTTAAAATTATAGTTCTTGGAAGTATAGAAAAACACATCCGGTGACTCCATCTAGTTAAAAACCCAATCTCCGAGGTTGTAGACCTTTTTCCATCCATTTTCATTCATTTTTCTTTCCACCTCTTTCATTTTCTTCCATTCTATGAAGTTGTGCAATCATGGCTTCATTCCCATAGTGGAATTCACATTTATCGGTAAAGGTAATCATCCTCTTATGAGATTTACAACTCCTCTAGATCAGCATTATGATCATATTCAGAACCACTATGCCTACCCATATGAGCATTGTCAAAACCATTTTGGTTATGGGGTTTGTTAAGAACAAGGATATTCATATAAAGACAATGGTAAAATGGAAAGTGTTGATTTTCCTGGAAAAGATTCAAAGAATAGAGTGTGGCATGGTTCAATATTAGGCTACAACATAGGTGAAATCTTTCAGGATTGGTTGTAGGCCACCTTGTCCATGGGAATGCCATTTTCTAAGACACTATAGCCTATAATGAAGCTTGATTTTATGGTTGAAATGCTGACCCAACTTGCATCTTCTGGACTGAGGATATCAAACCATTCAAGGAAATTGTACGTCATCCTTTTTAATGGGTAGGTCAATTATCATCTCTTTGTCCTTCATATTGGAGATAAAATAGTCAAAAGGTTAGTCAAGGGAAACAAAAACAAGATTCCAATCATCAAGAAATGACACAGAATTTGAAAATATGGGCTATAAGATTTGGAATTAAAAAATTTTCCTTGATAGTGAAGCCTATGGAGGAGGCCAAAGTTGAAGAACCAAAGTGGTGGCCAAATATGATTTTATAGCAAAAAGAAAGAAACAAGAAGAACAACTTGATAGATAAAACATGATATAAGATTTGAAAATTTGGTCTTTAAGATTTGGAATTGATAAAATCCCCATGATAGTAAAACTAACATATGAGATCAAGGTTAGGGAATAAGAAATTAAGGCTGATGTTGAAGCTAATGTTACAAAAAAAAAACAAGAGGATGATCAATAGTTCATATGCTCTAAATGTAGTGTCCATGATCACACTCTATTTGAAGATAATGATGATCTAGTCGTAGCTAAAAAATCAGAAAAGTAAGGAGAAGAACAATTGACTACAAGTCCCACTAAAAAGGAGCAAGTGAAGGAAAGAAAGATGAATTATGAGGCACCAAATCATGAGCCGGTTGCACAAGATATTGTAGACGTCTCTCCCACTTAATCTCCCAAAAAATATGATTTTTTGGAAGATTTTGAATTCACTAGCTTCATGTTTGAAGAAGAAGAAGACCATGATGAAAAAAATGAGATTTGAAGGTCATTGTATGCACCCAAAATTGCATGTGCTACATTGTCGAAAAAATAGTTACAAAAGTCCCCAATGATGATTCATGTGCTTTCAAAAGATGTTCAATATCCAAAACCCATCTCGTAATTTATATTTGTATCCTAGAAATATTTATTTATATTTTCCATGCTTTTTCCAATTTCCTTCTTTGTTTTGTGCATGTTTTGGCCTTTAGTGTTAGGACCGCCGCCATGCTTTAGCAATGGCTATGAAACTTCTACCTAGACAAGGTGGAGGCCATGTTCTATTTTTCTAAATTCCATCATGCATGTTTTTAGCATGCGATAATTCACTTAAATTCACTTTTAGGATGCGTTTATGAACCGATTTTTATAAAAATAGTTTTGATTGTTTGGTTCTCCTTCTCTTTTCTATTTTTGCATGTACTTTAGTTATTTGGAACTGCCTCTTCTTTCCTTGTGCATGAAGGCACATACTAGCCCACATTCTTATATATTTCATGCTTGTGTTCAAAAAAAGGGCTGAGAATTTTGTGTATCTTGCATATTATTGCTACCACAATATTGTGAGGAATTGCATAGCCAAGCTCAGATCTCTTGTGCTATCTCTCTTCTACTTGCATTACAACCAAACTACCTTCAAGTTACCATTGCTCAAGCATCTTCTTCTATTTCTGTTCTTGCATTCCCAATTCCTTGGACTCATATGAACACAAAAAGAAAGAAAGGAACAAACTGAGGGGACAAACATAGATACAACCAGATTTGCCAAAGCTCTTTCTTATCAAGGTTGGAATTACTTGTTTTTTTGCTTTTTTTGCTAAATTTTCAAATTTGAATCATTAGTTTTAATTGAATATCAAATAGAGTAGTAAAATTGTTCATTTCAATTGGTTAGGTAATTAAAAGTAGATCAAATCATTAGAAATATTTCTGTTTGACATTATCGGGAAGTTTTGGGGAACGATAGCTCTTTGAGGGTCATGATTTGTTCTTCACTCCGAGGTAGTGTTTGAAGGGTTTTTATGAGATTAGGTTATTTGTTTTATATTTATATTCACATATTACCACAAGTAACCATCTACATCTATTTGATTACTTGTCTTTGGTTTGTTTATTAGATTAGAATGCATTGCTTAAAAACTAGAAAAGATCAAAAACATTTACTTTTATTAGATTATTTTTTTAAAAATGTTTTTCTTTGATATATTGTGAAAATTCCAAAAACATAGATTATATTTCATATTATAGTTAGTTTATTTTATCAAGATAATTTCAATTTCATTTTGCATGACCATCAAACAACCCACAATAAGAAAAGACGTACGGTTGTAATCCTTTGGTCCCATAACCCAATGAGATGGAGTTGATAATAAACATTGATATAAGTTTATGATTGACAGTGTTACACACACATGCTACATTCTATGATAAAATAGAACAGCTAAACATGCTAAACATCATATCTAATCAAGCCTATGATTATTGGACTACTCCTGGAAACAGGGTTTGATTACACGCATGACCATAATAGGGCCACAACCTCCATGAGTTTTCAGTTATGATCCTCACATCCCATAACCCAACGGGCATACTAACCAATTAGATATTGACACTAGTGGCTTGTATGCATCAATATTTAGATCATCACCACTTCCACCCGATATCATTTCACAAATTTCATTATTGAACATAGCAGCCGATCAAGCTAAGACCTTCTGGACTAGACCGGAAAATCATCCATAGTCCTTGTGGCTTCATTATGCCTCTTGTTCTTACTTCCAGGACATTATATTGAAATCTATATAAGGCACTCGCAAGTCACTTTCTATGTGTTCAATAACCAATGAATAGAATCTCAGAGGATATCGATATTGACTGGATTCTCCGAGAAGCTATCATATCAGATTGATCCATAACGCCACTTCAGGTTAAGAGAGAATTATTTTTCTTAGATTCGTAGATCTCGTTATTGCATGTCAAAGATATAAGGTTACCTCATTAGCTTATCCACCATCACCACACATACACATCCATTTATATTCTACACCGGTTGTCTTGGTGCAACCTTGGGAAGTTGGGTGTGAAGAAGGTCATGTGTTGATTTTCTTTCGTATAAATTGGTGAACCCAACATGAAGAGCTAGTCTCTAAGTGTTTCCAATTTCTTTGTCCATCCTTTATTCTATAGGTATTATTATACCCCCTGAATATGTCGGGATATGAAAATTATGGTCGACCCATCCCAGGTTTTGACATGTACAACTACCAAACAGGTATACCAAAAAAATCACCTTCACTCTCAACATGGGTAGATAACCACTCAACTACTCAAAATCCTCTTCTTTAGGGAACCAATGTTGGTTCCTCTGTGTGTATTAAGGAACTTGACCAAATCACGCAAACATATCCTCATGAACAATCAAGTTCAAACAACATGAATTTCACTGGGAAGTAATTTCATCTCCTCGGGTATTTTTTCAATAACCCATTAGCATGTAATCGGACCAACTCCCATCTAGATGAGGAATAATTAGCACGATATGCTAGGAGTGAACAACGCTTCTAGAATATGAACTGAGATTTTGATAGGTTGTAAGGACAAAGTGATGTTCTTCTCCAAAACAATAATGTTACCCCTCCACCAACCAAAAATATTGCAATGAGGGGTGGCAACATAGTGAACAATTCATAACAGGATACCACACTCCTCAACAACCTTCAAGAATTCAATAATAATAACCTAATAAAATCACCACCCCATCAATGGATGACATCATCTCGAGTTAGTAGAAAAATTCAAGCAGCTAGAGCTTTCCCAAAATGCTTAAAATTCATACGTAGGGAAAGAAAGAACTTCTCTTTATCTCGCAGAATTACAGACAAATACCTACTGTGTAAAATCCTTCAGTTTATGCGGGTGCTCCAAACCTTGGAGATTTTACGACCTGGGAAGGGAACCTTAGGTATGCCCCCTCACGCCACATATGGATATCTATAATAGGAACCAGCTGGAAGTGCATTCTCAAATTCCATACCAACTAGAAATGTAATGTTCCCTAGCTTCGTGCCTTTGATTCCATATCAAAGTAGTCAACCCCCTACGTACACATGTATTCTAAATCACCACAAGGGGATATGTACACTTACCCATGTCTGTATGGATAGCCATAGGGGATGCCATACACCCCAACAAATTTTTATGTTGTACCATTTTAGAAACCAATGCAACCTCCACCTCCCCAACAAGGATCTTCAATGGTTGAAAACGTATGCAATGGGGACCTATTCTAAATATCTTAAGGAGCCTCTAGACTTCTCCATCTAGACAGTCATGCTCCCAAGACCCTTTCCCAATCTTTTGAAATTCAAAGGGGAGGGTAATCCTAACACTCAAATCAAAGCTTATGCAATGGCAATTCAAGAGCTACTCCTATGGTACACGGTTGTTGTGAAGATTTACGCTAAGATGCTAGAATGTATATCCCCGGATTGGTACTATAGGATACTTTGGAGGCTTCAATAAAATCCTTCAAAACTCTCGTATCAGAATGTATTAAGGATTTTGATATGAACAGAATTTTGAGAACATGGATCACAAAATTCCTTCATATCAAACAAGAGCATAATGTATCGGCATCCCACTTCAATCAAAGGTGGAGATAATTTCTCTACTCCTCTGAAAGTGCTCCAAATATGGATCAAACAGAGATTTTTGATTTTTCCTCCATTCCCTCAATAGGGAGATAAAGGAAGAAGTTCAAAAGTTCTTGCTAAGGAGATATGAAGAGGTGCTAGAGGGTTCTCTTCGAATTGACCAAATAGCCATTGATAGTGGTCATAAGACTTATGGAGAAAATGGAAGGTTAGTCACTCCTAACCAAAATAACCCTAGTTACTCCAATAGCACAAGCAATAATCAAGGGTCGAAGGTCCTTAATAAGAACCATGGGGTCACGACGGATGGTGTTACTGACCAGCCCAAGAAGCCTAATGTTGTTAGTCCTCCCAATACGAATACTACCAATAACAACAATAATGGCAATAATTAGAGAAACAATAACTTCTCACCCTCAGTCAACACTGTAGATTTTAATCGTTAACAAAAAAAACAACCTCAACAATCAAGACAAATGTAGACCCAAGGCCCTAACCAATACCCAAGTGGGTATCCAAACCAATTCCAAAACCAAGGGAAAGGGTTCCCAAATTTTAACTATAATAATCAGCAATTGAACAATAATCATAATTTCAGACCACAACAAGGTGCAAACCAAAGGCCTCAAGATTATGATCCTAATTTATATTACGGTTTCCATAGGGTTTACGGGCATGACGCAAGAACATGATGTGATTGCAACAATTTTTTACAACATTTTCTAGAGGATGAAATAAAAATTTTATTTACATGTTTTTGGCAAACCCAACAACACCAACTCACAACACCTATATGGGACCAGTGTCCCCACATAACACACCACTCATAATCTTTAATGATCCTCTCCCCATATGCCCAAATGATGGTAGAATAGATCCCAATGGTTCAAATAAGGGTATTGTAATAGGGACCCATGATCGTGAAGCCTCAACTTCATCAAACCCACAAGTGGTACCTCCTTTGGATGGTTATCAACAAAAAAAAATTATGGGATTGGTGGAGTTATACACTAAACCTCATATTAATGCTACCACAAGAACTAAAGATTATTCTTTGCCATCAATATTTATCTACCCAACTATATCAGATGACATTCATGATATGTTAGGCAAGCCAATAGGATCTTATGACTTGATCAGTGATCTAACCAAGACCTTCTCTCACATTTCTTTCTTGGATCTATTGAAGAATTCCCTACTCACAAAGTTATTCTATTAGAAGTACTAGGTCTTGGCCATTTGATTAACATCACCCCTCCTCTAGAGGTGTAGATAAACCATGTGGAATTTGATGTCTATCCTCTAGGGCATCCTGAAAGAGATGTTGGATTCGTATTTGACATCAGCAAGATGCCCACGGATGTTGAAATAGCTCATAGAGGTGATCCGACGTTGTTTTTACAAGTCTGGATTTACAAAAATATGTAAAGCATGTGATGATTGATGACAGGGAAATGGTTAACATAGTCCCCTTCTCTTTCCTTAAAAATTTAGGTTATAGAGAGACCAATTTCTCTTCAATGCGAAATATGCTAAGAGGCTATGATAGCCTCAAAGCAACATCGATCGAAACTATAGTGTTTTCAGTCACCCTTGGGCCTAAGACAATTTTAACCAATTTTTATATTATAGATTGGGAAAACAACTATAATATGATCCTTTTCCATCCTTGGATTCATCACATGAAGGTGATTCCCTCCACTTTGTTTCAGGAAGTCATGTTCCTACATTTAGGGAAGGTTTATTTGTGGCACAGGGTGATCTAAAACCCTTCAACATATATCTAGTTAACTTGAAAAATAGGCCAGGGATCCAGTCTAAGTTTGAGCTTTATAAAAATTAGTTAAATAAACCTACAAGCACAATTCCAGAGGAAAAGCTATTTCCTACAATGGAATTAAAAGTCACGATTTTGGTCGAAGGCATTCTGGCAGTCAAAGATGAAAATTTCATCGTAGAAACAATGTCATTGAGAACCACAACGAATATTATCAAGCTACTGGAGAAGGATTTATGTATCCTCCTTCCTTTGGATTCTATGGGTATGAGACATACCTTAGGACTCCGTTCTCTTAGAGGAGATGAGGTTTGTATTGTTGAAGTAACTGAGGTAAAAGAAGAGGACACAAAGGATGATCCAACATCCATTTTTCCAAAAATTTTTGGACTCTCCATTTTGATGGAGTCAAGTTTTGTTTTGGTGTCGGGGAAGGTGTAATTCTTACCTCTCCCGAGGGAAGGATTCTACCTTTTCCTTCAAGTTAAAATTTGAATGTATGAATAATGGGGCTGAATACAAATCCCTTCTACTTGGTCTCATTATATCCAAAAGAATGGGTGATCTTAATATTAGGGTGTTGGGTGATTCGCAACTTGTCACAAATAAGATATCTGAGGTATATGAGACTAGAGTTGAGCATTTACAACTCTACAAAAAACAAGTGCTAAATATAACAAAGGGGTTTGACTTCATATCGATTGAAGAAATTCCATGAGAGAAGAACCTCCTCACGAGACTCAATAGCAACTTCTGCTTCTCACTTTACTCCAAGCAAGTGAGTTGGAAGATACAAACTTCATGGTCTCGGTTCATCTTTGAACCTTTGGTTTGTAAGACATTGATAACTCCAATGTTGACATACATAGAACTGAGAGCAAGTCTGTCATTTCAGATCACGTTGACATTGACAAAAACTCTAGGATATCTAAACACTCTTGTAGAATTACATCTTACTCATCACGAGGTTGATCTTTCCCTAATTCCACACTCTTCTTCCTATTTTGGAAATCCCATGATAGAATCTTCCCTAGGAAGGAACTCAAAATTTATGAGGTAGGAGAAGAGGGGGATTTAGAGTTACCTCTAGCCCGCCTGAGTTTAAGGAAGGCAATGCCTCCTTAATCAAGGGAACAATTGATATAAACATCGGGATCGAGGAGGAACTAAAAATATTTAAACTAGGATCCTCTTTAACTCCTGAGGAAGTTGAAATACATACTCGTATCCTCAAGGATCATCAAAGAGATTTCAAGTTTATATACAAAGAAATGATGGGAATTACACCACACATTGTAGTTCATAACCTCATCACCAACCCAGATGTAAATCCAATTAAGTAGAAGTCAAGGACCATGAAGCCAAAGGTGGCCCTCATGGTGAAGGAAGAAGTGATGAAACTCCTACAGGTAGGGTTCATCAAGCCAATTGACTACTCACATTGGGTGTCTAATATTGTCCCCGTTCTTAAGAAGAATGGAAAGATCCATATTTGTATAGACTTGCAAGACATCAACAAGGATTTTCCAAAAGATTATTTCCCTTACCATCCATCAATGTTATTGTCAAAGCAATAGCTGGTTTTGATTTGTTGTCTCTCATCGATGGCTTTTTTGGGAAAATCAAATCATAATCTCTTAGGAGGATCGGGGAAAAAACTATGGGAACCTACTATTATCCTTTCATGTCATTTAGGCTTAAGAACATTGGTGCCACATACCAACGTGTGATGACTTATATATTTCATGATCTTATACATAAGATTATGGAATCCTACATGGATGACCTTTTGGCTAAGGCAAGAAAACCTGTTGCAATCACCTTGAGGTGCTTTGTATCATCCTTTCTTGTTTAATTGAATACGACGTCACGTTGAATCCAGAAAAATTTGTGTTTGATGTAATGGGAGGAAATCTTTTTGGATACATCATATCTTCACGAGGATTGATGTAGACCCAACCAAAATCTGATATGTATTGGAAATGACTCCACCATCAGATGAGTTTGGCATTAGATCTTTTCTTGGAAAACTTGGTGCAATCTGAAGGTTTATCCTTGATTTGACCTTTGTTATTCACCCAATCAACATTTTTTGAAAAAGGATTGCTGCATTGATTGGATAGAAGAATGAAATGAGGCATTTGAGTTAGTTAAATGGTTCTTGTTGTCTCCTCCCACACTCATGCCACCTAGGTCAGATCACCCCTTGATCCTATATTCACGAGCTATGAATGTCTCATTAGCCTACATGTTGGCTCAAGAAGATGATGATAAAAGAGAACATGCAGTCTATTTCATTAGTTAGACATTTCTTGATTATGAGACATGTTATACACAAGCAGAGAAGGAATGCCTTGTTATAGTCTTCACGACAAAACACTTAAGACATTACATGCTAAACCAAGAAACAAGGGTTATTGTTAAATCAGATCACTTGCGGACATTTCTCATGCAAGGATCCTTATCTAAGAAGGTTAGACACTTCATAAATCTAATGGGAGAGTTTGATATAAAATTTTTTAATCAAAAATCCATCAAAGGACAAATCATTACAGACACTGTTGGTTGACAACCCATTGGATGGAGGCGATCTGGTAAATTTATACTTTCTCGATGAGTGTGTGTATTTTATTGAAACTAAGCCACCCATTTTTGCGTGTCCATGGTACATTGATATCACTAATTTCATATTTTACCATACATATCCAGAAGGGGAAACCTCGTAGCAAAGAAGAAGGTTACGTATAATAACCATCAATTATGTCATCTTTGAGGAAGTACTCTATTGTAGAGCCTTTGATGGAATGTTGCTAAGATGCATTGATGAAGAAGAATATGAAATATTATTTATGAATCACATAGTGGAGTATGTGGAGGTCACTTTGGAAACCATGCCACGCTTAGAAAATACATCGATGCGCTATTTCGGGCCACAATAGAGCATGACGTGGAAAATTTTATGTGTAAATGCCATAAATGTCAAGAGTTCTACCATGACATCCACATATTAGCATAGGCTCTACAACCAATTGCAACACCATAGCCCTTTTCCACATGGGGCCTAGATCTTATAGGGAAATTCTCTCCCTCATCAAAAAATGTTCATAGCTTCATAATCACAGCCACATAGTACTTTACCAAGTGGGAGAAGTCATGACTCTTACAACCATTCCTAGATCAGTAACAAGAAAGTTCATTATGAACTAACTTATTTGTAGGTACGGGGTCCCACAAGTCATTATCTCGGATAATGGCACTTCCTTCAAAAATGACGAAGTACGTGAGCTATGTGAAAAATTCAAAATAAGTCACCATACAACCTCTCTCTATTATCCTTAATCCAATGTACAGGATAAGGCTATGAATAATACATTGAAGTCTATACTCCTAAAGGCCATCAACAAGAACAAGCAAGATTGACATTTAAATATTTTTTCAGACTTGTGGGCCATCGGACGGACATTTGTATGAATGATGACATGGGAAACCCCCTTTTCTTTGGTATTTTGTGCAGAAGCATTTTTACCACTCGAATTTGAGATACCTAGTCTCTGTATATCATTGCAAGGAATTCTAGGAGAAGAAGGATATCGAGAAGCACGACTCTCTCAATTATAAAGTCTTGATGAGGCTAGACTCAATGCTGAACAACAAAATAATGTTTACACTGACCGGATGGCTTGGTAACATAATAAGGAAGTCCATGAGTGTGAAATATATGAGGGAGATTTTGTTCTAATATTTTATAGCCGAATAGACAAAAAGAATGATGAAGGAAGGAAATTTAGACAAAGGTGGTTGGGTCCATATTGACTAATAGAAGACTAAAAAAATGGGGCATTTCACTAGTGTACACTAGAGGGTGAGGATTTTAATGAATCTATGAACTCTCTTCACCTGAAGAGGTATTACGCATGATCCATTAACATTTTCATATGTACATTACTACATCTGCATTGCATTTTCATCTACTAGTTCATTTTGTAAAATTTTTGATCAAGGGACTTATTCTTATAGCAATTCCTAAAAATTTCTAAAAATATTGGAAAAACATTCAAATCATACCTCTACAAATCTCCACAATGTCATCAATTGTTTGAAATCATTTCATCAATTCAAACAAGATAAGACAAAGTTTTGATAGTAACCATACCAAGGCTTGCATACTTGGTTCTACTTATAGTCTTTTTCTAGATTAGGTGTCTTTTCCTATAGTCTATTCTAGAAGCTTCATGGTGTCGCATCTATCCCATAAACATATCTTTGGAAATAAGAACATTCTAGCCATTTTTCTAGATAAATAAGTCAAATGCAAATCCATAGAAAATTTTATTTTACACATTTCTTTTCCCTACCAACCTTCAGTGTTGAGCCTGTGTCTCTTACTAGTGATGTAGGGTTGGGAAAGGAGAGAAATTCCCTTACTCGCCTATGCCTTGTCCATGGTGATAAGCCCATACTTCCTACTGGTAGCATGGGGCAAGGTGTAGGGGGTCTCTTTGACAAAATTGAAAGTTAGAAATAGTTCATTCAAATATTGTGAAGTCATAAATCAAAAAAAAGTGAGTTAGATGTCCAAAATTCTGGAAGAGCTTAAAACCTCAAAACCATATTTTGTCAACCAAGTGGCCATCTGTAGATCTAAGTCTAGATAAACTAGAAAGCAATTCACATTCTAAAATATGAAGCAAACTTGAGTAGAGTGAGGTTGTAGTGTCCCAATTTGGTTTTGTCAAAACCTTGTCTTTCTCTCATCATTACCATTCAACAAATTTCATAACTTGTGCCCTTTCTGGCTCTTGGTGTTGAGCCCTCACATCTTACTAGTTGCATGGGGTTAGGAGTGGGGAAAGTTCATTCACTTATCATATCACAATATAACCAAGTTTTGCAAAAACAATACAAAGTACCAAAGTTTGTTTAAAGAAACTAAAGTTCAGCATTACAATGTGTTTACATTATCATATATCAGCATTATAAAATATATATAAAAATAAATCATTTTGTTATCATTCACATCCACTACATACATTCTGAAAAGCATAGAAAATCAGAAATTCTAAACATCTAGAGTACACATGTGAGATGAGCCAAAAGGAAGTCAACTCAGATACAAATAATTATTGAACCAAAAAGAAGAGTCTGTATATATCATGGTGATTCAATTTTTTATACAATTCCATCACATGCTAGGCATGGTCAAAATGCTCTCAATGAGCCCAAAATATATAAAAATCATATAAGGATCAACAAAATAGTGACAAATTAATAAAGGCCTAGTGGCCTATCAATCCCTCCGAGATCCCTCAGATGGTGCGTGGCCATGTCGAGTCTTGTTGCATCTATGACGACAACAAAAGTGAACCAATTGGTGTGATTGTTGGTGGTGGTGTTTATTGGCCATGGTCTTGTGGCTGTAAGACTCACTCCACCTTAATAGTCACTCGGATGCCTCATACCTAGCCACTTGAGTACGAAGGAGGTCATAACCTATGCTACTGTCTGACAAGTGCAAACACATTAGTATTTCGTCAAACATAGTGGTGGCATGAATTCTCGTTCTAGGGTATTCCCTAAGGGGATCAACATAGTGTCCATGAACACTTGTCGAATAAGCTCTTATCACTCCTATGTAGTCACTCCAAGTAAGAAAATAAGACAAACCAAAGTGAGTTAGAAATAAAAAAGTACTAGCGACATTTCTAACTAACAAAGTCAAGAGAAGAGTGTCAACATACTCGGATCTCCAGGAATCCAACTCGATCAATGGCTTCTCCTACTAGTGGTGGAGGTTTGAGCCTCCCTAAAGCTAGAGGTAAGACACTATCCTATCAAAGACTCATCATCTCCTTATCCATCTTGAGGAAGTAGTGCTTCTAATACCAAGGAATCTCTCCCCACTCGCCTCCTCATGTGTTGCTCGAGTATATCCCGAGTTTCATGTCATTCAGATCAATCTCCTCATCCTCCATGTAGGCTACCCCACTAGCCTCACTACCTAACTCCTCATCTCCCATCTCCACTCTCACCGACTCCTCCTCAAGTATCATATCATGTGTAATCCTCAGAACCAAAGTCTACATCTATAGGCTCATCCTCCTCTACGCTATGAGTGGGAACAACCAAAATCTAGAGTAAAGGTTCTTGAGGATCACCAACTTCTCGTAGGGCATGGATAACATGCTTAATTATAATGGGTAAACATTGAGTAACCACGCCAGTCAGCTGTGGTCCCCTCTAGGGCCCTTTCTAGGCCTCCTAAATAGTCATGTATATCGGTGTCAATGGAGGAAGCATAACTACATAGGGGAGGAAAAACTATTGAGGGACCTGGTCGAATGGATGAATCTCAACTCTCCCTTCCCTATCAACTAACTACCTGTGGTAGAGCAAGCTAGCACTGTGGTAACCTCTTTCCACCACAGTCCTTTCATGTCGTGGTAGGGTGTGGCAACCATGTCTGTCATGGTCAAAGAAGCCACTAGTTGGTGTGGGGTCTGAAGTACTGACATCCCTATCCACCTCACTTCCCAAACAACCCTTGGATCTAACACTAATATTCCCCTTCCATAAGGGGAAATGCACTCATACACCCAACTCATGACTAAGGTAGGGTGGTTCAGTGACTTTCCTTGTAATTTGATGACCCCGTATAGGTCATGATATGTGGTCCCCAATATTTCTTCTCCCCATGCATAAATACGGCCATGTGCCTCAATCTAAGTAATAATGGGATCCCAATAGTAGAGTAGTGTGTCACCTCCCTTGTCCCTAATTAACCGTGAGGCCAAGATACCCATGATGGCCTTGCAGATAGTGGGGATGGGAGCAGTAGGAATGGATCGAACCTTGACCCCATTCTTTGAACCAAAAGAGACCATGGCATCCCCCATATAAGTGGCCCATAGAGTCATCATGGATCTAGATCCTATTGTCTCTAGGGTCAATCTCCTCCCAAGTATCGGGAGTCCAATAATATGGTATACATCCTCTAGGGTGATGGTCCACTCACCCCTGGCACCTGAAAATTGAAAAGTGTTCCGGTTTGCATCTTAGTAAGATAACAAGTCACATAGTATGTGACTAGTAAGAGTGACATGGGGCACCTGTGTAATCCTCCAAATCCCTTCCCTCTGGAGAGTGTCCATCTCATCCTAACTTAATTGATCCAAAATCCACCGTAATACCTTGATTTTTGTAAGTTATCATGGTAATTAATTTTCATGATGATGTAACTGCAAAAATGAAGATAAATATGTTAAGATATATCTTTTAATCTTAAAAGGAATGTGTTACTAATCTGGACCTTGTTGATGTAATTTGTTTACTTGGGACAGAGGTTATTATTGCTTGTGTTTTGCTAAATGAGACAACAGACTTGTCGTATGCTTGATGAACTCTTTTTGCTGATTGACAGCACACCTTGAATCAATTCCATTGATCCAAGGTATGTTGTGGCCTTCTTGTGATCACTTTGTCGATTTACTTCTAAACCAGAATGAAGTCTGAAACCAGACTGAAGGTTGATATAAATGTTGCAGCACCTGATTTCAAGTATGAATATCCGGTACATAGATGCCAATGGAAAAGGTTTGATTCCCAAACCACATGCAAAGTTGTAATGCTAGACAACGTAAGACAATAAGGGCCTAGATGCAAGTGACACAGGTATGTGGAACATAGGACGAAACGTCCTGCATTGTGTTGAATGTGAATGCCAGTCGGAAAGACTTGATTGGAAACTATTAAATAAATACTATGGGATTAAACCCTAACCTACAACTAAGTTTTATCCTATACCCTAACTACTACCCTATATGGATTTTAAATTTCATAAGGATGAAAATAGATGCAAATTCTAATAACTTATGAACTAGGTGAATAACCTAGCTATGGACTATTAAATCCTAAACTATTACTAACCTATGGAAGGGGACTTATGGACCCATGTGGATGGAAAATGGATAAGAAGGGAAGGTTAGAAATTTAATAGGACAGTAAATGAAGTCCTTACAAGTTGCAGCACCAAGTTTGGCGGGAACATGGAAAATTTGGAGGCATCCAACTAGCTATGAAGCTAAAATGGGATTGCAAGCAAAATTAAAAAAGAAAACTCACCAACCTGAGTCAGCGGTGGCATGAGGAATGAGGAAAAATCAATGCATTCAATGCATTCAATGACATTGGTCTTAGTGACCAGCTCACCTTGGAAAGAGGATAGAGGAAAAAATTGTTTGTTATTGTGTGCATCAGGTTTTTAGTTGCTCTACATTTTGTTCTTCCATGGTTTTGTCAAACCTGCTGTATTTTTGGTTATTGTTTCTATTCTTTGGAGAAGCAAAGGCTATTTTGAGCCTGTGGGAGTTAGTGGACTACTTGGGAAAGTCCTGCTGCGGATGCCATGGAGAGAAATAGCTCCAGTGGACGTGGTTTACTTTGAACCACAAAAAAATATAGGCATGTTAAGCCCTTCTCCTTAAATCGTTTGCTTTTGTTTAATCGTCTCATTAAAACAACCCTGCTCTTATGAGGGGTGTTTTAGTTAAATGATATTGTTGATTTGAATGAAGTGATTTCTGGTTTGAGACGTTTTTCTTTTGCTGAGTATGACTTGGGTAATTTCTTTTGCGAAATGGGTAAATGAAATAAATCTGTTCTTGATGAGTGAGTTGTTTGGCAATGTTGGGTAATCGTTCTTTACTCAATATGAGTTGAGTTTGTGTTGAATAATACATTAGCTATGCGTGTATCAATTCTGAGTTCTGTGCATTCTTGTAAAAATGGAAGGATAAGGTGATTCTGTATGCCTGGTTTGAACTGTCATTATAAAAAGGAACACGGCTTTGGTATTTCTTGCAAATGAGTGAAATAAAGGAGGTTGTGCTTGCTGTATGAGTTTGTTTTGACTGTGTTTAGCATACGCATCTATTACCCTATATGGTTTGAATTGATGAATGTATTGTTATGTGAATATTGTTTTTCTGAGTTCAGTGCGTGAAAACGATTGGGAAAAACAAATTCGTGGTAATGTTGATGAACTATTGTGTGAGTTATTTCTCCTAGTTATTTTTCATTGCATAGAATACGGTTTTCCCCGGGACAGTAAGGTCATAGTAGCATCTTACATTGTTGTTCTAATTAGATATGGTGTTCTACCTGCTTGTTCTTGGTATTCATATAGGACTGTTTGGAAGGAAGTTCTGATCTGAATGGGAACAGAAAAATCAGTCTATAGAATAGACTGGGTAGAGCATACAAATCATACTTTGTGTCTTGCTGAACTCAAGGATATATATATATATATATATATATATATATATATATATATATAATTTTACGGATTGAGAACCTTTCATTGTTTTCATTGAAGTGGAATATGAATGGATTTCTTACTTTGTTGTTGGAAAGTGAATTCTCTCATTATTATGATGAAAGTGTGACTTGTTGTTGTTGTTGTACACTCTTACATGTTATATATAGACGTAAATGTCTGTAGAGTGAATTATTTAAAAGGAAATGATTGTGTTTAGAGGTTCTTTTGGTACCGATGCTTACGGACCAGTTGCAATGAACTCTGGTCAACTTTTTGGAAAGGTAAATAGTAGTTTTTGAATATTGAAATATACTATTCAGAATGAATCATACTATTGGATTATGTCTGTTCTAAATAGTGGATATTTGGTTAGACAGTGAAAAGGGGTAATATGATCCTTCTTCCTTTTATTCGATTATTGATTTTATTTATTTCTCTTTGGATTGTTATCATTGATTGATATCACATCTGGATTAAATTCTCAGTACAGTTATGATGAAAGGAAAGAGAGTGTTGGATGGATAATTTGAATTAATGTTCATTTCTTCTCTCATACAGTTGGAAATCTATAATTGTTATGAAATGAATTTTGTACTGCTTTGGTTTAAGCATCTGCATTTAATTTCTGTTTACTTTTCTCTTCAGCATTTGATTGCTTGAAATCAAATGAGTTGTATGAAAGGAAAGGAAAGTAGTTTGGTTTAAATTTTTAGTTAAATTCTATCTTTTGAAATTACAACTATTGTAAGGGAATGGAAATTACAGCATTTACATTGGAACAACAGTATGCATATATGTGTTTTAGTTCTCACAGATGTTAATTCTGGAACTATTCGAAGGAAATTACTTCTTGTAGTAATTATTTGGGAAAAAGGGCAGTAATCCTTTCTTTTCTGATTGGGAGGGTAATTAGATGATTGGGTTGTTATGTTGTTCATCCTTATCAGTACTTAATTCTTGGATGATGTTCATTTTAACGTTTCATAAAAGCAAGGTTCTTTTATTGAGACAGTTAATTAAAAGCACCTCATTTTAATGACAAGTGCTTAATATGCTCAGTTCAATGAACTGACCCGTGCAAGTAATTTTGTAGATGGAACTTGAGTATAAACGAAGACATGGTTGTTTTCTGATACTTCTTTTGATTAGCTGAGGATGGATCGTATTTGATAGCTATTATTCCTCTACGAGGAAATGGGAAAAGAAGAAGTTACATTCTTCTATCCTTATGTGTTGAAATGTTGTTTGATATAAACGAAGTCCAGTTGTTTGGACTGGTGATTGTATAGATTGTAATCTTATAGATGAATACAAGGAAAAGTGTGATATTGTAAAGGTTGTATCATTTAAAACTGTTTGAATAAAGATTGAGAATATAATACTATTCAGTTGATTGGGAATTATTCAAATGGTAGTGGATAAATTTAAAAGGATATATTATCTATTCTTTACTTGAATGTAACTTTTAAGTTGGAATGTGCAATTAGTTCATACTTGAGTTATATGAATTTTAAATTGACATTAAAATGGATTTAGGTGTATATGAACTCTTAATTGAATGATATTCGGGATTAGCTTATAAGCTAAGGAATATCAAATAACATAGGAGTAGTTGAACCTTGTATTCGGACTCCGTTAATATCCTTGAATGTTTAAATTCAGAAAATATTAGATATGGGGAAACATATCTATTGGTAACCAACCTTAACTGAAGTAAGGATATGGAGAATAAATGAATAAATTCATTTAGAATTAGACCTCATTTAAATGATGTCTAATAAGATGGAATTCTGAATTTGTTTACAGTTGTGGGTAAAACTTGGTTAAGTTTAATAGGTTAAACTTATTACGTTCATCTGTAATGGACTGATTAGTCTGAAGATTAAAGAAAAGAACCAAGAAGAAAATATGCAACCCTTTGGTATGAAGGAGAGGATGTATATTAAGCTATAAGACAAATTAAGTCTCTCTTAGCTACATACAACTGTAATGAAAATGAGGTTAAGGGATCAGCACGGTTGCTGAAAATTGATCTTAAATATTAAGATTATAATCTAATCACTCTTGAGTTGGATGTGTACTCTTGATGAGAGGATTCCATAGGACCTTGACACACGCCAGCTGCAATATGGTGTCTTCATGAAGGTAGGGCCTTCATGACGACACAATGTTGTAGCTGACATGTTACAATGCCCTCTCGAATTAATTCATCAAGTTTACATAAGCTGGGACTAAGTTTCTTAGATGCGAGATAGGAATGTGATCGCATATATGGAGTAACTCCGGAGAAATAAAGGTAACTAGACACACGGAGTCACCTAGGGACAACACCGTATGTCTGCGTACCTTTAGTTTCCATGAGTAACTTCCTATACTCATTCATATTGCTAGTTGGGGTTAGAGCTTGACCTTAGATGGATGGACTGAAAGAGATCAGGAAAGACCATTCTAGATAACAGATGAAGTGACGTGAAGGACATATTCCATTGATGTGTATAACGTCTAGGAATATGATCATGCAAAGTATGTGAAAATCTTTGGCCAAAGTATCGCAAGTGCTGGTTGCGTTGTCCTAATCACCTAGTTTAAGATGCAGGATGTCAGATGAATATCAGTAACAAATATTCAGATAGGCTTCTTAAATGGATCACTTCGATAACCAAAAATGGTAAAAGAACCCTGTATACTTATTATACATTGCATGAATTAACATGAAGGATCGGTAAGTCGCCGAGTCATGAAATGAGAGATCGCTGAAACTCCGAGCCATAAAATGGGAGATCGGTAGTTCTTCGAGTCATTTATAGCAGCATATGGTTTCTGTTATATGATTGAATGGCATTGAATGTGTGTTCTATATTGCAAATATGCAAACAGAGAACATTGGTTTTAAAAAGAAATTGTGTGATCTGAATTACATTAATTGGAAAGAGAACAATTATTTAAACTTTAACGTGTGTTTAAATTATATAATTCAGAATAGAGAATGTTGTATAAAAAAAATTCCCTTGTTCTAGTATCTTAAAATGGGGATGTTACAATCCCGAGATCCAATCACACTCCCACTCATGGATCCAACGAATGTACTCATTTTGCATTCACCAAAAACATGAAAAAACATCAAAAATCTAGAAAAATCCAAGTTAACACACATTTTGGTCATTCTATCTAGAACCACCGCTTGAGGCAGACAACGGTTCTAGGATGCTACTTGCTTAGGGTGGTCCTTGACCGATTTTCCGAATATGTCTTTAACCCTATAAAATTCTCAAAAACATAAAAAGAGACCATTTTGAAAAAAATAAAAGACTTCCCCATGAGCACCCCCTATAGACTCATTTAAGACGATAAATTTTGAAAAGAATCACCCCTATGTAAAAATTTTAACATTTATACGTTTTAGGTTTGAAATTGTAAAAGTAAAAAACCAACCTTAGAATGCACTAATAAAAGACTTCCCCATGAGCACCCCCCCTATAGACTCATTTAAGACGATAAATTTTGAAAAGAATCACCCCTAGGTAAAAATTTTAACATTTATACGTTTTAGGTTTGAAATTGTAAAAGTAAAAACCAACCTTAGAATGCACTAGTCGATCTTCCACTCATGGAAGCATGATCACAATCTCATAATGGTCATTTCAGTTGTACTCTCATCAAAAATGGTCACCGTGGGTCCAGAGCTCTAAAATCAACAAATAAAATAAGCATAAATGAATTGAAAAATGAGTTTGTTTTGATATATATGTTGTTTTGACCTCATTTTGAGTGTATGTGTTCACAGGGATGGAGTGTTGGCGTAGGTATATCTCTATATCCCCGCAAAATGGTAAGTCCTCTTGTTGTTTTGATTTAGTGTTTATTTTTCAATATTTTATCTATCTGCACTTGAGTCTTCTTTCCCTCTTACAGTATCGAGATCTTAGATGACGATGTTTTGACACACGAGTGTGTCGGTATAGCTTATAACTCCCCATTTCAAGAATTCCATACTCAGACTCTATGTTTTATGCCTTTTCATGGCTAAGATGCTTCTCCGAGGGGGAAATATATATGCACCCAAAATTACATGTGCTACATTGTCGAAAAATGGTTACAAAAGTCCCCAATGATGATTCATGTCCTTTCAAAAGATGTTCGAGCTCCAAAACCCATCTGTAATGTATATTTGTAGCATACACATCCTTATGTAGATTTTACATGATTTTTCCAGTTTCTCGCTTTGTTTTAGTGTAAGGACTATGACCATGTGTAAGGTGGCGGTCCTGTCCACTTTTTCTAGATTCCATCATGCGTGTTTTTAACATGCGACGATTCACTTAACTTCACTTTTAGGACGCATTTATGAACCGATTTTTCTAAAAATAGTTTTGATTGTTTGGTTCTCCTTCTCTCTTCTATTTTTGCATGTGATTTAGTTAGTTGGAACTACCTCTTCTTGCCTTGTGCATGAAGGCACATCCCAGCCCCAATTCTTATATATTCCATGCTTGTGTTCAAGCAAAAGGCCTAAGAATTTTTGTGTATCTTGCATAGTATTTCTGCCACAATCTTGCTAGGAATTGCATAGCCAAGCTCAGATATCTTGTGATATCTCTCTTCTACTTACATTGTAACCAGACTACCTTCAAGATGTCATTGCTCAAGCATCTTCTTTTGTTGTTGTTCTTACATTCCCAATTCCTTGGAATCATATGAACACACAAAGAAAGAAAGGAAAAAAATGAGGGGACAGACACAGATACAACTAGATTTTCCAAATCTCTTTCTTATCAAGGTTGGAATTACTTGTTTGTTTGCTTCATTTGCCAAATTGTCAATTTTGAATCATTAGTTTCAATTACATATCAAATAGAGTAGTAAAATTTTTCATTTCAATTGATTAGGCAATTACAAGTAGATCAAATCATTAGAAATTTTGCTCTTTAACATTACTAGGGAAGTTGTGGGGAACAATAGCTCTTTTAGGGTCATGATTTGTTCTTCACCTCTGAGGTAGGGTTTGAAGGGTTTTTATTAGATTAGGTTATTTGTTTTAGATTTAGATTCACATATTCACACAAGTAACCAGCTACATCCAATTGATTACTTGTCTTTAGTTTGTTTATTAGATTAGAACGCATTGCTTAAAAACTAGAAAAGATCAAAAACATTTACTTTTATTAGATTAGTTTGATTTCATTGTTTTTCTCTGATATATTGTGAAAACACAAAAACATAGATTAGATTTCCTTTTATAGTTAGTTTGTTTTATCAAGATCATTTCAATTTCATTCTGCATGACCATCAATGACCCACAACAAGAAAATACGTATGTTTGTGATCCTTTGGTACCAATACCTCTTGTTCTTACTTCCATGACCTTGTCTAGAAATATATATGAGGCACCCACCGGTCAATTTCCACATTTTTAAGAACTAGTGAATAGAAACTCGGTGGTGTTGGATATCTTTGGACTCTTTGAGGAACTATCATATCAGATCGATCCATCACACCACTTCAGGTTAGGAGAGCATTATTTGCCTTAGATTCACAGATCCCATTATTTCATGTTGAAGATATAAGGTTACCTCATTATCTTATCCACTATCACCCTACATAAAATCCATTTCTATTCTACCTTGGTTGTTGTCTTGGCATGACCTTGAGAAGTCGGGTGTGAAGAAGGTCACATGTTGATTTTATTTCATACATCATCATGCAAGAAGAAGAATTTATGGCATAACATGACAACAAAGAAATAAATTGTGTATCTAAATTAGAGGATTGATTTGATGAAGATCTTGTATAAATGATAAAACTTTCTTCCCCATCACTCATCCTTTAACAACAAGATCCTACTCACTTTTGCCACGAAGAAGAATGTGTAAGAGCAACCTGCATTTTGCAACATGCCTCTTGAAAAAACACTAGAAGAGTTTGATCTTCCAATTGCAATACCATATTTAGAGGAAGGAAAATAATATGAATTTGGCATCTCTCTTTCACCATTTATCCAAAGGGGACGTCAATTGTTTGTAGATGTACAAGAAGAAGAAGATCAAGATGCAAATAGTTCCCCTTTTAAGAATGTATGCGAGAGGACTCAAGGTTTGGACCTAAGTTTCAGAATAGTGGGAAAATTCGAAGGACAATACCTTTCCCAATCAAGTATTTGGCTTCACTAAAGCCAAGGGAGAAGCCAAAACCGGTTATTCTTGCTTCTTAGCATGAGGAAGAACTTCAATGTGTTAGGATCAACAAAAACACCTCTTGAACCAAGTGAACAGAAGTCAAAAGAGGTATATGTATTATTCATTGTTGATACCTTGATGAAAGAGGGAGTGGGAAGTTAATTTACAGCCAATGTTCCACTCTAATTTCAATTGTACTTAGTACCAAATCATTTGCATGGCTGCAAGTTACGAGAAAGGGAAGCTACTTTGCATTACCATTTTTAGGTTTTGTTTTAAGTTACCCATTCCACTAGTTAGTGTAGGGTAGGAGTAGATTTGTTTTCAATGAAGAAGTTCTTGTGCACACTATACATGTCTTGCTTAAGGCATGTATGATTTCATCTTTTGTACATAGATTTTATTTGTGTGGCTCCAGTCGGTGCGGTACAAGACATCATGCCCTCCGGTTATTATAATAAGGAAACTCATAGTTTCATACAACGGTTGGAAAATTTTAATCAAAATAAATGTAGAGCAACTAAAATCCATCAAGGAGGAGATTTTAATGATCCTCTCGAAGGACGACTGCAACAAGCTCCTTTTTCCCACGTAAGAATCATGTCGAAAGGAACTACAAGAAGAAGAAAGAAGGAGGAACTTAATAGAGTTCCATGATGTCCAAACTAAAATATGGTCATCCTTCAACCTCCATAGATTACAGATGTAGGAATTAGTGGAATTTAATTTTTAAAAAAATCTACTCTCAAAAAATTTGATTTCAACATTTTCTTATGAAAGTTGAGAATGCGAGAAAGTGGAAGGTAGTTCCAGGAGAAAACAATGACATCCCAAGCACTCCAGGGTCAATATTTTTAAAGGTTGGACTATTTCTTGTTGAATATGAAGACTCCATACCCAATGGATTGCTACAAGTAACTATTCCTACTTCATTTAGCAATAAAATGGCCCCACGAGTCACCAAATTGTTATCCTATTTTACTTCCCCGTGAAATGTAACAATGGGGAAGTTTATATTACTAGAATGAAAAGGATTCAATTACAAATCTCGTAGTCCACCTGGGAAAATCATCCATCATCTCCATAGAGCTCTTATGCACATGAAAACTTCTAAGGTTTTCATGAACTATTAAAGAAGGTGATAACTCGATGGAAAGCTTTAAGTTTTATAATAGATCCCGAGCTAACAAAATTCCAATGCACTATTGATCCTAAGTTCTAAGGTTGGTGAGCTACTCTGTGGATCATCGAGTTGTGTATGTCATACAATGAGCTATATTGTGCAACCAATCTCATATTGCCCATCGAGTTGTCTAATATAGACAATTTTTTTGGAACATTGAGTGTGTTTAAATTCAAGTCAACTTTGTATTAGGAGTGCAAGGAACTAATAATAACAATTGATCCGAGAATCAAATGGGGAAATCTATTTCAAATCCCATCAAACTATGCAAAAACTCAAACCGAGTTACTAAAAGGAGAACCAACTCAAAGAAAAACTGGGGTAAAAAAACCACTCACCTAGTCGGATCTCAAATCAGGCTATTTAGTAGGCTGAGCTTTCTCATCATGGGGGACCAAGTTTCTCACATACACTGAGCTCTATAATAAAATTAGGTCAGCCTGTTCAAGATCAAAAGGAACCAGGTTGTGCTTTAAGGATAAGCTTGTGCTAGGCATGTTTCCTACCAACTCATGTTATAGGGGAATCAAGCTCATGGTGGAACTCTCAAAGGTTCACACATTGAGTCATCTTTCACACATGGAAAATCTCCTTTGATCCACCAAAGAGAGGCTAGACCTAGCTGATATGAAGTGAGCCTTGAAATTAGAAAAATTGGAGGGACCGACATTAAAAACAACACCCAACTCCATAATGGAATAGATGTGCTCGTGCATCAAGTGAAGTGAGCAAGTCAAGCCTTGTAAGCGGAGAAAGTTCTATAAGTAAATTAGAAATTGTGTTGAACTTGCAACTAAGCTATGACTCATGAATCCAAGTGAGAGTTGCACTAGATTAGTACCAAGATCATGTGGTGGGAGAACAAGCTATTGGTTTGTGGTGGGAAATGAAAGGTTAAACTACTTCAAACAGCTATGGCAAAAGTCCACCAAGCCATCTCTAAATATTATCGGGCTCGAGCATTAGGAAAACTGATATGTAGAAGGTTGAACACGTAATAACACAAGATCTCGGTGGGTAATAGGTGAGTCGAGAATGAATGAAGGAGTTTAGATTCAAAACAAAACATAACAAGCCGCATCGAGCCATGTTGGAATGAACGAAATGTGTCCAAATATGCTTGTGCATAGGGAAGAACTTCAACCCAGCTTAGAAGAAATTTATTTGAGCCATGGGAAAGATATTCGCAACAAAGTTAACCAAGATCATGAAGGAACTCATGAGTTCAATAATAAACATGATGAGGAAAGGGGGCAAGTCTCAACTTAGGATCATCGCGACTCCAATGAAGGTCAGATTTGGGTCATTCCCATAAGAGTCGAGCTTGGCTCAAGTGAGCTAAGTGGTCATGAGGTGAGAGTTATGAAAAGGGGTGATACCTAAAATAATTAGCAAGTTCACAAGGTAGCCATCAAGGCTAAAAGCAGAAGGAAATTGGCAAACTCATTAGAAACTTGTGTAAGAAAATTCCGATGTAGACATAGGGTAAATGTTGTTCGGCGAAGGAGGAAAAATGTGTCCCTGAGTGGCACAATGTATATTTGGGTTGTGAGGTAAGTTAAAATCCAATTTCTCCATAACTATGTAGTGTGGAAATGGAGGTATTTCATGTCCCTCTAGGCCTAGAACAATTCGGGACATACGGGATTCAAATCCCTGGAATCACTAACGTAAAGAAGAGGTAATTGTGTACGGGTGAGTCGGCGGTTAACAACCCTCTTGACCCGTTCAATGGTAGTGTGGGAAAGCTCGTGCAAATACGCGGGGACAATAAATCCTAAATCAAATGATGTGAGAGTTAACGACACACAATTGGCATAGGCCACGAAGAGTTTCGTTCACCATAGGGGGTTGTATCCGCATGCAAAGTGGTGATTCCATGACATGGTGCCAAGATGTGGAGTCAAGTTGGCACATTCAGCGAGTTAGAAAAATATGTGGCACTAAACGGTGTAAGAATAGTCGATGTGAAAAAAGGGGTGAATTGACATTGAAATATGAAAGGGGCTCAATGTCCAAATATAACTTAGTCACAATAAATAAAATAGAGCCGACTTGTCTAGCCCGACCGAAATGTGGCAATGAAGTGTTTTTAAACATTAAGCTCTTCCCCTCCCATTCTTTAAAGAGAAATCAAATCATAATGGGCCCCACCAAAATTTAAATAACCCAGACCATTTTAAAAGGTATGCATGAATTCAAAGGAGAAGAAAATATTTAAAACATATTTTTAACCCAAAAATTTAATTATCCAGTCCCGAGACATTACAACACACCTATGCAACCAAAACAATCACCTACACTCAGAAGCTCATATCTAGAGAAATTCTCAACAAAATCAGGCCAATGAATACTTGTTGGAATCTTGGCTCGATCATGTCTTACAAAAATCAAGAAATTCAGGAATTGATGTAGATTTGGTGGGAATTTTTAAGGAAAATGGGCTAGGTTCAGAACAATGATTTTATTTGTGGTTAGGAGTGCAATTATGAGGCATGGGCATCACTCTTTCACTGATGCAAGTTATTAAACAACATGGGGATCCTTTTTCAAGAAATATACCATCAATTTCACTTAATTATGACATCTTAAAAGTGGTTGAAAAGACAAATCCGGTATTTCATTCTCTTTCTCTTTCTCAAATTCTCTAAATTGTAATATTGGACTCATTTTTAAGAGTTGGTCATTTTCTCTCCTTCCCCCTCTCTTTCTTCCCTACTAGGGTTGAATGTGGAGCTTAAGCATCCTCTCTTTGCTTTTTAATGGCATTCTCTTTCCTCTTTCCCACTAATGATGTATTGTGTGAACTCATGGAGCGATAAAATTTGTTTTGTGATGCATATTCTTTATCCTATACATATGTTATTGTCTTTACTTACCTCTCTTCATTACAGGATATGTTGTACATATCTCTTGATGTCTATTAAAAGTTTTTAGATTTGTGTTTAATGGGTTTGAAGTTTTGTTTTGTGTGAATCTCATCCTTGTCTTATGATGCATCTTGTACATCCTATCCATTTCTCAATTCTCTCCACTTAAGGTAGTTGGGATTGTGATTGACAACCTCCTTTTTTGGTATATCACCACTATTAGTGGAGGTTTACTTTCATGTATTCTCTCTTGTTGGTCCCTTGCGGGGTTAGATTAGGATTAGATAGCTTTTCTTGTAGTGAGAGTATCTTGTGGCAGGTAGTTTAGGAGCAAGAACCAACCTTCTCTAGAGGATCATCTCAAGCCCACAAGTCCCACAGCTTGAGAGATGATCCAATGTTACACAAATTACACTAAATGCCCCACACTCCACTATCATGTCATTTTGGGGTCTGTAATTTCATGCTAAAAGTATGTTATAGGCTTGTAGAGCAGAAGAACTAGTTTTTTCTTGTAAAAATAGCTATAGTGGAGGTAATTTCTCAAGGAAGTGTGGAATAGCATGGACAAGGGTAGAGTAATCTAAAAATATGCATTAGGACTGTAATAAAGAAGACCGAGTTATTCTTATGGTTTGAATGCAAGGTATTAAGCCTATTCCATGCATAACTAAGAAAATGGAGATGGTAAAAACTCGGGGAGAAGAAAAAGAGAATTTTATGTAATATTTGAGATTCTTTGGGTATAAGAAGTTAGACCAAAGTGCATTAAATGTATTTCTCGGGAATCCGGGCGTAAATCAATTAAGCCACACGAATGTGAATAAATGAAAGCATTTTCATAGGGGAGCTAGTCCACCAATTTAGGGAAGGAGTTGGGAAGATCAAATAAGAGAATGTGAAAATATGTGAATATTATGAGGTTGAAGAAAATAGGATTAGGTAGAGCTATGAAGTTGATTGATAAACAAATATATGCATGTTTTCAAGCCATGACGACAAGGTATTAGTTTTAATCAAGGGGAGCTTCTAAAGGTAAGTTTTTTCTTTGAAAATAGGTATTTTATGTTGGTAGTTGTGTTTTTTGTTTCATTTATTTAAAATCCATTGATGGAAAATAGTTTCATGTGTGTCTTCATGTGATGTTGATCGAGTTTTCAATGATGAAGGTTAATTGGTAGTGTCAAGTTTGATGGCATTCTAGGAGGTTTGGAGCTTGGTTTGTTAGGCGAGTCATGGTATGAGATTTCTTTAATTTTTTGGATGTTTTTATGAGGTCACACATGGTACTAGAGTTATTTTACATATGCATATGTGTCTACATGAGTTCAATATGGTCAGGTCATTAGCTTACATAGTTGAGTTAGGTCATTCCAAACTTGTTTCTAGCTACTGGTGCATCCAGAATGAGATAAATATGTGTGACTTTGAGTTTATCAGTCATAAAAAGCATGGTAACATCATGGTGTCGGTGTGGCGAGGTGTACGGTGAGTTTCGAGCCGTACTTAGTGTTTTGATGCATTTATAGGGTCCTTGAAGAATGCATACAATGAGAAACAGCATGTTGGTATAGACAAGTATTAATGGATAGAGATTTTTAGGAATATTTTTGATATGTGGTGAATATGGAAAATTATAGTATGTTTTAATGATGCTTCATGACAAGTTCCAAGTCATTCGACATGGGAATTGAAATATATACATGTTTTGACAAAATCGGGTAGTGTGTGTTTTGTGACAAAAGTTGACCTTCGATGTTCGTTGTGGATTATATTATTTACATGGGGACCTAATATATTTTTAATATATTATAATGTTAGTTATGAATATTTCACAAAAATAATGAGGTGGTTTTATAGTCACGTTTTTATGAACGATTGTTAAGAAGGTAAAGTGGTTTGAAACCCTAGCTAAACCCTAGTTAGGAGCACTTGGATAAAGTTGAGTATACCCGACAAATTTTTATTATTTTTACAAATATGATGATTGTATTTTGTAGAGGACTCTTCCATATTTATAGAAATTTATATTAGAGCATGTGGTGATATGTGGGCCCCACCTAAATTTTCTTATTTCTAAAGAGTTCCAATTTGTGGAAAAGTTCTCCAAAGAAGGTAAAGACTAAATTGTAATTTATGTTAGCCCTAGAGTTTTTATATATTTCTATAAAGGTTTTAGGTCATGGTGATGCTGAAAAATTGCAAAGTTTTCCCTATTCGTGAAGACTTTTTTGGGCCAACTTGGCGTAACTTGTGGTAAAATTGACATTGCAAGAGCTACAGGATGAGTTAAGATCTCATTCAAGTTATGTTGTCAATATGGTTTAGAGATATTTCCATTTGTATATCAAAACCTATGATTAGACATGGTATTAAAATTTTATGATTTATTCTTTGAGGGTCAAATCTGAAAGTTGTTTGTTTTAACAATGTGCTAAGTGGATCTATGAGGTAAACTGTTGATTATGAGGTTTTCAAGCTTGATGAGGGTTTTTGAGTGATTAGGAATCATGTTTAAGTGTGTTCCAAAATTTGGTTGATTTTATAAGTTTTTTTTGGTGTGATGCAACAAGTTGGGCTCATAGTCAGTTCTTGAGTCCAAGAAGGGATAAGAAGTAGTTTAAAGAGATTGGCTTCGTTGAAGGCATTGCACCTAGAGTTAGAAGGAGTTACAATATGTTTTGGAAATGTGATTCAGATAGATTTATAGTTTTGTAGGGAATTTTTATGATGATTATATTTGATGGATCTTTCTGTTTGATTTTTGAAGAAGAAGATAACTACATTTTCAAGACAAGTTTTGTTTTAGTGAAAGATTGAGTTATTTAAGGCATGATATGGATGATTTAATGCTTTATATCACATGGAGAGTTAATAGGGATAAAATTTTTTCATATTTAAGGCATTTTATTTCTTTAAAGTCTCATCAATGGTGAAAACTAGCTGAGTTTGCAAAATTGGTTTTTGGGCAGCTTGTTTTGGTGAAGTGTAAATTTGTTGTGGTGCGAACATATGATTGTTTCATGGGTTATAAATTTCATATATGTAATGCCTTGATTTTTGTAAGATATCATGGTAATCACTTTTCATGATGTTGTAACTACAGAAATGAAGATAAATATGTTAAGATATATCTTTTAATCTTAAAAGGAATGTGTTACTAATCTAGACCCTTGTTTGCTGTAATTTGTTTACTTGGGACAGAGGTTATTATTGCTTGTGTTTTGCTAAATGAGACAACAGACTTGTCGTATGTTTGATGAACTCTTTTCACTGATTGACAGCACACCTTGAATCAATTCCATTGATCCAAGGTATGCTGGGGCCTTCTTGAGATCACTTTGTTGATTTACTTCTAAATCGGAAAGAACCCTGAAACTAGACTGAAGGTTGATATAATGTTGCAGCACCTGATTTCAGGTATGAATATCTGGTACGTAGATGCCAATGGAAAAGGTTTGATTCCCGAACCACATACAAGTTGTAACATTGGGCAGCGTAAGACAATAGGAGTCTGGATGCAAGTGACATAGGTATGTGTTGAGCATGGGATGAAACGTCCTGCATTGTGTTGAATGTGAACGCCAGTCGATAAGACTCATTGGAAACTATTAATTAGATGCTATGGAATTAAATTATAACCTACAACTAATTTTTATCCTATAACCTAACTACTACCCTACTTGTATTTTATATAGCATGGGGTGTAAGTTATGGAAAATCCTAATGATTTGCAACCTAGGTGAAAAACCTAAACTAATACTAACCTATGGACCCATATGAAGAAATGGATAAGAAGGGAAGGTTAGGGATTTATTAGGACAATAAATGATGTCCTTACAAGTTTTAGGGCCAAGTTTGGCGGGAACAAGAAAAATTTGGAGGCATCCAACTAGCTAAGTGGCTAAAAAGGAATTACATGCAAAATTTGAAAAAGGAAACTCGCCAACTTGAGTCGGCAGTGGCGTGAGGAATGAGGAAAAAGAAATGCATTCAATGACCTTGGTCTTAGCGACCAGCTCGCCTTGGAAGGAGGATAGAGGAAAAATTGTTTGTTATTGTGTTCATTCGGGTTTTTAGTTTCTCTGCATTTCTTCCTTGGTTCTCACGAATCTACTGTTATTTTTGGTTATTGTTGCTATTGTTGGAATAGCCATGGCTATTTTTGAGCTTGAGGAAGTTAGTGGACTATTGGGAAAGCCCTGCTGCAGACGTCATGGAGAGAAATAGCTCCTGTGGATGTGGTTTTCTTTGAACCACAAAAAGAAATTTCAAGCATGTTAAGCCCTTCTCCTTAAACCGTTTGCTTTTGTTTAGACCTCTCTTTAAAACAACCCTGCTCTTATGATGGGTGTTTTAGTTAAATGATGTTGTTGATTTGAATGAAGTGATTCTTGGTTTGAGTCATTTTTCCTTGTTGAACACGACTTGGGTAATTTTTTTACAAAATGAGTAAATGAAATAATCTGTTCTTGAGATGTGAGTTGTTTAACAATGTTGGATAATCATTTCTTTACTCAATATGAGTTGAGTTGTTGAATGTATTAGCTATGCATGTATTATTTTATGAGTTATGTGCTCTCTTAAAAAAGTGGAAGAATAAAAGGATTCGGTAGGACCTTCTGGTTTGAGCTGTCATTACAAAACGAACACGACTTGGGCATACTTGTTTGCGTTTTAAAAATAAAGATGAGTGTTTTATGATAAAGCTTGATTAATGAAATGAGTTATCTCTTTTTGCTGTTTTGAATTCTGAAAATAATGATAATAGGATTTCATTGTGTATTATGGGTCGAACTTGCTGTAGTAACAACAATGTGTGAATTGTTGTTTTGATTTGTGTGTGCTAATGGTTAAGGAAAACCAGTAAAAATGCTTGACAAGACTCATGTTTAATTGTTACTCTTGTCATCTTATAGTGTGTGGGGTATGAAACCTCCCGGGAAAGTAAGGTCATAGTAGCATCTTACGAAATTGTTCTAATTGGATATGGTGTTCTCGCCTACTTGTTCTTGGCACTCATATATGACTGTTTGGAAAGAAGTTCTGATCTGAATGGGAACAGAAAAGTCAGTCTATAGAATAGACTGGGTAGAGCACATAATTCATACTCTATGTCTTGTTGAACTCAAGGATACATATATATGTATATATAATTTATGGATTGAAAACCTTTCATTATTTTCATTGAAACGAAATATGAAAAGATTTCTCCTTTGCTGTTGGAAAGTGAATTCTCTCATTATTACAATGAAAGCGTGATATGTTGTTGCTGTACACTCTTACATGTTATATATAGACGTGAATGTCTGTAGAGTGAAATATTTAAAAGGAAATGATTGTGTTTAGAGGTTCTTTTGGCACTGATACTTATGGACCAGTTGCAATGAACTCTGGTCAACTTTTTGGAAAGGTAATTAGTAGTTTTTAATACTAAAATATACTATTCAGAATGAATCATACTATTGGATTATGTTTGTTCTAGATAGTGGATATTTGGTTAGACAGTGAGAAGAGGTAATATGACCCTTCTTCCTTTTATTCGATTATTGATTTTATTTACTTCTCTTGGGACTGTTATCATTGATTGATATCACGTTTGGATTAAATTCTCAATACAGTTATGATGAAAGGTAAGAGAGTGTTGAATGGATAATTTGAAGTAATGTTCATCTCTTCTTTCATACAGTTGGAAATCTATAATTGTTATGGAATGAATTTTGTACTGCCTTGGTTTAAGCATCTGCATTTAACTGTTGTTTACTTTTCTCTTCAGCGTTTGATTGTTTGAAATCAGATGAGTTGTATGAAAGGAAAGGAAACAAGTTTGGTTTGAATTTTTAGTTAAATTATATCTTTTGAAATTACAACTATTGTAAGGGAATGGAATTTATAGCATTTACATTAGAATAGCAGTATGTACATATGTGTTTTAGTTCTCACAGATGTTATTTCTAGAACTATTTGAAGGAAATTACTTCTTGTAGTAATTATTTGGGAAAAAGGGTAGTAATCCTTTTGTCTGATTGGGAGGGTAATTAGATGATTGGGTTGTTATGTTGTTCATCCTTATTGGTACTTAATTCTTGGATGATGTTCATTTTAACATTTCATAAAAGAAGGGTTCTTTTATTGAGACAGTTAATTAAAAGCACCTCATTTTAATGACAAGTGCTTAATATGCTCAGTTCAATGAACTGACCCGTGCAAGTAATTTTGTAGATGGATCTTGAGTAAAAACGAAGACATGGTTGTTTTCTGATACTTCTTTTGATTAGCTGAGGATGGATCGTATTTGATAGCTATTATTCCTCTACGAGGAAATGGGAAAAGAAGAAGTTACATTCTTCTATCCTTATGTGTTGAAATGTTGTTTGATATAAACGAAGTCCAGTTGTTTGGACTGGCGATTGTATAGATTGTAAATCTTATGGATGAATACAAGGAAAAGTGTGATATTTTAATGATTGTATCAGCTGAAACTGTTTGATTAAAGATTGAGAATATAGTGTTATTTTTTTATTGGATTTATTCAAATGATAGTGGATAGATTTAAAAGGAAATAATATCTATTCTTTACTTGAATGCAACTTTTAAAGTTGGAATGTGCAATTAGTTCATACTTGAGTTATATGAATTTTAAATTGACATTAAAATGGATTTAGGTGAATATGAACTCTTAATTGAATGATATTCGGGATTAGCTTATAAGCTAAGGAATATCAAATAACATAGGAGTAGCTGAACCTGGTATTCGAACTCCGTTAATATCCTCGAAATGTTTAAATTCAGAAAATACTAGATATGGGAAAACATATCTATTGTTAACAAACCTTAACTGAAGTAAGGTTCATGAGGATAGCTGAATACCTTCTTTTAGGAAGGGACCTCATGTAAATGATATCTAATAAGATGGAATTCTAAATTTAATTACAGTTGGGAGTAAAACTTGGTTAAGTTTAAAAGGTTGAACTTACTACGTTAAGCTGTAGTGGACTATTAGTCCGAAGCTTAAAGAATGGAACCAAGAAGAAAATATGCAACCCTTCGGTATGAAGGAGAGGATGTATATTAAGCTATAAGACAAATTAAGTTTCTCTTAGCTATATACAACTGTAGCGAGAACGAGGTTAAAGGATCAACACGGTTGCTAAAAATTGATCTTAAATATTAAGATTATAATCCAATCCCTCGAGCTGGATGTGTACTCCTTGATGAGAGGATTCCGTAGGACCTTGACACACGCCAGCTGCAATATGGTGTCTTCATGAAGGCGGGGCCTTCATGATGACACAATGTTGTAGCTGACATGTTACAACACCCTCTCGAATCAATTCATCAAGTTTACATAAGCTGGGACTAATTTTCTTAGACGGGGATAGGAATGTGATCGCGTATATGGAGTGACTCCGGAGGACTAAAGGTAACTAGACACATGGAGTCACCTAGGGATGACACAAAGTATGTCTGCGTACCTTTAGTTACCATGAGTAACTTCCTATACTCATTCATATTGCTAGTTGGGGTTAGAGCTTGACCTTAGACGGAAGGACTGACAGAGATCAGGAAAGACCATTCTAGATAACAGACAAAGTGAGGTGAAGGACGTATTCCATTGATGTGTATAACATCTAGGAATATGATCATGCAAAGCATGTGAAAATATTTGGCCAAAGTATCACAAGTTGCTGGTTGCGTTGTCCTAATCACCTAGTTTAAGAAGCAGGATGTCAGATGAATATCAGTAACAGATATTCAGATAGGCCTCTTAAATGGATCACTTCGATAACCAGAAATGGTAAAAGAACCCTGTATACTTATTATACAATGCATGGATTAACATGAAGGATCGGTAAGTCACCGAGTCATGAAATGAGAGATCGCTGAAACTCCGAGCCATAAAATGGGAGATCGGTAGTTCTTCGAGTCATTTACAGCAGCATATGGTATCTGTTATATGATTGAATGGCATTGAATGTGTGTTCCATATTGCAAATATGTGAACAGAGAACATTGGTTTTAAAAATAAATTGTGTGATCCGAATTACATTAATTGGACAGAGAACAATTATTAAAACTTGAACATGTGTTTGAATTACATAATTCAGAACAGAGAACGTTGTATAAAAAAAAATTCCCTTGTTCTAGTATCTTAAAATGGGGATGTTACATCTTGGTATCAGAGCTGAAGGTTACAGCTCTTGGACCTAATGAGTCCATAATTTAATAAGGTTTACATTTTCTTATTGAACAGAAAATGGTTAAAACAAGAGGAAATGCTGCGAACAACCCGTTACCAAGTGGAGAAGCAGCTACTGCTCAAAAGCTGGATGAAATCCTTGCTACCCTACTAGATACGAGAGATCATCTGACTGTTTTGGAACAAAAATCAATGGGCAATGAGGAGGAGGAAGAAGAAGCTGATATAAATGATCAGCCACCTCCTGTGGACAACACCAATGGAGGGAATCCGGTGTTGATAATAGTAATGCGAATGCTCCTAATCATCCTGAAAATAAAAGGGAAAGATTAGCAGCTGAACTTATAAATGATATAAAGAGAATAAGTCCTCCAAAGTTTGATGGAACAATGCTTGGGGATGGGCGCTGAAAATTGGCTCAGTGAAATGGAGTACTTTGCAATAAGAAACTTCTCCGAGGAGACCAAAGTGATATGGGGAGCATATCAAATTTCTCATGAAGCATCATCATGGTGGGACAACCGTAAGGTTGAGTTGAATATTGCTGAAACAGACATAACTTGGGATCAATTTAAGGGTTACTTTAGGCAACGGTGGCTGCCTCAACTCTATTTTGATAGGAAAATGACTGAATTTCAGAACTGGTCACAAGGAAGGCTGACGGTGATAGAATACTGGGAAGGGTTTACTAAACTCCTTAAGTATGTGCCGCAGTACCAAGCTGATGAGAAGTTCAGAATACAAAAGTTCATAATGGGACTGAATCCCATCATTGGTGGCAAAGTAGATGTCCACGGTCCAACCACTATAGAAGGAGTTGTCGAAAAGGCAATAAGATAGGAACAGAAATTGAGAGCAATTTCTTCTCATAGGGAGGAGATTAGGAAGAATATTCCCAACTCTTCTTTATCTCTCACACCCAAAAGGGGGCCCTGGAAAAGGTTTGGTGTGAAAAACAAAATTGTTGTAGATAACAACAAGAAATCTGTAATGAACAAACCTATAAATAGTGTGTGGAGCAGCTTTGCAAAAGTTAGTGGCAATGGACAAAAGTCCTATGGAAGCCAGAGTGATAACTTCAAAGCTGGTAGCAAATTCAAGCCTAGGAAAGGGCCAGTTGGAGGATGCTTCAACTGTGGAAAGGACCATTACATGAGTCACTGTCCTCTGAAAAAGGATGATCATGATCAGCAGCATAGGATACATGCTTGTGGTGGCTAACAAACAAGCTGAAAAGTAAGTTACACCCATAGAAGTTCCGGGTAAGTTATTCGGTACACCTGTAGTCATACTTTTTGATACTGGAGCTACTGAATGCTTTATTTCTACTTAACTTATAAAGAAATTAAAAAGAAAAGTTTAACGAATGGATAAGACATGGACAAAGTGCATTATGGGAATAACGTTGTCCATACAAATCAAAATGTACCTTTTTGGGGTAATTCTTGACTTGCCCAGTTTCTCCACCGAAGTCGACCTATATGTCACTCCCTTAGGATCATATGATATCATTATTGGAGTTAACTGGTTGGCAGAACATAAGGCAAAGGTCGACTGTTATGAAAAAAAAAATTGTTGTTTTAATGACCGCAAAAAAAAGCATGGTCATTCAAGGTGTAAGACGTGAAGTTGCAGTTAGGAAACTAATAGCTATGCAACTAAAAAGGGCTAAAAATAGAGGCTGCACCTTGTATGCCGTAAAAATGACAGAAAATGCTGAGGAAGATAATGATTTCATGGAAAGGTACCCATTATTAAGGGATTTTAGTGATGTATTTCTAGAGGAATTACCAGGTCTTCCACCCAAACGAGAGTTTGACTTTGTAATAGAGATCAAGCCAGGAACCGAACCCATATCTAAGGCACCTTATAGAATGACCACCCTCGAGTTGGTGGAGCTTAAGGCTCAATTACAGGAACTTTTGACTAAGGGGCTGATAAGACCGAGCGTCTCACCATGGGGAGCGCCGGTAATTTTTGTAAAGAAAAAGGATGGCACATTGAGACTGTGCATTGATTACAAAATGTTGAATAAGGAAACTATTAAGAATCGATACCCACTTCCTAGGATTGATGATCTGTTCGACCAAATGCATGGAGCATCAGTCTATTCAAAAATATATCTTTGATCTAGGTATCATCAGCTGAGAATAAAGGAAGAAGATATTCATAAAACAACTTTTAGAACAAGGTACGGGCATTATGAATTCACGGTGTTACCTTTTGGGTTGACAAATGCACCTGCCGCCTTCATGAATTTGATGAATAATATTTTTCAAGAATACCTAGACAAGTTTGTGCTTGTATTCTTGGACGACATTCTTATATACTCTAAAAATGTCGAAGAGCACCAAGAACATTTAAGGATAGTGCTGGAAGTTTTAAGAAAGAGAAAGTTGTATGGTAAACTATCTAAATGTTCCTTTTATGATGCAGAGGTGCATTATTTGGGACACGTTATAAGAAAGAATGGGATAGTTGTAGACCCTTCAAAGATCGTAGCTATAACCGAGTGGCCTGCGCCTAAGAACGTGCATGAAGTAAGAAGCTTCATGGGCTTGGTAGGATATTATAGAAAGTTCGTTAAGGACTTTTCAAAAATTGCTGCCCCAATCACTTCCCGCAAAAGAAAGATAAGAAATTTGTCAGGACTGACAAATGTGAATCTGCCTTTAAAAATATAAAGGAATAGTTAACTACTGCACCTATTTTAACTATACCAGACCCAAATGGAAATTTTATAGTTGTAATGGATGCATCTGGAGAAGGTCTTGGAGGCTGCATTCTGTTACAGAATAATCATGTCATAGCTTATGAAAGTAGAAAGCTTAAGTTACATGAACAGAATTATGCTCCACATGACCTAGATCTCATTGCCATTGTACATGCACTTCAAATGTGGAGGCATTACCTTCTTGGCAAACCCTTTGAGTTAAAAACTGACCATCTGGGGTTGAAGTATATTTTTACTCAACCAAATCTGAATGCAAGATAGCGAAGATGGTTAGAATTTCTGTCACAGTATGATTTTGATATAAGCTACATCAAAGGTAAGGAAAATAGAGTGGTAGATGCTCTGAGTCGAAGGAAGCACATCTCTGCTCTTATAACATTAAGAACTCAGTTTAAGGATGAGGTGAAAGATGTCATGGAATCAGACTCTTATTTCCAGCAAGTTAAAGTAGCACTTACTGTAGATCCAAAGGATGTAAAGTACAAGGGATTTTGTTTTGATAATGAAGGAATTCTGAGGTTCGAAAATAGGGTATATATACCCTTGGAAAATGATTTAAGAAAGAAATTGTTAACTGAATTTCATAATTCACCTTTTCTGGACACCCTGGCATTACAAAAATGCTTGCTGATCTCAAGCAAAGCAATACTTCTGGAAGGGAATGAAAAAGGATGTGGTGGAATTTGTAACACACTGCTTAGAATGTCAGCATGTTAAGGTGAAACATATGCATCCCGCTAGATTATTGTATCCCCACAGCATTCCGCAATACAAATAGCAAGTGATAACGATGGATTTCATTCAAGGATTGCCTATGTCAAGGAATAAACATGATATCATCCTGGTTATCGTCAAAAATTAACCAAAGTGGCACACTTCATTCTGGTAATTTGAAAGATGATGCACTAGTGTTAGTAAGAAGATTTGTACATGAAATTTTTAGATTGCATGGAATACCTGAATTGATCATATCGGACAGAGATCTAAGGATGACATCAAGGTTTTAGAAAATTCTTAATGTGGCCTTGGGAACTAAATTAAACTTCAGCTATGCGTATCATCTAGAAATGGATGGACATACCGAGAGAGTCAACCAAGTTTTAGAGGATATGTTAAAAATGTATTACATGGACCAACAATATAAATGGGAGGAATACCTTTCGCTGGTTGAATTTGCTTACAATAATACATACCATGCCTCTTTAAAAATGGCACCTTTTGAAGCATTGTATGGAAGAAAATGCATAACCCCTGTTAGCTAGGACAGCGTAGAGAATAGAGAGGTAATTGGGCAAGAAATCCTCATGCAAATGGAACAACAAATCAAAATGATTCAGGAACATCTAAAGAAGGCTGCCAATAGGAAAAAGAGTTATGCAGACTTAAAGTGGGTTGATAGGAATTATAAACTTGGTGAGAAGGTCTTTCTTCGGGTTAAGCCGAAAAAGAGCTCAATAACTTTTGGCAAGGATGCCAAGTTGTTGCCTCGTTATGTGGGACCTTTTGAAATTGTTGAAATAATCAACCCTATAGCTTATCGTCTAGCATTACCTCCTACTTTATCACAAATGCATGATGTTTTTCATATTTCTTTGCTTAAGAAATATGTAACAGATTTATCACATGTGCTAAATTGTAATTCCTTGCAGGTCCAAGACCCAGGAATAATCATGGTTAAGCCCATTCAAGTGCTGGGAACTTGCCAGTTGTACTTAAGAAATCACAAATTGAATCAATGTAAGGTCCAATGGGACCAGTTTAGCAAAGAAAGTGCAACTTGGGAAAATCTTGAAGAAATGAGATCTACTTTTCCATACTTGTTTGATCGAAATTGAATTCGAAAAACTGATAAATCTACCAAATTTAGACAATTACTGGTCTATTTTACAGTTATCTTAAAACATTGTTTTAATGAGTGAATCTGTTTTTGGTATGAACTTATGAATGGAAGGACAATAACTGAATTTTGTCCTAGAAACTCCTTGAATTGGTTAATTTGATCATCGGGATGATGATTCTTTAAGAAGGGAGGAATGTAATGCCTTGATTTTTGTAAGCTATCATGGTAATCACTTTTCATGATGTTGTAACTACAGAAATGAAGATAAATATGTTAAGATATATCTTTTAATCTTAAAAGGAATGTGTTACTAATCTGGACCCTTGTTTGTTGTAATTTGTTTACTTGGGACAGAGGTTATTATTGCTTGTGTTTTGCTAAATGAGACAACAGACTTGTTGTATGTTTGATGAACTCTTTTCACTAATTGATAGCACACCTTGAATCAATTCCATTGATCCAAGGTATGCTAGGGCCTTCTTGAGATCACTTTGTTGATTTACTTCTAAATTGGAAAGAAACACGAAAACCAGACTCAAGGTTGATATAATGTTCAACACCCGATTTCAGGTATGAATATCGGTACGTAGATGCCAATGGAAAAGGTTTGATTCCCGAACCACATACAAGTTGTAACACTATGGGCAGCGTAAGACAATAGGAGTCTGGATGCAAGTGACACAGGTATGTGTTGAGCATGGGACGAAACGTCCTGCATTGTGTTGAATGTGAACGCCAGTCGGTAAGACTTGTTGGAAACTATTAATTAGATGCTATGGAATTAAATTCTAACCTACAACTAAGTTTTATCCTATAACCTAACTACTACCCTACGTGGATTTTATATAGCATGGGGTGTAAGTTATGGCAAATCCTAATGATTTGCAACCTAGGTGAAAAACCTAAACTAATACTAACCTATGGAGGGGACCTATGGACCCATATGAAGAAATGGATAAGAAGGGAAGGTTAGGGATTTATTAGGACAATAAATGATGTCCTTATAAGTTTCAGTACCAAGTTTGGCGGGAAAAGAAAAAGTTGGAGGCATCCAACTAGCTAAGTGGCTAAAAAGGAATTACATGCAAAATTTGAAAAAGGAAACTCGCCAACCTGAGTTGGCGGTGGCGTGAGGAATGAGGAAAAAGAAATGCATTCAATGACCTTGGTCTTAGTGACTAGCTCGCCTTGGAAGGAGGATAGAGGAAAAATTGTTTGTTATTGTGTTCATTCGGGTTTTTAGTTGCTCGCATTTCTTCCTTGGTTCGCATCGAATCTGCTTTATTATTTTTGTTATTATTGTTTTATTCTTTGGAATAGCCACAACTATTTTTGAGCTTGAGGAAGTTAGTGGACTATTGGGAAAGCCCTGCTACGGATGCCGTGGAGAGAAATAGCTCCTGTGGATGCGGTTTTCTTTGAACCACAAAAATAAATTGCAGGCATGTTAAGCCCTTCTCCTTAAACCGTTTTCTTTTGTTTAAATGTCTCATTAAAACAACCCTGCTCTTATGATGGGTGTTTTAGTTAAATGATGTTGTTGATTTGAATGAAGTGATTTCTGGGTTGAGTCATTTTTCCCTTGCTGAACACGACTTGGGTAATTTTTTTGCAAAATGGGTAAATGAAATAAATCTGTTCTTGATGTGTGAGTTGTTTGACAATGTTGGGTAATTGTTTCTTTACTCAATATGAGTTGAGTTGTTGAATGTATTAGCTATGTGTGTATTATTTTATTAGTTCTGTGCTCTCTTGTAAAAGTGGAAGAATAAAAGGATTCGGTAGGACCTTCTAGTTTGAGTTGTCATTACAAAACGAACACGACTTGGGCATACCTGTTGTGTTTTAAAAAGAATGATGAGTTTTTTCTTACGGAAACAGTTAATGAAATGAGTTATCTCTTTTATTGTTTTGAATTCTGAAAATAATGATAATAGGATTTCATTATGTATTATGGGTCGAACTTGCTGTAGTAACAGCAATGTGTGAATTGTTTTTTTTATTTGTGTGCGCTAATGGTTAAGGAAAGCCAGTAAAAATGCTTGACAAGACTCATGTTTAATTGTTCCTCTTGTCATATTACATTGTGTGGGGTATGAAACCTCCCAGGACAATAAGGTCATAGTAGCATCTTACCTCATTGTTCTAATTGGATATGGTGTTACGCCTTCTTGTTCTTGGCATTCATATATGATTTGTTTGGAAAGAAGTTTTGATCGAATGAGAACAGAGAAAAGTCAAACTATAGAATAGACTGGGTAGAGCATATAATTCATACTCTGTGTCTTGTTGAACTCAAGGATATATATATATATATATATATATATATATATGTATATATATGTATATATATGTATGTATAATTTTGAATTGAAAACCTTTCATTGAAATGAAATATGAAAAGATTTCTCCTTTGCTGTTGGAAAGTGAATTCTCTCATTATTACAATGAAAGCATGATATGTTGTTGCTGTACACTCTTACATGTTATATAAAGATGTGAATGTCTGTAGAGTGAAATATTTAAAGGAAAATTATTGTGTTTAGAGGTTATTTTGGTATCGATACTTATGGACAACCAGTTGTAATGAACTCTGGTCAACTTTTTGGAAAGGTAATTAGTAGTTTTTGAATACTAAAATATACTATTCAGAATGAATCATACTATTGGATTATGTCTGTTCTAAATAGTGGATATTTGGTTAGACAATGAGAAGAGGTAATATGATCCTTCTTCCTTTTATTCGATTATTGATTTTATTTACTTCTCTTGGGACTGTTATCATTGATTGATATCACGTCTGGATTAAATTCTTAGTACAGTTATGATGAAAGGTAAGAGAGTGTTGAATGGATATTTTGAAGTAATGATCATCTCTTCTTTCATACGATTGGAAATGTGTAATTGTTATGGAATGAATTTTGTACTGCCTTGGTTTAAGCATCTGCATTTAACTGTTGTTTACTTTTCTCTTCAGCGTTTGATTGTTTGAAATCAGATGAGTTGTACGAAAGGAAAGGAAAGTAGTTCGGTTTGAATTTTTAGTTAAATTCTATCTTTTGAAATTACAACTATTGTAAGGGAATGGAATTTATAGCATTTACATTAGAACAAGCAGTATGTACATATGTGTTTTAGTTCTCACAGATGTTATTTCTGGAACTATTTGAAGGAAATTACTTCTTGTAGTAATTATTTGGGAAAAAGGGTAGTAATCCTTTTGTCTGATTGGGAGGGTAATTAGATGATTGGGTTGTTATGCTGTTCATCCTTATTGGTACTTAATTCTTGGATGATGTTCATTTTAACGTTTCATAAAATCAGGGTTCTTTTATTGAGACAGTTAATTAAAAGCACCTCATTTTAATGACAAGTGCTTAATATGCTCAGTTCAATGAACTGACCCATGCAAGTAATTTTGCAGATGGATCTTGAGTAAAAACAAAGACATGGTTGTTTTCTGATACTTCTTTTGATTAGCTAAGGATGGATCGTATTTGATAGTTATTATTCCTCTACGAGGAAATGGGAAAAGAAGAAGTTACATTCTTCTATCCTTATGTGTTGAAATGTTGTTTGATATAAACGAAGTCTAGTTGTTTGGACTGGCGATTGTATAGATTGTAAATCTTATGGATGAATACAAGGAAAGGTGTGATATTTTAATGGCTATATTAGCTTGAAAGCTGTTTGATTAAATATTGAGAATATAGTTTTATTCTTTCATTGGAGTTATTCAAATGATAATGGATAGATTTAAAAGGAACTAATATCTATTCTTTACTTGAATGCAAATTTTAAAGTTGGATTGTGCACTTAGTTCATACTTGAGTTATATGAATTTTAAATTGACATTAAAATGGATTTAGGTGAATATGAACTCTTAATTGAATGATATTCGGGATTAGCTTATAAACTAAGGAATATCAAATAACATAGGAGTAGTTGAACCTAGTATTTGGACTCCATTAATATCCTTGAAATGTTTAAATTCAGAAAATATTAGATATGGGAAAACATATCTATTGTTAACAAACCTTAACTGAAGTAAGGTTCAGGAGGATAGCTGAATACCTTCTTTTAGGAAGGGACCTCGTGTAAATGATATCTAATAAGATGGAATTCTAAATTTAATTATAGTTGGGAGTAAAACTTGGTTAAGTTTAAAAGGTTGAACTTACTACGTTAAGCTATAGTGGACTATTAGTCCGAAGCTTAAAGAATGGAACCAAGAGAAAAATATGCAACCCTTACGTATGAAGAAGAGGATGTACATTAAGCTATAAGACACATTAATTTTCTCTTAGCTATATACAACTGTAGCGAGAACGAGGTTAAAGGATCAACACGGTTGCTGAAAATTGATCTTAAATATTAAGATTATAATCCAATCCCTCAAGCTGGATGTGTACTCCTTGATGAGAGGATTCCGTAGGACCTTGACACATGCCAGCTGTAATATGGTGTCTTCATGAAGGTGAGGCCTTCATGACGACACAATGTTGTAGCTGACATGTTACAACGCCCTCTCGAATCAATTCATCAAGTTTACATAAGCTGGGACTAAGTTTCTTAGATGGGGATAGGAATGTGATCACGTATATGGAGTGACTCCGGAGGACTAAAGGTAACTAGACACACGGAGTCACCTAGGGACGACACAGTATGTCTGCATACCTTTAGTTACCATGATTAACTTCCTATACTTGCTCATATTGCTAGTTGGGGTTAGAGCTTGACCTTAGACGGAAGGACTGACAGAGATCAGGAAAGACCATTCTAGATAACAGACGAAGTGAGGTGAAGGACGTATTCCATTGATGTGTATAACATCTAGGAATATGATCATGCAAAGCATGTGAAAATATTTGGCCAAAGTATCGCAAGTTGCTGGTTGCATTGTCCTAATCACCTAGTTTAAGATGTAGGATGTCAGATGAATATCAAGAATCAGATATTCAGATAGGCCTCTTAAATGGATCACTTCGATAACCGGAAATGGTAAAAGAACCATGTATACTTATTATACAATGCATGGATTAACATGAAGGATCGGTAAGTTGCCGAGTCATGAAATGAGAGATCGCTGAAACTCCGAGCCATAAAATGGGAGATCGGTAGTTCTTTGAGTCATTTACAAAGCAGCATATGGTATCTGTTATATGATTGAATGGCATTGAATGTGTGTTCCATATTGCAAATATGCGAACAGAGAACATTGGTTTTAAAAATAAATTGTGTGATCCGAATTACATTAATTGATGAAGAGAACAATTATTAAAACTTGAACGTGTGTTTGAATTACATAATTCAGAATAGAGAACGTTGTATAAAAATAAAAAAATTCCCTTGTTCTAGTATCTTAAAATGGGGATGTTACAATATAAGTTACTTACATGTCTCAATAATATCATATAAAGGTCACATGCCATAGTTGAGTTCATATTGATGGGTATTTAGGCCTAAGGGTAAATATAGGATGCTAGAAACAGATTGTTTTAGAAGGAAATGAGTCAATGTTCCCATTTAGTGAAATATTTGATTGGTCCAATAAAATGTGTGGCCATGTATGTTGATTATATTTTATTTTACACATGTATGGTGAATTTGGGAGCTTTAATAATCACGGTTTTGGAATGAGTGGATTTTTCTCATCCCAAAGTGGTAGGGTTTTGAGGTGTTTTGGTGCAAGTTGGATGATTTTTGCATGGACGACCTATATGGGTCATTTGTGACCATTGTAATGGATGTAATGGAATATTTTTAATATTTATGGATTGAATTAGTGATTTTTACTGACATCTCTTGGTTTTGAAGGAAGATAAGGCTATAAAGCTAGTGTTTGAGCTCATTTCGTGAGCTAGTCTTGCATGGGTGAAAAATCTGACCTAGGAGAGAGTGGATTGCAGGTATGAGGGAATTTTTTGAAGGATGATAACATGTGTTTCAGGTTGAATACTTATTTAAGGCATGAGATCAAGTGTTTAGAGACAAGGCAAGTTGAGAAGAAAGAAGATAGAGCATGTTTGAAGACCTAAGGTTTGAAAAAGGGTTTGTGAGATGAATTAGAATCTCCATCACTTGTGGCAAAAAAAAACCAAATATCATCATCTTCAGGTGGCTAAGTTGGATTTTTCTCATCTTAGGGTGTTGTAACATTTTTGTGGAGTGAGTGCTTCACTAAATTAGGGGTTGGTGTTCCTTGTAGGATTGTTGCTCTACTAAACTAGGGGTTGGTGCTCCTTGTTGGGTTGGTGCCTCACTAAATTTGAAGTATGGAAATAAAATTATTATGTTTTAGTGGGTTTTCTTCACCACGAGGGTTTCCTATTTATATTTGATGTTTTTGTGTAATCTCTTACTCTTGCTCTTGTGAATGGTTGTTTCTATGTTTAAGTAATCACACATATGGTCATGATTGATTTAATAGATGTATAAATGATAATGAATTATGAATGGTGAATGAAATAAGGTTTTATAGGACTTATTCACCCCCTCAAAAGTATATTGTGATTCAAACAATTGGTATCAGAGTAGGTCCTTGAGAAGCAATTCTAACAACTTGAAGGAGATCCTAGAAGCACATGTAATGGGTAAGTATTTAGATATTGAGGCTATATAAAGGAAGAGGAATGAAGTATCTCAGTCAATGATTAATGCCTACCAAGATCAAATCAAGGATATGGAGATAGAGCATGATCAATCCATCAAGGGTTTGAAATCTCAAGTTGAAAGTATGTCTAAATCCCTAAAGGAGAAAGAAGACACTTGTTTCAAGTATGAGGAAAAATTGAAAGCCATAGAATCGGATTTGGAGAGTGCATCTAGTAGGTTAAGTATGTATGCGAAGATTGACAATATATCCAAATCTCTTGATGGGGTAAATTAGAAGGTCAAAGAGACATATATGATAAATAAGATGTAGGGTTTGAACAAGAACATGTGAAGAGTGATAGAGATGATGGTACAAGTTTAAAATCAGATGAGAAGATGATTAAGAAGACTAATTTGAGAAGTTCTAACTCAGTTAAACAACATAATGTTATGAGGTATGGTACTTCCTTTAATGGATATTGCTTTTTTTGTCATGATTTTTGTCATAGAGATAGAGATTTCAAGAGAAGGTATTTTGATAATGGTGTAGGTATCTTCAAGGGTGAATTATTTTCATGTTGTGAGTTTAGACATAAAGCCAAGGATTGTGGATGAAATCTTAGTGTGTTTGAACCTAGAAGAAAGAGTAATGGTATTGTATGTTTAAAAAACCACAAACATGGAAACACTGTTATATTTTTTCATTATGATGAAAATCCAAAGGTTATCAACAAATTTCAAGCTATAAATGGGAAAAAATGAAGAGTTTTAAGAAGAAATATCAATCCTATATATGAGGTCAAGAGACCTGATTCTCAGAATGTGAAAATTGAAGAGTTAAAGATTATAAATAAGGAGGATTCTAATTAAATCTAGATGGAAAAGAAGGTCAATAATTCAAATTTAGGTCAGGGAAGCATGTTTTTTATGGTTGAAGAAGAAATATCAGAAGAACATCACATGTGTCAGCTAGCTATTCAATCAATATCCTTTGCAAAACATGTGTAAGGAGCTATGTGTTTAGAATACCTCAAGTGTGATAAGATATGATATGTAATAATCTCCATGAGTTTTGAGTCTTTGTTATTTGTAGGTGTCTAATTTTGTAAGTGTTTTTCATTCGCCATGGTTCTATACGTATTTTTATCTAGTAGAGGTCTGATATGTTGGGTCATGGTCCTAGATTGTAAGGTTGTTAAATTGTCTGTCATTCACATCATAGTGTTTTCATTATTCAAGTGTTGTTTTTGAGAAGTCTTTGCATTGAGTTCTTAATTCCTTGGAGAGTTTTTTGTTTGTTAGGTCTCTCTGAAATAAGTGTCAAAATTATATATAGAATTGATAGCCTACGTTAGTCATGAGAGTCCATGTAAAGGGTTTGTTGAACAAATTTGATAAAGTAATTAAGCTTTGAGTATTGTGTAAAGTATGACTTAGCTTAGTTATGATTCAAAGTATTGAAACCATGTGTCTGGGTCTAAAATCTTGTCTCAATGTATTTTATCAAGTAGTAAACAATTCAAGTTAAGTATTGGTGCCCGTGTCTATGGAGAGAATCAAGAAAATATTGTCATGTTTAATATAGGTCTTATGTTAATCATGTCAAGTTAGAGGTTCATCATGTATGAGATCTTAAACAAATTGTTAGTCTCCCATGAATTTTACTAATGATGTGATGTGAGTCTACTTTAGTTTTTATCAAGGTTGATGGTCTCGAGTTCAAGATTCTTGTAGCATGATGGTGTCTCAGAGTGATGTATCAGTCAGTATGAGAATCTCAATGGCTAAAGAAGATTTTTTAGGTTGTATTGTGTACAAGGAGTGGATGAAAAGTTTTGTTTGTGTGTCATCTTGTCATGGAGTTGTGAAAATGTCCTAATTTGGGTATACAAGCAATGGTAGTCTTATCTCTATCAAAATACTTTGTATGTGTCGAGTCTCGGGATCACCGATTTGTTTGATTTTTTGAGTTGTATTTGCATCATGAGAAGGTCTAAGCATGGATATTAGGTGTATTAGTCTACATGTTGTGTTTTTGATATCATATTTTTCCCATAACATCATTGCGTGAGTGATTATTATGATTTCAAGATGTCTACAATGTTCTTGTATGTGTGAAGCTAGGTAATAGTATCATAAGTATATGTTCTCTCGGTTGAGGTCTTGATTCTTGCAAAGTTTGTAAGAGGTTTACTTTGCACCTAAATGTGGTCAATTGTGTTGTGATGTCCTTATGTGGCATGTAAAATACCTTTTATGAGTGGCATGGTATAAATATTTTCTTAACTATGAAGCTCTAAGATGCTTAAGAAATTATAACTCCCAATTATGAATATTGAGAGTTTTTGTTGCCTTATGAGATAATGTGTGGAAAAGGTATAAGTGTGTGAAAATAGTACCTGGTACATGATATTTTGTCAATCATATTTTTTTGAAGCATGTGAAATCTAAAATAGGTTTTCCACATCGTGTAGTTATATTGGAATCTCTTGACAATCATAAGATCTTATGAAAGCTTAATTGTTTATATCTATAAGTAACAAGGTGTGAAGATTGTGATAGTATAATAAAATCCTTTAAAGAATCATCAAGGCTTTACATACATGTTTAGGTATTTATCATGCCTTAGCTGTTGGAATATGAAGTTAAGATAGCTTTTTGAGTTTTTCTGGTCTTAGAACAAGGTGTCAAGTTGATGATTGTAAAGCCTAAGAAGATGCATGCAAAGAAAGATCATAGTCTGTATGAAAGTTAAAGATGGTAAAATGTTGACCTACATGTTCATAAGTATTTTTAGGCATGTCATATTGTTGGACATGGTGGGTTATTTTGTCATTTATGTCAACCCCCATTGATGGAAAAGGGTGTCATGCAGTCATGTGAGTCCTATATAATGTCATTCAAGCATCAAGCATGAATGTTATATGTTTTGGTGAGTTTAGCAGTGTCGAGAGCATGTTTGAGTATTCTTAATCATGATATGTGTCTTTCTAAGGTTATCGGTTGATTTCATGACGTCAATATGGTCAAGTCATGTGGTTACAGTGTTGAGTTAGGTCATTTTAGGCTTGTTTCTAGCCCTCGAACATGCAAAATGGTAAGGAGGTGTGATATTTAGACCCATTTAGTTTTTTCAAGTATGGTTTTAAAATTTTGATGGTATATTAGAAATTTATAGTGATTTTTAGGTTTGTATTCAGTTTGATGCTTGTATGAAGTCCATCGGAAGCTAAAAGTTGGAAAGAAGTAGTTTATCATAGGTAAGTCACTATAGCTGGAGATTTTTAGGCATATCCTAGGACATGTGGTGATTATGGAAAGTTATATTATGTTTTCATGATGCTTCATGAAAAATTTCAGGTGATTCTGAAGAATATTTTTGAAGATATGCAAGTTTTAGTGAAACTGGGTAAGTAACAATGTGTTTTTAGAGCAAATGTTGATGTATACAATGGAAAAGTGACAAGCGAACGTGGGAATCTACAAGTAACTCTTCCTCACACCCGACCTCCCGAGGTCATGCCGAGATAGCTGGTGGGGATGGAATATGTGTGGGATACAGACAAACTAGTTAGGCAATCTAATGTCTTCTTCACGCACTAGTGGAAATTACGAATCTAAGGCAAAGAAGGACCTCCTAACCTGAATCGGTGTGATAGATCGATCAGCAAGGATCACCGCTCGAGGATTCTAATCAATATCAAGCTCTAGAATGATTCGGTCTATAGGTTGTGGAATACATGGAAAATGACACAGGATAGTTTCGTGTATGTCTCCGAGATAAGGTCATACGGTGGGTGGTAAATATAGTTGACTCTATGGACGATTCTCGGCCTAGTCCAGAACTCTTTAGCTTTGTTAGCTACTCGTATCTATTAAGGATAACTATTCGATGATGATAGGTGGAAGTGGAGTGGATCTGAATACTAGTGTGCGTAGGCCAGTGTCTATGTCTGATTCACTTACGGATTCGTTGGGTTGCGGGATTTGTGGATTGCAACCGTAGACTCTTGGTTGTTGCGGTCCTACTATGGTCATGTATGGAATCAGTCCCTAATCCCTAGTATCCAATAATCATATGCTTTCTCAGCTTCTATATTCAAAATTAATAGCTGTGTGATCTTCTCAGAGTATCTCATAGGCATTCTTGCAACCTGAATTCTTAGGCTAGTATCTATGTCTGTGAGAATGTCTCCTGCATCTGGTTGTGGGACCAAAGGATCACAACCGAACGTTTTCTCTCTTTCAAACCCCTTTACAGTCATATGGATGTTTACCTAGGGTAATCTGTAGTTTGGTTGATTCGACCAAAACGTGTGCGCTTGGTCGTCTTCTATGTTTAATCCGCTCAACTGGGAATTGATTTGTTGCAAGCTTACCATTGTTCGGAAGACTTGGATCCTAAGATTTTGATCTATATCAGTTACTGCTATGATGAGATTGGGTTGGGGCATGATTGGCTCAAATACGTATTCTCTGGGCTCCCTAGGTCCCGTGATTGTCATACAAAAGTAACAATGTAAAAATGAACTGCAACAAAATGAAATTTAACTACGTGAAGTATATCTATAGCATATATGATTTCTCTCTTCTTTTTTTGTATTTTCTGATGAACTTTTATGAAGGAATTTTTAAAAGAGCAACTACTTTAACATACCTAGAATTTGACAATTAATCTAATGACAAAATTAAAACAAACAAGATAACCGAGTGTAGCTATTTGTCTGTGCAACTGTGAGCCTATTCTGAATAATGAAATAACTGATCTAATCTATTTGTAAGACTGTCGATCCTACCTTAGAAGTGAGGAATGAATCATAGTTTCTCAGAAACTATCAATCCCCACAACTTCCCCGGCAATATCGAAAGTAAAATTAACTGAAATAAAGCAATTAACTACTCTATTTGATACGATTCTAATTTAGAAATTTGAAAGCTAGAACCTAGATTCCGCAGAACAGTGGCGAATCCGATGGTGTGTGTGATCTTTTCCCTCAGTGTGATCTCCTTGTTCCTTCATGTTCACGTGGATCCAAAAAGCGTGTAATGCTAGCATCAACAGAAGTAGATATTGGGACAAAGGCAGCTCAAGATACGGGCCCGAATCGAATACAATGTGAGTAGGAGAGGGATAGCACAAGAGTACAGAGCTTGGCTTATGTAATTCCTAGCGGGATTTATTACGAGTCATGCAACATGAAACATCCAGAACCTTAAACTATCCTGTTTGAAGAACAAAACCTGTAAATTTAATGAATTCCTATTGAAAACAAACTATTCTACTCCAATGGATTGGATAAAATGATAACAACACCTACACAAGATGGATATGTGGCTTCCTAACAGCAAAACAACACTAACTAGGCATGCAATGAAAGAAACTAAGAACTCTAAGCAAAATGAAAACTAAATCTATTGCAAAGAGAAATTCAGAGGCAAATTTGAGGGGCCCTTTGCTTGAGCACAAGCCAACTATTTATAGCATTTGCATTTACCCAAGGTAAAACCCAAATAGAACTCTTAAACTATAAACAATGGCAAAACACTATTCTATGGAACCAAAATCATAAATGCAAGCTTATGGCAGTGAAAGAAAGCTGGTAAAATGTTGAATTTACATGAGTCATGTTAAAAGAGCTTTTTGGAAAATGCGTAAAGGACCTCTGCCCTGAGCAGGGTGGCGGTTACAGGACCGTCGCCCTGTTCAGGGCGGCGGTCACGAGACCGCCGCCTAGGCAGGGTGGCGGTTTCGTCACTGAAGAGCAAAAGGAAAAGAAAAGAGGGGAAAAGGGATAAAAAAAAAGCACACGGGGCTAAGCGGGGCATGCGGGATGTTAATACACACTTGGATATCTTTTCCGGATCCCGAACACCTTGCGAGGAGACCTGTATCATCATTGGGGAACCTATTACATTATTTCGGTAGTACAGTACCTTACAATTTTTAGTACGTACATATTTCCCACTCGGAGATGCGTTTTAAACATGAAGAGGCGTAAAGCGGTAGGTCCAAGTATGGCGGTCCCGAAATGGGAAGCTATAAGTTATACTTGATACGTCCGTGTGTTGAAATGATGCCGTCCAAAATTCCCGCTACGTACAAAACGAAAAGAGAACTCAAGTGTAGATAGACACAATAGTTTGGAAAATAAACACTAAAATAATAGGAAATGAGAATGTACCATTTGTGTGGGGATAAGAACTTACCTCCGTCGACACTCCAAACCTGTGGAAAAGGCATTTAAAATGAATCAGGGTGCTATATATATGAAAGTGGTCCCATTTTCCTATTCATTTACGTGAGTTGATTTGATTGATTCTGAAATCTGGAACCCATGGTGATGGTTTCTTGCATGAGTAGAGTCAAAATGTCCGTGATGGGATAGTGATCATGCCTCCGCAAGCGGAACATCGACTTGCGAGATCACATGTTAGTTTTCTTCAATTTATCCTTTTTACCCCTTTAATTTTAAAATGCTAAAATCTTTGTCATGGGGGGGTAATTTTTGAAAATGTTAGTGTTAAAAGGTCCATCTAGGGGGCGCCTATTGGGTAGGCTTTGCTTTTAGCTAAAATGGTTGTTTTTAGTGTTTTTAGGATTTTTAGGTTTAAAAACCCACGTGGGTTTTCAGGCCACGACCACCACCCTGCCCAGGGAAGTGGTTACATGACCGCCGCCCTGTTCAGGGCAGAGGTTACACTACCACCGCCCTTAAGGCGGCGGTTACGAAACCGCCTCCCTGCTCAGGGTGGCAATTTTGCCTGAGAATGCCAAAAGAACATCTGTTTGAGATTCTTTTTTCATGTTTAGCATTTCTACTTGTTTTCATGATTTTTCCAGTATTATTTGGATGCTAACTTGCTCTATTTTGTGTGTTTTTGGGTGTATGCAGGTGAGAGAGGAGTATATTCGGTGGAGCCGGGAGAGGGAGTGTGGTGGCTCCCAGCAGTACAGACGCCCTCACAGGGAAGGAGGATACTCTTCAAAGGGCTGGTATACTGCGTATATCACGCGTGCCCCACGTTGCTCCATCCAGTCACATTCTTTGTGAATTGTTCTTATATTGGGATGCTTTGATCGGAACACCTTCCGATTACCAGAGTCGCGGTGAGTGGAACATTACTTTGGAGGATGTTTATCGCATTTTGGGGGTCCCAATTATTGAGAGACGTCTCACCCTTGAGAAAACAGGTTCATGGGCCCAGATAACACAGTGGGCTTCCTATATGGGAGATGCAGTCATCTCCACGGGGTCGAAGAAGGGGGTTAGAGTTCGATCCATTCCTAGTTTGCCCATCCCCTTGCTTCGCTAGGCTATCATGGGGATCCTTGCCTCGAGACTTATCGGGGACAACGAAGGAGATACATTGTTATATTGTTGCTCCCCTATCATTGCACAGATAGAGGGACATGGCCGGATATATGCCTAGGGAGCAGAAATATTTAGGACCACCTACCATGATTTATATAGGGTAGTCTACTTATAGGGGCAGTCCTTGAGCCACCCGACCTTGGTCATGATTTGGGTCTATGAGCACTTCATCCCCTATGGTAGAGGTGTAGAGGTGGCAGATCTCGGAGCTATGAGGGTAGCTAGATGGAAAGATATGTTGGTGCTCTAAGCACCTCATCAACCAGTTGCTTCTCTGACCACTGCTGACATGGAGGCCATACCGTATCAGACTATGGTAGGTATATGGGGCGAGGAGGCTCTTACTTTGATCTCCTGCTCCACCACAGGGCAGCTTATTGATAGAGTGGGGCAAGTGGAGATACAACCCTTTGGCCGAGTTCCTCAGCAGTTTGGCCTACCTTACATGGGTATGCTTCCCTCGGTAGTGCCAGTATATAGATCAGTCCGAGAGGCCAGAGGGGGGCCTAGAGGTTGGGGTTGGACAGTGGTTACTCCTGGTGTTCCTATTGTAGCTAGGAGGGTAGTACGTGCGGAGGAGAGCCGGTGTGCCTCAGGCACCCCCGATTCAGATTGCCACGGGTCCTGCCCATAGCAGCGATGACCCCATTGACATAGACTCCGAGTCCGAGGAGTTTATAGGGGGAGAGACAGAGGAGGACAATGATCCGAATGGCATGACACTTGGGATATTATGCAGGTAGTGAGGGCTAAGCAGAGTGCGGTGAGAGTGACTCGGTTTGGAGGATCCACTCTCCCAGGGCCATGGTAGGGAGGATGAGTCCGTTGTGGGATGCTACGTTGCTCCGGTCACAGAGCAGCCCCTCGATCGATGGCGGTATTCGTAGCAGTGTGCGATCCTATAGATCCATCCTGGAGGCATGGTGATCCGAGTAAGTTACCCTCTCTCCTTTTAATGTTTGTTTTTAGTTAGGATCTCCTTAGTTTCTATCTCTCCTTTTGTTTTATCTTGTATTTCTAATCTCTTGTTTGGTTTCTAATTTGTTTTCTCCTTTGTTTACGTGAGACCACCGATGAGTGGCAAGACTTGATTCACACAGTATGCACTGATACCCTGATGATCCCCATGGAGATGACCCATGTCGAGTTGTTTGTGGATGTTGGGGAGCCCTCGGCAGTTGGTAGACACATTGACATCTTTGCCCCAGTCTGGCATGTGGCCAGGATGGTATCGACTCTTCACACAGAGCTAGCAGGGTATAGGATGGCCAAGTGCTTGATGAGGAGACATTCTCGTGGTGAGACTGCGGCTGCCCCTTGAGATCTTGAGCCCTCCAACCACTCGGATTACCGGCATAGCTAGAGTCCTAGGCGTGGGTGTGCACCTTCAAAGGGGTCTTGTAGGGATTGAGAAGCCACTTGGCTCTCTAGATTTTGTATGATATATTCTTTTATATATCCCGGGCTCTTTGAGCATTTTGACCATGCTTAGTGCATGATGGCATTGTACAGAAACTTTGATCATTATATATATATATATATATATATATTCGTTTTGGATCAAACCCTTGGCATTCATGGCTTTGTTTCCTTTCTAGTTTCCTTATGTAAATTATGATGTATGTATGCATGCTCTTTAGAATGTATGCAATGGAGAAAAAATGATGCAAGTGTTTATTTTCCTTTTGTATTTCATGATGCTGATAAATGATAATGTAGATACAATGTGATTTTGAATCTTAGTTTCTGTAAGCAATTTTGGATACTTCATATTTGTTTTGGAAAAGTGATGAATATAAACCGGTATGATGAGCGAGATAAACCTGCCTTACCCTCAACTCCACACAACTAGTAAGATGTGAGGGCTCATCACCAAGAGTTGGGAAGGGCACAAGTTATGAGATGTGTTGAAATGATATTGATGAAAGATAGACAAAGCTTTGGCGGAACCAAATTAGGATGCTACAAGCTTACTCCACTCAAGTGACTTCATAGTTTTGGGATGCAACTTGCTTTGTGGTTTATCCAGACTTAGATCCTTAGATGGCCACATGGTAGACAAAATCTGGGTTTTTAGGATTTTGAACTCTTTTGGAATTTTGGACATCTGATTCATTTGTTTTTGACTCAAAGCCTTCGAGATTTTGAATTGTTTGTATATGACCTTTTGCATTTGTTTGTCAAGAGGACCCCCTACACTTTGCCCCATGCTACTAGTAAGAAGTGTGGGTTTATCACCATGGGAAAAGCATAGGTGAGTAAGGGAATTTCCATCCTTTCCCAACCCTACGTCACTAGTAAGAGACGCAAGCTCATCACCAAAGGTTGGTGGGGCAAGGAAATGTGTAAAATTAAAATTTTCTGTTTGATCAATATTTGACTTGTTTACTTGAGCAAAATGTCAGTATGTGCTTACTTCCAAAGAGATATATATGGGATAGATGTGACACCATGAAGCTTCTAGAACAAACCATAGGTAAGACACTTATCCTAAGAAGAAACCAAAAGTGAGAATAAACCTGCAGATCTTGGCATGGTTACCGTTAAGACTTTGTCATATCTAGCTTTATTTGATAAAATGATTCCGAGATAGTTTGATGATATCATGGAAATGGAGAAGTATGATTAGAGTGTTTATGCCAACAACATCATGAGTTTGTAATGAATTTCTTTGAGAATAAATTCCTTGATCACAATTTGTGTACGAAACAAGCGGACAAAATGATCTTAATCTATATGAAGATGCAATGTAAATGTAATTATAAATAGTGCTAGTTGCTTACGCATAGAACCGCTTGAGGTGTAGGGAATTGATTGTTTCACCAAATTCCTCACCTTCTAGTGTACATAAGAGGTATGCACCATTTCCATAGTCCTTCATGACTCGGTATGGGCCCAACCATTTGGGCCGGAACTTCCTTCCTTCGCCGGTCTTCTTGTCGATCCGGCTGTCTAGCCTTAGAACTAGATCACCTTCATATATGTCGCATTCATAGACTTTCTTGTTATACTGCCGGCACATCCGGTCAGCATAGGCTCTGTGCCACTGTTCAGCATCTAACCTAGCTTCATCTAGGATTTCTAGTTGGGAGAGATGTGCTTCTCTGTAAGCGTCTTCATCTAGAATCCCTTGTAATGAAATACGGAGACTGGGTATTTCAACCTCAAGTGGGAGAACTGCCTCTGCCCCGAATACTAGTGAGAAAGGAGTTGCTCCCATTGGTGTTCTTATTGAGGTTTGGTGGGCCCATAAGGCTGGATATAACTTCAAGTGCCAATCTTGTTTGTTTTCTTTCACCATTTTAAGGAGAATGGCTTTTAGCATTTTATTTGTCACTTCAGCTTGTCCGTTGGCTTGAGGGTAATACAAGGAAGCCGTATGATGGCTTATTTTAAATTTATTACACAATTCACGAACTTCATCATTCTTAAAAGAAGTTCCATTATCTGAGATAATGATTTGCAGGATACCATACCTGCAAATGATTTGGTTCAAAATGAACTTGGCGATTACAGAACCCGGTATAGTAGTAAGAGGCATAGCCTCTACCCACTTGGTAAAATATTCGGTGGCCGTGATTATAAAATTATGGCCATCTGTAGACAAGGGAGAGAATTTCCCTATTAAATCTAGGCCCCACGTAGAAAAGGGCCATGGAGTCGTGATTGGTTGTAGAGCTTGTGCCGGCATGTGGATCTCATGGGAGAACTCTTGGCACTTATGACACCTATGTACAAACTCTACTACGTCGTGTTCTAGAGTGGGCCAGAAATAGCCCATTCGATGTATTTTATGAGCGGTGGCATGGCCACTGAAGTGGCCTCCACACATTCCACTGTGAGATTCATGGAGAATCTTCTTGGATTCTTCTGTGTTGACACATATTAGAAGCATTCCATTGAATGCTTTCCGATAGAGCACTTGCTCTATAATGACGTATTTTGCTACGATAATGCGTAACCGCCTTCTATGTTGCGGTGTAGCCCCTTCTAGATATGTATGGTCCATGATATAATTAATAATGTCGGTATACCAGGGACACTCAGAGATAGGAGGTCTGGTGTCAATGTAGTATACGCACTCATCTGGAAAATCCAGATCTACTAGATCGCCTCCGTCTAATGGGTTATCAGCTAACCAATCCACAATGATTTGTCCTTTAACCGACTTCTGATTTACAAATGTTAATTCGAATTCTCCCATTAAGGTTATAAAACGTCTAGCCTTTTTAGACAAGGACCCTTGCGTGAGAAAAGTTCGTAAATGGTCTATTTTTACCATGACCCTTGTTTCTTGATTTAGCATATAATGTCTTAAGCATTTGGTTGCAAAGACTATGGCGAGGCATTCTCGTTTTGCTTGTGTATAATGTGTTTCATAGTCAAGAAATGTTCGGCTAATGAAATAAATCACGTGCTCTCTCTTTTGATTGTCCACTTGGGCCAACATACGAGCCAACGAGACATTGGTTGCTCGCAAGTATAAAATTAACGAGCAGTCTAGCTTAGGTGGCATTAGCATAGGTGGTGATAATAGGAAACACTTAACTGCATCAAAAGATTCATTGCAGTCTTCGGTCTAATCAATACTATAATCTTTCTTGAGCAAATTGTTGATTGGATGGATGGCAAAGCTTAAGTCCGGGATGAATCTCCAGATTGCACCAAGTTCTCTAAGAAATGACTTGATTCCAGATTCATTCGAAGGTGGGACCATTTTGAGGACAACCTGAAATTTTCTTGGGTCAACATCTATCCCTCATGATGATATGATGTAACCTAGGAGCTTCCTTCCTGTTACACGAAAGACAAATTTTTTGGATTTAGCATGACTCCGTATTCTATCAGACGTGAAAGAATGATGCGAGTACTTCCGGATGGTCACAATGCTTCTTGGCCTTAGCCAACAAGTCATCTATGTAGGATTCCATGATTTTATGAATTAGATCGTGAAATATATATGTCATAGCTCGCTGGTATGTAGCACCAGTGTTCTTGAGACCAAATGGCATAACAACATAGCAATAAGTTCCCCAAGGAGTTATAAACGTGGTTTTAGCTTGATCTTGTTCAGATATTCTGATTTGATTGTATCCGAGAATCCATCCATGAGAGACAAAAGTTCAAATCCAGCTATCACATCAACAATGACGTCAATGGATGGTAATGGGAAGTCATCTTTAGGACATGCTTTGTTAATGTCTCGGAAGTCTATGCAGATGCATATCTTTCCATTTTTTTGAGAACGGGAATGATATTAGATACCCATTGAGAGTAATCGACTGGTTTGATGAATCCTACTTGGAGGAGTTTTATTACTTCCTCTTTCACCATGAGAGCTACCTTAGGTTTCATCGGTCTCAACTTTTATTTGACCAGCTTTGCATCAGATTTAGTGATGAGGTTGTGCACCACAATGTGGGGTGCAACTCCTGTCATTTCCTTATAATTAAATGCAAACACCTTCTGATGTTCTTTGAGGATTCGAGTGTGTATTTCTACTTCTAATGGAGTTAACGAGGATCCTAACTTCAATATCCTTGGTTCATCTTTCATTCCGATGTTAACATCAATTGTTTCTTCGATTAAAGAGGCATTACCTTCTTCAAACTCAGGTGGGGCTGGAGGTAAATCCAAATCGTCCCCATTTTCTACTATGTATACGCTAGGTTCCATTTGCGAGGGAAGATCCATCATGGGATTTCAGAAGTAGGAAGATGAATGTGGGATTAAGGAAAAATCTATCATATGATTAGGAGAGACGTAATGCCGCATAGGCGTTTAAGTAATACATAGTGGCCATATCACTATTAATATGGTCTAGGATAGTAGATTTGCTTTCATTTCCATTTAAAAGAGAATTTGTCATTATTTTTATCAATGGTTTATCACGAAGGGATACCATGAAACAGTATCCTCTAACTTACTGTTTGGAGTAAAACGTGATGCTGAAGTTGCTATTGAATCAGCGAGAAGATTTTTCTCTCACGGGATTGCTTCAATTGATATGAAGTCAAACTCCTTGCTTAAATTCAATACAACTATTTTGTAAAGCTGTAAGTGCTCGGCTTTGGTTTCAAATATCTCAGAGACTTGGTTTGCTACCAATTTTGAGTCTCCTAAGACTCTGATGTTATCAACACCGATTCTCTTAGCTAAGATGAGGCCAAGGAGGAGGGCTTCGTACTCAGCGTCGTTGTTTGTGCATTTGAAATTTAGTTTAAAGGCAAATGGTAGGACTTTCCCCTCGGGAGAAGTAAGGATTATACCTGCCCCAGCTCCATAACGACATCTAGCCCCATCAAAATGGAGAGTCCAATATTTAGCTGGGAGTATAGATGTTGGGATATTTGTTGTGTTAACATCTTCTACCTCTACCATGCAGAGATCTACTGCTGGGAGAGAACCGACACCTAGGGAATATCCCACGCCTACAGAATCAAATGGTAAGAACATTGGTAGATCTTGTTCTATCAATTCAATGATTTTTGTAGTAGTTCCTAATGATACTGTTTCTACAGTGTTAGCCTCATCTTGGGGGCTGGGGTTGCCTTGGCTAGGCTCATAGCTTCAAGATTTGTCGTAGGTACCAACTTTTCTTCTGGTTTTACGTCGGTAGGTTTATTAAGTTGGTTTGTTGGGAGTTCAAACTTTGAGTACACACCTGGTCTTTTCTTTAAGTCAGCTAGGTGTGCATTGAATGGTTTTGGATCACCTTTGGCTACAAATATCTTTCCTAAGTGTAAAAACCTTACTTCTTGAAATAACGTAGAAGGGATTGCCTTCATGCGGTGTATCCATGGTCGGCCAAGGATCATATTATAGTTAGTTTCCCGATCTATAATATAAAACTCAGTCAAGATGGTTTTGGGTCCTAAGGTGACTGGTAATATTATAGTTCCAACCGAGGTGGCTTTAAGGCTATCATAGCCCCTTAGTGTGTTTCGAGTTGTGGAACAATTGGTTTCTCCATACCCTAGCTTTTGAAGGAAAGAGAAGGGGACTATGTTAACCGCTGCCCCATCGTCTATCATTACACGCTTTACATAGTTGTTATAAACCCATACTTGCAAATGTAAGGCTGGATCACCTCGGCGTGTGATCTCAACATCTGTCGGCATTTTGTTTATCTTGAATATGAATTCGACATCCCTATCTCGCCTGCCAGGAGGATGAACATCAAAGTCTATATGATTTACCTATGTTTCAGGAGGTGGAGTGATGTTAATTAAATGACCTAAACCTAATGCTTCTAAAAGAGTAGCCCTGTGGGCAGGAGAGTTCTTTAGTAAGTCTAAAAATGAAATGTGCGAGAAGGTTTTTGTTAGGTCATTAATTAAATCATAGGCACCCACAGGCTTTGCTACTATTTGTTGGAAGTTATCTATCCCTGGCAGGTGGCTTGGACTTGGCTGAGAGAAATACTCTCGTGTCCTTGTTACAGCTTTGATGGGTAGTTCGGCGTCTAACTCTACTAAACCGACTATCTTAGGTCGTGGCTGACTTCCTAGTTGTGGCGCAACTAATGGATTTAGCGAAGTTGAAGCTTCATGATCATTGTTTCCTGTCATTACGCTCTTGTTCGTCCCAGTTAGACTTAGCCTGTTGTTATCATGATTTGGGAGTGGATCATTAAAGATCTTCAGGGGTGCGTTTTGAGGGGAAACTACCCCTGAAAAAGTATTTGATGCTGGTGATGTAGGATCTGCCAAGAACATATCCATGAAAAGTTGTCTTTGTTCATCTGGAAAGTGTTGCATGAATTTATTATAGTCACAACATGTTCTAGTGTCATGGCCCCAAATTTTGTGGAAACCACAATACGAATTAGGATTGTAATTCCTAGTTTGTTGGTTTGGTGCGTATTGTGGCCCAAAATTTTGATCAAACCGTTGCCTATTAGGATTAAAATTTTGCGTTTGTTGTCTTTGGTTTGAATTCTGGTTTTGGTACCTAGTTGAATTTTGGCTTGGACCCTGTGTGGGATTTTTCCGTTGTTGTTGTTGTTGTTGTTGTTGTGGATGGTTAAAATCCACTGTATTGATTTTCGGGGTAAATTTGTTGTTTTGTTGGTTGTTTATTTGTGATGGAGTATTGACAACATTTACCTTCTTAGGCTGGTCGGTTACTCCATTTGTTGTTACACCCCAATTTTTATTAAGGATTTTAGGTCCTTGATTGACGTTCATGGTAGTAGGATAAGTTGTAGTGTTTTGGTTAGAGGTGACTAACCTCCCATTTTCTCCATATATTTTGTGACCACTATCGATTTCCACTTGATCTATTCGAAGAGCACTCTCAAGTACTTCATCGTAAGTTCTTAATGGGAACTTTTGGACTTCTTCCTTCACCTCTCTGCTAAGAGAATGAAGGAATAAATCACATAGTTCCATCTGATCCATGTTTGGAGCACTTGCTTAGAAGAATAAAGAACTATACGCCACCTTTGGATGATATGGGCATGAGATTCGTTGTGTTCTTGTTTGATGTGTAAGAATTCCCGATTCTGTCCTTAATAATTTGTTCATGTCAAAATCCTTGATGAATTCTGACACAAGCTGCTTGAACGAATGGTTGGAAGCCTTAGGTATTCTATAATATCAATTGAGAGCGATGCCTTCCAAGGTTTTTGGAAATATCTTAGCAACAACCCCATCCCATGGGAGTAGTTCTCGAATGGCTGTAGTGTAAGCTTTGATATGTGCATTTAGATCTCCCTCACCTTTGTATTTGGGCAAGTCGGGAAGAGGTCTTGGAAGCATGATGCTTCGTATGGTGAAATCTAAGGGCTCTTTCAAATATTCTGAATAAGTCCCTATCACATAGGTTTCGACCATTGATGGTGCTTGCTGAGGGAGTGGTGGTGGAATGGGTTGTTGATATGGTGTAGCGTATGCATTGGTAGGGGCATAAGGGAAACACTGTGTTTGAGCAAACATGCCGGGAGAGGAGAACATATCCCCTTGTGGTGATTTGGAGTACATGTTTAAGTATGACGGGGTATTGTCCAGGAATGGATTGTTTTGCACTAGACCGGGAGGAACAGTGTTAGAGATGGTGGGTCTAGTTGGCATTTGTTGTGAATACTGAGGAGTCATGCCTAACGTGCCTACTCCGGTGAGGAGGTCTAATTGGCTAGGATGGTGTGGAGGATTGGAACTTCCTGCCTACATAAATTGTGAATTTTGGCTTGCTTGGGTAAGTTCTAACTCCCTAACCTTTTCTACTAGAGCTGAAATGACTTCATTTGGTGAAGTCACAATACTTTGCCTTGACGGTGTTTGTTGCATATTCTGATGTTGTATAGGTCTATGATACCCTGCTATGAACTGACCATTGTCTTGCCAAGTTTCTTCGAGGGTATTTCCTATATGCAGTGGTATGGAGGTATTTTCTTGGAAAGAGATTTCAAGTTGTGTTTGTAAACCTCCTATAGGTGGGTACATTCTTCAAGAGTGTTGTTCATTCCTAGGATAACTTATTGACTGTTCATCATCTAAAACTAGGCAGGGGTCTGATTGTCTACTAATTTGTGGTCTAAGTAGTACCTGAGGAGATGAACCAGATTCTCCTATGAACATCATATTGTTCGAGCCTGAAGGCCCTGTTTGTTGTGTTTGAGTGAGCTGATCTAACTCCTCAGTTTGAAAAGATGAGTTATATATGATCCTTGGAGTTTGTGTTGACAACTGGTTAGCTGAGTAGTTGTCACCCCATACTGAGAGTGAGGGTGATGATTACCTATTTTGTTGGGTGTAGTATGCCTCAAGGCCCAAGAGGGGTCTACCATATGCATCGAATCCTGACATATTCGGGGTATATGAATACCCACAGAATAATGGGAAGGAGCGAAGGGGTGATAGTGAAAGCTAATGAGGTAGATAAGATGAAATAAATGTTATTTGAAAGAGCAAGTAGAAATATGACGCCGAACCAGAAAGTAGGAAGTTCACGTTGGGTTCACCAATTTTGTACGATGGAAAAGTGACAAGTGAGCTTGGGAATCTACAAGTAACTCTTCCTCACACCGACCTCCCGAGGTCGTGCCGAGACAGCCAGTGGGGATGGAATATGTGTGGGATATAGACAAACTAGTTAGGCAATCTAATGTCTTCTACACACACTAGTGGAAATTGTGAATCTAAGGCAAAGAAGGCCCTCCTAACCTGAACTGGTGTGATAGATCGATTAGCAAGGATGACTGCTCGAAGGCTCCAATCAATATTGAGATCTGGCGTGATACAATCTATAGGTTTTGGAATACGTGGAAAATGATGCGGGATAGTTTCGTATGTCTCCGGATAAGGTCATACGGTGGGTGGTAAATATAGTTGAATCTATGGACAATTCTCTCGGCCTAGTCCGAACTCTTTAGCTTTTTTTTTGTTGTATCTAGTAAGGATAACATTTCATGATGATAGGTGGAAGTGGAGTGGATCTGAATACTAGTGTGCATAGGCCGGTGTCTATGTCCGATTCATTTATGGATTCGTTGGGTTGGATTTGTGGATTGCAACCGTAGACTCTTGGTTGTTGCGGTCCCGCTATGGTCATGTATGGAATCAGTCCCGATCCCTAGTATCCAATAATCATATGCTTTCTCAAACTTCTATATTTAAAATTAATAGTTGTGTGATCTTCTTAGAGTATCTCACAAGCGTTCTTGCAACCTGAATTCTTAGGCTAGTATCTATATCTATGAGGGTGTCTCCTGCGTCTGGCTATGGGACCAAAGGATCACAACCAAACATTTTCTCTCTTTCAAACCCCTTTACAGTCATATGGATGTTTACCTAGGGTAATCTGTAGTTTGGTTGATTTGACCAAAACGTGTGCACTTGGTCGTCTTCTATGTTTAATCCGCTCAACTGGGAATTGATTTGTTGCAAGCTTACCGTTGTTCGAAAGACTTAGATCCTAAGATTTTGATCTATATCAGTTACTTCTATGATGAGATTGGGCTGGGGCACGATTGGCTCAAATACATATTCTCTGGGCTCCCTAGGTCCCGTGATTGTCATACAAAAGTAACAATGTAAAAACGAACTGTAGCAAAATGAAATTTAACTACGTGAAGTATATCTATAGCAGATATGATTTCTCTCTTCTTTTTTGTATTTTTTGATGAACTTTTATGAAGGAATTTTTAAAAGAGCAACTACTTTAACATACCTAGAATTTGACAATTAATCTAATGACGAAATTAAAACAAACAAGATAACCAAGTGTAGCTATTTGTCTGTGCAACTTGAGCCTATTCTGAATAACGAAATAACCGATCGATCTATTTGTAATATTGTCTATCCTACCTTAGAAGTGACAAATGAATCATAGTTTCTTAGAAACTATCAATCTCCACAACTTCCCGGTAATATCGAAAGTAAAATTGACTGAAATAAAGCAATTAACTACTCTATTTGATATGATTCTAATTTAGAACTTTGAAAGCTAGAACCTGGATTCGCAAAATGTGGTGAATCTGATGGTGTGTGTGATCTTATCCCCTCAGTGTGATCTCCTTGTTCCTTCGTGTTCACGTGGATCCAGAAAAGCATGTAATGCTAGCATCAACAGAAGTAGATATTGGGACAAAGGCAGCTCAAGATACAGACTGAATACAATGCGAGTAGGAGAGGGATAGCGCAAGAGTACAGAGCTTGGCTTATGCAATTCCTAGCGGGATTTATTGCGAGTCATGCAACATGAAACGTCTAGAACCTAAAACTATCCTATTTGAAGAACAAAACCTACAACTTTAATGGCTTCCTATTGAAAACAAACTATTCTACTCTAATGGATTGGATAAAATGATAAAGAACACCTACACAAGATGGATATGTGGCTTCCTAACAACAAAACAACACTAACTAGGCATGTAATGAAAGAAACTAAGAACTCTAAGAAAAATGAAAACTAAATCTATTTCAAAGAGAAATTCAGAGGAAAATTTGAGGGGCCATTTGCTTGAGCACAAGCCAACTATTTATAGCATTTGCATTTACCCAAGGTAAAACCCAAATAGAACTCTTAAACTATAAACAATGGCAAAAACTATTCCAGGGAACCAAAATCATAAATGCAAGCTTATGGTGGTGAAAGAAATCTGGTAAAATGTTGAATTTACGTGAGTCATGTTAAAAGAGATTTCTAGAAAACACATAAAGGACCACTTCCTTGAGCAGGGCGGCGGTCACGAGACCGCCAGTAAAGCGGCGATTTAGCCTTTCAAGAGTAAAAGGCCAAGAAAAGAGGGGAAAAGGGAAAAAAAAGCACGTGGGGGCTAATCAGGGCATGCAAGATGTTAATTCACACTTGGAGATTTTTCGGATCCCGAACACCTTGCGAGGAGACCTGTATCATCATTGGGGCACATGTTACATTTTTTTGGCAATATAGTACCTTACAATTTTGGGTACGTACATTGACCTTTTGATGCTCGTTGTGAATTGTATGATTTGTATGGGGGCCTTAGATATTTGGAATAGCTTATTACGTTAGCTATGAAGGTTTCAAAAATAATTATGTGGTTTGATCATCACATTTTTATGAACGATCATTAAGAAGATAAAGTAGTTTGAAACCCTAGCTAAACCCTAGCTAGGAGAAGCTTGGATAAAAGTGAGTATACTAAGTATTTTTTTTTTTATAATCAAAAATTTATGATTTTAAATTATATAGGAATATTCAGTATTTTCATAAATTTATGATAGAGCTTGTGGTCATATGTGGGCCCCACCAAAAATTGTGGTTTCGAAGAGTCTCGAGTTTAAAGCAAAGTTCTCCAAAGAAGGTAATGGATAAATTAGCATTGTGTGATGTATGTGATTGTTTTATTTATTCACATTGATGTTTCAAGACATTTTCATGCAGTTTCATGGTTTTTTGAGGTCCAAATAGGTTTATTGGTTAAAGAGTAGTTTTGGGGTTTTAAAGAGCGGGGTTTGGTAAAATGGTTATATCGTGAGCTGCAGTTGGAGTTTTCAGATGGTTAAAGTTATGATGGAAAGAATATTCAGATATATTTCCATTTATATATTTATTTCCTCATGATGATGTCATTTGATAGGGTTTCCAGGTCATTATTTGAGAAGGAATATGTTTGGCGAGTTTAAGACAACATATGTTTTGATGCAAGTTTTAAGTGTTTTGAAGCATGAGATGGATTTTTTGATACTTGCTATCACCTTGAGAGTGAATATGGATGAATTTAGCATCCAATGAATCCATTTTTAATTTTTTTTTTTTTTTTTATAAATTATTTTATGAGCTAACTTTTAGAAACAAATGTTTTGGCGGAGTTGATTTTGTAAAAGCAAAAGTTTTTGTGGTTTGAAGAGATGACTGTTTCATGACTTAAAAATTTATTATAATTATTATAAAGGTTATAAATTACCATTTATTGGTAATGTGACATTTTTTATTTATTTTAATTTATACGGTGGCATTATGAATTTTCTAGGGTGTTCAAGGGTGCAAGAAACAAATGGTTTTGAGAAAGACAAAGGATATTGGGCCGATAAACAAAATAATTTGATTGGTTGAGATAAATTGCAACCATATATGGGTGTTAAATTTTATTTTACTCATTTATTTTGGGTTATGGGTCATGAATAAGTATGGTTTTTATGTAAGGGCATTTTTAAGAATGTGCTCATGGGGTTTTAAGCCATTTTTGGCACATGTATTGAGGTTTTTAGCTAGGCCGACCTACTTGGGTCAAATGTGACTATTGTAATGGATTTTATTGAATTTTATAAGTATGTATGGGTCAAATTCATCATTATGGACCGACCTCCTTTGGGTAAAGAAGAAATGTATATAAAAGTGAAGTTTGAGCTCATTTTGTGAGCTAGTCTTGCATGGGGAGTAGAACAACCTAGAGAAGAGTTGATTTCAAGTATGAGAGAATATTTTGAGAGATGATATGATGAATGAAATGTTTAATAATGATTTATATCATGTGTGTAAGATATTAGAGGAAAGAAAAGTTGAGAATGAGGAAGAAGTAACACGGTTGAAGACCCTGTGGTTTGTGAGTGAATAAGTGATCTCCATCGAGTTATGGTAGGAGTAGTATCATATATTGGATATATTCAGGTTTATTAGTTGGTGTTTGGTCATATTTAGGTTGTTATAGCCTCTTTTTGGAGTGGGTACTTCATGAAATTAGGGGTTGGTGCTCTTTGTGGGGTTAGTGCATCACTAAATCGGGGTTGGTGCTCCTTGTGAAGTTGTTGCTTCAATAAATTTATTTTTTGTGTGTAATATCAACAAAGTTTCATTGGGTTTTATTTATATTTATGGTTTCCACATATATTTGGTGTTCTTGTGTACTCTCTTGATATTGATCTTGTGTATCGTTGTTAATATGCTTAAGTAAACACACATATGGTCTATGGTTGAATAAATGGTTGAATGAATGCTAATTAATAATGGATGGAAAATGAAATGAAAGTTTTTTTATGACTGAATCACTCCCCCTCTCAATCCATTGTGCTTCCAACAATTGGTATCAGACCAAGTCATTGTGAAGAAAGTCTAGCAACTTAAAGGAGATCCTAGAAACATAAATGGGTAAGTCAGCTTATATTTGGAGAATAAAGTATGAGATTGATTAGCCTTTTTTCTTTGGATTTCAAGATACAAAGGATGAAATGGATAAATATCATGATCTAGCTATCAAGGATTTGAAATCTCAAGTGGATAATATGTCAAAATCCCTAAAAGAGAAAGAGGAAGATTATTCCAGGTATGAAGACAAATTAAAATATCTTTAGTTAGATTTGGAGAGTGCTTCTAGTAGGGTGGATATGTATGTGAGACTTTAGAATATCTCTAAAGATCTTGATGAATGTTTAGAAGGTCAAAGAGACTCAAATGAGAAAACAAGCCTAGGATTTCATGGCAAGCATGATGATGAATCTGGTCCAAGCACTAAATCAGTTGAGAACGTGACTAAGAAGGCTGATCTAATAAGGTATAACTAAGTTATACAACTTAATGCTATGAGGTATGATTATTCATTCAATGGATATTACTATGTTTGTCATGTTTTTGGTTACATAGCTAGATATTACAAGAAATGGACTTTTAAAAATGGTGTAGTTGGTTTCAAGGGTAAATGTTATTCATGTTGTGAGTATGGGCATTGAGCTAAGGATTTTCGATGGAATATAAGGGTGTTTGAACCAAAGAGAACCAAAATATGTTTGTATATCATAAATGTTACAAACAAGGACATATTGTGAAATTTTATACCCAAAATGGAACACTAAGAGGTACTATCATCTTTCTAACATCAAATGGAAATGTTTATAGAAGGAAATTCATTTACATGCATGAGTCTATGAATGCCATATTAAATGAAAAATGTAAGGAGGATTCTCAAGTCAAAGAGCTTAAGAAAATTTATTCTTACTCAACTAAGCAATATATGAAGGATTTTAAGTAATATTCAAGTGATGCCAAGATAGAAAAAAATCATGTTCAAGTTCATTCAAGAAAGTGAATCTTCCTTAGTTAGCTCCAGATATGATGAAGAACGCATGTGCCTAAGAGAAATCCATTAACCTGTTCATGAGAGACTGAAAAAGCTAGGATTATGGGATACTTATAAAGTCATAAGGTATGTAATTTGATCTCTCAAGAAGCTTAAAATTTCTTGTACAGTAGTTGGTTGTCTTGCAAGTCCTTTCAGTAGTCCGGATATGTGTCTCAAGGTCTTGAAGCAATGATCTTTCTCGTGATATAATGTAAAAACTTGTATAAGTTGGTCTTAAAGTCTTTGTCATGGTAACATGTCTTATACTCTGGGTTAGTAACTAGTTTTTGCATAGTGTGTGTTACAAGAAGGTGCTAAAATATAGTCTACAGATGTCTAGGAATGCTATCAAGAGTTTCATTATATCAGTCAAGGTGATGGTTTTAAGTCATGAAAGTATGTGGTCTCTCAATGAATATAGTCTATGTATAATGTCTTAGTTATGTCTCTTGAGTCAATTTGGTATGTAAGGTAGTGAAAGGATTCATTGTTGTTAGTATTATGTCATATCCATACTTTTCATCATCATGAGTCAAGTAAGAACATCTATGTGATACCATGTCTGGTCTGCTTTTTGTTGATAAAAGTCTTGTTTCTATCATAAGTGTTAGGAAAATGGTCTAAGTCAAAGCATTTTAGAATCATCAAAAGATAAGTTATGCAAGTAGCTTTTTAAAATCAAGATCAAGTTCATGGTGTTTCCAAAAGGTATTAAATTATGTTAGTCACTATAAATTTTGTTCTATGAATAACTTATCTTGATCTCGCAAAGAATATAAAGAGAATTTGTGATGACCTATGTTGTTGGTACTTACAACCGAGTTTGAGTTGAAAAGTGAATTTGTGGAAGATATTGATGAAAGAGGTTGTTATGAAATGGTGATTCATGCATGAAAATAGAGTAACAAGCTTCACATTATGACTAGGATATCTACACGAGACTACTTCATGGAAAATCGGTGTAATTTTGTGTTCCATCAAGGTTATCTAGGTTTGCGGGGAGTTCTTCATGAAGTTCAAAGTCTTGAAATCATTGATCAAATGCCTATGAGTGTGTATAATTTCAAGTATCAAGTATGATATGACATCATGAAATAAAATAGAAATCCTTGAAGGTGAGTTGGTCAAATTTATTACTCTAAATGGTTTGATTTTTAGTCTCTATGCAAATTTTCTTCAAATAGAGGTAAAATGTTCATGAGTTATGTATTCATAATTTATTCTCATTCGGGAGGTGTATCATATTAAGGAGAATATTTACTCGTGTTATCATGATCCTATATATATCCATTCAATGTTGCATAACCCCATTCTAGGTTCTAGGGGTATCTAAATAGTTACAAGGTAGTCTTGGATCAATATGTACTATGAAGAGGTTACTGTGAAGTTGTTTTCTCCCAGGGGGAGTTATATTCATATTGTTCATTGGAATTTTTGTGCTAAAGTATAGGGAACTATTGTCATAAGATTGATTCAGGTGTTCTTCATGGAAAATTGGTGACAAATCACAAATTGAAATTACATTCAAGGTATACACAAGAAAAATGTAACTCATGAGTCAAAGAATCATTGGCACATAGTATTTGAACACTTATTTCACTAAATTGGGACATATTCTAGTGAATTGAGACTCCAGTATTTCAAGTATTGGAAGAAATCCATCTCCGTTTTTGTGTATATCGGATTCCATTTTTGGCTATATCGGATTCCATTATTACTATTATTGGAATCCAATAGTAGCAATATTGGATTCCAATATTGTCATTATTGGAATTATTCTAGTTCCAATTTCACTATTATTGGATTCCAATTTGGTTATTATTGGATTCCAATTTCATTGTTTTTTAGATTTTCAATGTTGAGAGTATGTAAGGCTAGCAACTATGGTTGCTTAGCTCTTATAAGTTATGAGCCTCGATGTAACTTGAGCGGTTTCTATTTCTTATAAGTCATGAGAATCGATCCGGGGTGAGCGGTCGCTAATTCTTATAAGTCATGAGCATCGATCTAAGGTGAGTTGCTGTTAACTCTTATAAGTCATGAGTGCATTGTTTTAAATGAAAGTGAAAAAGCCTCGATGTAAGGTTGGCTTCTAGTAACTATTTTAAGTCATGATATTTTTGTATTAAGTATGATCCTGCACTCTGAAATTGCAAGCCTCACACTCTAAAATTTCGGGGCTCACACCTATAAATTCTGAGATCATCATAATTTTGAAGTGAAAGCCCCACGCTATTGAAAATTTGAGAGCCCCTTAACTTTCAAAGGTCAAGCTTCATAGTATAAAAATTCTGAGCCTTGCACTTTCAAAGTGAGAACTCTGAAGAATTCGAGCCTCGCACTGAAATTATGAGCCTCACCCAATAAAATTGCAAGCCTTGTACTTAAAAATTTTTCGATTCACGCCTTGAAAATCTGAAGTCTAGTACTTGCACTTTTAGAGTGTGAATCTCAAACTTTGAAAGTGTGAGGCACATACTTTCAATGTTTAGTATGCACATAATCCTTAAATTTGACACGGGCCATAAATGTTAGTGGTGTTATTTTGACTTCTGGTGGAACTCACAATAAAATTACATTCTCACCCCGAAATATACCTTGTAACAACTCAATTATTGTTTTTTAGATTATACAAGTTCACTAGTGTTTATTATTATAAACTATATCTGTGAGTAATCATTAAAATCAAACAACAAAGTTGGGAGTTTATGTATATCACAAATTATATTACTCTGAAAGATAGTAGAATTTATGCTTGTAAATTGTTCCATTCTCCATATAAACAATGAGTCACTTCCATGAGAAAGAAAATGAAATAATCCTTAACACAATGCAAGAAAAATGTTTGTGAGAAAATGTTGTCTTACACCCTCAGAGATACATTGAACCATTATTTTATAGTTTACATCAATCAAAACACTCATTGTGTCACAATTGTATTTTTTCTGAGTCAAGAAATAATAAAACTAATTTGTCATCATATTTTCATTGAAAGGTTCTATCTATACATTTTAAATTGTTACAAATTCATACATATACAATTGTAAATCTTATATGAGGAGTCATCACCTTTTGTGGACAATTTTATTTGCACAAAACATGAATACATTTGTTGCCTCTAAAACAACAATACAAGTAGTGTTGAGTAAAGTAGTAGTGGAGGTGCTATCAAAGTAGAGACCAATATTTACGAGCAAGAAGCAATGGAAGAGTGTACTACAAATTTCTTATTCAGCCTTGATGTTCTTGCATATTTTGGGTCAATGTAACGAATGATATCCATAACATAGGTAGAGGTGTGGTGTTTGGCATAGGAAATGCAATCAAAAAATACCAAAGTCTTAAAAACTTGCATCAAAATTATAATCCAAAATAATGTTAGGAGTCTTCACATCGTTATAAATAATGTGTGGGTTACATTCATAATGAAGATATGGTTATCCTTCTTCAGAGCACGAGTAATATTTAGTCGATCATTCCAGTTGAACTTAATCTTATTTTATGATCCTATACAAAAATAAAAAATTAATAAAAAAACTTGTTAGATTTTCCAAATATCCATTTTACTATGAATTTTAGAAGTTGATTGGACACTTCTATTTCAAAAATTTAATCTACAATGTATAGATTCATTTTTCTTCATAACATAATCATTTTACTCACCATGTAGGATGTCTCACAAACTTCTTTTTCCAGGTGGATAAAGTGAACATCCATGTAGACTCTCAAGATTCTAATGCTTAATGCTTCCAAATTTTTCCACGTCAGTTTCAAATGCAAGCAAGCTTAGTGGGTAATGACTATACATTATATTTATAGCAATTTCCTTACAATTCTTTAGATCACATTTATAAATATTTTTGTAGCACCATAACCAATTACATATTTATCTTTATTATTTTTTGTGATTGTCATTATGTCATCATACATGTAAAGAGGAATGTTCATGTGCAGTATGACCAACCATGGAGAACATAAATGTAACAAATAGATGTGTCAATAAATAAATTGTAATATGATATTGCTTTTTGATTTGTCCTCTAATAATCTATACAATATGAAATCATGTCTTGCCATGTTAGTTTTAACACCTTTCTCCATGTTGTTTGCAGATTATTTTGTAAATACCTTTGGATGATTTGAACGGTACAAAGCTATAATTATGCATAATAGTAGTATTGAACCCTAATAAATGTAAACAATTTCAAGTTTTGAGATGGACGTTGTTCATTGTATTGGGCCGCAATTTTGTTAGACAACAACATACATATCCAAGTTTTTCAATTTTTTGATAACAATAGAAGAATGTCTCTGGAACCCGAGCTAAATAATAGACAACTACTATTTATTACATTAGTTAATTGGTGATATCCAAAAACCATAAGAAACAAAACTGAATTGGTATGCAGAGAAAATTTGTGTTTATATCTACAATTGTATGGAGGAAAACATGAAAAAAATTAATGACAGGAATTTCCCCAGACAAATTGTTGTAGGAGAGGTTTATGTAAAAGAAATAGATCCATTTACAATATCTTCTATTATTATTGCAAGAGAATTAAATTTATTCCTTTCTCAAAACCTCCATAGCTTTCGAAAGTGAATACCTCCAAGTTTCCACAATGATGTAGTGTAACTATATTTTGTTTTAAGTGATGGGAAGATAGCCATCAATCCACTATTAGCTCCTCTATCCTAAATTTGTACGGATTAATTTTTACATTTCTGGAAACATATTTTATAATATATTGATGCTAACATCCGCTAGTCTACACTTCTAGCAATGAATTGACATATTCAAACAAACCAAATTTAATAGTGATTAATTGTTGAAATTACATAGTGAAACGCACAACAAAAAATTTTATTAACAATTTATTCATTTTTATAATGAAGGAGGGTTAAAGGGTTTCTTTCCCTTTATATTACAGATCTAATGAGTGGTTCAAAGTATAAAAACCCAAATGATCCTGTTTCACCTTTTTCTTAGATTGTTTCTTAGAAGCATTGGATTTAAACAGATAGGTAACAGGCGTTGGAGGAATACTGTTCAAATGTCAGTTGATGGGTTCTACACGTGTATGACTTCCGAATCCACGGTTGACTGTGAGAGCTTCCTTTTGGCTAGGAGGAACTACCTGTAATGAAAGCAAGACCACCAAAAAGAATTAAACAATATGGGCAGTGAACCGCCTAGCGTGAGCTAGATCCGGGAAGCGTGATACTTCCTAGATGGTTGTCGACCCACTTGTTTTAAACAAAATTAATGCTGAAAACAAGGTAAATCCTATTTTTATTTTGAAATGATTTATGTATCTCACTTAAAAACACAATAAGAAAATAGATCTAATCTAACAAGCTAAGCTAGAATAGAATCCAAGGGTCAAATGGTTGGTTCTCGCCCGTAGGTCCGATAAAGGCCTTAGGTAGGTAACCTATGAGTGAGGGTGAGGTAAAATTAGGTGGATAGGTCTCTATTTAAGGCTGTGTGGGAAAACACAGAGATTGGTGTCGGTTAGGGGTGACTGACCGCGGTTAGGTATAACCAAAGACCTGCCAGATTCCTGTGAGATCTAGAAACATCACAAAATGGGGTTTTGGTCTCCTTTGTGATTGCACAAAGGATTTGGTTGCTCGGATGAGGTATTGGGTGATTGGAATAGGTTTTTATGAGGTTTTAATGGGTCTATAGAGGTACAAAATGTTGGAGATGATCAATAGGGAGCAAGATGAACAATGGATGATAAAATAATGATAAAATGAAATAACTAGGAAGGTATGATGTTGTACTTACTTGGATTTCATTCCTAAAAGTCTATATGTGAAGGATGGAGGTACGATGATGGGTTTGAAGGTTAAGTGATCACCAAATGAAGAAAATCTTTCGCATGGGTTGTATGCACACTTCTCTTTTACTTGGATAGATCTGTAATGTGGCTAGGAAGGTCAGTGCAGAGAAGATACTCAATCTCCTTCCTTGGATGCCAATTCTTGTTGGAATTGGCTCTCACGAAGATGTGTTATCTCTCCGAGATTTCGCTCTTGCTCGTCAAATTTCTCCCAATTTTTTCCAACTTGCTTCCAACTTCCAACGTTGAGAATAAGGTTGTTTTGGGGTTAAAAGGGGTAAGCAAGACGTGTAGTCGGCTTAACTAGTGACGGTTAGGGATAACCGACGGTGGCCAAGGTGGGATTTCCTAGGTTTAATAAACTTAGGAGATCCTCCCTGATTTCCTCGATCTTGTGTTGTTATCTCATGGATTCGATTGGGATCTTCTTGTGATCATGCGGGAATGTGGTTAGAGGGAGTGTAGGCATTGATTTTTAGGGTTTGGGTAAGTCTTAGTTAGTTATGGTAACTTGCTAAGAATAGGTCTTAGGTTGAGTTAGCTTGGTGAGGTGTCTAAGTGAAGTGTTTTTGTAGATATTTATTAAATAATATATTTAAATAATAAATATAGTGTGGATAAAGCATTAATTAAATTAAATTAATATTAGTAGGGTGAAGGGGGTCATGATTAGGTAGATGTAATAAAGGGGGGCTTATATGTCGAGGGACGAAGGGGGAGTGTGACATAATTTTAGTGTCTACATTTTGCCCCTTTTTTTGTGTAGCTTGTATTGGTAAGCGATGCTAACAAAAATAAGATGTGGTTGGCCCATGTGGGGGTGAAGGTGATCCCCCTCAAACCAAGAACTGACGAAGTAGCAGTCGAAGCGGTGAGTGGTTTGATAAAAGGTAAATGTGAGGAAAAGGTAAGTGGGTGCAGGGGAAGAGGGTGAAAGGTCTACTCGGGTGATCTAGGTAATGGGTCAGGGTCAAAGGTAGTAGCAGTCAAACACACGCACACATATAAATTGTAGCACGCTACCAGGTTGAAGAGCATGCAAACTCTACATCAGTAACATTCCTATTGTAAGACTTTAGAAACAAGGGAATTTTTTTTTTGAGTAATGTTCTCTGTTCTAAATACGTAATTTAGAACACACATTCCATAACAACAATTCTTATAATAGATAACCATATACAACTATGATGACTCAGTAAGCTACCGATCTATTCATTTCATGACTTGGTGAACTACCGATCTATTCATGTTTAACACTAAGTATTGAGTACTTTTCTGTATACTACGTATACTTGGTTCTCTTACCCTGTTCTAGGTATTGAGTGATCTGTCTAAGGAACCTAACTGAATAGTTGCTACCAATATTCATCTACATCACAATCCTTAGACTAGGCGACATAGGATAATGCAATCAACAACTTGCGATACTTTGGCCAAAGATTTCTAACATACTTTTCGTATTACTTATTCCTTGATGGCATACTCATCAATACAGAATACGTCCTTCACCCCCACTCTATTGTTATTTATAATTTCCTTTACTGACTTCCATTAGTCCTCTTGCCCAAGGTTTAACCCTAGTTCAGGTTAACAACGTAGGTTATGATAGGAAGGGGCTAACAAAGACTTAGGATATATTGGCATACTGGGTCAACCTAGGTCAACCTCGTGTGCCAAGGTAAATTGAATCTTAGAGGGCTACTTCATATCATAACTATGCTACTACCCATTCCTAGAGAAAAACTAAGTTCAAGTCCATAAGTGTGTAGATCTAGACGATCAATGCAGAAGGGTGTTGCCACATGTTGACTGCAACGTTGTATCCTCGAGAAGATCCCAATCTTCTCAAAGGTACAACCCTGTAGTTGGTGTGTGCTAGCATCCTATAGAACAACCTCATCGAGATGTACATACCCCTAGGAGATTATTAATGTTTAATTAATTTGGATACTTAAAAGTAGATTTCAGCAACCCTACCCAAACCCTAATCCAACTCTCCCTAAGTTCTTTTCCAAATCAGGTTCCATTAATCCTTGAAGAACTTCCTTAACTTAAGATTGCTTTCGATGTTCATTAATTTTGGCTTAACAAGAAGCTACCAAGAAGAAAGGACAACAACCTCATAAGTTCCATTTAATGTGACTTAACCATTCAAGGAAGTGTAACAACCACCTAGGTTATAACTTAATAGACTTTATTAAATGAAGTCTAATGATTATAATCATATATTCCTTTTTGTTTACTTTTTCATAAGAGAGGAAGATTCTTCCTCTTCATGGTTAAGTTCTAGGGTTTAACACACCCTTTATGTCCTTTACAAATTCCATAGTTTTTATTGTAAGTTCATTACACGTTACCTTAATAATATGAATTGTTTAGATAAGAGCATTGAATTCTGCAACTTATTTAGCTACATCACATTTAGGGAAATTACTCTAATTCCCTTTTTCCTACTTATCCAAGAATACTCATTTAAACATATAAATAATATGAAGAATATCAACAGGATAAGATTCCATTTCTTTTACAAAAGTACAAGATAATTTACACAACCAATGCAAGTAAATTCTCATCCTTCAATTCATTTTCAAAACTTATACATTTACAAACTTATGCATGTTAGGCATACTGCATAACAACAACCTTCATTCAAAAGAATATAATTTTTTTTTTTCAATACAACTTAAGAACGAATCATAATTCTTCACAAGAATCAAATTTAAATCAGCCAATGCATCATATAAGTTTTTGCCTTCTTTTATCACTTACAAAGTCCATCTGCAAAAATTGCTAGACGGGTCGGGTTCAATGAATCGAGGCATGATAGGCACTAAGCCTTAAAACGAAGTGCATTCCACTAATTCTTCCAATAAAAACATCCTTGCTTTAATGAACAATTAGTATTTCATACTCTAAGCATAAGTAATAACAATAAAAAGAAGAGCATTAATGAACTCGAATTCACAAAAAGAAGAACAAAATATAATCAATGATATCTGTCTTAAAAATTAAAGTATAATTGATCCTATCAATTATCTTTACCAAAAAATAGATCATAACATCTCATTGTTTCCAATCCTACCAAAATGTAATACAACACTTATCTTTTCTATAAGATACAGGAAGTGTTTACATCATATTATCTCTAGCATGTTTCATCTAATTTTTCAAGTAAAGAAGAAGAGAAACCATTTCCATTTTGCCAAAGTACATAACATCCGCAAAGTAGAAACAGGTGCATATCATGACTTAAACTATTTACTTTAAAGGACATCTACTTTAACATTTAACATTTTATGGTATTCATCAGAACAGATTCACATAAAAGAAATCCAAGAAGGAATGATGGATTAACAGTCAAACAACAAGTTTTCATTTCCTTTGTACCAACCAATCATTAATCTCTTTCTACTTCATTCTAGTCAAATGACAAGTATAAGAAGACTAATTAAGTAATCGATTCTCTTTTTCTAATAAGAATAATTAATAGAAGGTTCAACCAATGAGCTTAACTCAACTGCATTAGGAAAGGAGTCCTAACAGAATATGATCCCAATCTATAATCATTTCTTTTAAATTAATTAACAGTTTACCTTTTCTTATACATACAGTCTAATTTCGTGCAAAGGTTCCCAAAGGAGTAAACAAGAACAACCTCAAGGTAATAAGAAAACATGCTAAAATTTTTCTTTCTTAGAACCCTTTACCATCAAACAGTGAAGTTCCATCAATCCTTAGCCTTAATTTTCCCTTTTTAAACTTGGGATAATAAAACAGTTAAGTTCAAACACAGCCCACAATCAATTTTGAATCGTAATTTATCTTTCAAGACTTAACATTCATTTATTGGACCCAACAAGAGGTGTGAAATCTGATTAGGTACTAGCACTCAAATTCTTCCCAAGAGTACGATCTTATATTTCAACATATTACTATAAGAGGTAACATGATTACTATTCCAATAAGAACGATAAACCAACAAGATAATTTCATTCAAGATCATGAAGAGTTTACCCAACAACCCTCTAAACCATGTTTCCAGTTTTAAAGTCAAGACCTGAATGAATATGTTTGAAATATAACTAGTTCAAGACTCAATATGTAATTCCAAACACAAGAAATCATAAGCTCCTTCAAGGTTCAGGATCATTCAAGAGAATATAAACAAGTTCGGGAAACTTGTTCCCATTTTAGTTTACCTTTTAAAACAAGAAAAACTACAAAAGAATACCAGAACAGAACCAACTTCTCATTCAAGTTACCATTTCCACAATAAGTAATAATTTCATTGTACATCTTTGCATCACAGAATCTCACATGAGTTCGTATATACACCAGCATCGTAATGCTATGCCAAAAATAATGTAATTACTTATAAACATTTAAAAATAAGAATAGAGCTTCCATTTTCTGTTAACATCTTATCAAACCCTGTTTCCCAACTCAATGAAATGTAAGAACCTTAACAAAGCTCAAAGAAAAAAAACAACAAAACATGAAAGCCATGTTTATGAACCTTAATTAATGGTTTATATGGTCATAAGAACAATAAATCACAAGCACCGTGCCATATGCGGACTTCAATCAACAGTCCAATTTATCCAAGATAATAAAACACAGGCTCCAAGTTATATGCGGGTTTCAACCATAGTCTAAGTTTTTGCAAGATAAAATACAAGAACCAAGCCATATATGGTTTTATCCATAGTCCCATTTATCTATGAAATAAAACGCAAGCACCATAGAACCAAGAATCTCCAACAACAGTTCTCTCCTAACAAAACAAGTTTCCAATAGAAATCTCGAACTTGCATACAAGTTTTCATAAGAACATGAGTTCTTTACCATCTTGAGATCACAAAACACATCAAGTTCACAAAACACTAATCTCAACAGACACAGGCGGAACTCAGAGTTTCCACAAAAACTCAGCTAGTAATTTATTGGCAACAAAAGTAGTCGGAACCCAAAGAGAATTAAAAACTTTGTACTTGCATACATATTTCTTTGTGCTAAAATAATACAACATAATTTTCCAACAGAATCACATATTCCATGGTTTGAAACCCAGAATGCCAGATTTACTAAACCCATAAATCAATTAACCAAATAGAGCATGTTATGCATAAAAATCAATAGAGAAAAGTTGCTTTAATGAAAACACTTAGAGAAAAGCAAGATATTTTAACAATTAGAGCCTATCATGCTGATAGTGTCTCTGTCACAAATCGAAGAAGACCTCTAGCCGAGCTCAGTTCTTCTCCTCTTCTCCACGAAAGATCAAACAACCAGATACCTCTTCCACAATGCCTCTTATAAATTCCACGAAACAAAAAAATTGATTTGAAACCTCAAAAATAGCCATGAAGTGTAGTTCAACCTTCTAGTTCAAAAACTAAAGCGCATGGAGAATGAAAATTGGAAAACATCCAAAGTGAAACAACCCAAAAAAATATCTTGGCATGCCTACCAAGACAGTTTGGGCTCGTAAACCAAAAGAAATTAATTCCATTAATTCCATATCTCTCGCCTAATCTTCCTTTCCACCACCTGCCAAGTCTGGTGAATGCCAAGTCTAAATTAACACTTGTTTCCATTTTAGTGATATTGCCACCTAAGCCTCCGCAAGCCAACTAACCCCTGCCAAAGCTGGCAGTCCATATGCATTCACCATCCTTATCAATAACATAAATGCCTTAGGAACCATCGCCCAAGTGTATGCGACCACTTAAGTCCCCATTCATATCCATTAGTTTAGGATAGATTAGATTGCTTAGGTTAGATCTTAGGTAGATTAAAATTTATACCTTAGGATATAACACTAACAACTAACCCCCACCATAGGCCTTAGCAATTAGGTTTAGATAAACCCTCATAGGTAAATAATTCAAAGTGCCATAGTTTAAAACACTAGGTTAGGTTACAATAATACCTTGTAGTATTAGGATCTAGGTTAATTTAATACCTAGTAACCTTTCTAATTCCATTAGCACCGAGCTTAGGTTAGAATCAAAATTCTATCAAGTGACATAGCTTAGGTAGAAATATATTTTTACCTAGCTTAGGATCTTGTAGGTTAGTCCTATATAGGATCCTGGATCTCTCTTATGTCGTGAACAGGTTGCATTCCCATTTTTGTCAGCAATGACCTATCATGGTCAATCTCCAATGACCCAAGCAAAACAACCCATTGAATGGAAGTACGTTCACACGAAATCAAAGAACTTGCAACAAAAATTTAGTCCAATGTGTATCTTAACTCATGGAATGTCAATTTTACCATTTGTTCAATAAAGTAGATTTAAAACATTCCTTGGATCACTGAAATTGATCCAAGGATGAGTCAGATAAATAGATAAGTTTACAACTCTTAAACCAGATTACAAATCACCTACCAGAAGTGAAAAATGGATTCAGGGAAGCCATTCCAATTCAGTCAAAGGATCTTAAGAGCAGAAAAGACTTATCCATATCAAGCATGATTTCCAATAATCAGAAGAACATATCCTTATAAGGAAAATCACATGTCAACACTTGAATGCAAAGGAGGAAAATAACAACTGTTAAGGGTGTTACATGCTTCCCTCCTAAAAATAATCATCATCCCGATGATTATCTCTTTTAACAATTTACATCAAGGACAGTCAATTCATTCACTTCTCTTATCCTAAGTCAAATATTTCAAAACCTTATAGTTCCAGAAATCAACATTAAATAACTTTTTATTTAATTTAAGTAAATATCTGCCCAAAAAATCGGCTTACTTAATGTCATAAAAGATAAAATCATAAATTTTTTTATCACCAAAAATTCAATTCTGTTCAAATAGATATGGAAAAGCAGTTTTCATATCCTCTAGATTTTCCCAAGTTGCACTCTCCTTGTTAAACTGGTCCCACTAGACCTTACATTGACTTATTTCTCTATTTCTTAAATGTAACTGGCAATTTTCCAGCACTCAAATGGGTTTAACCATGATTATTCCTGGGTCTTGGACCTGCAAGGAATTCCAATTTAACACATGTGATAAATTTGAAACATATTTCTTAAGTAAAGAAATATGGAAAACATCATGCATTCGTGACAAAGTAGGTGGTAGTGCTAAATGATAAGCTACAGGGTTGATTAATTCAACTATTTCAAAAGGTCCCACATAATGAGGTGATAACTTGGTAGCCTTGCCAAAAGTTATGGAACTCTTTTTCAGTTTAACCCAAAGAAAAACCTTCTCTCCAAGTTCAAATTTCCTGTCAACCCACTTTAAGTCAACATAACTCTTTTTCCTATCTCTTTGCTTCTTTCAAGCATTCACAAATCATTTTAACTTGTTGTTCCATTTCCGTAAGCGTTTGGTCCAATTACCTCTCTATCCTCAATGTTATCCCAACTAATAGGGGTTCTGCATTTCCTTCCATAAAGTGCCTCAAAAGGTGTCATCTTAAGAGAAGCATGATATGTATTATTGTATGTAAATTCAACTAATGGAAGGTACTCCTCCCACTTATACTGTTGATCCATACAATACATCCGTAACATATCTTCCAAAACCTAATTTACTCTTTCAGTTTGTCCATTCATTTCCGGATGATACGCAAAAATGAAATTTAGTTTAGTTCCAAGAGCTGCATTAAGCGTTTGCCAAAACCTTGACATCATTCTAGGGTCTCTATTAGATATGATTAATTCAGGTACTCCATGTAATCTGAAAATTTCATGTACAAATCTTTTAGCCAAAATAGGAGAATCATCCTTTAGATTTCCAGCAATAAAATGAGCTACTTTCGTTAGTTTGTCAACTACTACCAAAATAACATCATGTTTATTTCTTGACATAGGCAATCCTTGTACAAAATCCATGCTTATTACCTACCATTTGTACTGCGGTATGCTATGAGGATACAATAAACTAGCTGGGTGCATATGCTCCACTTTTACACGTTGACATTCTAGACAATGAGTCACAAAATCAATAACATCCTTTTTCATTCCCTTCCAGAAATATTGTTGTTTTATATCAGCAAGCATTTTTGTAATGCCAGGGTGTCCAGAAAAAGGTGAATTGTGAAATTCTACTAACAATTTCTTTCTCAAATCATTAGGCAAAGGTATGTATACTCTGTTTTCATATCGTAAGATTCCCTCATTATCAAAGTGAAAACCTTTATACCTTTCATCCTTCGGATCTACAGCAAGCGCTATTTTTACTTGCTGAAAGTAAGAGTCAGATTCCATAACACTTTTTACTTCATCCTTAAACTAAGTTCTTAGTGTTATAAGAGTAGAAATGTGCTTCCTACGACTTAGAGCATCAACCAATCTATTCTCTTTTCCTTTAATGTAACTTATGTTGAAATCATATTGAGACAAAAACTCTTACCACCTTCGTTGTCTTGCATTTAGATTTGGCTGAGTGAAAATGTAATTCAGCCCAAGATGATCATTTTTCAACTCAAATGGTTTACCAAGCAGATAATGCCTCAAAATTGAAGTGCATGAACTATGGCAACAAGTTCTAAATCATTTGGATCATAATTCAATTCATGTAACTTAAGTTTTCTACTTTCATAAGGTATGACATGGTCATTTTGTAACAAAATACCTCCAAGACCTTCCCCAGATGCATCCATTACAACCATAAAGTATCCATTAGGATTAGGTATAGCTAAAATAGGTGTTGAAGTCAACTAACTTTTCAAATTTTTAAAAGCAGATTCACATTTATCATTCCAAACAAATTTCTTATCCTTTTACGTAATGAAGTTATTAGTGCCATCACCTTAGAAAAATCCTTAACAAATTTTCTATAATAACCTGCAAGGCCCATGAAGCTTCTAACTTCATGTAAATTCTTTGGTGTAGGCCACTCAGTTATAGCTAAAATTTTAGAAGAATCTACAACAATCCCATCTTTACTTATAACATGACCCAAATAGTGAACTTTGGTGTCATAGAAAAAACATTTAGACAGACTTACCATCATTTGTTGTCTTTTCTCAGAATTTTCAAAACTATTTTCAAGTGTTCATGATTCTCCTCAATACTTTTAGAATATATGAGAATGTCATCCAAGAATACAAGTAAAAACTTGTCCAAGTATCCTTGAAAGATATTATTCATTAAGTTCATAAAAGCTACAGGTGCATTCGTTAATCCAAAGGGTAAAAGCATGAATTCATAATGTCCATACCTTGTTCTGAAAGCCATTTTATGAATTTCCTCATCCTTAATTTGTAATTGATGATATCCAGTTGAATATCTATCTCGAATATATCGATGCTCCACACATATGATCAAATAGATCATCAATTCTAGGAAGTGGGTATATATTCTTGATTGTTGCTTTGTTTAACATCATGTAATCAATACACAATCTAAGTATTCCATCTTTCTTTTTCACAAAGATCACTGGTGCTCCCAAGGTGAAACACTTGGTCTAATCAAACCCTTAGAAAAATTTCTTGCAACTGAGCCTTAAGCTCTACTAACTCCGTGGTAGTCATTTGATAAGGTGCTTTAGAAATAGGTTCAGTACCTAGTTTGATTTCAATCGTGAATTCAAACTCCCTTTTGGGTGGTAACCCTAGTAATTCTTCCGGAAACACATCACTGTAGTTTTGTAACAGCGGATAACGTTCCATGAAATCACTATTTTCTTCCACAGATTATAAATTTTTTACTACATATAAGGTACAACCCTTATTTTTGGTCTTTTTAAGTTGCATAGCTAACAATTTCCTAACAGAAATTTCTCGTTTTACACCTTGAATCTCTGTTGTTTTCTATAGATCATCTAAACAACTAATATATTTTTCAAAATAGTCTACCTTTGCTTTATGCTCTACTAACCAATTTACACCTATGACTATATCATAAGATCCCAAAGGTGCTACATAGAGATCAACTGTGGAAAATCTAGGTAAGTCAAGGACTGCCCGAAAAGACACATACTAATGTATCAACAAAATTATTACCATAATGTACAGTCCATGATTTATCCATTTTTCTAGCTTTTCTTTTAATTTTTGAAGCAAGTTTACTAGAAATAAAACATTTAGTAGCTCCCATATCAAAAATAATAGTTACAGGTATGTCGAATAACTTACCAAGAACTTCTATAGGTGTAACTTGCTTTTCAGCTTGCTTGTCAGCTACTGCAGCATGTATCTTGTGCTACTAATTATGATCATCCTTCTTCAAAGGACATTGATTCGTGTAATGATATTTTCCATAGTTATAACAGCCTCCTACTGGTCCCTTTTTGGGCTCAAAATTATTTCCAGCCTTAAAGTTATCATTTTGACCTCCATAGGACTTCATTCGTTATTATTACTCTTGGCAAAATTGTTCGTGTATTTCCAGCAGACTTATTCATTGCTGTTTTCTTATTATTATCAGCTGAAAACTTACTTTTATTACCAAAATTTTTCCATGGTCCTTTCTTAGGTGCAAGAGAAGTTGAAGAAGAGTTTGGAACTTTCTTTTGTACTTCCTCCTTGTGAGCAGAAATAGCCTTTAATTTTTGTTCTTGCCTTATGGATTTTTCAACAACCCCTTCCATAGTGGTTGGGCTGTGAACATCAACCTCTCCCCAATAATGGGATTCAATCCCATGATGAATTTCCATATCCTAAACTTCTCATCAGTTTGATACTGAGGTACATACTTGAGTAGTTTCATAAACTATTCCTAATACTCAGTTATAGTTAACTTCCCTTGATCCAAGTTCTAAAATTTAGTCATTTTCTGATCTTAATAAAGTTGTGGCAGTCATCGTTGCCTAAAATAACTTTTAAATTGATCCCAAGTGATCTTATTTTCATCAATGTTTAGCTTAGACTTACGGCTGTCCCACCATGAAGATGCTTCATGGGAAATCTAATATGCTCCCCAAATAGCTTTGGTTTCCTCCAAGAAGTTTCTTATTGCAAAGTATTTCTCTATCTCATTGAGCCAGTTCTGGTGCATCACCTAATGTGGTGCCATCAAACTTTGGTGGACTTATCCTTTTTATATCATTGGTGAGTTCAGCTGCTAACCTAGCCTTTTTGTTTTCTGGTGGGTACGTACATTAGTATTGTTATTATCAACACCCATATTGGGGTTGTCCTTAGGAGGTGGCTGATTATTATTACTAGCTTCTTCTTCCTCCTCATTACCCATCACTTGTTGCTCAAGTACAGTCAAATGATCTCTTGTGTCCAACAGGGAAGCAAGGATCTCATCAAGTTTTTGGGTTGTTGCTCCTTCCTTAGGTGGAGCATTATTCACAACATTTCCTCTTGTCCTAACCATTTTCTGTTACAAGAAAATTCAAGTTTTTATCAGATTGTGGACACAATAGGTCTAAGAGCTGCAACCTTCAGCTTTGATACCAAGATGTAACATTCCTATTTTAAGACTTTAGAAACAAGGGAATTTTTTTGAGTAATGTTCTCTGTTCTAAATACGTAATTTAGAACACACATTCCATAACAACCATTCTTATAACAGATAACCATATGCAGCTGTGATGACTCGGTAAGCTACTGATCTATTCATTTCATGACTTGGTGAACTACCGATCTATTCATGTTTAACACTAAGTATTGAGTACTTTTTTATATACTACATATACTTGGTTCTCTTACCATGTTCTGGGTATTGAGTGATCTGTTTAAGGAACCTAACTGAATAGTTGTTACCAATATTCATCTGCATCACGATCCTTAGACTAGGTGATATAGGACAACGCAATCAGCAGCTTGCGATACTTTGGCCAAAGATTTCTAATATATTGTTCGTATTATTTATTCCTTGATGACATACTTGTCAATCTAGAATACATCCTTCACCCCCACTCTATTGTTATCTATAATGTCCTTTTCGACTTCTCCGGTCAAATTCTTGCCCAAGGTTTAACCCTAGTTTTGGTTAACAACATAGGTTATGATAGGAAGGGGCAAAGACTTAGGATATATTGGCATCTTTGGGTCAACCTAGGTCAACCCCATGTGCTGTGCAGTACCTTGAGTCGTAGAGGGATACTTTATATCATAACTATGCTACTACCCAATCCTATAGAAAAACTAAGTTCAAGTCCATAGGTGTGTAGATCTAGATGATCAATGTAGAAGGGCATTCTGCAAACATCAATGCACGTTGTATCCTCGAGAAGATCGTAATCTTCTTGAAGGTACAACCCTATAGTTGGCATGTGCCAACATCCTACAGAACAACCTCTTTGAGATGTACATACCCCTAGGAGATTATTAATGTTTAATTAATTTGGATACTTAAAAGTAGATTTTAGTAACCCTGCCCAAACCCTAATCTAACTCTCCTAAGTTCTTTTCCAAATCAGATTCCATTAATCCTTGAAGAACTTCCTTAACTTAAGATTCCTTTCAATGTTCATTAATTTTTGGCTTAACAAGAAGATACAAAGAAGAAATAACAACAACCTCATAAGTTCCATTTAATGTGACTTAACCATTCAAGGAATCAGTAACAACCACCTAGGTTGTAACTTAATAGAATTTATTAAATGAAATCTAATGATTATAATCATATCTTCCTTTCTAGTTACTTTTTCATAAGAGAGGAAGATTCTTCCTCTTTATGGTTAATTTATAGGGTTTAACACACCCTTTATGTCCTTTATAAATTCCATAGTTTTCATTGTAAGTTCAAGTACAAATTACCTTAATAATATGAATTATTTAGATAAGAGCATTGAATTCTGTAACTTATTTAGCTGCATCACATTCAGGGAAACTACTCTAATTCCCTTTTTCCTACTTAACCAATAATACTCAATTAAACATATAAATAACATGAAGAATATCAACAGGATAGGATTCCATTTCTTTTACAAAGGTACAAGATAATTTACACAACCCATGCAAGTAAATTCTCATCCTTCAATTCATTTTCAAAACTTATACATTTACAAACTTATGCATTTTAGGCATACTGCATGACAGCAACCTTCATTCAAAAGAATATAAATTTTATTTTTAAATACAACTTAAGAACGAATCAGAATTCTTCACAAGAATCAAACTTAGATCAGCCAATGCATCATATAAGGTTTTGCCTTCTTTTATCACTTACGAAGTCCATCTGTAAAAATTGATAGCACGGGTCAATTCAATGAACTGAGCATGATAAGCACTAAGCCTTAAAATGAAGTGCATTCCACTAATTGTTCCAATAAAAACACCCCCGTTTTAATGAACAATTAGTATTTCATACTCTAAGCATAAGTAATAACAATAAAAGAAGAGCATTAATGAGCGAGAAGTCACAAAAATAACATAATATAATCAATGATATTTGTCTTACAAATTATAGTATAATTGATCCTATCAATTATCTTTACCAAACAACAGATCATAACATCTCATTGTTTCCAATCCTACCAAAATGTAATACAACACTTATCTTTACTATAAGATACAGGAAGTGTTTACATCATATTCTCTCTAGGATGTTTCATCTAATTTTTCAAGTAAAGAAGAAGAGAAACCATTTCCATTATGCCAAAGTACATAACATCCGCAAAGCAAAAGCAGTGCATATCATGACTTAAAATTTTTCCTTTAAAGGACATCTACTTTAACATTCAACATTTTACGGTATTTATCAGAATAGATTCACATAAAATAAATCCAAGAAGGAATGATGGATTAACAGTCAAACAACAAGTTTGCATTTCCTTTGTACTAAACAATCATCAATCTCTTTAGACTTCATTCTAGTCAAATGACAAGTATAAGAAGACTAATTAAGTATTGATTCTCTTTTTCCAATAAGAATAATTAACAGAAGGTTCCAAACCAATGAACTTAACCCAACTACATTAGAAAAGGAGTCCTAACAGAATATGATCCCAATCTATAATCATTTCTTTCAACTTAATTAACAGTTTTACCTTTTCTTATACATACAGTCTAAGTTCGTGCAAAGGTTCCCAAAGGAGTAAACAAGAACAACCTCAAGGTAATAAGAAAACATGCTACAATTTTTCTTTCTTAGAACCCTTTACCATCAAACAGTGAAGTTCCATCAATCCTTACCCTTAATTTTCCCTTTTTAAACTTGGGATAATAAAACAGTGAAGTTCAAACACAACCCACAATCAATTTTGAATCGTAATTTATCTTTCAAGACTTAACATTCATTTATTGGACCCAATAAGAGGTGTGAAATCTGAGTAGGTACTAGCACTCAAATTCTTCCCAAGAGTATAGTCCTATATTTCAACATATTACTATAAGAGGTAACAGATTGGGATTCCAATAAGAACGATAAACCAACAAGATAATTTCAGTCAAGATCATGAAGATTTTACCCAACAACCCTCTAAACCACATTTCCATTTTTAAATTCAAGACCCAAATGAATATGTTTGAAATACATCGATTCAAGACTCACTACGTAATTACGAGCACAAGAAATCATAATTTCCTTCAAGGTTCATGATCATTCAATAGAATATAAACAAGTTTGGGCAACAACTTGTTCTCATTTTGGTTTACCTTTTAAAACAAGAAAAAATACAAAATAAAACCATAACATAACCGACTTCTCATTTAGGTTACCATTTCGACAATAAGTAATAATTTCATCAGATACTGACTTTGCATCACAAAATCTCACATGAGTTTGTATATACACCAACATTGTAATGCTATGCCAAAAATAATGTAATTACTTATAAACATTTAAAAATAAGAATAGAGCTTCCATTTTCTGTTAACATCTTATCAAACCCTGTTTCCCAACTCAACGAAATGTAAGAACCTTAACAGAGCTCAGACCAAACAAACAACAAAACATGAAAGTCATGTTCATAATGAACCTTCATTAACAATTTATATGGTCATAAGAACAATAAATCACAAGCACCATGCCATATGCGGACTTCAATCAACAGTCTAATTTATCCAAGATAATAAAACATAGGCTCCAAGTTATATGCGGGTTTCAACCATAGTCTAAGTTTTTGCAAGATAAAATACAAAAACCAAGCCATATATGGTTTTATCCACAGTCCCATTTATCTATGAAATAAAACACAAGCACCATAGAACCGAGAATCTCCAACAATAGTTCTCTCCTAACGAAACAAGTTTAAAACAGAAAGCTCAAACTTGCATACACGTTTTCATAAGAACACAAGTTCTTTTCCATCTCGAGATCACAAAACATGTCAAGTTCACAAAACACTAATCTCAACAGACACAGGCAGAACTCAGAGTTTCCACAAAACCTCAGCTAGTAATTTATTAGCAACAAAAGTAGTCGGAACCAAAACAAACAATTTCCAACAACCAAAATGCCAAATAGAGTTAACAACTTTGTACTTGCATGCATATTTCTTTGTGTTAAAACAATACAACATAAGTTTCCAACAGAATCACATATTCCATGGATTTGAAACCCATAATGCAAGATTTACTAAACCCATAAATCAATTAACCAAATAGAGCATGCAATGCACAAAACTCAACAGAGCAGAGTTTCTTTAATGAAAACACTTAGAGGAAAGCAAGAGATTTTAACAGTTAGAGCCTATCATGCCTGATAGTGTCTCTGTCAAATCAAAGAAGACCTCTAGCCGAGCTCACTTCTTCTCCTCTTCTCCACGAAAGATCAAACAACCAAATACCTCTTCCATAATGCCTCTTATAAATTCCATGAAATGAAAAAATAGATTCGAAATGTAACACCCCTGAACTATTACTTCCTCCCTGAGCATTCAAGTGTTGATATATGATTTCTTCTATATAAGGATGTGTTCCTTTGATTGTGAAGTCATGCTTGATATGGATTGTATCTTCTTTGCTCTTGAAGATCTTTGGTAGTCGAGGATATGCTTGGACTCTTTTATTTCTTTCATTTTAGCATCTGAGTTCAATTTGATTTCGAGAGGAATTGTGGATTTATCCGTCTTTATGACTCAGCCTTGGATCAGTTGCATTGATCCAAGAGATGTTTTAAGTTTATTCTGGATGAACAAAAATTATAGACCTTACGAAAGTTGCAAGGTCTGAATGTGTTGAATAAGAAATTCTAGAGTCTAACTCGGGTTGATCATGTTAAATGAATTGGTTCCCGATATCGTAATATCGGAAGGCTGGACCTTAAGCCAGGTAATAAATTCTGGTGTATACTGCAAGCTTATTATCAATGCCGGATAGAATCCATTTCGGGAATGTTATACCTGTTGGTTCTAATACTGATCGAACCTACTTGTGGGACCTAGAATGGATTCATTAAGGTTAATAACCTTAACCTAAACTATAACCTATGGGTTGAATTATTGCTAATCTAACCTAGCCCTAAACTATAGGTTTAATGCTCCTAAGGTTAGCTACCTAAGCACTATGGAAGTAAGACTAATGTCTTACCGTAAGATCTAACCTATGTTTCTAACCTAACTTATGATAATGGATGAAGGGGGACCTATGAAGGGGTGTGAGCCATGGGTGGTGGTTTCCATGGCATTAAATGAGGTGGATAAGTATGAAGGACAAGGGATATGGCAGAGATTGCAAATGGCTATTGAGACATGACGTGGCAGAGTCACCAAATTTGGGAATGGTTCTTTGTTTGCATTTGTCAATCACCAACTTTGACGGTCCGTGGCAATGGAGATTAGGTGGGAATCTTGGAGTTAATGTCATTGATGAACTTCGGTTCCCGAGTACAGATTGCTTAGGAAGGCATGCAAATGGAAAACTAGTTGGTTGTTTGGTTTTCCATATGCTCTGTTTTTCTCTCTGTTTGATCTTTGGTTCTTGAACCAGTCTACTTTGTGTTGCATGGCAACTATGAGATTATCTAGCTCTTTTCTCTATCGGGGAAAGTTTATAAGACATGAGGGTAACAAATTATTGTTGCTGAATCTATCGTGGAAGAAGAGGAGAAGGCGCGAGCACATTTAGAGGTCTTCTTCGGATTTTTACGTGACATTACTAGGCATGATAGGCCCTAACTTTTAAAAATCTTTCTTTACTCCAAATGCTTTCATTAAAACAACTCTGTTCAGGTGATTTTAGTAGAGTTGGTTTGAAGAAATGTTTTGGTTCTTCTTTTCCTGTGAAATTAGGAATCTCGGGTTATTCGAAGACTTTGTTGGAATGTTCCTGTATTTATTCTTCCTTTTGGATTCATTTTGATTGAAGACCACCAGCTGTGCTCTTATTGTTGTTGAATCCTGTTGATTCTTCTTTGTGAATACTTGAAGTTTCTTGTTTAGAATGCTTCTTTGTGATTATACTACTTGAATGTGACTTTAGTAGAAGTCCTCACTGTGTTTGCAATTTTGGGATAAACTCCGTTGGAAGTTTGCAAGGATTATCTATGAAAATGACTCAGTGGGAGTCCTTGTAATGTTTCGTATGTTTTCAACTTCTGTCTAAGCTTGGTTGTGATTACTGTGGGAGTCCTTGTAACGTAATTTATGTTTTAACTTCTGTAGAAGTTTAGTTGAGAATACTATATGGTATTGACTCAGTGAGAGTCCTTGAAATGTATCTTGTATTTCAACTTCTGCTTAAGCTTAGTTATGAATACTATTGTTTAGTTGAGAATACTTTATGGTATTGACTCCGTTGGAGTCCTTGAAACGTAATTTATGTTTTTAACTTCTGTAGAAGTTTTGTTGTGAGTACTATTGGGATTCTTGAATTGTTGTCGTATGAATTCAACTTCAATTGAAACCTTGGTTATGAGTACTGGTTGGATTTGACACTATTGGAGTCCTTGATATGTTGCGTGTTGGCTCGATTCTGATTTAAGTCCTCGCTATGCATGCATATCGTATAGAATCTTTCTTAATATTGTTGTGTTATGTTCAGTTCGATTCTGAGGAATTAAGGGATGGGTTTTCTTTACCAACTCGAATCTGTTTGAGACCCTGTTGTATTTCATAATAGCTTGACTTCGGATGAACTTTGAGGAAATTATTGATATGGAATCAGCTTCTGTGAAGTCCTTGTTGTGATTATTCTTCTTGAAATCGGCTTCTAATATAAATCCTTGTTGTATAATCGTAGGGATTAGATTCAGTTGAATGAAGCTGTGCATGTTTGTGTTTCGACTCAGTGTGAATGTCACCGTATTTTCATATGGAACGTCATTTATTTATAGTGTTATCTAGTCTCGTGTTTGACTTTGATAAAGAGCTCTTAGCTGTTCCATGTCGGACGATAGCGTTGTGTATTTCATGATTGATATGGGAATCTGATTGACTATGTTTCTTTCTTTTGGACTGTAAATTATATGTTGATGTATAATAAGTGGAATAGGAACTCTCTCTCCTAGTCAGGAAACTTTGTGTGCTTTCTTCTTGAACCCTCATGAGATATCTACGGTAAGGGCAAAACAAGGATAGACCGTGGTATTGTATGGAGAGACTGGTATAAAATGTGTGTTGCTGTATAAATAGGTATACTTGTCAATACCATTGAAATGTGTTATAATTATAAAAGAATTAAGTCAGTTGAGCTTGTTGAATGTTTAAACTGCTTTTGAGTAATTGTTAGAAACATTCTTGTAGGAGTATTGTTGTCTTTGAATGGTTGTATTCATTGTTCTTAGTCTCTAACATATAAGATGAATTATCTGAAAGGCATTAAGGATTAATTGACATCTATAATACGAGTTATGCGTTAAAGGTCATGTTAGAAATATAAGAAGATGAATAGCCTGATTTATGTTTGGAATTTGAAGAAATGATTTCATTTAAACAGGTTGTTTAATGAGAACAATTGGTGGATTGCAATTGTTTTAAGAATTAGTGCTTATCATGCTCAGTTCACCGAACTGACCCGTGTTGACAATTTTTGTAGATGGTTTCCGTAAGTGGTAAAGGCACGTAGATCTGATATGATGTTCAGATTGTTTAATTTGGTTTTATGATGAATTCCAACTTGATTCTCTAAATGTACTACTTGAAGAAAGATGTTCTTTTGTTGTTGAGTATTGTATCAAATATGTTGAATGCATAAATTGTATTTGATTAGCTTAGAAATGAATGAAATGAGGGAATTGTTACTTATGTGTTTGCATTCGTATCTTGATGGATTGAACTTCTTCGGTTCGAATGATTTTAAGAGCATTTTTATTATTGTATACCTTGGAGACATTTGGGATTCTCTAAGTAAACTTTGCAAAGATTATGTGACTGAATACTTGTAAATGTTAGTAGTTCTGTTATGTTCTATCTAAAGCTAAATTGGAATTTAGATCACTGTCTTTTGAGAAGCTAAGGTTAAAATAAACCTCAACAGGAAGCTGAACGGGAAGAATAAATTATTACTCCCTAGTCTTGATCTAAGTCAAGACAATGTTTAATTTGATTTTAAATCACTATATCTTAATACTAATAAGTAAGATATATTTCAGTTATGAGAACTGATATAAACCTAAAAGGGTATGGTTAGCAACCTTATGAGAAGATTTAGGGCTATTGCCTAATTTTGTTGATTTAGATTACTGTTTATCAATGAACTCCTTGATGAGACCTCAAATCTTAATAACTTCTCTTCTGAAATGGGTTTTAATAAGAAAGGAAATTCTAAGGTGAGGAACCCGGGGTTGGGAAAAGACTACCCTAAAAGGATTGTCTTAAAGTATAACTTTAACTCAACGTAAGTAACACCTTAAAGTTAAGTAGATCTTTTCGAGGTGGATTTGAAGGTTGATGGCACAAGTCAACTGCAGGGTTGTACCTTCGAGAAGAATAGGATCTTCTCGAAGATACAACAATACATGTGACTTATGACGACACCCTTTACATTGATCACTAAGATTTACACCTTAAACTTGAACAAGTTTTACTCTGGGACCCAGTTAGGAACATGGTCATGTTATAATCGCCCCGGAGACTCGGGGTATCTTGAAACATAGGGTTAACCAGGGTTGACCCGAGTATGTCGGCCGTATCCCTATTCCTCAAGAGCATCCTTATAACATGGTCATATTATTAATCCATTCCGAGTGAATAACTGGGGGGGGAGGCCGATGAAGTCAGTGTAAGACATTCTACATAACATAGGAATGGGGTGAAGGACGTATTCTAGATTGACAAGTATGCCATCAAGGAATACGAGACATAAGCAGTATGTTTCAAATCTTTGGCCAAAGTATCGCAAGCTACTGATTGCATTGTCCTATGTCACCTAGTCTGAGGGACGAGATGCCGATGAATAATGGTAACAATTATTCAGATAGGTTCCTTGGACAGAGCATTCTGAATCATGGATTAGGGAAGAGAACCGCAAGAGTGATGTGTTAAAATAAAAACGCCAACTCTTTGATACTCATGAATAGATCGGTAGATTACCGAGTCATGGAATGAATAGATCGGAGGTACTCCGAGTCATCATAGCTGCATATGGTTATCTGTTATAAGAATGATTGTTATGATCTGAGAGTTCTAAATTATGTATTTAGAACTAGGATGCACCTATCAAAAAAAAAAAAAAAAATCTTGTTCTAATGTACTAAATTGAGGACGTTACATCTTGGTATCAGAGCTGAAGGTTGCAGCTCTTGGACCTATTGTGTCCATAATCTGATAAAAACATGAATTTTCTTGTAACAGAAAATGGTTAGAACAAGAGGAAACATTGTGAATAATGCTCCACCAGAAGGAGGGGCGGCAACAACCCAAAAGCTTGATGAGGTCCTTGCTGCCCTATTGGACACAAGAGATCGTTTGGCTGTACTTGAAGAGCAAGTAATGGGAAATGAGGAGGAAGATGAAGCTAGTAACAACAATCAGCAACCTCCTGAGGACAACCCTAATATGGGTGTTGATAATAACACTAGAAATGCACTTGTCAACCGAGAAAACAAAAAGGCCATGTTGGCGTGAAACTCACTAATGATATAAAAGGATAAGTCCACCTAAATATGATGGCACCACATTAGGAGATGGAGTGAGAACGGCTCGTGAAATGGAGAAGTACTTTTCAATAAGAAACTTCTCGGAGGAAACCAAAGTTATTTGGGAAGCCTATCAACTTTCCCACAAAGCATCTTCGTGGTGGGATAGTAAAAAAGCTGAGCTAAATATTGATGAGACCAACATTACTTGGGATCAATTTAAGGGCTATTTTAGGAAACGTTGCTTGCCACAACTTTTCTATGATCATAAAATGACAGAATTCTAGAACTTAGCTCAAGGGAAGCTAGCAGTGGAATCGAATCTTGGGAGTGGTTTACAAAACTCCTCAAGTATGTCCCATGTATCAAACCGACGAGAAGTTTAGAATATGGAAATTCATCATGGGAATAAATCCCTTGATAGGAGGAGAGGTTGATGTTTGAGCCCTACCACTATGGAAGGGGTTGTTGAAAAGGCCATAAGACAGAATAGAAATTAAAGGCTATTTCTACTCATAAAGAGGAAGTGCGGAAGAAGATTGCAAACCCTTTTTCAACTTCACTTGCAACCAAGAAGGGGCCATGGAAAAATTTTGGAAACAGAAGTAAGTTTCCAGGGGATAATGGTAAGAAAATGATAGCGAGTAAGCCTATTGGAAATGTAAGGGATAGTTCTACCAAAAATTATAACAATGGGCAGAAGCCCTATGGAGGACAACATGATAATTACAAGGCTGGAGGTAATTTTGAGCCTAAAAAGGGACCTGTAGGAGGCTACTACAATTGTGGCAAAGACCACTACGCAAATCAGTGCCCTTTGAAGAAGGATGATCATAATCAGCACATTAGATACATCTTTGCAGATATGTGCAACAAGTAAGTGAAAAGCAAGTGACACCTATAGAAGTTCCGGGTAAGTTATTTGGCATACCTGTCACTATTATTTTTGATACAAGAGCTACTGAATGTTTTATTTCTAGTAAACTTGCTTCTAAACTTAAAAGAAAGGCTGGAAAAATGGATAAATCTTCGCATAAAGTATGGTAATAATTTTGTTCATACGGTGAGTATGTGTCTATTTGGGGCAATCCTTGACTTACCTAAATTTTCCACTTTGAAGTTGACCTCTATGTTGCACCTTTAGGATCCTATGACATTTTCATCGGTGTCAATTGGTTGAAGTGACCATAAAGCAAAAGTAAAGCTGCTATGAAAAGAATATAAAATTTTTAGATGATCAAGGAAGGCGCAGAGATTCAAGGTGTGAAACGGGAAATTTCAATTAGAAAGCGCTGTCAACTATGCAACTTAAAAAGGCTAAAAACAAAGGATGTACCCTTTATGTAGTAAAGATATCTGAATTTTGAGAAGATGGTGATTTCATGAAACGATTTCCACTGTTGCAAAGTTTCAAGGATGTTTTTCCTGGAGGAATTACTAGGTTTACCACCCAAGAGGGAATTTGACTTCACCATCGAAATCAAACCAGGAACGGAACCTATTTCCAAAGCACCTTATCAGATGACTACTACAGAGTTAGTCAAGCTTAAGGCACAATTGCAAGAACTTTTGTCTAAGGGTTTGATTAGACCAAGTGTTTCACCTTGGGGAGCGCCAGTAATATTTGTAAAGAAGAAGGATGGAACACTTAGGTTGTGTATCGATTATCGGATGTTGAACAAAGCAACAATTAAGAACAGATACCCACTTCCAAGGATTGACAATCTATTTGACCAGATGCATGGGGCAGCGGTTTATTCCAAGATAGATCTTCGATCTGGTTATCATCAATTAAGGATTAGAGAAGAAGATATTCATAAAACAGCTTTCCGAACTAGGTACGGACATTATGAATTCACGGTTATACCCTTTGGATTAACTAATGGACCCATGCAACTTTTATGAACTTAATGTATAATATCTTTCAAGAATATTTGGACAAGTTTGTACTTGTATTCTTAGACGATATTCTCATATATTCTAAAAATGTCGAGGAACACAATGAGCATTTGAAGATAGTTTTGGAAATTTTGAGAAAAAGAAAGTTATATGGTAAGTTATCCAAATGTTCTTTCTTTGATACAAAAGTTCACTATTTGGGCCATGTCATTAGTAAAGAAGGAATTGCTGTGGATCCTTCAAAAATAGTGGCAATAACTAAGTGGCCTACACCAAAGAATGTACACGAAGTAAGAAGCTTCATGGGTCTTGCTGGTTATTATAGAAAATTTGTTAAGGATTTTTCTAAAGTGGTTGCACCGATAACTTCATTGCAGAAGAAGGATAAGAAATTTATTTGGAATGATAAGTGTGAAACTACTTTTAAAAGTCTGAAAAGCTAGTTTACTTCCGCACCTATATTAGCTGTACCAGACCCTAATGGGAGCTTTACTATTGTGACGGATGCTTCTGGGGAAGGCCTTGGAGGTGTTTTGTTACAAAATGATCAAGTCATAGCATATGAAAGTATAAAACTTAAGTTACATGAGCTGAATTATGCTCCTCATGATTTGGAGCTTGCTGCCATTGTTCATGCGCTTCAAGTCTGGAGACACTATTTACTTGGGAAACCTTTTGAGTTGAAAACTGATCACTTAGGACTGAAATATATTTTCACTCAGCCTAATCTAAATGCTAGATAGAGAAGGTGGTTAGAGTTTTTATTTCAATATGATTTTGATATTAGCTACATCAAAGGGAAATAGAATAGGGTGGCAGATGCTCTAAGTCGTAGGAAGCACATTTCTGCTCTTATAACATTAAGAACTCAGTTTAAGGATGAGGTAAAAAGTGCCTCAGAATCTGATATATACTTTCAGCAAGTAAAAGTAGTGCTTGCTGCAGAACCTAATGATGAAAGGTATAAAGGCTTTCATTTTGATAATGAAGGAATCTTACGTTATGAAAACAAGGTATACATACCTATGCTGAACGAATTGAGAAAGAAGTTGTTAGTTGAATTTCATAATTCACCCTTCTCTGGACACCCGGTATCACAAAAATGCTCATTAATCTAAAACAACAATACTTTTGGAAAGGTATGAAAAAGGATGTTATTGATTTTGTGACTCATTGTCTGGAATGTCAGCAGGTTAAGGCAGAACACATGCACCCTGCTAGACTATTATATCCCCATAGCATACCGTAGTACAAATGGAAAGTAATAAGCATGGAATTTGTACAAGGGTTACCTATATCCAGGAATAAACATGATGTTATCCTGGTAGTTGTTGATAAACTAACTAAGGTAGCTCATTTCATCGCTGGAAATCTAAAGGATGATTCACCAGTGTTGGCCAAAAGATTCGTGCATGAAATTTTCAGGTTACATGGTGTACCAGAATTGATTATATCTAACAGGGATCCTAGAATGATGTCAAGATTTTGGAAAACGCTTAATACAGCTCTTGGAACGAAACTAAACTTCATTTCTGCATATCATCCGAAACAGATGGACAAACCGAGAGAGTAAATCAAGTGTTGGAAGATATGTTGCGAATGTATTGCATGGATCAACAGTATAAATGGGAAGAGTATCTTCCACTAGTTGAATTTGCATACAACAACACTTATCACTCATCTCTTAAAATGGCACCTTTTGAAGCACTTTATGGAAGAAAGTGCAGAACCCCTGTTAGTTGGGATAGTATTGAGGATAGAGTGGTAATTGGACCAGAGATCCTCACTGAAATGGAACAACAAGTTAAGTTGATTCGTGAACGATTAAAGGAAGCAGCAGATAGGCAGAAGAGCTATGCTGACCTTAAGCGGGTTGATCGAAGGTTTGAGCTTGGTGAGAAGGTTTTTCTTCATGTTAAACCCAGAAAGAGTTCTATAACTTTTGGCAAGGCTGCCAAGTTGTCACCTCGTTACGTGGGACCTTTCGAAATTGTCAAAATAATCAATCCTGTAGCTTATCGATTAGCATTGCCACCTGCTTTGTCTCGCATGCATGATGTTTTCCATATTTCTTTGCTTAGGAAATACATTTCAGATTTGTCACATGTCTTAAATTGGGATTCCTTACAGGTCCAAGACCCAAGAATAATCGTGGTTAAACCCACACGAGTGCTAGAAACTCGCCAATTGCATTTGAGAAATCGTGAAATACAGCAATGTAAGGTCCAGTGGGACCAGTTTAACAAAGAAAGTGCAACTTGGGAAAATCTGGAAGAGATGAAAATTGCTTTTCCTTTTCTTTTTCAACAGAATGAAATCTGTTGACAAAACATTTTTTTATGAACTTATCTTTTTCATGTCTATATGAAAGCCAGATTGAGGCAAACATTATTCAGTTTGAATAAAATGTATTGTGACATTGATTTCTGGAACTATTCAAGTTGGAAATAGTCTTATTGTATTGTGAACTAATAAATTGGTTGACCTGAAGGTAAATCAAATATGTAATCATCGGGACGATGAATCTTTTAGGAGGGAAGCATGTAACACCCTGAACTATTGTTACTTCCTCCTGAGCATTCAAGTGTTGATATATGATTTCTTCTGTATAAGGATGTGTTCCTTTGATTGTGAAGTCATGCTTGATATGGATTGTATCTTCTTTGCTCTTGAAGATCTTTGACTGAGTCAGGATATGCTTGGACTCTTTTATTTCTTTCATTTTTAACACCTGAGTTCAATTTGATTTCGAGAGGAATTGTGGATTTATCCGTCTTTATGACTCACCATGGATCAGTTGCATTGATCCAAGAGATGTTTTAAGTTTATTCTGGATGAACAAAATTATAGACCTTACAAAAGTTGCAAGGTATGAATGTGTTGAATAAGCAATTCCGGAGTCTAACTCACGTTGATCGTGTTAAATGAATTGGTTCCTGATATCGTAATATCAGGAAGGCCTAGACCTTAAGCCAGGTAATAAATTCGGTGTGTATCTTTGCAAGATTATTATCAATGCCAGATAGAATCCATTTTGGGAATGTTATACCTGTTGGTTCTAATACTGATCGAACCTACTTGTGGGACCTAGAATGGATTCGTTAAGGTTAATAACCTTAACCTAAACTATAACCTATGGGTTGAATTATTGCTAATCTAACCTAGCCCTAAACTATAGGTTTAATGCTCCTAAGGTTAGCTACCTAAGCACTATGGAAGTAAGACTAATGTCTTACCGTAAGATCTAACCTATGTTTCTAACCTAACTTATGATAATGGATGAAGGGGGACCTATGAAGGGGTGCGAGCCGTGGGCGGTGGTTTCCATGGCATTAAATGAGGTGGATAAGCATGAAGGACAAGGGATATGGCGGAGATTACAAACATCTATTGAGACCTGACGTGGCAGAGTCGCCAAATTCGCAATGGTTGTTTGTTTGCATTTGTCAATCGCCAAATTTGGTGGTCGAGTGGCAATGGAGATTAGGCGGGAATATTGGAGTTAATGTCATTGATGAACTTCGGTTCCCGAGCGGATTGCTTGGGAAGGCAAGCAAATGGAAAACTAGTTGGTTGTTTGGTTTTCCATACGCTCCGTTTTTCTCTCTATTTGATCACTGGTTCTTCGAACCAGTCTACTTTGTGTTGCATGGAAACTATGAGATTATCTAGCTCTTTTCTCTATCGGGGAAAGTTTATAAGACATGAGGGTAACAAATTATTGTTGCTGAATCTATCGTGGAAGAAGAGGAGAAGGCGCGAGCACATTCAGAGGTCTTCTTCGGATTTTTAAGCGACATTACTAGGCATGATAGGCCCTGAATTTTAAAAATATTTCTTTACTCCAAATGCTTTCATTAAAACAACTCTGTTCAGGTGATTTTAGTACAGTTGGTTTGAAGCAATGTTTTGGTTCTTCTTTTCCTATGGAATTAGGAATCTCAGGTTATTCAAAGACTTTGTTGGAATGTTACTGTATTTATTCTTCCTTTTGGATTCATTTCGATTGAAGACCCAGTTGTGCTCTTATTGTTGTTGAATCCTGTTGATTCTTGTTGTGAATACTTGAAGTTTCTTTGTTTGGAATGCTTGCTGTGATTATACTACTTGAATGTGACTTTAGTAGAAGTCCTCACTGTGTTTGCAATTTTGGGATAAACTCCGTTGGAAGTTTGCAAGGATTATCTACGAAAATGACTCAGTGGGAGTCCTTGTAATGTTTCATATGTTTTCAACTTCGTTTAAGCTTGGTTGTGATTACTGTGGGAGTCCTTGTAACGTAATTTATGTTTTAACTTCTGTAGAATTTTAGTTGAGAATAATATATGGTATTGAATCAGTGAGAGTCCTTGAAATGTATCTTGTATTTCAACTTCTGTTTAAGCTTAGTTATGAATATTGTTGTTTAGTTGAGAATACTATATGGTATTGACTCTGTTGGAGTCCTTGAAACGTAATTCATGTTTTTAACTTCTGTAGAAGTTTTACTGTGAGTACTATTGGGATTCTTGAATTGTTGTCGTATGAATTCAACTTCAATCGAAACCTTGGTTATGAGTACTGGTTGGATTTGACACTGTTGGAGTCCTTGATATGCTGCGTGTTGGCTCGATTCCTGATTTAAGTCCTCGTTGTGCATGCATATCGTATAGACTCTTTCTTAATATTGTTGTGTTATGTTATTTGATTCGAGGCATTAAGGTATGGGTTTTCTTACCAACTCGACTCTATTGTATTTCATAATAGCTCGACTTCGGAAGAACTTTGAGGAAATTATTGATATGGAATTGGCTTCCGTGAAGCCCTTGTTGTGATTATTCTTCTTGAAAACAAACTTCTAATATAAATCCTTCTTTGTATAATCGTAGGGATTAGATTGATTGAATGAAGTTGTGCATGTTTGTGTTTTGACTCAAAGTGTGAATGTCACCGTATTTGCATATGGAACGTCATTTGTTTATAGTGTTATCTAGTCTCGTGTTTGGATCGTGATAAAGAGCTCTTAGTGTGCCATGTCGACGATGGCGTTGTGTATTTCATGATTGATATGGGAATCTGATTGACTCTGTTTCTTTCTTCTGGACTGTAAATTATATGTTGATGTATAATAAGTGGAATAGGAAAATACTCTCTCTCCTAGTCAGGAAACTTTGTGTGCTTTCTTCTTGAACCCTCATGAGATATCTACGGTAAGGGCAAAACAAGGATAGACCGTGGTATTGTATGGAGAGACTGGTATAAAATGTATGTTCTTTGTATGAATAGGTATACTTGTCAATACCATTGAAATGTGTTATAATTATAAAAGAATTAAGTCAGTTGAGCTTGTTGAATGTTTAAACTGCCTTTGAGTAATTGTTAGAAACATTCTTGTAGGAGTATTGCTGTCTTTGAATGGTTGTATTCATTGTTCTTAGTCTCTAACATATAAGATGAATTATCTGAAAGGCATTAAGGATTAATTGACATCTATAATACGAGTTATGCGTTAAAGGTCATGTTAGAAATATAAGAAGATGAATAGCCTGATTTATGTTTGGAATTTGAAGAAATGATTTCATTTAAACAGGTTGTTTAATGAGAACAATTGGTGGATTGCAATTGTTTTAAGAATTAGTGCTTATCATGCTCAGTTCACCGAACTGACCCGTGTTGACAATTTTTGCAGATGGTTTCCGTAAGTGGTAAAGGCACGTAGATCTGATATGATGTTCAGATTGTTTAATTTGGTTTTATGATGAATTCCAACTTGATTCTCTAAATGTACTACTTGAAGAAAGATGTTCTTTTGCTGTTGAGTATTGTATCAAATATGTTGAATGCATAAATTGTATTTGATTAGCTTAGAAATGAATGAAATGAGGGAATTGTTACTTATGTGTTTGCATTCGTATCTTGATGGATTGAACTTCTTTAGTTCGAATGATTTTAAGAGCATTTTATCATTGTAAACCTTGGAGACATTTGGGATTCTCTAAGTAAACTTTGCAAAGATTATGTGATTTGAATACTTGTAAATGTTAGTAGTTCCGTTATGTTCTATCTAAAGCTAAATTGGAATTTAGATCACTGTCTTTCGAGAAGATAAGGTTAAAATAAACCTCAACAGGAAGCTGAATGGGAAGAATAAATTATTACTCCCTAGTCTTGATCTAAGTCAAGACAACGTTTAATTTGATTTTAAATCACTATATCTTAATACTAATAAGTAAGATATATTTCAGTTATGAGAACTGATATAAACCTAAAAGGGTATGGTTAGCAACCTTATGAGAAGATTTAGGGCTATTGCCCAATTTCATTGATTTAGATTACTATTTATCAATGAACTCCTTGATGAGACCTCAAATCTTAATAACTTCTCTTTGTGAAATGGGTTTTAATAAGAAAGGCAATTCTAAGGTGAGGAACCCAGGGGTTGGGAAAAGACTACCCTAAAAGGAGCGTCTTAAAGTATAACTTTAACTCAACGTAAGTAAAACCTTAAAGTTAAGTAGATCTTTCGAGGTGGATTTGAAGGTTGATGGCACAAGTCAACTACAGGGTTGTACCTTCGAGAAGAATAGGATCTTCTCGAAGATACAATAATGCAGGTGACTTATGATGACACCCTTTGCATTGATCGTTAAGATTTACACCTTAAACTCGAACAAGTTTTACTCTGGGACTGGTTAGGAATGTGGTCATGTTATAAGGCTGCCCCTGGAGACTCGGGGTATCTTGACACATAGGGTTAACTAGGGTTGACCCAGTATGTCAGCGTATCCCTAGTCCTCAAGAGCATCCTTATAACATGGTCATATTATTAATCCATTCCGAGTGAATAACTTGGGAAATTTGGGAGGTGACGTGGTTAGTGTAAGACATTCTACATAACATAGGAATGGGGTGAAGGACGTATTCCAGATTGACGAGTATGTCGTCAAGGAATACGAGACATAAGCAAAGATATGTTTCAAATCTTTGGCCAAAGTATCGCAAGTGTTGATTGCGTTGTCCTATGTCACCTAGTTTGAGGGACGATATGCCGATGAATAATTGAATACAATTGTTGAGATAGGTTCCTCGGGGAAGAGCATTCCGAATCACAGATTAGGGAAGAGAACCGCAAGAGTGATGTGTTAAAATAAAAATGCCAACTCTTTGATACTCATGAATAGATCGGTAGATTACCGAGTCATGGAATGAATAGATCGGAGGTACTCCGAGTCATCATAGCTGCATATGGTTATCTGTTATAAGAATGATTGTTATGATCTGAGAGTTCTAAATTATGTATTTAGAACTAGGATGCACCTATCAAAAAAAAAAATTCTTGTTCTAATGTACTAAATTGAGGACGTTACACGAAACCTCAAAAATAGCCATGAAGTGCAGTTTAATCTACTGGTTTGAAAAACCAAAGCGCATGTAGAATGAAAATCAGAAATCATACAAAGTGAAATAACCCAAAAAAAATCCACTGGCATGCCTACCAAGACGGTTTGGGCTCGTAAAGCAAAATGAATTAATTCCATTAATTCCATATCTCCCACCTAATCTTCCTTGCCACCGCCTACCAAGTCTGGTGAATTCCAAGTCCAAATTAACACATGTTTCCATTTTAGTGATACTGCCACCTAAGCCTCTGCCAAGCCAACTAACCCCTGCCAAAGCTGGCAGTCCGTATGCATTCACCATCCTTATCAATAACATAAATGCCTTAGGAACCATCACCCAAGTGTATGCGACCACTTAAGTCCCCATTCATATCCATTAGTTTAGGATAGATTAGATTGCTTAGGTTAGATCTTAGGTAGATTAAAATTTATACCTTAGGATATAACACTAATAACTAACCCCCACCATAGGCCTTAGCAATTAGGTTTAGATAAACCCTAATAGGTAAATAATTCAAAGTTCTATAGTTTAAAACACTAGGTTGGGTTACAATAATACCTTGTAGTATTAGGATCTAGGTTAATTTAATACCTAGTAACCTTTCTATCTCCATTACCACCGAGCTTAGGTTAGAGTCAAAATTCTATCAAGTGACATAGCTTAGGTAGATTTTTTTTTTTACCTAGCTTAGGATCCCATAGGTTAGTCCTATATAGGATCCTAGATCTCCCTTATGTCGTGAATAGGTTGCATTCCCATTTTCGTCAGCAATTACCTATCATGGTTGATCTCATACGACCCAAGAAAAATAACCCACTAAATGGAAGTACATTCACACATAAATCAAAGAACTTGCAACAACAAAGTTCAATCCAATGTGTATCTTAACTCATGAAATGTCAATTTTACCATTCGTTCAATAGATTAGATTTAAAACATTCCTTGGATCACTAAAATTGATCCAAGGATGAGTCAGATAAATAGATAAATTTACAACTCTTAAACTAGATTACAAATCACCTACCAGAAGTGAAAAATGGATTCAGGGAAGCCATTCCAATTCAATCAAAGGATCTTAAGAGCAGAAAAGACTTATCCATATTAAGCATGATTTCTAATAATCAGAAGAACATATCCTTATAAGGAAAATCACATGTCAACACTTGAATGAAAAGGAGGAAAATAACAACTTTCAAGGGTGTTACATACATCGTCTAAGGTCGATAGGTTTATCCAAACAAGGGTGAATTGAATCCGGTATCCAAGGTATAGGATAAGGTTAGGAAACACAACGTAGGTTACATGTAGGAACGTTTAGGTATGTTCTAGTACACCAAAGGTAGGGTCAAGATAAACGATCACAACAATAGGCTAGGTAAGGTCATTAGGTCAAAAACACAGGTAATAGTGCCGCAAGGTATAGCGAACACATGAGGTCAAAGGTCACTAGTGATGGTTCAGGTCCGAATAGCGAGATCATGGAATGGGTAAGGCCAAGGTGGGGGTAAGATAATAAGGTGTCAACAGTGGATGCGAGGAGGTTAAATAAGGTGGTGGGACAGAGGTGAAGGTGTTATCCGTAAAATTGGCAAGGGCAATTTCGCGGGTAACCCATGCAAATTTTGTTCTAGTCCCCCTCTTGGGACCCCTCTACGTTCGGAATGTTCCAAAACCCTTTCTGGGAAATCTGGTTTTTCGAACTTAGCCATTTTTGTCTTTTTTTGGGTTAAGCGCACCTTTTTCTGTGCAACACAGCATAAATTTGTGCCCCCTTTATTTCCTTTGGCGCACCCTTTAACGTGTTACACACATTTTGTGCGCCTCCCCGTGTTGCGCCTTGCATCTTACATGCACCTGCGCCTTGTGTCGATAATATTTTTTGTTGCCGCCATTTTGGTGTGCCAAGGGCACACGTATTTCCATGTTGACAACACTTTTGGTGCGCTAAAGGCACACATAACTTCGTGTTAACATGCGTTTTGGTGTGCCATAGGGCGCAAGCTTTGCAATGTCGATAGGTGTTTTGATGCGCCACTTCAAAAAGTGGTTGGCACATTTATTACACCTTTGCCTATATATAGGTGCATCCGTCCCTATCACTTTCACAATTGAAACATGTGATTGATCTTTTTCCTCTGCACCTGTCAACATGCCTGTCATCCTCGTGTCGCGTTCGTGGACCAGTTTCACCTCTCACATTCTATATATTCCGGGTAAGTGGTCCTTATTGCTCTCATGTTTTATGTTTTGATTGTTGGTTGTTTGTTTGTGGGGTTGGATTGAATGATCTATGAAGCCATGAAACCCCCTTTGCTATTTTTTCTATCCTTCTCCCCCATGCACTTCCCCCCTCTTTCCAGATCTATTGGTAAAGAGGACTCTGCCTCAAAAAAAATCACTTGGGTCTCTTTATTACATCCTCTTCATCATCCAAGGAACCCTGCAGAAGAGGCTTAAACACATGTAACCCCTCCAGAGAAGGAACCAAGACTTAAAAAATTGATAAACTACATTTTTTATCCTTTAGCGCAATCGCTGCCCTTACAACATGAGGTACAATCATGCCAACGGCGCATCCGCCATGCTTGCTGCATAAAAAATAGTTACGCCCTCAAAGCGCACTTTCCTTGCTTGCAACACCCACTAACCCTGCGCCCTCTTGGTGCACCAAACTCATGTGTAACATTGCAAAAAATTGTGCCATTAGGTGCACCCTGCATCCATGCAACACCAACCATGCTTGCGCCAAGTATAAAACTATTAATGCGCAGGCGCATCCCCTATTACAGCAACATCATGTCATGCAGACCTCCCATGTGCTGCGCCAAGTTCCCTATTGCACATGAAAAGATGATGTTACACGCACTAAACCTACGCCCTTTGGTGCATCCTGTACCCATGTAACATGAAAAATATTTGTGCCCATTATAAAATGCACGTAAATGGCGCAGGCACACTTCCACTTGCAACAACAAAAATGTCATCTGCAGTATCCATGTGCCCTGCGCCCTTTGGCGCTGATTTGTCCCTTGTAGCACCCCTTTTCTGTGTGCCATACTATTTAACCTGCAATCTGTAGTGTTCATGCGCCCTGCGCCCTGATGCCTTAAAATTAATAACTCTTCCTTCTGTCAATACTTTAATGGAAGATCAAATAGCTAACATGACTCTTCTGCGTTGGGTTTCTCTTCTTCTCCTTGCAGATCAGCAACTGAGTTAGAACTACATATGTCTACATCAAGAAAGAGACCAACCAAATCTAAGGCAAAGCCAAACTTATAGAGGAAGAGATGAAGTATAAATATCAAAGGGTTAGGATGCCCGAATCCCAGGCAGAATGTGACCTGGACATAAGAGACTCTGAGCTCGGGCACATTGATATGGAATATTTTTGGGCCAAAACCCGGAGGGTCACAGGAAGTCCGTGGATGGACAAGCTAGTAGGCAGTGGCCTACATTTTTGGGGGATCCTGGTCAGTGCTGTGAATAATGAATTCATGATGGTAGTAGCCCGCTGCTACAACAAAGACACGAGGTGCGTCCTGAATGAGAAGGGTGAGGTCGTGATCAACCTCACTACCCCGACACTTCAAAATAATGCTTGGCATTCCTCACCACCGGCACTTTGTGGCCGTAAGCCAAGAAGATTGCACCAAGGCTTGGGAAGATAATGAAGACCAGTGTATGTAATTGATGAATGAGGTATACCTGAAAAACAAGAAGGTGGTGACCAGATGGCCACAAGTCATTCATCGCAGTGATTTCTCAGAGGAACTAAGTGATACCATCACGTTCCTAAGCAAGAGTATTTGGGCTTCCTGATGCCCACTACTTTCATAAATGGATGCTTAGATACCTGGAGACAATGAACAAGAATGTGCCAGATCAACGCTTTGAGTGGGCGGAGATCATAAGCAGCACTATATCCGAGCAGCTCCAACAACTCACCACAATGGGGAGGTTCTACATGAACTCCTACGTAGTTTATGCTGCAGCCTCGGAGAGAGATTATCCAGCGTTGATGAGGTGCGGGGTTTGGCCCCAAGTAAAAATATATGAATACTATCTAGAGCTGAAGCTGGAAAATAGTATTTCTCAGTTTACAAAGATTAACGATGCCTTCTTCTACGGCATCGTCTACCTTTTGAGGCCAAACATGACTCACGGTCGTACGACCAAGAGCATTGTTGCAGCAACAGAGAAGTGGGGGCCTTATTCACATAATTCCCCACCTTCACCTACCTAAGGGCAGCCAACTTCTTGGGGGAACCAACCAAATTGCCAAGATATGCTGGCCCCAAGCTGATCCTGTTGGAGCTATCAAGACAGCTCATAACCTACCACGAGAAGTGCTTGAAGAGAAAGAAGGGTGGAACTCCTTTCCCCCTCACAGTGGGCAGGTACACTTGTCTTTCCCACCACAAAGCCCGGGAGATGTTTGTAGAGCTGGAACTGCTCAATCTAAAGCACAACTTCCCGGAAAGGCCCACTTTCGACCCAAGGAATTGCCTTCCTAGGGCCAAACTCGATCCAATCCACATTCCATAGATCGAGGATATTTATATCGACCTGTATCATGAGGTCGAGCTCAGAAGGAAAGATCATTCCCGCTTGGCCTTGGCTGAAATCATCAAGACGTGCATAGCCATCATCCCAAAAGGTTATCAAACTGCTGATCAAGAAGTTGATCAGGTATATCTTGACACGGGTGGGGACGACTGGCCGTTTGTTGTGATCGACAGAACTAAAGCAGCCTCAAACGATAGAAGAAAGGGTCAAAGAAACTCTGCGGAGAACAGAGCACTGGTGTAGGATGAATGGTCTCATCTACCTCGGAGTTGATTTCACCACATCTCCATTGGGCAACGCACCTTCCAGACCAAAACATCTGCCAAAGAGAAAAGGTAAAGACAAGGAGGGTGAGTCAAGCTCTGCCCAAGAAGAGACTCCTGAGAGTCCCCTTCCGCCGTGCAAGAACAAGTTGTAACTCTAGTTTCTCCAGAGAAAGAAGTGGCCGAAGATGTTCCGATGGGCACATCCACTCAAGGATGTTGCCACTACTGCAACTGTTGAGGTCCCTTCTATCCCTTCTCCCTCTCCTCCTTCCCCTCCTCGAGTGACCCAAGTGACCATTCCTTTGGTCGTGTCCTCTCCCCCATCTTCTACTGTTCCCCCTTCCTCATCGTCCATCTTCTCTTCTCTCGCGGAGTTGTCCCCCACCATTTCTTCCCTCATCTCTCAGCTCCCTTCCATTTCCATGTCTACCTCCCCTGCATAGTATCTCTTCCTCCCGTGAGCACTTTCTCGGCCTCCCTCTCAATGCCACCTCCAAGTGTCTCCACGCATTTTCCTTCTACTACTACAGCTTGCTCCCTTTTCTATTTCCGGCCCCTCTCCCATAAGTCCAACATGGATCTCTCAGCACCTGAGCCAACAAAAGAGGAAAGTTCCCATTGCACCGATGGACTTCTCCGTCATCCCATCAAAGGGGGCCAAGAAGTAAAATCCTATAACCCGCTTCTCTCAGAGTGCGTCAGGAGAGAGAGTAATGGAGATAGCATACCCCAATCCTTTAAAGGATAAAAAGGATCTGTCTTTGATAGATTATACAGTGACCCAAGTCACAATGGGGACGTCTTTAGAAAGCCTTCAAGGAGAGGCCCTATCTGCAGTTGACGCCCTTTGCAAGAAGCTCCAGGAAGCAAAGGAAGAAAAGAGGCTGTTAAAGGAGAAAAATAAACATCTTCTCCACGCCTTGCAGAAAATGGGCAGTGCACCTCCTACAACTGCCGCCGAAACTCCTGAGCCTCTGAGCCAGGATAAGATTAATGAATACACCAAAATCGGCGAGCAGGGTATGGCAGTTTCCACCTGGAGGAAGCCAAATCCTCAAGGAAAGTGAGGGAGTAATCGCCAAGTTCACCAGTTTATATCAGAATATCAATCGGGCAAACAAAGAGCTCCAGGCGATAGCAGGACCCATCTCGAAGAGCTGGACCATGCCAGGATGTAGCATGAGACCTTTTAGAAAATGCTCGACTATTCAGTCGAAGATCTGGTCAAGTTCGGCGTCTTTGGTCACCCCAGAGCCCTCAACAAAATCCTTTCTACTCTGGATTACCGGGTCGATCAGTTGGAGTTCGTCCTAGAGAAGATTGACAAGATCAAGGAGGAAGCCCTGGATGCAATGCATCAAATGGAGAAAATTGTCCTGAGAATGTCTCCGGGCTTGCTCACTCCTTCTTTCACCTTAAGAAAGGTTGATGAAACTATTCGGATCTTCAAGGAGATCATTTCGCAGGGGACCAGAAGTCACTTTCGACGCCGAATCCATCAACAACCTGTTGGCCTGTCGTGACTTCATAGGGTACCTGATAGATGCAGAAAACGAATATTCCAAGCTCCTTAAAAGCTCACATGATGAGCGGGAGACTTGCGAGGCTATCAGTGATCGACACAAGGATCCTTCCCAGGATCAACTTCAACCCATGATCAGCAAGTTCATGGAATACCGTGCCCAATTCCACATCTCGTCACCTAAGCAGCAGCAAAAGTAGGATACCCCCTTTCAGCCGCGGGACGACAATGAATAGTTTCATTCTTCCCGACCTTTCTCCTTGTAATTATCTAAAGTATGTTGACACAAATGATGACATCATCCATGTTGCACCATGGGATGATGTCATCCACAAAGTTGTCAAAAGTCAACAAATGACTTTAGAATCTCTTGTAAGATATTTTTGTAATTAAGTGGTTGGTTTGTTTTTTGCCTTCTTTTCTTCTCTCCTTCTATATATACTTGAATACTTGTTGTATTCAAGTGTGGATACTTTTCAGATGAGAAATAGAAGTAGAAGAAAAGATTTTGAACTTTTTGTATCTAAACAAATATTAATACAATATTTAGACTTTGTGCTGAATACATGTGTTTTACATCAGACCTTTCTTATGTTAGATCTGTGTGATTGTTCTGTTGAATCTACTTCTACTTTGTTGTCATTTATTCATCAGTATTGCTTTATTCATCTATGCAAAGTAGGTTTGGCTCTGTATACTACCAACCCAAATCATAGACCTTCTGACCTTTCTACTTTGGAATTCATTTCTTTTCTCCCTTCAGATCTTTCCTATCTCCCCACCTCATTTCTTTCCCTTCTTTTACAGTTGGAAATACCTCTACTGGGATGAGATCCCAACCCCCAAAGGTAGAATATTGTGAGACTTGCACAAGATTCCTGCTAGTAGAATAGCAATAAACCAGTTTCACTTTGCTGACTCAAAGAGGGGCTATGCCCTGCACACTGTTGGCTCATCTATCCATAGATCTATCCACCCGACAGATTTTCGAACCAACAGTTTTTGGCGACTCACTGGGGATCGAACAGATCTATCAGATCTATGATAGTGGTATGATAGAAAATCAAGTAAAAATCAGAAAAATCATTACCTGTTTGCAAATCTGAACTTTTTGCTTAAAATCCAAAATTTTTGCAAAATACTCCAAATTGAAAATTTTCTTTTGAGATCCATAGATCTGGTCTAGTTAGAGATCTTTAGTTCACTGAGTTTTTACAAAAATCTGTATTTTTCCATAGATCTGAGTTTTTGACAGTTTACCAAAATTTTCAAACTCTTTGAAAAGTCAACTCTAGATCTAAAAATCAGCTTACTAAGTTTTACCATCATTTTATCCTTGTTAATCAAACAAATAAACCGCAATCGGTTTTCAAGAGGAGGATAAAATTTAAATATTCAGAAAAGTACATGCTGCTGATTTTGTCAGAATAATCAGAAAATCAGCAGGTACAACCAAAAAGAGTTCTTAAATCTGCTCCAAAAATTACAGATCTGGAAGGTACACTGGCGGGTGAACCATTTACTCATAGCAGGAGAGCTCGTGCAGAGAAGTTGATCTTACCTTCGACCTACTTCAAAGGCACAACTTCAGTGTAACACCGCTCGCTTCTCATCACTGAGCTCAGCCAACCGGTCATCCAGGAGTGTCTCACCTCCACGAAGGAAGCATCTCTCATCGGGAACATCTACATCACTTTGTAGTGCCTTGCTGCTCAGTGGAACTATGCCTGCCCGCACGTTCTTTTTCCGGCCATCCAAATGGTAGTACCATGGGGAAATGCTATGGGCCCCCTGGCTTTGCCGCATCCTGTTCACGTGCTCCCACATGGAAACCGAAAGAATTTTCCCAAATTTGATGGGAGCGGAAACCAAAGCATGATTCACACATATCTGCATTCATCATGTCATGCAGTATTTTGGATGTGACCCATGAAGATGTGTCGGTTCACCTTTTTCTGGAAACCTTGCAAGGGCCCGCAGCACAGAATGGTTTCAGCATTTGCCGGCCGGATCTATTACTAGTTGGGCCACCTTACGGGCTGCATTTGAAGACAGGTATAAGCCTTCCGAAGACGTGTTCGCATGTTTATCAAAGATCACTCACCTAAAGAAGGAGGTCAATGAAACTATGTGTGACTTCATCCCTGTTTCAATTCACTGATCAACCGTGTTCCGCCTACCATGCTTCCAACACCGGAAAATCAGAAGTGTTTCTTCGTAAATGCTATGAGCTCGAAAGTAAGTTTCTTACTCCTGCAAGAACAAGTAGCTACCTTGATTCTCACCCAGGCTGCTGCCATCCGAATCAAAGATAACTTGCTAATATCTAGCTGAATTAAAAGAGAATCATCCAAGCTTAAAGCTTCGAGCCCTTCTCCCACTACTTCATCTGATCCGACATTTCAAAAGATGGCGAATGACTTGCTCACATTAAAGAAGTAGTTAGCCCAAGCTTCCCCTAGTTCCTCATACTAGGATATTCCACGAAGAACTTTCACTCCCAACAACGTCCCACATAGGCCGCGTTTGCCTGCAACTGCTCCACGGTTGGCACTTGAGGCTCCTCCGGTCAACGCTTTAGCCGAAATCGAAGAAGAAGAGAAAATTATGAAGAACCTTCGTCTCAAGGTGAAGATGATCAAGATGTCGGTGAGCCGACTGGTGACTCTACTATCGGGTATATGGAATTTGATGAGGAAGAATCTGATGAAGAAGAGGGTACCCAAGGATATGCAAGCGGACAATCATATGTTGTTTTTACCCATTCGCAAGGAAAGGAAGCAGAGGTGGCTGCCCATATGTAGAAAGAGAAGGCCGCATCATCCACACCCCAACTATTGCTAAAAGAGGTAATCCTCTTCCTGCTCAACCCCCTATTAAGTCTTTTACAAAGAAATATTTTCCTCCCATCTCTCCTCCAAATCAGCCTTCTTCTATTTCCATGAAGGCCAGTAACCTTACCCTACCACCGCGAAATGAAGGACTCATTCCTCCATCAACGCAGCCCTTGGCCATGTTTGACATAATTGACCATGCTAAAAAGACCAAGATCCAAATGTCTGAAGCCGAGTACCTTTCACATCAAACCCAAACAACTTGTAAGGTTGATAAATACATCCAAAGTTAGGCTGTCATAACTAATCAGGTTTCCCCAAAAGGAATCCTTTCCACCCCTCCTTCATCCCGCATAAACTTTGCCTCGACTTCCGCATCAAGCAAGATAGAACCTTTCTACCTCTCCCTCCTAATCAATGGCCACAAACTAAGCAACTGCATAATTGATTCTGGAGCTTCCGATAATGTCATGCCGGCAAAAGTCACCCATGCTCTGGGCCTCACCCTTACCAAGCCTTTTGGCTGATGTTATTCCTTGGAAACCAAGCAAGTTCCGCTGATCGGTCAAATCAAGGACGCGTAATTTGCATTTGCAGCATTCCGGAGAAAAGGGTAAAAATGACCGTCCTTGTTGCCGATATTCCAGCAGCCTATGGAATTCTGCTAGGAAGGAGTTTTTGCAGTGAAGTTGGTGGGGAGATTCATATGGACTAGTCTAAGGCTAGGATCCCCGTCAAAGGTGTAATGCAAACTTTGGAGCCTGAATCGCAAAAGAAGTACCTGGTTACTAACTCCGATGACCCTAAAGCCCAAATTCTCTTCGAATCATCAGGGATGGGAAACTATTTCTTGTCTACCGAGTCTGAAAAATGGATGTCCTCATCCAAGAAGAGGATCTTAACAAGATCTGGACTTTGCAGTTTGATGGCAGCTACACGACTAGTGGGTGTGGCACTGGCGCCATACTAATATCTCCGAAGAGGAGGTTATTCCTCTCTCTTTCAAGTTACAATTTTTCAACACAAATAATACTACTGAGTATGAATCTCTGCTACTTGGCATGCAAGCCACAAAGGAAAGAGGGATCAAGAATCTAAAGGTACAAGGTGATGCAGAGCTGGTGTAAATCAAGTTAAAAGGATATACCAAGTGAAGAATGAAAGGCTCAGACATTACCGCAATGCGGTGTGGGACAACATCGAGGAGTTTGACACTTTTTCAATAAAAGCCATCCCAAGAGCTCATAATGACATGGCCGATTCATTGGCCATTTCAGCATCCCTCATGCTCCCTCACCCAGGTTTGAAAACAAACAAATATACCATTGAGGTGGTTTTCGCCCAAGCGTGCCGGACAATTCTCAGCATTGGCAAGTATTCAACAATGACAATCAACTCATTGCCTTTCTAGAAAAGGTGGAAAATTTTAGTGAACTTCATTTTGAAGGATCCACTTCTACATGCCGCATGAATCAGTTACCGATCAAAATGAAGAATCAAAAGGAAGCGATGGCATATGTCAGCTCAAAGGAAATAAAATTCCAAAAGGTTTGGTTTCTCTAGAGCGTTTGTTCGATAGGCATGATCATTTTGTAAAAAAGAAAAGGTGAGATGATCCTGGCTCCTCCCCAGAAACCGAACCGGTCAATTTAGGTTCGGTTGACATCCGCAGTTTGTAAACATTGGAAAATGTTGCACACCTGAAGAGAAGGAAGTTTGTCAAACTGCTGAAGAAATACATGGATGTATTGGCATGGTCCTACGCGATCTAAAGTCTTTTAAGCCGAAGGACGTCCAACATGACATCCCATTGAAAGAGGACATCAAACCCTTTCGCCAGAAGTAGAGACATTATAACCCTAAGATCTCAGGTACTATCCAGGCTGAAATTCAAAAAATGCTGGACGCACGGATCATTTTTCCTATCCATCACAGTACTTGGGTGGCAAACATTGTGCCAGTACGTAAGAAGAATGGTGAGATACGCATCTGCGTAGATTTTCGCAACCTGAATCAGGTGTCCTTGAAGGACAACTACCCACTTCCCATAATGGATCAGGTTCTGCAAGCAGTAACTGGATCAGAAATGTTGTCCATGCTTGATGGTTTTTCTGGCTACAATCAGATTGAAGTCTCACCTGAAGACCAATTTAAAACAGCATTCACTACCCCTTGGGGTACGTTTTCTTATAGCAGAATGCCTTTTGGTTTGACCAACGTTGGTGCCACCTTTCAGCGAGCAATGGACTTTGCGTTCAAAGGTATGATGGGGAAGGTCATCGTAGTCTATTTAGATGACTTAACTGTGTTCTCCAAATAGTGAAATGATCATTGTGATCATTTGGAGCAAGTATTGATTAGATGCCGAGAGCACGGATCTCCCTGAATCTGAAAAAGTCCATTTTTGAGTCACAGAGGGAAAATTGTTGGGACATGTTGTTAGCAAAGAAGGGACGAAGATAGATACTGAAAGAGTTAAGGCTATTCAGAGCCTTACTTTACCTACAAGCAAGACCGTGTTCACTCCTTCGGAAAAGTGAATTTTCTCAGGTGCTTTGTTCCCGACTTTGCTGAAAAGACTCGCCATATATTAGACATGATGAAAGGGTCACCAACTTTCCGATGGAGTGAAGAAGGGAAGAAGTCATTTGAGGAAATAAAAGCCTCCATCGCTCATGCGCCAGTCCTGGTATGTCCCGATTTCTCCAAGGATTTTATTATGTATAGCTATGCATCTGAGCACACTGTGTCGGCCATCCTAATGCAAAGGAATTCTCAAAATGTTGAATCCCCGATTGCGTTTATGAGCTCTCCTCTCAAGCCTCACGAATTAAAAATGACCCAGTTAGAGAAACATGCCTTCGCCGTTGTCAAAGCAGTTAAGAACTTCAGGTATTACATTCTAAACTCTCATACGGTGGTTCTAGTTCCTGACACGGCAGTAAAGTCTATCTTAACTCAACAGGAGTTAGGAAGTTTGTGAGGAAATTGGATTGCAAAAGTCCAAGAGTATGATCTGGATATAAAACCAACCAAGTTAGTAAGAGGCAAAGGCCTATGTCAACTTATGGCTGAAAACCAAGATTCAAGAAGTTTTCGGAAGAAAAGATGATTGCACCCATGGAGCACAAAGCCAGCTGGAGAAACCCGATTCACTGCCTATGGTCCTATTTGTCGCAACCAGTGATGAGTGGTATTCCGATATTGCTTTCTTTCTCACCTATGGTGAATGCCCAGCTCATCTAACTACAAAGGAGAAGCGCGCTATAAAGCTCAGAGCAGCCAGATATATCATCTGGGATGACGGTTTATACAAACGTGGAATAGATGGCATCTTCTTGTGATGTGTTGACAAGCCACAACAGTGAAGTTACTTGAGAGTTTTCATGATTCGGCCTGTGGGGCCATTTCTCCTCTTCCGTGATGGCGCACAAGATCATCCGGGCAGGTACTATTGGCCGATGCTTTTCCAAGATACAACCACCTAGGTAGCAAAGTGTGAGCCTTGCCAGCAGTTTGTCGGCAAGCCCAAATTGGCTGCTTTTCCCCTCAGGCCGGTCATTACGATTTAACCATTCAAGCAAAGGGGGAATTGATTTTATGGTGCACTCAATCCCCAATCGAGTGCCGGACATAGTTATGTCCTGACAGCAACAGATTACTTCACGAAATGGGTGGAAGCCATACCTGTCAAACATGCCACTTCCGAGGTTGTTTGCAGTTTCATCAAAGAAAATATCATTGTCAGGTTTGGCATTCCAAACAAGATTGTTGCTGATAACGCTTCCAACTTCTCCTCACGAGAAGTTGTTGGTTTTTGCTATGAATACGGAATAACTCTGGCTCACGCCTCAGATTATTACCCTCAGGGAAATGGTCAGGCAGAATCCAGTAATAAAAACTTAGTAACCATCATACGAAAGCTAGTGGATGAGAATCAACGAATGTGGCACAAGTCATTATACGACGCTTTGTGGGCGGACCGCATCACTCCCAAGAGGTCTCTCGGCATGTCACCTTTTCAAGTGTTATATGGCACCGATGCCGAGCTTCCCATTTCTGTGGAACTCCCTGCTCTGTGCTTGGCACGAGCAATCGAAGATGAGACTTTCCAAAATTCCTTGAAAAGAGGATCATGTATCTAGCAGAGCTCGAAGAAAAGAGAGTAAGAGTGGTCGACAGGATCACCGAACATCAGAATCAGGTCAAGAGATTGTTCGATAAAAAAGCTAAGCAAAGAGAGTACCAGGTGGGAGACCTCATCCTTTTGTGGGACAAACGAAGAGAGCCAAAGGGCATGCACATGGAAAATTTGATTCCCTATGGAGGGACCTTTCAAGATCAAGCAGCTCAATGGAGAGAATAGCTTCTATCTCTCGTATCCGGACGGAACTGGACTCCCGCTTCCCTATAGCGGGCAGCATCTGAAAATCTTCAGGAAGTAGAGCTTGCTCTCTTCTTTGTACAGTTTGCTTCAGTTGTGTGTTTGTTTTTGTCGTGTGTTTTCTTTTGTTGGTTGTGTGTTTCCCTTTTCGGTCACCCTTGTTTTTGACTCTGTAACCCAATGGATAGGCACGTGTGGATCTGGGATTCTCTACCCCTGAGTTCCATTCAGAGATAGTCCCTAGAAAGAGCCAGCTGTTATCCCGTAAAATTGGCAAGGGCAATTTTAAGGTAACCCATGAAAATTTTGTTCTGGTCCCTCATCAGGGACCCCTCTGCGTTGGAACGTTGCAAAACCCTTTCCCGGAAATCTAGTTTTCCGAACTTAGCCATTTTTGGTCTTTTTTGGGTTGGGTGCACCTTTTGTCTGTGCAACACAGAGTAAATCTGCGCCCCCTTCATTTCCTTTGGCGCACCCTTTGACGTGTTAACACACATTTTGGTGTGCCTCCCCGTGTTGCACCTTTCTTGCATGCGCCAAGGCGCATGCGCCTTCGTGTCAACAATATTTTTGTTGCGCCACATTTTGGTGCACCAAGGGGCACATGTATTTCCGTGTTGACAACACTTTTGGTGCACTAAAAGGCACATAACTTCACGTGTTAACATGCATTTTGGTGCACCACAGGGCACAAGCTTTGCAATGTCGACAGGTGTTTTGATGCGCCACTTCAAAAAGTGGTTGGCACATTTATTACACCTTTGCCTATATATAGGCGCATCCGCCCTGTCACTTTCACAATTAAAACACGTGATTGATCTTTTTCCTCTGCACCTGTCAGCACGCCTGTCATCCTCGTGTCGCGTTCGTGGACCCAGTTTCACCTCTCACATTCTATATATTCCGGGTAAGTGGTCCTTATTGCTCTCATGTTTTATGTTTTGATTGTTGGTTGTTTGTTTGTGGGGTTGGATAGAATGATCTGTGAAGCCATGAAACCCCCTTTGTTGTTTTTGCTATCCTTCTCCCCATGCACTTCCCCCTCTTTCCAGATCTGCTGGTAAAGAGGACTCTGCCAAAAAAAATCACTTGGGTCTCTTTATTACATCCTCTTCATCATCCAAGGAACCCTGTCAGAAGAGGCTTAAACACATGTAATCCCTCCAGAGAAGGAAACAAAGACTTAAAAAATTGATAACTACATTTTTTCCTTTGGCGCAACAATCGCCACCCTTGCAACATAATGCACAGTCGTGCCAATGGCGCATCCGCCATGCTTGCTGCATAAAAAATAGTTGCGCCCTCAAAGCGCACTTTCCTTTCGCAACACCCACTAACCCTACGCCCTCTTGGTGCACCAAACTCATGTGTAACATTGCAAAAACTTGCGCCATTGGCGCACCCTACATCCATGCAACACCAACCTTACTTGCGCCAAGTATAAAACTATTAATGGCGCAGGCGCATCCCCTATTACAACAACATCATGTCATGTCAGAGACTCTCCCATGTGCGCATGCCAAGTTCCCTATTGTGCATGTTACAAAAGATGATGTTACACGCACTAAACCTGCGCCCTTTGGCACATCCTGTACCTGTAACATGAAAAATATTTGCGCCCATTATAAAATGCACGTAAATGGCGCAGGCACACTTCCGCTTGCAACAACAAAAATGTCATCTGCAATATCCATGCGCCCTGCGCCCTTTGGCGCTGATTTGTCCTCAGTAGCACCTTTTTCGTGTGCCATACTATTTAACCTCGCTAGCTCGTAGTGTTCATGCCCCGCGCCCGATGCCTTAAAATTAATAACTCTTCCTTCTGTCAATACTTTAATGGAAGATCAAACAGCTAACATGACTCTTCTGTGTTGGGTTTCACTTCTTCTCTTGCAGATCAGCAACTGAGTTCAGAACTACATATGTCTACATCAAGCAAGAGACCAACCAAATCTAAGGGCAAAGCCAAACTTACAGAGGAAGAGATGAAGTATAAATATCAAAGGGTCAGGATGCCCGAATCCCAGGCAGAATGTGACCTGGACATAAGAGACTCTGAGCTCGGGCACATTGATATGGAAGATTTCTGGGCCAAAACCTGGAGGGTCACAGGAAGTCATGGATGGACAAGCTGGTAGGCAGTGGCCTACATTTTGTTAGGGGGATCCTGGTCAGTGCTGTGAATAACGAATTCATGATGGTAGTAGCCCGCTGCTACAACAAAGACATGAGGTGCGTCCTGAATGAGAAGGGTGAGGTCGTGATCAACCTCACTGCCCGGCACTTTGAAATAATGCTTGGCATTCCTCACCACCAGCACTTTGTGGCCGTAAGCCAAGAAGATTGCACCAAGGCTTGGGAAGATAATGAAGACCAGTGTATGTAATTGATGAATGAGGTATACCTGAAAAACAAGAAGGTGGTGACTAGATGGCCACAAGTCATTCATCGCAGTGATTTCTCAGAGGAACTAAGTGATACCATCACGTTCCTAAGCAGTATTTGGGCTTCCTGATGCCCACTACTTTCATAAATGGATGCTTAGATACCTGGAGACAATGAACAAGAATGTGCCAGATCAACGCTTTGAGTGGGCGGAGATCATAAGCAACACTATATCCGAGCAAGCTCCAATAACTCACCACAATGGGGAGGTTCTACATGAACTCCTACGTAGTTTATGCTGCAGCCTCAGAGAGAGATTATCCAGCGTTGATGATGGTGGGGTTTGGCCCCAAGTAAAAATATATGAATACTATCCAGAGTGAAGCTGGAAAATAGTATTTCTAGTTTACAAAGATTAACGATGCCTTTCTTCTATGGCATCGTCTGCCTTTTGAGGCCAAACATGACTCACGGTCATACGACCAAGAGCATTGTTGCAGCAACAGAGAAGTGGGGGGCCTTATTCACGCAATTCCCCACCTTCACCTACCTAAGGGCAGCCAACTTCTTGGGGAACCAACCAAATTCCAAGAGATATGCCGGCCCCAAGCTGATCCTGTTGGAGCTATCAAGACAGCTCATAACCTACCACGAGAAGTGCTTGAAGAGAAAGAAGGGTGGAACTCCTTTCCCCCTCACAGTGGGTAGGTACACTTGTCTTTCCCACCACAAAGCCCGAGATGTTTGCAGAGCTGGAACTGCTCAATCTAAAGCACAACTTCCCGGCAAGGCCCACTTTCGACCCAAGGAATTGCCTTCCCAGGGCCAAACTCGATCCAATCCACATTCCGTAGATCGAGGATATTTATATCGACCTGTATCATGAGGTCGAGCTCAGAAGGAAAGATCATTCCCGCTTGGCCTTGGCTGAAATCATCAAGACGGCGTAGCCATCATCCCAAAAGGTTATCAAACTGCTGATCAAGAAGTTGATCAGGTATATCTTGACAAGGTGGGGACGACTGGCCATTTTGCTGTGATCGATAGAACTAAAGCACCTCAAACGATAGAAGAAAGGGTCAAAGAAACTCTATGGAGAACAGAGCACTGGTGCAGATGAATGGTCTCATCTACCTCGGAGTTGATTTCACCACATCTCCATTGGGCAACGCACCTTCCAGACCAAAACATCTACCAAAGAGCAAAGGTAAAGACAAGGAGGGTGAGTCAAGCTCTACCCAAGAAGAGACTCCTGAGAGTCCCCCTTCCGCCGCACAAGAACAAGTTGTAACTCTGGTTTCTCCAGAGAAAGAAGTGGCCGAAGATGTTCCGATGGGCACATCCACTCAGGATGTTGCCACTACTGCAACTGTTGAGGTCCCTTCTATCCCTTCTCCCTCTCCTCCTTCCCCTCCTCGAGTGACCCAAGTGACCATTCCTTTGGTCGTGTCCTCTCCCCCATCTTCTACTATTCCCCCTTCCTCATCGTCCATCTTCTCTTCTCTCGCGGAGCTGTCCCCCACCATTTCTTCCCTCATCTCTCAGCTCCCTTCTGTTTCCATGTCTACCTCCCCTGCAGTAGATCTCTTCCTCCCGTGAGCACTTTCTCGGCCTCCCTCTCAATGCCGCCTCCAAGTGTCTCCACGCATTTTCCTTCTACTACTGCAGCTGCTCCCTTTTCTATTTCCGGCCCCTCTCCCATAAGTCCAGCATGGATCTCTCAGCACCTGAGCCAACAAAAGAGGAAATTTCCCATCGCACCGATGGACTTCTCTCATCATCCCATCAAAGGGGGCCAAGAAGCAAAAGCCTATAACCCGCTTCTCTCAGAGTGCGTCAGGAGAGAGAGTAATGGAGATAGCATACCCCAATCCTTTAAAGGATAAAAAGGATCTGTCTTCGACAGATTATACAGTGACCCAAGTCACAATGGGGACATCTTCAGAAAGCCTTCAAGGAGAGGCCCTATCTGTAGTTGACACCCTTTGCAAGAAGCTCCAGGAAGCAAAGGAAGAAAAGAGGCTGTTAAAGGAGCAAAATAAACATCTTCTCCACGCCTTGCAGAAAATGGGCAGTGCACCTCCTACAACTGCCGCCGAAACTCCTGAGCCTCTGAGCCAGGATAAGATTAATGAATACGCCAAAATTAGTGAGCAAGGTATGGTAGTTTCCACTGGAGGAGCCAAATCCTCAAGGAAAGTGAGGGAGTAATCGCCAAGTTCACCAGTTTATATCAGAATATCAATCGGGTGAACAAAGAGCTCCAGGCGATAGCAGGACCCATCTCAAGAGCTGGACCATGCCAGGATGCAGCATGAGACCTTTCAGAAAATGCTTGACTGTTCAGTCAAAGATCTGGTCAAGTTCGGCATCTTTGGTCACCCCAGAGCCCTCAACAAAATCCTTTCTACTCTGGATTACCGGGTCGATCAGTTGGAGTTTGTCCTGGAGAAGATTGACAAGATCAAGGAGGAAGCCCTGGATGTAATGCATCAAATGGAGAAAATTGTCCTGAGAATGTCTCCGGCTTGCTCACTCCTTCTTTCACCTTAAGAAAGGTTGATGAAACTATTCGGATCTTCAAGGAGATCGTTTTCGCAAGGGCTGGGACCAGAAGTCACTTTCGACGCCGAATCCATCAACAACCTGTTGGCCTATCGTGACTTCATGGGTACCTGATAGATGCAGAAAATGAATATTCCAAGCTCCCAGAAAAGCTCACAGACGAGCGGGAGACTTGCGAGGCTATCAGTGATCGACACAAGGATCCTTCCCAGGATCAACTTCAACCCATGATCAGCAAGTTCATGGAATACCGTGCCCAGTTCCACATCTCGTCACCTGAGCAAGCAAAGCAAAAGCAGGATACCCCCTTTCAGCCATGGGACGACGATGAATAGTTTCATTCTTCCCGACCTTCTCCTTGTAATTATCTAAAGTATGTTGACACAAATGATGACATCATCCATGTTGCACCATGGGATGATGTCATCCACAAAGTTGTCAAAAGTCAACAAATGACTTTAGAATCTCTTGTAAGATATTTTTGTAATTAAGTGGTTGGTTTGTTTTTGCCTTCTTTTCTTCTCTCTTCTATATATACTTGAATACTTGTTGTATTCAAGGGTGGATACTTTTCAGATGAGAAATAGAAGTAGGAAGAAAAGATTTTGAACTTTTTGTAACAGAAACAAATATTAATACAATATTTAGACTTTGTGTTGAATACATGTGTTTTACATCAGACCTTTCTTATGTTAGATCTGTGTGATTGTTCTGTTGAATCTACTTCTACTTTGTTGTCATTTATTCATCAGTATTGCTTTATTTGTCTATGCAAAGTAGGTTCGGCTCTGTATACTACCAACCCAAATCATAGACCCCCTTCTTTTACAGTTTGAAATACCTCTACCGGGATGAGATAACCCCTAAAGGTAGAATATTTTGAGACTTGCACAAGATTCCTTTGGTAGAATATCAATAAACCGGTTTCTCTTCGACTCAAAGAGGGGCTATACCCTAGACACACGTTGGCTCGTCTGTCTCATAGATCTGTCCACCCAACATGATTTTCAAACCAATAGAAGGGAAAGTGGTCTAGGTAGGAGGCAAAAGAAAAAGGAGGTAAGGAAAATGAGGTAAATGTGAGGGAAATGAGTACATAGGGTAACCTACATTAGTCAGTATGAACTAGTGACGGTGTAGGGGAAATGATGACGAGTAGCAGTCTAGGGCATTAGATCGGAAGTGGTCAAGGGTTAACCGACGTTGATTATGTTAGGTAGGTTATAAAAAGTGGAAAACCCATGTTTTAAAATTCATTTGTGCATTGTTAAGAAGAAGAAAAGGACAAAAAGAGAGAAAAGAGGAAGAGGTCAAAAGAGTATGGTAGAGAGATTGGTTGGCAAGCCACATAGGTGAGATTGATTGGGCGAGAGGTGGGACCACAAGATCAGGTGGCACAATTCATGTGGCTGAGGATTGGTTGTTCTTGGCTTGATGGCAGAGGTAGGAGAGGGGTCAGGTGGTCCACCCGTATAGTGGCTAGATATACCACAATGGCGTCGACAGAGGGATGAGGTAAGCTCCACACCATAGCTTAATGATTTGATTGATTAAGTAGGTTAAAATATGGGTTGTAATAAAAACGTGGGGGAGGTTTTGAATTTTGGATTGGGGAGGTTGGAATGCAGGTCAATAGGAATGGGAAGGGAAGTAGGAAAGGTTTAAGTAGGTTTGGTTGGGTAGTTAGGTTGATTTGGTCAAAAATTAAAAAATGTGGTCGGGGTTTCGATGTCGTTCAAAGACCACCAGTGGTATCGGGCGTTGGTCACTTTGTCGGCCAATGTCGGTCATGTAGAAGTAGCATTCATCACAACACAAGTAGTGATGGTAGTTAAAGGCTACCGGTGATGGTTATGGGTAACCAGAGTTGGTGTGAAAATAAGGAAATGGGGCCAGAAATAGGCAAAAATGGGTTAGCGGTGGAAATGGATGGGCAATGGGTAGGGTAAGATATGTAAAGGTGTGGGTTAAGAGAGAGGGGATGGGTTGTGGGTGGGTTGGGTAAGGATTAGGGTAGAGGGTTTCGGGAAGAATAGGTGGTTTGGGGGTGAACACAGGGTAAGTTGGGAAAGTGTATTAATACATAGTGTTGGTTGGATGTAGGCCCGAGATGAGCTACGAGATGAGGGACCGAGAGCCACTTATATTGCTAGAGCTGCATGAGTAGGTGAATTTCAAGGAGTGGAGTCTTATTGATGATGTCGGCTGATTGGGATCCATTGTTATGGGTGGGTTGTGAGAGAGCAGAGTCTTATGATTGCACTCATCAAGAGATGGGATTCTGTGACCAACACCTTCCACTTACTGACAGGGGAGGAGCAGACTATGGACCATCACACAGATGATGTGGGGGTGACAAATGGATATAGGTAGTGGTGGGTGGTACAGAGGTAGGGTCAGGTAGGGACATTCGGGAGGTAGGGGTCACAAGTACAAGCTGAGAGGCTAGAGCTGTAGATATAGGTAGAGAGGTGAGAGCCTCAGGTACAGGTACAGGAGGAGGAGCCCAAGCTATAGAAATTAGTAGATGGTGTGGTGAGACCACCACGTATAGTCTTGAGTGATCGAGACACAATATTACACATATAGTACTAAGAGTGTAGGTGGCTGGCGAGCCCAAAGGAGAGAGCATAGAACATCTATCGTCGGTGCATGGGGTCAACATCGATGTCGGGCTGTCTAGTGGTAGATTGAGAGTAGTGAGCCACCACTCCGAGTCAAAGGGGATTGTTGACACTACATATGAGGTAGATATGTTATAGCAGATGTGAGATAGTATATCACCTATTTTTGTATTGTTGGATTTTAGATGTATACCAGCCTGCGAGCCAAAGAGATATTGTATTTATTTTTGTACATGATATCGGCTGCGAGCTGAAGACATTTTTGTATTGGATAGCGGCCTGTGAGCCGATGATGATTATTTTGGAGATACACATTTATGTGATACGGGTGTACATTGTATTGATACACACATGTATATATGAGGAGATAGATGATATTCAAGTGATGCTGTTGTGATGTGTATGAGTTTTACTTTATTATGATATGGATGGAAAATAGATGAGCTAGGCATGATAGAGTTAGGTCATATGTAGGGATTAAATTAGGTTGGTTTAGGCATGGATTGAGTCAGGTTGGTTTAGGCATGGATCGAGTTAGGTCAATTTAGGCATGGATCGAGTCAGGTTGGTTTAGGCATGGATCGAGTCAGGTTGGTTTAGGCATGGATCGAGTCAGGTCGGTTTAGGCATGGATTGAGTTAGGATTTAGGCATGGATCGAGTTAGGTCGGTTTAGGCATGGATCAAGTCAGGTGATAGCATGGTTGAGTTAGGTTGAGTTTAGGTATGGATGTTCATTTCAGTATTTTGATAAAAAAATGGCAATATAAATGCATGAGATAGTGTAAAATGTGGAAAATGTTGGTTATGTATGAAAATGTGAAATAATATAAGTGGTAAAAGTTATGTGGTATATGGTTTAGATGTCAAGGTTTTTGAGATGAATAGGAAATCAGGTAAAAGTGGGGAAAATGGTTAGGGTAAAGAGTGGTCGAGCTAACCTTCTAGGGCCCCATGCCTGGAAGTGCTTACCTACATAGTCCCGGTGAAAAGGGACCTCAGATCAATGTAGTTCTCCCATAAGCTAGGGAAGAAGATGAAAATGAGTTGGTAGGTTTGTGGTCATGTTGTGGGTTTGGGTTTAATAGGTGGGGGTAGATGATAGTAAAAATGTTGTAGGTGAGGGTGACTATGGTGAAAGGGGAGGATGACCCCAAAGGAAGTGTCGAGGACTAAGTCTGTATAAGAAGATCAAAAGGTAATGAAGAAGATAAAAGATAAGAGGGGTAAGAAAGCCACCCGATTGGCAAGGATCAAAACGTATGAAACACATCTATAGATAGGATAATGAATGTAAGACCCTAAAGACATTACATGATTGATAATTCTAAGAGTGAAGAATAGTCACATGATCACCAAATGTCATAGGTTGTGAGGTCCCTTGAGGGTATGAGGTGAAAAGACAATGGGTAAGGAGGTGAAGTAATTGGGTCATAAAATGGGAAGTAGAATGCCTTGGGCAATAGAGCCAAGATCACAATAGGCAAAGTCCATGATGAAAAATCTTGTTTTTCTTTTTTTTTTCTTTTGGAGATAGATGATTGATCGATGGGAAGTCTATATGGGATGAATATATGTCTCCTTGAGGTCTTCGCAAAGTTGATCAATGCGGGAAGCTTCTGAATTTTGATTTTTGAGAAAATAGTCTTCTTTTTGGAAAACTATGTAGAGAGTTGTGAGCTTTTTATAGCTTGTCCTTGAGGGAGCAGTCTACTTATAGAAAAAATTGAAGGTGGAAGATGTCCTTTTGAGGGATTCATCTTTTATATTGGAAGTTTGACTCAAGGAGTTGATCCCTTATTTTGGAAGATGTCCTTCTGAGGGATTCATCTTTTTTTTGGATTTTAAGTCATGGATGAGACTATAATGAAGCATTTGGTTCTTGTTGAGAAGGCAAGGGTGAATGACCATGGGATCTCATCTAAAAGAAGATGAAAAGTATCCATGAGAATCATGCCATGTGTGCAGAGCCGTGGTGCACATATTTAAGATAAGGCAAAAGGGTGACGGGTAATCACATGATTCTTGTTTAATCATTAGGGAGATGGATGGAGTGGATAGCACTCAAGGATGAGCATGAAGCAGTAAAAGAGACATAGGGTGAGGTAGGAAAATGAGTCAACAATAGCATGGTCAAAGATGTAATACATTAAGGGGCTTAGGTTCAAGTTTACCCTCAGCGAGGACAAACGATAGGCACCGATCCATAGGTATGAGTTACGATGTATGGTCAAGACAATTAGGAGAAAATTTTCCCCGTTTACTTTTTTCTACTTTGGTTACATGTTGATTTTATTTCAAAACAAGGTCACCGACTTGGAAGGTTCATTCATGAACATGTTTTTCATAAGCACATTTGATACGTTGTTGATAAACTTGAAGGTGATCCAGAGTGTTAAGATGACGTTTGTCTAATAACTCTAGTTGTGCTAAGCGGTCCTGACGAAAGTCATCATCAGTAAGCATGTCATGGAGAGAAATGTGAAGTGAGGGGATCTAGACTTTAAGAGGTAGAACAACCTCGGTACCGTAGACTAGTGAAAAGGGTGTAGCCATGCAGTGGAAGTGCGAATACTAGTGCGGTATGCCCATAGAGCAAAAGGAATGTGCATATGCCAATCCTTCCCAGTATCATCAACCACTTTCATGAGAATTTTATTGAGGGTTTTGTTAGTGGATTCGGCTTGGCCATTGGTTTGTGGGTAATAAGGTGAGGAGAAACTAAGCTGAATTCGAAGGCGTCAAAATTTTTGCAGTGTTTTGTTTTTAATTGTTTTCCATTATCAGTGATGAGGTGATGAGGGACACCAAAGTGAAAAATGATGTGATGGTTAATGAACTCACATATTTTCTCTTAGCTTTCGTGGAGATGAGTGGTATGGCTTCTACCCATTTTGTGTAGTATTGGTAGTGGTTATGATCCATTGATGGCGTTGGGAAGAATGAGGATTGATTTCTTTGACAAGATCCAAACCCCATTGAGAGAAGGGCCAAAGGTCACGAGTGACCTGTAAGGCATGACTGGGTGTATGATGAAGGTTGGAATGTTGTTGACATTTCACATAGTGTTTGACATAGTCACAACAATCATGGTTAAGGGTCGGCCAATAATAGCCTAGGTGAAGAATACGCTTAGCAACACAAGGCCACTAAAGTGACCTCCACATATGCCATCATGAACCTCCTTGATGGTATAAGGAATTTCAAAACTTGTGAGGCATCGTAAGAGAATACCATCAAATCATGAACTTATAGAGGAGTCCCCAGGATAATGAAATGGGAGACCTTCTTAAGGAAGGCGCGTTGTCATTACGGGTGAGATCAGGAGGTAAGATGGAGAGGGAAAGGTAGTCGGAGTATTGTTTATACCAAAGGTCACTCGGAGTTAGGGGTGTCGGTTCGATTGAGTAAACATCATGAGGTAAATAAGAAGGTGAATGGAGGCATTGTATAGTGACAAATATTTTGGAATCGGTAGGGGAAGCGGGTATTTGGGAAGCTAAGTAGGCCATAGTGTCTACAAATTTGTTGGTTGACCATGTGGGATGGTTTGAAGGGTGTAACGATCAAAGGTGGTCAAAAGTATGTCTACATGATGTTTATACTTTTGAAGTATCTCATTATGACATTGGTACATACCATTGACTTGGTTTATGACCAATTGTGAATCACCAAAGATGTGGATTGATTTGACATCGAGGGCATAGGTGTCTGGAGACCTAGTATGAGCGCTTCGTACTTAGACAATATTGTTGGTGCATTCAAAGTCTAGTTTGAAAGACAAAGGCATGGGTTCTCCATCTAGAGGATGAGGATAACACCAGCTCCACCCCCACATTGACACTTGGAACCATCGAAGAATATGTCATTTGGTAAGGGGGTTCATCAGGGAAAGGGTAGTAATGGATTCATTGGGAAAGTCAAAATTAGAGGGTTGGTCCCTGGCAATAGGTGCATCAGCTAGTTGGTCAGTGATAGCCTGGCCCTTAATGGACTTTTGGTGAATGAATTTGAGGTCAAGATCAGCTAAAAGCATAAGCCATCACGCGGTGTGCTGATTTTGATAGGGTTTGGCATACATGAAGTGTAAAGGGTCGGTGTTGGTCACAACATAGGTTTTGTGGTTGAGTAGGTAATGGCGGAGTTTGGTGGCAAACAAAAACTAAGGCTAAGAAAAGCTTTTTGGGTGGTTGTATCGGGTTTCATAGTCCAAAAGAGTATGGCTTATGTAATAAACCACCTACTCCCTATGTTGTTCATCGTGATGAGCGAGCATGGCTCCCAAGGAATGATCGGTAGCTGATATGTATAGGTAAAAAGGTTGATCATCTTTCGGTGGAATGAGTATGGGTGGTTGGAGAAGGTATTGTTTTAGGGCCTCAAAAATTTTTGTGACAGTCATCATCCCATTTAAAGGAGACATCCTTCCTAAGAAGATGATGAAATGGTTGACACCGATCGATAATTGTGAAATGAAATGGTGAATGGATTACAATTTACCTTATAGGCTCTGAGAGTTGTTTGAGGTTTGTGGGTGGAGGCATTTCTAGAATGGCCTTGACTTTAGTAGGGTCAACTTCTATACCACGAGGAAACAATAAATCCCAGGAGTTTTCCTGAGAGAACCATGAAGACGCACTTTTTAGGTTGAAGGCGGACAATATTTAATGAGGTGATCAAAGATGGTTTTGAGGATAGCGAGGTGCTCGGCATGGCATTTAGATTTAGCCAAGAGATCATCCACGTAATCTTCCAATATGTGATGCATGATATCATGGAAGATGTAAGTCATAGCATATTGATATGTAGCACCAGTGTTTTTAAGGCCAAAAGGCATGACTCGATAGAAAAAGGTTCCCGAGGGTAATGAATGCGGTCTTGTGCTGATCTTAGGGCAAGAAAAAAATTTGGTTATAACCTAAGAAACCATCCATGAGTGAGAGCATCTGTGACCCATGGTAAGGTCACGAGTTGATCAATACCGAGGCAAGGAAAGTCATCTTTGGGTAGGTGAGGTTGAGGTCTCGGAAGTCCATGTGCAAATGTGGAGTCCCCTGTTGCTTTAGTAATAGAGGACAATGTTAGAAATCAATGAGGATAATCAATGGGTAAGATGAAGGAAACGGAAAAAGAAGATGTTGAAGTTCTTCTTTGATGAGAAGAGCAATGTGAGGGTGCATTTTCCTCAGCTTTTGTTTGATAGGTTTGGCATCGGGAATGGTTACGATATTGTGGACCACTATGGTGGGGTCAATACGGGCATGTCTGCGTAAGACCAAGTGAAAGTGGTTATGATCTCGAGAGAAAGGAAGTGATGGCTTCTGTTCAGCAACATCTAAAGATTGTCTGATCTTTAGGATGTGTGGGTCATCTGAGTATGAATGTTGATCTCAATAGTCGATTCATTCAACATGGTTTGCATCTCAGAGGGTAATGATCGATGAATATATGAGTCTTTTACACCAAGGTAGGTGAGTATGGATTCATCATCCTGACATTGAATGACGTTAATGGTTGGTGTGTCATCATCGATCATCTCAGGATACAGGAATGGGAGAGTGGAAGGGGCCTCACCTTCGTGTTGATAAGTCAAAGGCCCCAAGGAAATGGTGTTTATGAAAAAAAAAAAAAGTTAGGAGGGATAGATTCAGGATCCATCGACTCCGTCGGTGAGGGTGGTGATGAAGGTGGAGAAGGGCTAGGGTCCTCAATGAATTCAATGCGGGCCTATTTGGTAGAAGGGTTGGGGAAGCCAATACCACTACGGTCATTATGTTTGTGGGTGGTACATGGAATAATGGTATGGTGACCTTGCTCGTAAAATCCAAAACCAAAACCCTTCCATGCATAGTGGTGCTAGGAAGGTGTGGGTGAAATGGCATGATTGGTAAGTGATTGGAAGTTAGTGGAAAATGGGTGGGGTTGTGATGGTGGTTAGGTGTGTAGGTGGTAGTATCAAGTCCCCCATAGGTGAGACTAGTATGAAGATGAGGAGGACCATAAAGGAGGTTCTCCTATATGGTGATCATAGCGAGGGTGTTGGTGAAGGCTTCCATACTCGTGTGGAGTAAGGAAGGTGTTGACACTATATAGGTGGTATTCCCAGTGAGGCATTGAAAAACACCTTCGAGGATCGAGTGGTTGGTATGTGGGTAGTTGGTATGGATGATGTGTCGGAGGTCGATGCGGAGGTGGTGTTAATGGATTGGGAAGCTAATGGGTCAGCCGTGGAGGTTATAGTAGTGGTAGGCATGGAGGAGGTATGTGCGGTGAAAAGCAAGTGGTTGTATTGGTAGGTGTGGGTGTAGGTGTAGGTGAAGCGGTATTGGTTTAGAAGTAGATGGCTTGACCGGTATGAGTACATCATTGGGTGGTAAAGCATGTTGCATGTTTTGAAAGGTGATGGGTCAGCTGGAATGGTATAAGTGTGTCCTTTGTGTTCAAACTTTACACAATGATGCAAAGTGGAGGAACACAACCCATGACATGGATCCAGGGTCTACCAAGCAACAAGTTATATTGGAATTCCCCCTCCAAAACATAAAACAATTCTGGAATAGTGTGGGGGCCCCATGCGAATGTGAAGGATGATAGTGCCTAGTGTGGAGGTGATAGCGTCGTTGAATGAATGCAACATGACCGGATGTTTGTGCATGTAATTTTAGGTATGCGCATTTGAGAAAATGCATGGGATGAAATGATGTTAATGCTAGCACCTCCATCAATCATCACATGGCGTACCCGTATGTCATCAATGTGTACAGAGATGAAAGAGGCTGGGTCTAGGTCATCATTTTGGTATGGCGCGATCTCTGCCTCTGAGAAGCTGAGGGAGGCCACTTGGTGAACAAGGTGAGGTGAGGATGAAGGTGGTAATTTGGTGAGGAGGCTACATGATGGGGTGTGATAATGGAGGCTACGGGTGTAGGGTCATTGGGTAAAACCTCGATAGATTGAAGAACCTCCATGAGGGCTTGATGATGGGATTCCGAGGTTTGGATGAGGTCATATAAGGACATTTTGAGTGGAGATTGGTGTAATTGTTTGAGCATGGTGTGATGTGTGATGCCATTAGAAATGGGGTATGTGGGGCCATGGATAGTTATCTTAGGTATGGGTGCTAGATGGTATGTTGGGTATAGGATTGGTTGGTGGGTTAGCTACCTTTTCTTTACCCTTTTACGCATGTGTAGTGACATGTACCATGTTGATTTGAGGGAAATTTTCAAATGGAGAGGGTGTAGGGTAAGTGGTATAATGACATGAAGGAAAAAACCTTTGGAGGAGAAAATCCTGTGAGGTCGGTTGGGGTGCAGTGACATTTGGGTGGTGGCGTGGCAAGTTCTCTGATGTGAACCATGTTAATTTCAAATTTTGTGTGTGGTTTAGGAGTTGTGAGGGTGGAGGTTGTGGTTGTTGAGTGGCGTAGTGTGGGAATGGGTGTTGGTGAAGTAGGATCCTCATCAGAAGGTCATCATCATCAAAGTTGGTTTCGGGTGGACACAATTGGATAAGGATGGTTTTCAAGGCCTTGCAGTTCTCCACATCATGCCCTGACACATGATGGTATGTGCAAATTTTGGTATCATCAAACCCCTTTGGCTTGGGTTTGAGGGGGTCGTAAGGTCGGAGTGGCGGTAATGTGATAACAGAAGTCTCGAGGAGGTTGGTTAAAATTTTGGCATAGGACCTTGCTAGTGGATCACAATGGGAAGTGAATGTGGGTTTGGGTGTAGGTGTGGTTGGTTGTCTAGGAATTATTTTTGGAAGAGTAGGAATGGGTTGAGCTATGGGTTTAGGTGCCGGTGTGGTTTGAGGTATCGGTCGGGTTCGTTTGGGTAGGGGTATAGTAGATGGATGGGTAGGAGGGTGTGGGGTTGTTTTGACTACCTTGTTGTGGGGTAGTGGGGTTTTGTTTTTGGGTTGCACCTTCTTGGGTAAAGGTGATGTGGGTATATGGGTCTAGAAGGAAAAGTAGATGGAGGAAGAGGGTGAGTTACCCATGGGGATAATGGGGGTGTTATGAAGGTAGATGATGTGCAGGTCATGCTTGGGGTGTGAGGGACAATGAATGAAGTGTAGTAGGTAGTGAAGCAACGATTGAAGGTATCAGAGGTATTGGTGGTAAAGAGGCTAGAGTGTGGGTATGAGTCGTGTTGTGTGCCTAGGTAGGTTAGAGATTTGTGAGGAAGGAATGGGTTGTTGTGTTATTGGGTTATGAATGGGTGAGGGGTGCTTGACCATGTTGGGTAGTTGAGGTCTTAAGGTAGATGGGACAAGTGCGGGTGTGATTGGTGTGGTAGGGGTATGAGGTTGATGAGTTTGTTTCTTTAGTTTGGGTGTCGGAGTAGGTGTGGTTTTAACGTTGGAGGATGTAGCTAAATCTAGTTTAATAGGTGGATGAGTAAGGTTGGTGGTCGGGGTGACCCCTAAAGTGGTAATAGGTTTAGTGGAGGTAAATATTGTGGGTATGGGTTTGGGTTTAGGCATAGGTTGGGTTATGGGTAAGGGTGTGGTGTGAGTGTTAATAGATATCATGGAAGGGGTTGTGACAATAGTGGTTGTATGTGGTTTGATGGGTGGAAATGTGTTTGGGTAGATAGTGGAGGTGTCATCGAGGGATCTCTGCATTTGTGTTGAGACAGGGAGTAAGAGGTGCCCCCATAATAAAGCCTATCCACATAATCCAAGTGATCGGCCAAACGTGAGAATGGCACGTTTGTGGGTGGAGTTGGTGAAGACCTAATGGGAATTCCCATAAAATGCATCTTAGAGATGGGGAATCGGCGGCTTTAACTTCCGTGGGTAAGAGAGCTGAAAGTAGGTCTATTGGATGTCGGGTAGCGGATGGAGAATGCTCGCCAAGAGGAAAAGGTATCCCATTGGGTCTATGATGGGTGGAAGGGATGATGGGAGTTCCTCTATGAGTGGAGGAATGGATAGGTGCTCCTCTGGGTGGAGGAGGTAATGGGTGCTCCTCTATGGGTGGAGGAGGTAATGGGTGCTCCTCTATGGGTGGAGGAGGTATGGTAGGTAAAGGTTTGCTAAGTGGAGAAGCTAGGGGTGAGATGGTCTCAATGTTAGTAGAAGACTCCTCCGTAGGTGATGTAGGAGATGAAGGGTGTTCTTCTATTGGTGAAGGAACAGTGACGGTTGGTTCGATGTGGAAGGAGGATTTCGGGCTAGGATTTCCTCTATGGAAGGGATGTGAGGTAATTGAGATGCGAGCAGGTACCTCGTTAAAGATCGCATGAACCTCACGAGTATGGGTATCGTGAGTGGATGTCTCACTGTTTGATTGGATGAAGGGGCATGATTGGGAAATGGTTTTTTAAAGATTTGTAGATTTTGGTTGGGGGTGGCATTGGGATTATCCATAGTCAACTCACCTTTCTCGAGCATTTCTTGGACAATATTCTTAAAAGTGATGCAATTTCCATCACTATGACCTTTCACTCGGTGATAGTTATAGAAATCTTGTTCCTTATACCATGCGGGCATGGGGCGAGCAGTAGGGTCAAAACCAGTGTGTGGTTTTATGGGTGGAAGGGTGATGGTGCCAGCTTTGATAAGCTTTTCTAAAATACAGAAGAGTAAGGTTCCCCAATTGGGGTATATTTTCTTGCTCTTGTCTGAATCGAAAAGCCTGAATGGGTGATAGATTAGATGAGGGTGTAGCTTGATTGGATGGATGAGTTGGGCCGGCCTTGAGTACCATTGCATTAGTGGTACCTTTAGCCTTTGAATAATTGGTTGGTGGTTTGGAAGAAGAAGAGGTTTCATTCGACTTGAATGCCGAATTCTTATTTTGTAATTGGATTTTCTTCTCTTGATGGCCCGAATCTCTAACTTTCGTGCCATAGTGAATGCCTCATCGAATGTTTGAAAAGTTTGGACCTGTAAGGTCGGGGAGATATGTCTAGCGCAAGCTCGGGTAAAGAGCTCGATGAGTTCAGTTTGTGGTAGTTGAAAGGTAAGTTGATTGATCAAGTTGCGCAGTGAGTGAAAAATCTGTGATAGATTCATCCTCATACTGACGTGTGGAATATAGATCGGTCATGGTAACTTTCTTGGTGATATTGATAGAAAAATGATCCAAAAAAATCTTGGGCTACTGATTGAATGAAAATATGGAGTGTTTGGGTAACCCACTATACCAATCTAATGTTGGTCAGTGAGGGACATGGGAAAAGTTCTCAAAAGTAAGGCATCATCATGAGCAATCAAATAACATCCATGTTTAAATGAGTGCAAATGTTGTTGTGGGTCTTCCTTACTATTGAAGCGGTTGAATTTAGGCATTTCCCAATGCACAGGGTATGAACGGATGGGAATGGATGGGTGAATAGGCTCGTTGCAAATCTCATCATAAGTGAGAGTGTTGTGGGAGCAGAAACCGATGCCTCAGTGTTTGCATCTTGTCCATCATCAATTTAATTAGGTCATTGGTGGGTTGTGATGATTGGATGCCTCCTATAGCGTGAGGAGGTTGGTTTTGGACATATAATGGGTGTGGCATTCCTAGTGTATGGGGCTGCCATGTAAGGTGGTGGAGAAGAAGGCAATGAAATAGGGGGTACGTACCCGGAATGAATAATAGATGAAACATGTGGTTGTTGGTAGTATGTATATGGGGGAGGAAGGGTCGTGGTAACCCTAGTGGCAATAGGGGCTAATGATTGTGGAATGGAAAGAACTACATTCTGAAATGGGGTAGGAGTCACTGAAACTGGAGGTGGGAATGTAGCTATAGGTATGTGTGAGACATGAGGGATGGATGAGGTTGTGTTTGGGGTAATCGTCGAGGGTATGGTGGATGTAATGGGTGCCACAGAGGTATAAACGTGGTAGTCATGGGGGTATGAAACCTAACTATGAAATGACTAGGGGTAAGGTGGATGTAGGTAGCACATGGAGCTAGATGGGGCTGATGCGGAAGTGGGTGTGAGAGTCGGGGGGATAGATATGGGCATGTCGTATATCAACTGACCTGAGGTGTCTCGAGTGGATGAATGGGAGAGGTAAAACTGCAAGGCGGTAGGGTTCTAGTCAAGGAGTCGTGTGAACTCCTCATCTCGGTAGTGATATTAGTAGGCTGGATAGGATCCATGGCTGGTGATAAAATAGAAGGTGGTGAAGGACTAGGTGGGAGTGGTTGGAAACTGGCGTGGAACACGAGGGCATTCGCTTGTCTTTGGGTCAGTACCATGTGAACCAGTATTGATCAAGTGGGGCTGCTTCTCTGTAAATGGTACAGAGAACAAGAAAAAAAAAAAAAAATAAAAAATGGATGAAGTAACAAATGGTGGGTGGAATGTGAAATAGGCTAACCGATGTCGGTTAGGAAAAACCGTAATGTCGGTCAGGGGTAACCACTTTGCCGGTCACTGTAGAAAATAGGTAGTGAGTAAACAGTGAGGCAGAAGGAAAAATATGACAAGTATGCCAAATCTGGGGATGTGTAAAACGTTAATGGAAAAAAAAAATGATAGTGACAGAGATTGTGGAAAGTGGAAAAAAGTGAAGTGAGAATGTCCTTTTGAGTAGGTTAGCAAAAGGACCTGGAACCGACGTCGGTTGAGTTTAACCGATGGCGGATAGCAGAGGTAACCGATGATGGTTACTGTGAGATTGAAATAGTGATGAGAAAAAGTGGTTGTGAATTAGAATTTGATGTGGAATCAGACCCAGAATTCTAGGAATGATGGTGATATGGCCCAGGCACACTCAGGTGAAGCCAGAATACACCAGCTATGATGAGGAGTGTGTAAGGATGAACAAAAAAGTGATGAACGTGATCTTTCACCTCAAACACAAACCAAGTAGAAACACTAAGAAAATGTGATCCTAAGAGTGCCCTTTTCTATTATGTTTGTTTAGCTTATGTTATTTAGGGACTGACACATGAATTGTGAAATAGAGTTTTTGGTGAGGATGGCTTCCTACAAAGAAGGAGATCTAAAGGGTGAGGTTTCAGGTTTGTTATGGTGGGGGCGGGCTTCGCTCTGAAGTATGACTCGATAGAGCAGTGAGCTGGGTGCCCATTGTGTCGTGATCGTGTGATCACCTACAGCTTCTTCTAGGTAAGATGTTGTTTAAGAATGTATGTATTTGAATTTTTGTGTGGTTTGGTAAGACTCAGAGAAAGAGAAAAGGATAGAAGTGCTTTTTCTGATTCGTTTGTCAACCATCAGTTGGTAATGACTTCCAGTGTATAGGTTGCCCTCATTAATGTGAGCTAATGCAGAAAATTAGAATGAAATGCAATGATTTTAAACCCAAATCGAAAATGTGAAATTGGATGACACAATAAGATGAAGAGGAAGAGGGATGCTCTTTCACTAAAATGTAGAAAACATGAAGAAATGATTCTTTTTAAATACACCAAAAGAAAAGTTTCCTTTAGAGAAAATAGAAAGAAGGAGTGGATTACCAGGGAAGAAAATTAGTGTGTACGCTTTTAGAAGGAAACAAACACACAATTTTTTCCTAGGAATGAATGAAATGCAAGGAACCCCGGATGGGTCCCACCGGGTGTGCCAAAATGTTTCACCTTTTTCTTAGATTGTTTCTTTGAATTGTTGATGAAACAAGATAGGGTAATGGGCGTAGGAGGAATACTTGTTCAAATGTCGGTTGATGGGTTGTTGCATGCGTATGACTTCGAATCCATAGCTGATTGTGAGAGCTTCCTTTTGGCTAGGAGGAACTACCTGTAATGAAAGCAAGACCACCAGAAAGAATTAAACAATATGGGTAGTGAACTACTAGCGTGAGCTAGATCCGAGAAGTATGATACTTCCTAGATGGTACATCGATCCCTTATTTTAAACAAATTAATGCTGAAAACAAGGTAAATCCTATTGTTATTTTGAAATGATTTAGGTATCTCACTTAAAAACACAATAAGAAAATAGATCTAATCTAACAGGCTAAGCTAGAATAGAATCCATGGGTCAAATGGTTGGTTTTGGGTTTTGTAGTGTCGATAAAGGTCTCGGGTAGGTCACAAGTGAGTGAGGGTGAGGTAAAATTAGGTGGATAGGTCTCTGTTTAAGGTTGTGTGGGAAAACATAGAGACCGGCATCGGTCAGGGGTGACTGACCGCGGTTAGGTATAACTGGCGCCGGTTACTGTGAGATCTGGAAATGTCACAGAATGGGGTTTTGGTCTCCTTTGTGATTGCACAAAGGATTTGGTTGGTCGGGATGAGGTATTGGGTGATTGGAATAGGTTTTTATGAGGTTTTGATGGGTCTATGGAGGTACAAAATGTTGGAGATGGTCAATAGGGAGCAAGATAAACAATGGATGATAAAATAATGATAAAATGAAATAACTAGGAAAGTATGATGTTGTACTTACTTGGATTTCATTCTAAAAGTCTATGTGTGAAGGATGGAGGTGTTGATGATGGGTTTGAAAGGCTGCAAGTGATCACCAACTGAAGAAAAAAGCTTCTGCATGGGCTGCATGCACACTCCTCTTTTCTTGGATAGATCAGAATGTGGTTGGGATGGTTTATGAGGAGAAGATCCTCAATCTCCTTCCTTGGATGTCAGTTCTTGCTGGAATTGGCTCTCTGAAGATGCGTTATCTCTTTGAGATTTGTTCTTGCTCGTCAACTTTTCTCCCAATGTTTTCCAACTTCAACTTCCAACTTCCAACCTTGAGAATAAGGTTGTTTTGGGGTTAAAAGGGGTAGCGAGCGGTGGTCGGCTTAGCTTAAGGTGATGGTTAGAGGAAGCGCGTCGGTCGAGTGGGATTTCTAGGTTTACTAAACTTAGGGAGATCCTCTGATTTCCTTGGATCTTGTGTCATTATCCCATGGATTAGACTGGGAGCTTCTTGTGAGCATGCGGGAATGTGGTTAGAGGGAGTGTAGGCATTGATTTTTAGGGTTTGGGTAAGTCTTAGTTAGTTATGGTAACTTACGCTAAGAATAGGTCTTAGGTTGAGTTAGCTTGGTGAGGTGTCTAAGTGAAGTGTTTGTGTAGATATTATTTAAATAAGATATTTAAATAATAAATATAGTGAGGATAAAGCATTAATTTAATTCAGATGAAACCTCTGTAACCTCCACCTTAATGGGCCTTAAAATGGTTTCCATAGGTAGTTCCTAAAAAGATTCTCTTTTCTACTAGAGTCCTAACGCTTTAACCAATTGTATGCCTCGCAACCTTCCCGGTGAATAAGATCCCAATATACTAGTTCCTAGGTAAGGAAGGGGAGAGAAGTATATACCACGCTTGGTGTCGTACCCCATTTGGACACACCGGACACGAATCGCATTAGGATGTCATATGGTTTATACAATTCTAAAAAAATGGCCATGTCTAGAAAACCTTCTTGTTTACATGAGCCTCGGATTGCAAGTGCCATGATGCACTCATGGTTTTGTCTATTTCCACTTTCATGCCAACCTTATATGTTGGCTTGATCCGATGTTGAGCCATATGCAAAGCCAAATCCTTCGCATGGTGTATGATAAGAAGATGACAAAAAAACATCAAAGCAACTTCCGCATTTTCCCTCGACGTCCCTCTAGAGAAATGTAATCATCTCTAATAACTCCTTAATATAAATGAGGTATTTCTTTGTTTCAATTCAAAAAATGAATTTCAAACAATGATGCAAAATTTTAGTATAAAATGCAATTTCACTCGATGCGAGAAAATTGCATAAAAGACAACATTAGAAAGGCCATGACATACGAAATGAAATCTAGTGAAATAAAAATGAAATGTGTGAAAATAAGGATAGGATCAGTAAATATGTGGAGTGACTAATGATGGGTTTCATTATTCCCTTCATTTAATCAACTTTTAGTTGATGTCATATTCAAACTAGGGGTGTGTTTGATGTCATATGCAACAAGAAGAATCATAGTGATCTAGTAAGTGACTGTAGGTATTTATTATTTTATTTTTTGGGGGTTTTGCAGTGTCCTTAGGATTCCATGGCCAAAGCCTTATTATATCTATGCTACAAGAAACTTGCTGAAATAAACACTCATTGCTGGAATAAATTGCTAGAAATAAACACACATTGCAGAATGAAATAAATTGTTGGAAATAAACACATGTTACAAAAGTAAACACACTTTTCTTGAAATAAACACACCGTTATAAATTCTATGAAAAATCTTGCAAGGAAATAAAAATATAGTCTATAACACCTGTAGGGACAAGTATACAACAAAGTTCAACTTAAAGAATCAAAAGCATTTACAGAATTAACAGATCTACATTATTTGCTTTAGAAATATAAATACCAATAAAACAAGGATCCTGGTTCTTAGAGGAGTGGGCCCTTGCTCCACCTTGAATTAGGATTTGACAAATTAATATTCTCTCAAAACGAAGTGGCTATTTTATTGCTGAAATGTTCTATCTTACAAAAACTTATTGTATCTCTCTATATCTCTATATATGTCTCTATGTATCTGTATGTATATATATATATATATATTAAATCTATCTATAGGTATTTATATATATATTTCATTCAAAGATGCATTTACGGCCATATTTGTTCTACCGATTCAAATGGAACCAAATAGTGCCCAAAATAGATGTTGAATTTGGAACCTTGTTGGATGTACAACTATCTGATAAGTTATCCCTGGATCTTTGAGTATGAAGAATCAGAAATCTTCTAATTTGATCCTGATTGGAAGGTTCATTGATTTCTTTATCATCAAATGTCGTCAAAATAAATAAATTCCCATTGGTTCCAGAACTTTGGAGAAGTTCTAGAACTAAAGGGGACTATTCCAGATCTAACCATGAAATTTCCGAAGCTAAACACATGAGTTCCAGAACTAAGTGCTAGAGTTCCGGAACTAAGTCTAAAAGTTCGGAACTAAGTGATAGATCTCATAAACTGTGTGATGGAGTTCTAGAACTAAGTCTAAAGGTTTTGGAACTAAGTTGTATTGAAGCTAATACTCCCAAAAATATGTTGATTACTTCATACTTTGTTCTCTTGGTGATTGTAACTGTTTTATTACAAAAAAATGAATTTCCACAAACTTTGTTAGGAATTATAGAGTTTTATTATGTTAGAACTAAATCCAAAAAAAGATGGAAAATTACATCCTAACTTATCTTTGGATAAAAAAGTCACAAAATGTAGTTAAACTTGATAAAAAGGAGAGTAAAATAAGATCATTTATTACACATTAACGAGACATATTTTGGCCTTATCATCTCCCCCATACTTATTTTTAATTCCCCTTACAAAATTTACTCTTCAAATCTTAGGTTGTGGATTCTGCATTCCAATTGACTGCTTAGGTCAAATGGCTGAAAGTGAATATCTCAGTGTTTTAGTTTAGAAGTAGTATACCTTGATCTTGTTTCTACTTTCCTCTCCCATTCCTCAAATTGAGTGGGATATTGAGGCTCTCTATTTTCCATGAATACATGAGAGTGAGAAGGAGAGGAGGCCTTTTCTCATTCCCATCTATAGGCCCCTATGTTTTTCATTGACCCGAGGAATTAGTGTGCATAAAGATTTTGCTCTTTCCAGACTCCAGATTAAGTTTGTGGGAGATATCACTTCTCTTCTTCTCAATGCAACCATGAGAAACTCCCATATTTTCAAACATCCCTCATAAATATCTTCAAAATTTTATTCCTCATAAGAGGTGAAGACATCAATACTTTTCTGTAAACTAGCAAGATAATGTTCCTTGAACTGACTATCAAAGGCATGGGATCTGAAATGTATAACAAAGGCATATGGTTTACCATAGTGAGCCCTCATGCGAGACCAAATGAACTAGCTTTTAATAGATGCTCAGAATCCCTCTCTTTCCATGTAATCTAATTTTGAATAACAGAAACAAATGCATTCAATTTGGCTTTCCCTACATACAAATTAATCATGAAGCTTGTGTTATTTTCCAGCATAAGATTACATAGATAGAATTCACAGAGAAGATTTTTCTGCTCTACACTGGATGAGGAATAGGTGTCATGAACTCAGATTCATCTTTTATTTCATGTGGAAGGCCACATGCAATTCTTGACAATTGTCAGTGAATAAATTGTTCTTCAAGAAAATGTTGTATGCAAGAGAAGCTCTCATGCATGTGAGTAACTTTTAACTCATTTTACAAACCATTTGTATTTTTACAAGACATTTAAATTTTTCTTCCCATTCCTTCCATGCTTTCTTTTCTTCTTCCATATTCCTTCTCAAGCCCTCATTTGTTGTTTTAAATTCATTAAGTTCCCTACAGGTATCATCCCACAACTACTTGAGTGGCTATTAATTCAATTTAGTCTATGCAGATATTGTTGACATAGCACTCTGTCTTCTAGAAAATTGAAATTCTTCTTCTTTTTCCATAATCTATTATTTGACCATTTTCAATTCTTCAGTTCTATCGTGAGCTGATTTTTAGTTTCTCAATGAGCATTTCCCTCTGTTCTAATTTGAGTTTGAGGAAGTTTAATTCCTCATCCTTCTCTCTGATGACGAGTTCTTCTCTGGAAAAAAATAGAGCCTGTCTAACTTGTTGTTTCTCCTCTTTTTCTGAAAGTTCCTTGGGGAATGAGAATTCCTCTTCCACCAAAGGGGATTTCCCTTTCCATTTCCAAGATGCCAATTCCTCTTCTTCATGTGATAGTGTTGTTGATTCACCCAACTCTTGAAAATCCTATTCTTCAAATCTTTCATCTTCTTTCTCCATCTCAGTTTGGCTTGGTCAGGAGGAGTCATGGCCATGTTGCCCAAAATATCAGCATCTTCTTTTTCCAACCCATCCTGTTCTTCCATCTCCTCTATAATTTGCCTATACCTCTTAGAAACTTTTCTTCTTTGAGGAGCTTCAAAATTTCCGAAAATGGGTTTCTTCCTAGAGCTTCTTATGATTTTCACTTCATGCTCTAGCTTAGGTGAACTTTAATGTCAGAGAAATATATTATTTCTTTTGGTACTGTTGCAAAGGAAGGATTTTCTTTTAAAGGCACAGTAGGTTCTATATCTTTAATCCTTCTTCTAGATCTCCTTATTTTGGTACATTATCCCCACCTATTTCCTTCTTTTCCTCTACAGGGGCATCAATCTCCAAATTACTTGTAGGAGAAAAAGGGGTTGGTATTCCCCTCCTGATAATATTAGGGTTTTTCTTAAACTTGTTAAAAAACTTTTCCCATGTTTCTTCTCAATTTTCTTTGAAAGAAAATGGTGTTGGCATACCAAATGGACTAACCCATGATGTTTGATTGTTCCAAATCCCTAGGAATACCTTTGATCCATTATATGGATGGAGTCAAAAAGGAATCCTAGAATATTTACTATATATTCTAGTTTTGAATTCCCATACCTAAGATATATTAGCATCTTAAGGACCTCTCTTCCCACAGTTCCAAATTGACCATCACAAGTTAAATACTTAACTACCCAAAATGCTACCTTGTCAAAGGGTTTGGGAAAGCTGGCTCTTTTGACCCCCTTGATGATTTTCTTGGTGTTATAGATATATTGGGGTTCAGATTCCCCCTCTTGTATCAAGGTTTCCACCAGATATTTAAGGGTTCCCTTGATAGGATTTGGGACATGCATAATTGGTATTCCAGACACATTGCTCATTGTATTCATAGAAAAAGGAATTATAATATTTCTAACCTTTGTCCTGGATTATTCTAAATTTACAACAAATTCTCTTACCAATTTGTCATTGTACTTTGAGAACTTTTTTAGGAAATTCAACCAACTGCTTGTCCAAAAATGGTCGTCACTTCTTCATCTGCAAGAAGTTGGGTATCATCCTCTGGATTTGAATTATTTTTAATTCCCATGGTCAAAGAGGATGATTCAAATTCTTCTTTGTTAAAATTTTGAATTAGTTACAGAACTACTGGATTTAGCTATGGAACTATTTTTTTAGCTGCAGAACTCTGTGTTTAGCTACGGAATTGATGGGTTTAGCTGTAGAATTCAAATACAATTCTTCTTCTTCTTCCTTGAATTTCTTCTACAACTGCTTCTCAACTTCATTTATTCCACCCAAATGATAGCTAATTAAAAATACACCACCACTTTCTTATTCCATTGACATCACCCTCATGATTACTTGCTTTTAATCATAATGCATAATAAATGACTCATCATACCAACTTTTTAAATCAAGTCTAATCACACATGTGAACTTTTAATTTAACCTTTAATAATATCAAGACATAATTACCATCCTTTCTGATGTAATCCCTCCACCTTGATGACTCATCATTCCTAAAAGTGAAATAAAATAAAAATGGTTAGAAAAGATAGTTGGAATTAAAACAAATTCTTTTTTATTTTACATTAGCCATTTATTGAGGAGACCAACCGCCATTTTGATTTTTCATTGATCTACGAGATACATTCTTTTCGGGAAGAGAACGTCATTTTCTAGTTTTCATTCTTTCCCTTTTTTTCTTCTTTCTTTTTTTTGGGTAAGAGAATGCCATTTTCTAGTTTTCATTCTTTTCCCTTTATTTTGTATCCATGCATCGATTATTTGATCATTTTGGAAGAAGCTGGGTTCTTTCACATGGTCAAATTATTTTCTTCTTCAATCTGCTTCAAGAATTCATCCATAGTAGGAGGATTCCTATAAATTTTTAGCCTATGTCCATTGAACAAAAGTGTTCTTATTCTACCATCAATGGGAAGTAGTTGAATAAAGCCATTGTCAAATATCTACTCAATCGATAGGGTCGACCATCTAGTTTTCAAATTTCCTTTGAATTCTTTGGTACTTGGAATCAAACAGTAATGCCCAATATCCTACCTTGAATTTCATTTTCTTGATATGTGTTTCATGTCTCTACTTCCTTTGATCTTAGATTATCTCTTTCTCTTGAAGTGCTTCCATTCTCAACTCATCCAATTCATTGAGTTGAAGAATTCTTTCCTTTTGTGTTACATCCAACTCAATACCCACTTTAGTTTTGTCCTCAATGTTTTTGGTTCAAATTCAATAGGTAATAAGGGATTTTTCCCATAGACTAACTCATATGGTGAAAACCTTGTTGTAGTCTTCCAGGTTGTATTATAAGCCCAGACAGGCTTAAGTAGTCTCTTTACCCAATCTCTTCTACCTACTTCAACTATTTTGGTAAGGATGTTTTCCAATTCTCTATTTGTTACTTCTACTTGTCCATTTGATTGTGGGTGATAGGGAGATGAATTCCTATGATTGATCTGATAGTACATTGTGAAGGTCTGGATCATATTAGACATGAAATGTGGCCCCTGATCTGAAACTATACTCCTTGGTGCACCAAAATTCATCATAATTTTGTTCCAAAGGAAATCATCAACTGATTCTCCAATGGCATTTATTAAATCCTGCACATCTTTCCAATTTGTCACATAATCATTACACACAAGAATGTGCTCCTTTCCTTGTGAAGGAGGAATAAAGGGACCAAAAAAATCCAGCCCACCTTTCCAATGGTTCAATTACTACTTGAGGTTGGAGAGGCATTTCACTGGTAAAGGTTGGTTGTCCCATCCTTTGATAGGGATCACACCACTTGATATATCTCTTCACATATTTATATAGAGATGGCCAATAATAAGAGTGCCAAGTATCTTGTGAGCTATTCTTTTTACTGAAAAGTGTCATCCACTTGGTTCATTATGACATGCCTCGAGTATGTCAAATATTTCATCTTCTCTCACACACCTGTGTAAAACCAAATCATAACCACATTTAAATAGCATTCCATTTAACCATTTAAATTTTACACTTGGTTTTGATTAACTTCTTCATTTGTTTCTTAGTGAAAGAAGGAGGAAACTTCCCTGTTGCAAGATAATTTTCCATATCAGCAAACCATGGTGTATCAGCTGAAATAAAAATAATTTTTCATCTGGAAAGTTGTCCTTAACTAGATCTTGCTCCCTTGTAGTGGTTAATATTGACAAGAAATCAACTACCACATTAGATTTTCCTAGATTATCCACAATGGTGATATCAAATTCTTGTAAAAGTAATAACCATCTAATTATCCTACCTCTAGCCACTTGTTTGTTCATTAAGTATCTAATTACTAAGTGATCTGTATGTACAAATATTTTGTACCCCGTAATATAATTTTTGAACTTATTAATTGTATAAATCATAGCAAGAAATTATTTTTCAGTGGTGGTGTAATTTCTTTCAGTGGAAGTAATATTTTTACTAAGGTAGTAAATGGCATACATTTTACCTTCTTCATCTTTTGGTCCTAAAACGCACCAATTGAGTTATTTGAGGCATTTGTTTGGATGTGAAAAGGTTTCTCCTAATTAGGTCCTCTCAATATTGGGGCAGTGATTAATTTTTCTTTAATTTCTTCAAAAGCATGTTGACACTTTTCATCCCAACAAAATTCACAATCCTTGGTAAGTAAACTAAACATGGGGGCAAAATTTTTACTAAAATCCTTGATAAAACACCTATAGTATCCAACATGCCCTAAAAATGACTTGATATCTTTGGGGTTTTGAGGAATAGGTAAGTCTGAAATAATCTTGATTTTGTTTTGGTCAACTTGAACTCCTCTTTTCGAAATGTGGTGTCCTAATGCAATCCCCTCATCAACCATCATCAAACATTTGTCATGACTAAGAGACAAATGGTGTTCCTCACATATTTTTAGTACTCTTTCCAAATTCTTCAAAGCATCATCAAATGTTTCTCCATGCATAGTAAATTCATCCATGTATACATCTACACAATCATTCGTTAGGTCTGCAAAATTATTAATACAACTATTTGGAAGGTTGTTAGAGAATTACATAGCCCAAATGGAAATACCCTATAGTAAAAGGTGCCCCATTTAAAAGTAAAGGTATTTTTGTCCTGATCGTCAACAAAAACTCTGATTTGATTATATCCACTAAAGCCATCCAAGAAGGAAAAGTATTGTTTACCTACAAGGTTGTCCAAAACTTGATCTATGAATGGTAAGGGAATTTAATCTCTTAGTATGGATTTTTTCATATCCCTATAATCAACAAAAATTCTTCATTTACCATTCCTTTTAGGCACAATTACAAGAGGAGACACCCACTGACTATCTGAGATAGGGTATATAAAACCTACTTGTAATAGTTTTTCAATTTCTTGCTTGATTATGTCCCTTAAGGCTGGATTAATCCTTCTCTGAGATTGCCTAACTAGTTTAATGTTTTCAGTATAGATGTGATGGGTGCAAATACTTGGATGGATTCCTTTCATGTCTTTATAGTCCCAAGAAAAAGATCTAGTATGATCTTTCATAACATCAAACAATTTAGCTTCTTCATAATTATTCAACAAACTATTAATGTTCAAAATTTTACCCACTTGAATCTCAACATGTTTGGTTCCATTAATCCGATGAACTGATTTTTTGAAAGGGTTACGTTGTCAAAATTTCCCCTGTGGTAAATTTCGATAACATGCATCGAGTATTCAAGTCCCGAGGCAGATTGATTGATTCGGGGCCAAAATCATGTTCAGAGTCCCCTCAAATATTTTCTAAGTCCCCTGTCTCGAGAGGAAAAGAGCAAGCTCGAGAAAATGTAGAAAGGTTGCAAAGGCAAGTAGGTTGATCCAGAAAAAATCATAAAAATGACTAAGTCCTAGCCACAAGGGGTCGGGACATTTGGGACAAAAGGCCCGAACGGCCGGCTTCGGCCAAGTAAGCACAAACGACTTTGCAAAGCAACAGGGACATCTCGGGACAAAAGTACGTGGTGGACGTGAAATGCTGGTTTGTGAGAGGAAAAAAATTGGCCAACTGGCTGAGAGAGAGACACTGTGGGACAATCGGGCTAAAAAGCGCGAACCAAGTAGGACCGACCGAAAAGAGTCAAATCGGTCATCCAAGCAAAGTGGGACAAGCGGGCCAAAAGGCGCGAACCGGTGGCCGAACTGGCGAATTGAGTCCAGAGGGTCCAAAATCAAATGGGATGTCCTGGGACAAATGGACGCGAAATGCCCGAACCGGCCGAAATGAGCACAAAGGGCCCAAAATCAAATGGGACATCCAGGACAAATGGAGGCGAAATGCACGCGAAGGAGCCGAATCGGCCGAGGACCAATCAGAAGCTGCCACGTGTCCTCACAAGAGAAAAGTCAAAAAGTCAATGGGCGAGTTTTCGACCACCGATCCGAACCAATCAGATAATGCCACGTGTCATCCAAGTGGCAGAGCGCGGGAAAAATTCCAAAATCCGTTTTTAGTCTCCGCTCCAGTACCCTAAATCTTGAGATTGCCATATCTTTTTGATCCAGAGCTCGATTTCCACGTTCTTTATATCGCAGAAAGCTGTTGAGATGCTCTACATGATTCTGGGATCAATCTCGAGTTTTGGTGCAGTCTAAAGAGAGAAAATTGAGAAACGGCTCTGACGTGTGGTAATGGCCAGAAGCGACCTTTCAACAACCCGTTTTAATGCTAATGGGTCGCATTCTTCTTCTGCACGGCCAGAAGTGACATTTTAGCGGCCAAATTAATACAAATGGGTCGCATTCTCCTCCAAAATCGGTCAAAGATGGCAGGGTATGGGTTGGAAAGGTATCCCATGCCGTTTTTATGCATCTGTAGTCAATGAGGAATGGGCTTGCACGTTTTCCTACGTCTCTGTCCCCTGGGTTTGACCCATGCAATGTAAAAGCCAGTTTTGGCTCATTTTGAAGAGGTGGTTCATTCTTTCGGCTCTGCCCTCCCTTCTTTTCTTCTCTAGGGTTGAAAATGGAGTTCGAACCTCTTCCCTTGCTCTGTAATGGTGTTTTTGCCTTTACTAATGGAATGATGTTCTCATGCGCAAACTTACGGAGCAACAAAACGTGTTTTGTGATGCATCCGTCCATCCTTCCTCGTTTTTGCTTGTCCTCTTCTTGCCTCTCTTCATTGCAGGTATTTGTGCATGTTTGAATGTTCATTGCAGGTTTGGAGCTTTGTTCATGGAGTTTTGGGACATTTTACGTGTGAAATCTATCCTTGGGCTCGTGATGATCATCGTCCATCCTTCCCATTACTCACCTCTCTTTGTCCATGGCGTTTTGATAGATGTCCAACATTCTCCTTCTACGGTGTATCACTGTTTTAGTGTAGGCTTTTGTTGTTTTTTCCTTTCTCTCTCTCTCTCTGTCTCCTTGGCATGGTTAGATTAGGATTAGATTAGCTTGCCTGCACTGGAATAGCTTGTGGCAGGTAGTTTAGGAGCAGGAACCAGCCTTCTCTGGAGATTCCTCTCTCGGTTTTACAAGTCCCATGCTGGAGAGAGGTTTCCATGTTGTGCAATCACACTGGATGCACGAACATCAACCTAGAAGCCTGATGTGCGTCCAGGGGTGCTGTGATTTTGCATCAACAAAGTTCCATTAGGGTGTTTAATAAAAATGAATGTGGTGATAACATATGATATGTAGCAATATCTCTGAAATTCCCTTGAGAAAGAATACTCAATAAATGACAATAGGAATAGTTATGATACTTATCTTGTTGTTGGTCAAACTCCTCGTCACCATTGTTTTCTAGAAATTCCTCACCATTTCCTGATATCTTTGAAAATGAAGCTACTGATTCCATAGTTATTTCTACTCCTCCCCAAGAGAAATATCATTCCTCCAGAGTGAAATTATTTACATTTGCATGGGATTGTTGTTCTTTGTTGTTCGAAGATAAGTCTTAAGGTTCCGGAACTAAATGTGAGTATTCCAAAACTAAATCTGATGGTTCTAGAACTAATTCTGAAGGTTCTAAAATAATTCCATAGGTTTCAAAACTATCCTCTATTTTTCCAAGGATATTTAGTGTTCATTTAACGGTTAATTAATCATATTCCCCATCTCTTGACGTGATCATCCAATGTTATCATATCCAAAGAAGAAAAATTTTACTTATTAGTATCAGGATCATCAACCCATAATTGTTCTTGATTATCAATAAAAGTTCATGCAAAGGGATATAAGGAAATTTTCTTAGAATTCTTACCATTTGAGATAGTCATATAACTCGATTTGCAATCAATTAAGGAAGAAAATGTAGCTAACCATGGTCTGCCCAAAATAATGGGATAACCAAGTGTTTTACCTTTTGACTGCAATATATAGAAATCCACTGGATATTCCTATGACTCCACCATAACTGCCACATCTTCAATAACTCCTAGTTTTGCTACAGACTGGTCCACCATCTGCAATATGGTGTTAGTAGGTTGTATACCTATTAATAGTAATTTTTTCAAAGTGTCCATTTTCATCACATTTAAAGCTTCTCCCAAATCAACCAAAACATTATGTATATCTTTATTCCCTATAGAGACAAAAATAATAGTGCTTCCAGGATCTCCGTATTTGGGAAGTAAGAGTTTTCCTACAAATAAATCAGTAAGTTTCGTATCTACCTTAATAGTCCTAGGGTATTGCTTCTTTCTTCCAGGTATTTTTAAACATAGAATTTTGATTAACTTGTTTAACTCAGGAATGTCCTTGATTTCTTACAACAATGGTATTTCAATATTCAATTTCCTCAATTCCTACACCAACTCAGATTCCTTGGTCTCTATGACTTCTTTAAATCTCTCAGAATTGGATTTTTAGAAGAGTTGCTATTTAGCTCCTTATATTTTTTTTTCATCCTTCTTAGGAACAACCGAACTAGGGGTTTTAATTTCTTCTGTCATTTTAGTAATTATAAGAGGTGGGCTACTAATTATTTTTCTAGATCTGTTTTAAATATTTTTACAATCCATGAAATTAAGATCAACTCATTTTTCTTGATTTGTCCCACAGAAAGGAGTTGTTTGTTTGTTTATGGGATTAAAAACTGGTTGTGCTGGTATTTGTGTTGGAACCAAATTTTTAGTATGTGAATTTTGTGTTGTTGTTGGGTTTCATATTTGCACCTTGGAATGAAACCACAATCAAGGGACAAGTAAGTCCCTCCTCTTTAATGGGAGAGGTTCCCTTATTGAAAGCGGGGAAAACATATGTACAAATACACAATGTTTCACTCAATGGTGGTTTCCCGATATCTTGAAATATGTTTTATGCCTGAAAAGTTATCAATATATGAGGATAGAAGAATTGAAGAGAGGAGGGAGGTAGAAGAAGAAAATACTTTCAAGGAAAAGAGATGACAGAGAAAACCCTTATATGTATTGAGAAAATGAGATATAGAGTAGAACCATTCATGTTTAGAAGGGGAAAATCCATGAGACTCAAAGTTCTTGAGATTGTATAAACTAGAACAAAAAGTTTCTAAGCATGCAAGGATTAAATGATTCACATATCAGAACACAAGAAAAGAGAAAATAGAGGAAAAAGGGGAAAAACCTTGTATGTATTTCTTTAAATTTGAAATTACAGTTCCAAAATATCAAAATTCCAACCCCGTCAACGGCTTTGAAATCCCATGAAATAGTTAGCAAGAGCGGTTACAAATTCCTTGAGCAAGAAAGAAATGGTTAATACTTCCTCAAACAAGCAAGAAATGGTTAGAAATCATTCCAATCATTTGTGCCCTTTTGAATTCTTGATTTGTAAAGAAACGTTAATGGTGGAAAAACCATATTTTCAAATATACGATCATTACATTATTTCATCAGTTTTTATATGGGCCATTTGATTTGCTTTTACAACTTTAAATTTGGGCTTCCCACATGGAAGAAATTGATTGGAGTGGGCGTGGGGGGTGGACTTTACATTTTATAACTTTTATAGTGAAAATGCATTTTGGAACATTTTGGCCCACTCACCCACTTTGAACTTTCAACGGCCGAGATATGTGGTGTTAAGCTGCTTGGTGATGGGGTCATGGTTCACTTTTTCACTTTTAACTCTTTTTATCAAAAAGGCTTAAAAATTCAAAATTCTCTGCCAACCCACATCCCTACTTTAACTTTTCTATGTGGCTACATGGCACCATCTGATTGGTGGTGGGGCTTAGGAATTATTTTTTCTATCTCTCTACATGGGATCATGGGCCCGCCATCACCAACTGTGCCCTTTTCCAAAAGGTTTTAAGTGCTAAAAAAATCTCAGACCTTGCCAACCCTCCTTGGGCAAATAATACCACCTTAGGTCCGTCAGGCCATAACTGAAAATATGAAGAGTTAGGAGGAATTATTTACCTTGTCGAAAATGGGAAGAAATTTCCAATCTAATGAAAATTTTTCCAAGAGACCACAATCCTTGGAAAGAACCATATTTCACAATACTTTGTTTTCAATATTTTTAGAGGCACTAACTCAAAATTTTAAGTCTAGACTTGGAAAATGAGGGGAATTTTGAGGGTGACAATAGTTGGATCTTTCTGGGGATGAATTTTCTTAGAACAAAGAAGAAAGGAAAGATCAAGAACTACAAATAACTCTGGAAAAGAGGACCAGTGCCTTATCCATTGGGCAAAGGATTCAAAAGAAAAACCAATACAAGGCAACACACACAAGACAGGAAAATAAACAAAACAAACCAAAAGGGAAGACCCAAAACAAAACACACCACACAACAAAGAACAAGAAAGGGAAACAAGCCAAAACCAAAAACCAAACACAATGTACAAAAGGACTTCCTAGCCACCTAGGACTTGAACAAATTTAGGTACTACCCACTATAAGGAAGTGGGAGAGGAGATCCATCCATGTAATCCAAATAAAAAGAGTTCTCTCTAGAAAAATGTTTAATTCTAAAAGGACCAAGCCAAAGAGAATAAAACTTACCATGGCTTCCTTGTGGCTCATGTCTTTTGTCCTAAAGCAACACAATGTCTCCCACTTGGAAAATGGGTTTTTCTTTCTTGTCAAACAAATCCTTCACTTTCAACTGATGAGCTGTTATCCTATTAACCACTTTCAATCTATCCTCATCAAGCTTCTAACGGTATAAAATTCTCTTGTCCAAAGAACTACTAAAACTTGAATCTTCAATAATTTTCATCAGATGCAAGGTTGGAAATTCCACCATGAATGGAAGTTGAGCTTCCACACCATACACCACTTGGAAAGGAGAAATTGCAATTGCTCTCTTGGGTGTAATTCTATCATCCCAAAGTGCATCATATATCTTCTTATGAAAATTCCTCTGAGAATCATTTACAATCTTTCTAATTATGTTCACAAAGTTCTTTTTTGTTGATTCTACATGTCCATTCCCTCGGGGGTAGTAATCTGAAAAATGAGAAAGGGATATTCCATACCTATAGTATAATTCCATCATCTTAGTATAAGAAAAGTTGGAAGCATTGTCAGTCACAATTTCGTTTGGGGTCCCAAACCTGATCAATATGTTCTCCTTAATAAAGTTACAAACTACCTTGGAAGTAGTGCTCTTGACTAGGATGGCTTCCACCCACTTGGTGAAGTAATCTATGACAGTCAACACATGGGTATGCCTAGCACTAGAATATGTATTGAGTGCTCTAATGAATTCTAAACCCCATTGTTGAAATGGCTCTTCAATCACTATAGGTTTGAGAGGCAAAGCAGCCAACTTAGGTCTTCCAAAAAATGTTTGGCATGCTTCACATTTACCAACCCATTTTGATGCATCTATGAATAGAGTGGGCCAATAATAACCAGCATGAAGTATTTTATGAGTTGTTACAGTAGAAAATAAATGACCTCCATAAGCCTGGTCATGAAAAGTAAAGAACAAATTATTTTGTTGTTCCTTGTCTACACATTTCAAAAACCTTCCATCTATGCCTCATTTGAACAAAGAATTCTCCCATAACACATATTGTATAGACCTCAGTTTGATGGCTCTCTTCTCTTTAGCACTCAAGTGAGATGGACATTCTCCACAGGACAGAAAGTGAGCAATGTTAGCATACCATACATCTTTCGAGCTCAGGAACAAAAAACAGGGACATCAACTCCATCTTTGGACAACTCCTTGGCAGCTCCCTCAGCAATGAGTTCACATAAGTCCTTACCCCAAACTAGCTTTGTTGTCTTGATGTCAAGATCATACTCTTACACCTTTACTACCCAATTACCTCTCTTGGTTCCAAATTCTTGCTGAGTAAGAATGGATTTGATTGTTGTATTAGGAACCAACACCATAGAATGAGAATTAAGGATGTAAAACCTAAACTACTTGATAGCTTTGACAATTGTAAAAGCATGTTTCTCCATCATGGTGTACTTCAGCTCATGATTTTTCAAGACATAACTCATGAATGCAATTGGGAGCTCATGATCTTCAACATTCTTCTAGGCTAACACAACAACTAGGGTATTTTCAGTGGCATAACAATAGATAATGAAATATTTTCTAAATTTAGGGCACACCAAGATTGGAGTCTTTACAATATCCTATTTAATGTCCTCAAATGATTTCTTCCCTTCAAAGGACCAACCAAATTTTTTCTTCCCTTGCATCATGTGAGAAACGTTCATAGTAAGTTCTACAAAATTAGGGATGAATCTCTTTAGGAAATTGATCTTACCAAAGAAATAATGGACACCTTTCTTACTTGATGGAAGAGGAATTTTATAGATGGCCTGAACTCTCTCTGGATCAATCTTAATTCCTTCCTTTGAAAAAATGTGTCCCAACATCTTTCCTTATATGACAAAAAACACAAACTCCTTAGGGTTTAAAGAAATCCCATGCTCTCTTGACTTCTACAATACTATTTCCAGGTGTTGGAAGTGATTTGTTCTTAATTTAGAAAAAGATGTCAAGTCATCCAAATACACAACAATGCATTTCCCTTTCAAACTACCAAAATCCAAGTCCATGGCCCTCTAGAAAATAGCACCAGCATTGATGAGACCAAATGACATCTTCTTGTATGCAAAGGTTCCCCAAGGAGTAGTAAAGGTAGTCTTATGTTGATCTGTAATATTCACCTCTACTTGATTGTACCACGATAATCCATCTAACATAGATAACATCTCTAAGCCTGTGACAACTTGCAACACTTGGTCCATCATGGGGAGAGGGTTATTTTCCTTCAAAGAACCCGATTTACATTTGAAGTCCACACAGAGCCGATATCACCATTCTTCTTCCCGACATGCACTATATTAGCAATCCACGTTGAATGGTGGATGGGGAATATGATCATAGCCTTCAAAATATTTTATATTTCTTGGAAAATTGTATCAACTATCTTTGGATTATATTTCCTTTGCTTCTGTTTGAAGGGTTTGATCCCAGGCTTAAGAGAAATGAAATTTTGCATTTCTTTAGGCTAAAAAGCCTTAATCTCATCATAAGAGTAAGACAAAACATCAACATACCTCTTCAATAAATTGACCACATTATTTTTCTCTTCCTAAGTGTAACATTTTCCAATTTTTACCATTTTGGGATCATCAAGACTCCTAATATTCACTTTCTCAGTCTCAGCCAATTTTTGGGATCCTTAGGAAACTTTAGACTTCATATACCTATCATGTTTATCAAAAATATCCTCTAAAATCACCATCCCTTTAGGTATTTTGTTGTCTTTCAGTTTGATGCATCCATCTTGATCCATCTCTTCTTTGACACCCTCTTCATTTGATGACACACACTCTCTAGGAAGATTGTCACTTCCTTCAAAGTATAGCTAATCAAAGTTGTCTCTGAGCTCCAAGAAAGAAAGAAAATGCTGGTCATCATTGAAACTTGCCAATTATTTGCATTTTCAAGAACATTGGGTCTATGGATCAACTCAATGGTGAATTTCTCTTGAGGGAAATCAGGATGAGGAATCAATAAGGACCCCAAAACAGCTAGAGATTCATCCCTAGTGTTCCTTTCCCTTGGCACAACTTCAATGGAAAAATCATCAAGGAATTCAATGGAATCCCAGACCAGATTCCTATAGTGCTTCAACCTTCTGTTCTTTACCTGATAAAGGTCTCTAACTTGTTTTACAATTAGCTCAAGCATCTCCATGAGAAAGAAGGTTCTTCACTCCCATTTCCTTCACCATGATCAACCCAAGAATGAGGGCCTCATACTCAACAGTATTGTTGGTATTTTCAAACTAAAACTTGAAAGAGAAAGGATGAACCTTACCCCTAGGAGAAATGAGCACTACACCAGCTCCAAAACTAGCTGAAGAGTAGCTTCCATCAAAATCCAAAGTCCACACACCATTAGGATCAAGCAACACTCCCTTTGACATACTTGTCTCCTCTTATGACATGATCATGTAGTTCCCATGCCCAATGTCTTCATACAATATTTGTGCTTTAGGATCATCTGTCTTTTACACAATATACTCTACTTGTTTTTCAGAAGTAGTTTCTTCATCTTCCCATTGACAGGGATCAAGGCATGTGACCAATCCATTTGGATCTCACCTCTAACATCTTTGTAAAAGTTCATACCTAGAAACATGCCATAGGAAGGAGGGATATCAGCAACCAAGATGGTAGCCAAGACCTTCTTTTCTAGTAAAGCAGTAAAAGCTACTTATGCATCCTTGGTTCTCCCAATGTAAGGCACTTCTATACTTTCCATGGAATAGGAAGAGCCATTAGTGTGGGTTAGGGTTAGACCTAAAGAATGATCCACTTTTGTAGGAATTACATTATCAGATGCACCAGAATCAATGACACAATTACTAAGCTTGTGGCCAGCTATGAGGAGAGTCAAATAGAAGGGTTTGATCTTCTCATTGGATCAGTGACTATAGCCATAAGGCTGGGTTGAGGTGAAGAAGGAGTGGGTAAAAGTCCTTTATAAGAATGGGATGGGGTTTTAGATTTAGAATTTACAAAGTTAACCCTTTTGGCAAAGGATTTAGGATGGATTTGATAGAAATCTACCTGAGAAATATGAATCTTGGTCTTTTTAAGATGGTCTATAATGTCAAAAGATCCAGATGTGGATGGGGAATCACTACTAGAATTAGGATGAGCTTTTGATCTATCATCATAGGCTCCTCTAGTTCTTCATCAACTTCCTCTTCTTGTTCATCATAGAGCCCATTTTATTCTTCATCATCAGGATCAAGAACCTCACAAGTAGCATTGATAGGCACCTTGAGGGGTGGACCTTCAATGGACAACCTCATTTGAGAAGAGGTAAAGTGATTCCTAGGCTGAAAGTTCTTCCTTAGAACATCTTGATATGAAACATGCTGAGCCAATTATTTTTGGATGACAATGAGGTCATTAGCCAACTTTTACACCAATTGATCTGCATTACCTCAAGGAGAAGAGGAAGAAGAAGATGCTTTAGATTTGAAATACTCCCTTTTAACTTTCTAGACATGATCAAGTCATCTTCCACACTGTCATCCAATCTCTCGATCAACATCTAAAGTTACAAGCTTTGCTCTCCTCGGGAATAGCTTACTTTGCAATTGATAATTCAAGAAGAAACACTTCTAAATATAATCAACAAGCCTAGTATTTAGTGGAATCTTGTTAATCAAATTGTTGAACTTGGCCAAAAATTCTCTCATAGGATCATGTGGCTCCTTCTTGATTTGATAAATCTGAGCTAACAAAGTATGCACATCTTGACGGAGGTTTGAAACACTACTCAAATTCAATCCTCATAGTAATCCACTCGGTGATGGTCCCAACAAGAAGATGGTAAAACCAATCTACTGACATTTTCTTACAAGGTCTCCACAAATGTCCTAATAAAGACATCCTCATGTTCAACTCCAAGGACCCCACATGTAACAATGAATAATGCAATGTGTTCATCAAGGTGCACTTTTCCATCACCTCTAAATTTAGGAAAATTCTTCTTGTTACCCTGGGTAACTCATTCTTGGTCCAAAATCTATCGGTGGGTAGATCTATGGATAGATAGGCCAACAAAGTGTGTAGGGCATAACCCCTCCTTGAGATAGCAAAGTGAAACTGGTTTAGTGCTATTCTACCAGCAAGAATTTGTGCAAGTCTTACAATATTCTTCCTTCAAGGGGGTTTGGGATCTCATCTTGGTGGAAATAGTTACGATAGAGAACAAAGAGCAATGAAGGGAGGAAAGGAAGAAAGGTGGATCTGAAGGGAGAAAAGAAATGAATTCCAAAGTAGAAAGGTCAGAGAGTTTATGTTTTAGGTTAGTAGTAAACAGAGCCAAACTTACTCACATAAACAAACAAAGCAACACTAATAAAAAAATGACAAAAACATAGGTGAATCTAATAGAATAAACACACAGATATGATGTAAGAAATATCAATGCATATAATACACGAATTCAACACAAATTCTCAATATTTGTATTAATGTTTTCTTCTGTTACAAAAAGGATCAAAGTCTTTCTCTCCTCACTTCTATTTTTTATACAAATTTTCTCACATGGAATACTACAAGTATCCAAGTATTTATAGAAGGAGAAGGAGAAAGAAGACAAAAAGGAGCCAACAACTATTTAAAACACATTTACAAAATATTTAAAAGTCAAAAGTTGACTTTGGGGAAATTTGTGGATAACAACATCTCATGATGTAATATGGGTGATGTCATAATTTGTGCCAACATTCTTTTAAATATTTTTACAAAAATGGTATTAGTCCCATGAGGAAGGAGCCTATTTGTTGTCATCCCCGGGATGGAAAGGAGTGTCCTGCTTCTACTCAGGAGAAGAAATGTGAAATTGAGCCCGATACTCCATGAACTTGCTAACCATCTTTTGAAGTTGATCCTAAGCTGGACCTTTGGTGCAATCCTTGATGACTTCACAAGTCTCCCATTCATCTCTAAGTCTTTCCGGGAGTTTGAAGTATTCATTACCTTCCTCCATCATGTATCCAACAAAGTCACGATAGGCTATAAGGTTGTTGATAGATTCCATATTAAAAGAGGCCTCTGACTCTAAACCTTGAGACCCGATTCCTTTAAAAATATGAATAGTGTCATCCACCTTCCTCAGGGTGTATGATGGGGTGAGTAGACTTGGAGACATCCTTAAGATAATCTACTCCATTTGATGTATTACATCCAAGGCTTCCTCCTTGATTTTTTCTATTTTCTCTAAGACAAAATCCATCTAGTCAACCCGATAGTCTAAAGCAACAAGGATTTTATGGGGTGCTCTCGGGTGATCGAAGATGCTGAATTTCATTAAGTCATCGAATGGGTAGTCGAGCATCTTTTGGAATGTCTTGTGTTATAACTTGGCATGGTCCAACTCTTTAGAGATAGGTCCTGCTATTGCTTGGAGTTCCTTGTTAGCTTGATCTATATTTTGATACAACTCTGTGAACTTTGTGATCACTTCCTCACTATCTTTGAGGATTTTTTTCTCTCTAGGCAAACACCGATACGCCTTGCTCACCAATCTTGGCATACACATTTATTTTCTCGACTAAGGGCTTTAGGAGTTTGCGGTGGCAACCAGGAGGTGCATTGCCCATCTTTTGTAGGGCTCGGAGAAGATGCTTATTTTGTTCTTTTAATATTATCTTCTCTTCCTTTTCCTCTTCACACTTTTTGCAAAGGGCATCCACTACATATAATGCCTCTCCTTACGGGATCTCTCGATGATGTTCCCATTGTGACCTGAGTCATTGTAAAATCTGTAGGAGATAGATCCTTTTTATCCTTTGTGGGATCAGGGTACACGATCTCCATAACTCTTTCACCTGAAGCACTTTGAGAGAAGCGGGTTATAGCCTTTTTCTTCTTAGCCCCTTTAGTTGGAATAATGGAGAAGTCCATAGGTGCAATGGGGACTTTCCTCTTGTGCTGACTCAGGTGTTTGGAGATCCATTCTGGACTTAGGGGAGTGGGACCAGAGGAAGAAGAGGAAACAGGGGGTGGAAGAAGGAGAAACTACAGTGGACATGGGGAAATGTGTCGAGATGTTGGGTGGTGGCATTGAAAAAGAAGCCAACCCTCCAATGCTCACGGGGGTAGGAGTCACTATAGGAGAGGAAACCATGGGGGTGGAAGGGATCTGTGAGATGAGGGAAGAAATGCTGGGGGATAGATCCGCGAGGGAAGAGAAGATGGAGGAAGAGGAAGGGGGAATAGTAGAAGATGGGGAGAAGACACAACCAAAGGAGTGGTTGGTTGAGCAACATGAGGAGGGGAAGGAGGAGTGGGAGAGGGGATGATGGGAACCTCACTAGTTGTAGTAGTGGTAACATCCTGAGTGGATGTGCCCATTGGAGCACTTACCGCTTCTTCTTCTCTTGGGGATATCAGGCTTACTACCTGCTCCTCGGTGGCGGAAGGAGGGCTCTCAAGAATTTCCTCCTGAGCAGTGCTTGTCTCTCCCTCTTTATCTTTTCCTTTGCCTTTAGGAAAGTGCTTTGGCTTGGTGGGTGCATTACCCAAAGGAGATGTGGTAAAGTCTACTCCAAGGTAGATGAGACTATTCTTCTTACACCAATGCTCAGTGCACTGCAGAGTGCCTTTGACCCTTTCCTCAATAGTCTGAGGTGCCTTGTTTCTATCAATTTCAGAAAATGGCCAATTGTCCCCATCTGTGTCTAGATAAACCTAATCAACCTCTTGATCAGTTGCTTGGAAACCCTTTGGGACAATGGCCACACCATACTGAATGATCTCTTCCAGGGCTAGGCGGGAGTGATCCTTTCATCTGAGCTCGACTTCATGATACAGATTGATGTAGATATCTTCGATCTGAGGGACATGAATTGGATCAAGATTTGCCCTTGGAAGGTAATCACGAGGATCAAAGGTTGGCCTTGCCAAGAAACAAACATTTCTTGGGCTTTTCTCTATAAAGTGTAGGTGTACCTTCCCATTGTGAGGGGAATGGAGTTCCACCCTTCTTTCTTTTTAGACACTTCTCATGGTATGTGATAAGCTGTCTAGACAACTCCAATAGGATCAGCTTGGGTCCCGCATACCTTGGCAACTTGGTGGGCTCTCCTAAGAAGTTAGGGGCTCTGAGATAGGTGAAAGTGGGGAATTACGTGAATAATGCTCCCCACTTCTCTATGGTAGTGACTACACTTTTGGTTGTTTTACTGTGAGTCATATTGGGCCTCAAGAGGTAGATGATGCCGTAGAAGAAGGCATCATTGATTTTGCTGAATTGTGCTATGCTATTTTCCAGTCTTAACTCTAGATAATACTTGTATATTCTGACCTGGGGCCATACCCCACATCGATTCAATGTTGGGTAGTCCCTCTCTGAGGCAAAAACATATACCACATAGGAGTTCATATAGAACCTCCCAGTTGTTGAAAGCTATTGAAGTTGCTTGAAGATGGTGCTGCTGATAATCTCTACCCATTCAAAACATTGATCAAGAACATTTTTGCTCATTGTTTCTAAATATCTGAGCATCCACTTATGAAAGTAATGGGAATTAGGAAGTCTAAACACCCTGCTGAGGAAAGTGATGGTGTCACTCAGCTCTTCTGAAAAGTCACTACGGTGAATGACTTGTGGCCATCTACTTACCACCTTCTTATTTTTGAGGTATACCTCATTCATCAGCTACATGCATTTGTCTTCATTTTCATTCCGTGTCTTCATGCAGTCCTCTTGGCTTACCGCTACAAAATTTTGGTGGTGAGGGATACCCAACATGATCTCAAAATGCTGGGTAGTGAGGTTGATTATTACCTCACCATTCTCATTTTGGACACATCTTGTGTCTTTATTGTAACAAACGCCCACTACCATCATGAACTCATTGATTGCGCTTACGGGGATCCCTGCGGAAAAGTGTAGACCACTACAAACCAATTTGTCCATCCATGGGCTTCCTGTGACCTTCTTGGTTCTAGCCCAGAAGTCTTCCATGTCAATGTGGCTGAGTTATGAATCTCTGATATCCAGGTCACACTCTGCAAGGGATTCAGGCATCTTGACCCTTTGGTATTTATACTTCATTTCTTCTTCTGTTAGCTTGGCTTTACCCTTGGACTTGGTTGGATTCTTACTCGATGAAGACATGTGTGAATCTGAGTTCAAGCTGTTGATCTACAAGAAGAATCAGGGAATTCCATTGCAAAAGAGCCATGTTAGCTATTAAGTCATCCATCAAAGCTTACAGAATGAAAAGTTAGTAATTTATGAGTCTCAGGTGTAAAGCGCAGCTCTCATTGTAAGGTCGTAAGGTCTCGGAAGAGCAAGCACACTCTAGAAACATGTTGCATAGGAGCAAACAACGTTAAAGGGAGCGCAGGCGCGAAAAGGCCACACACAAAATTTAGATGTTGGTTTCAATGGATGTGTGCTTACGCCATATGAAGGGTTTGAACTAGGTGCAAATCTATTTTAGGTAGCAAGGTCTCGGGGTGTGCCATTTGTGTAGTTTCAAAATAAGCAACATTAAGGTAAGGTGCACCAGGAAATGAAGATTTTCGTGGCATGGGAAGGACTTGCACAACATTTAGATGTTGTTGTTATGGTATGTGTGCTTGTACCTTCACTTGGGCCTTAGGAATTTTGGAGTTTTTACAAGGTGCGAAGAAGGCTTATGCCACATGTAGGGATAGTATGCCATGGCGTGACTATGTTTCATGTAACAAAAATGGAACTTGCACCAAAGAAACTATAGTGGTCTGTTTTGCAAAAATATATGATTTTTCATTCTTTGGCAAGTTTTTAGGTTTTTAACTCTTTCAACTCAGATTTTGACAGTAAGGGGAATGGAGGAGAAAATGGATAGGGGTCCATTATGAAGCAGGGCCTTTTAGGTTTAAAGGTGGGTTTGCCAAATGTATTAGGGGGTGAAGTTATCTTCTTAGGTTCATTGTTCTTTTCAATAACACTAACCACTTAGACCAACAGAGAAACCACAACAAAGCCACAAGAAAAGCAAGGACCACTTACCAGGAATATATAAGATAGAGGAGATGATGTGGGGTCCACAAATGCAACAAATAGCAACACGCGGGGCTGACATGAATGCTGACAAGTACAGAGGAATAATATTTTCACGTTTTTTAATTGTGAAAATGACAGGTCGGACGCGCCTATTTATAGTAAAAGGTGTAATAAATGTGCCATCAAAATTTCCTAAGGCGCACCAAAATGGGTGTCAACATGAAAATACTTGTGCCCTAGGCACAACTTTATGAGTGTCAACATTGCTTTTTCAGCGCCCACTTCACAATTTAGAGAGGCACAACATTTGGGGTGTTAACAAGCCAGCGCATGCGCCTCGGCATAAATTTGAGAAGCACAACATTGGGTGGCATAACATCGTAAGTGCAACATCTGAAGTGTTGACATGAAAATATTTGCACCAAAGGAATAGGGGCATAGTTTTGTTTTATGTAACGTAAAAGAAAACTACGCCCAACCCAAAAGGTTGAAAAATGACCAAGTTCCAAAACTAGATTTTACGGAAAGGGATTTTATGTCATTCCAAACGTTAAGATACCTCAACGGGGACCAAAGCGAAATTTTAGTATAGTTACCTATAAAATATCCTTGTCAATTTTACAGGATAACACTCATGCAATGGTTAAGGAAGAGCCAATAGCCCAACTCTTTGTCCCCAAGGTAGAGATGCTACCATCCTTGGAAATATTTCATGAAGTGGAACTGAGACACCAACAAGAACTAGGTCACGAAGATTAGGGCTAAGTTGTGTTTGAGGAATTCTACTACCAAAAGATATGTCTTCAATAGGAGGTGTGCTTATGGAACGAGCTCTTCTAATTATTCTTGTTGGAGGAAGTTGAAAACCTTGTTGATCTAGGAGTTGAAATTGGGGATCTTAAATTCCAAGAGCCCTTCTACCACGAGTGTATCTTAGAGTTTCCAGATCAAAGAAATGATCAAATTAGTCATTATTTTTAGAAAGGAAATTTGTTGAAAAAATCCCCATCGAAATCGCCAAAAACTGTTGGGTTTCATATTTACTGTTGGAATGAAACCACATCGGGGACAATAAATTCCATCCTCTTTAATGGGAGACGTTCCCTTATTGAAAGCAAAGGAAAAACCTATGTACAAATACACAATCTTTCATTCAATGGTGGTTTCCTGATAAATTGAAATGTGTTTTATACCTAGAAAGTTATCAATACATGAGGATAGAATACTTGAAGAGAAGAGGGAGGAAGAAGAAGATAATACGTTCAAGGAAAAGAGATGGTAGAGAAAACCCTTATATGTATTGAGAAAATGAGATATAGAGTAGAACCATTCACATTTATAATGGGCACAATCCACAAACTCAAATTTCTTGAGATTGTATAAACTAGAACACAAAGTTTCTAAGCATGCAAGGATTAAATGATTCACATATCAGAGCAAGAAGGAAAGAGAAAACAGAGGAAAAAGGGGAAAAACCTTGTATTGATTTCTTCAGATTCAAAATTACAGTTCCAGAATATCAAAATTCCAACCTTGTACAATGGCTTTGAAAGCCCATGAAATAGCTCGCAAGAGATGGTTATAACTTCCTCAAGCAAGCAAGAAATGGTTACAACTTCCTCGAGCAAGCAAGAAATGGTTACAAATCATTCCAATCATTTGCACCCTTTTGAATTCTTGATTTACAAAGAAACGTTAATGGCAAAAACTAGATTTTCAAATATACGGTTGTTACATTATTTCACCAGTTTAAATATGGGCCATTCGATTTTCTTTTACAACTTTAAATTTGGGCCACCCACGTGGAAGAAATTGATTGGAGTGGGTATGGGGGGGAAACCTTTATGTTTTATAACTTTTACAACAAAAAGGCATTTTGGAACATTTTGGCCCGCTCACCCACTTTGACTTTTCAATGGTCAGACACGTGGTATTATCTGCTTGGCAATGGGGTCACGGATCACTTTTTAATTTTAACTCTTTTTGATCAAAAAAGCTTAAAAATTCAAAATTCTCTGCCAACCCGCATCCCCGCTTTGACTTTTCAACATGGCTATATGGCATGATCTGATTAGTGGCGGGGCTTAGGCATTATTTTTTCTATCTCTCTATGCGGGCTCATGAGCCCACCATCACCAACTACGCCCTTTTCAAAAGGTGTTAAGTGCTAAAAACACCTCGCATCCCCACCATCCCGCCTTCGGAAAATAATACCACCTCAGTGCATGCCGGGCCATAAATTGAGAAATATGAAGAGTTAGGAGGACTTCTTTACCTTTTCAGAAATGGGAAGAAATTTCCCATCCGATGAAAAAAATTAGGAGACCAAAACCCTTAGAAAGAACCATATTTCACAATAATTTGTTTTCAATATTTTTAGAGGCACCAACTCAAAATTTTAAGTCTAGACTTGGAAAATGAGGGGAATTTTGAGGGTGACAACAACTGGGAACCCATTATGACTTGTTGATTTTGACTGGGATATGTCCTCTCTTGAATGTAGTTATTAGTTTTCCACCCAGGTTGTGACCAACCATTGGGATTACCTTGACTAGACCATGGTTGTTGGTGTCCTTGAGCATACCAAGCTTGTCCTACCAAATCCTAGGGATTCCATGCTGGTTGAGGGCCCAAGGTGGTTTTCCCAACTTTGGAACGACGATTGAGCAGCCCATGGCATCATCTAGGGATTAGGATCGACCTTGGCATGAACTTCCCCTAGCTAGGTTGTCTCTAAAAAAGTTTACTTCTTCTGATGTGGATGGAGTGCTAGTTTGTTTAAGATGATTTTTTTATAAATGGAAGAAGAGAACAAGCATTACTCTCATGGTCCCTAGATTCACAGATAAGACACATTTTTTTATCCAGAGGAAAATCTCTTATTGCATGCTTTTTCCTACATCTAAGACAATACATAGCTAATGGTTCAGTTTTAGCATTTGCTTTAGCTTGCAATCCATCCATGGTGGAGGTTAATTAAACTATAATGTTTGTTTTAAAGTTTGCTAGTTCATCCATCAGTTTTTTCATATCTGGATTCAAACTTTTCACTATTTTTCCTTTCCTAGGTCCACCCCTTGTTCTTGAATAGATTCTACAAATGTCTTTAATATCATTCATTCTCAATTGATCAATGTTTCCACATCCTATTAAATTAAAGGCTTCCCTGGATTCATCATCCAAAACTTTAAGAAAAATAGTTTTGCTCAACTCTTCTTGAAGTAAAAATCCACACCTTTTACTTACAAAAAGGAATCTATCTAAATAATCTTCCATATTCTCATCCTTCTCTGCTTGATTTTGAAAAATTCTTCCATCTGGTTTCTCCCTCTATAGTAGTATTGATACTTGTCTAGGAAGGCATTTCCATTTATGCCCAAGTGGTAATAGAATTAGATGTTAATCCCATAAACCACCTCATTGCTGCCTCCTTTAGAGTGGATGGAAATAACTTGAGCTTTTAATTATCTGTTTTGTAATCATAACTTTGACACAATACTTTAAATTCAAATAGAAATTAGTCAGGATATTCATATGACATTACTCTAAATGTGGGTAAATGTGTAGGTGAAATATTTTTCATAGGTGTATCATCATCATCCTACTGAACTGGATAAGTAAAAGTCCTATTAGGTTCTCTTTTATCTTCTCGTTCCATTTTTGTACTACTTTATAGACTTTTCTCCCAATCAATGTGGTATGTGATCTACTTTGGGGAAGGTGAGAAGTTAGGAGTAGGAGGTTGACTACTCAACTGAGAATCAAAACTTTCTCTAAACAGGTCTTGGGAGATAATCCTTCTTCTAAAAGTTCCACTTCCTTCTGGTGACTGATCCAAGAATTCCAAAGGTGGCGGTTTGCTTCTTGTCTAACAAGGAGACAATGGTGCTTCCAATTCTTGGTCACTTCCTTATTTGAACTAGAGGATGATGATAATTCTTGTTGAGATATTTTGGGAGAAATCTACCCTTTGATTCTCTTGGTCTACTCAAAAATTTATGATAACATAGGGAATATTCTTCAATTATTAGATGTATGATTGTTGCTCTTGTTGACACCTAATTAGACAATTCGACTAGTGGTTCCCCATAAACAGCACAAAAAATGATGGGTGTCGTTATTCCCTTCATTTAATCAAATTTTAGTTGATGTCATATTCAAACCGGGGTTTGTCTAAAGCTATATGTAACATGAAGAATCCTAGTTATCTAGTAATTGACTCTAGGTATTTATTATTTATTTTCTACGGGTTTTGCAATGTCCTTAAGATTCCATGGCCAAAGCCTTATTATATCTATGCTACAAGAAACTTGCTGAAATAAACACTCATTGTTGGAATAAATTGCTGGAAATAAACACACATTACAAAATGAAAGATTGCTAGAAATAAACACACAATACATAAGTAAACACACTTTGCTTGGAAATAAACACACGGTTGAAAATGTTGTGAAAAATCTTGCAAGGAAATAAAAATCTAGTCTATAACACCTATAGGGACAAGTATACAACAAAGTTCAACTTAAAGAATCAAAAGCATTTACAGAATTAATAGATCTACACTATTTGCTTTAGAAATATAAATACCAATAAAACGAGGATCCTGGTTCTTAGAGGAGTGGGCCCTTGCTCCACCTTGAATCAAGATTTGACAAAGTAATATTCTCTCAAAACGAAGTGGCTATTTTATTGCTGAAATGTTATGTCTTACAAAAACTTATTGTATCTCTCTATATCTCTATATCTCTCTCTATGTATCTATATGTATATATATATATACATATAATTTATCTCTGGTAGTTATATATATATATATATATATATATATATATATATATATATATATTTCATTCAAATATGAATTTATGGTCATAGTTTTTCTACTAATTCGAGATGGACATGAAAAGTGCCCAAAATAGATGTTTAATTTGGAACCTTGTCGACGTGATACGGTTGTCGATAAGTTATCCCTAGATCTTTGAGTATGAAGAATCTGAAATCTTCTGATATGCTCTTGATTGAAAGGCTCATTGATTTCTTTATCATCGATGTTGTCAAAATAAATAGATTCCCATTTGTTCTAGAACTTTGGAGAATTTTTGAAACTAAAGGGGACTATTCCAGATGTAACTGTGAAAGTTCCTAAGCTAAACGCAGGAGTTCCATAACTAAGTGTTGGAGTTCCGGAAATAAGCCTGAAAGTTCCAGAACTAAGTGATAGAGCTCATAAACTGTGTGATGGAGTTCAGAACTAAGTCTGGAGGTTCCTGAACTAAGCCATATTGAAGCCAATGCTCCCAAAAACATGTTGATTTCTTCATACTTCATTCTCTTGACTGATTGTGACATGTTTTATTACAAAAACTAAATTTCCACACACTTTGTTAGGAATTACAGAATTTTAGACATTAGAACTAAATCCAACAAAAGATGGAAAATTACATCCTAACTTATACTAGATCAAACAAAAGTCACAAAATGTAGTCAAACTTGATAAAAAGGAGAGTAAAATAAGATCATTTATTGCACATTAACGAGACATATTTTGGCCTTATTAACTAATACAAGATTTTTAGGGGCTTTAATATCAACATTTATTAGAAAAGGTGATGAGTCCAGAAATGAACATATTTATTTCCAATCTTATCACATGATTCTCTATAAAATCCACCTTTTAGTAGCCTCCCCATATATTAAATTTAAGTTCTAATATGTATTTAATGAAAGAGTACAAAAGGATTTTTATTCACTAATTTTTTTATGGTGGGGTTAATAATAATATGAGAGTCACCTCCAATAATTAAATCATTATTATTCAATTCAATAGAAATGGACCAACAATGTACCAACACTTTAATTTATTGATTCATACATTTATTAATTTACATTGGGTGGGATCAGGGTCCATAATCTATAGTCGGGGACAACCTCAGTAATCAATATCTTGATACTGCATAATTTAATCTTCAAACTATTAATAATCATTAAAAAATAAAAATTTGATATTTTATCCTTCGAGTAATCTCAATAATTTTTACATTTACTTTTAATTTAGTAATTTGGGGTTGATGGTGTGTTTTATTTATGAATAAAATTTAATATTCTATTAACAAGTAAAATGATATAAGAATATTCACCAAAAAAATTGGCAGTATGGAAGCACGCCCCAAAGCCATGAGTTCAAACTAGGTAGACAAAAAGCCTAGGAGTACATCCGATTACAAAACATCACAAGACAAAAAGAAAAAAATTTAAGCGTCAACTATGAATTACTGACCAGCAGTGCATGATCTTGATCATGTCATCAAGAGCTAGACAAGTCTCAAGGATAGAAAATTCCCTTCTATTGCTTTCCTTTGAAATAACAAATACTTGTGTGGTCTTGAATAAAAAACTCAATACTTAAAATTTTATGAAAATATTCTAAAACTTCCATAATTCATCTTGTTTCATAATACAAATCTATATAGCTGGGCAATATGAACTAGTATATTGAAAAAAATCGATCGATACAATATTGTATCGACATGGTCAAGTTAAAGACAATTCCTTCTACACAAATTATAGACAACATGCTTTCCACTAACATTCTTTTCTCAATACCCTCTTCAGCATTCTCTATAATAACACCTTCCACATTTGTAAAATGACTTCTCAAAATTTACTACATATTTGCATAACCACACTTCTCTTACATCAATCAACATTATCAACTTCTATCAATCCAACAAACACATTCCAATAAAAATTCTAGTCATTAGTCATGTTATTAATTATACGAATAACATTTGGAAGCAAGTCACCCTTTTTGTCATTATCTTGTTAAACTAGCTTTGAGGATTGGAGAGAGTCTAACACGCTCATATAGCACTTAGACATAGTTTTTTAATTTTTCTTTTCCCACAAAAGTATGTTTATTTTATCAAACACACTACTTGGCATACTATATCAGAAATATTTGATCAATGCAATAGAATTCTGTCATTTAATATTGTTCTAGTATCTTGTTCACCTTCACCTTGCACATGTGGTTGATCCTTTAGGTATATTTTCTTTGATGGACAGAACATGTCATCATGTTGAATTGATGTAAATCATACGATGATCTAACATTGCCACACTACATGGATATGTTAATTATAATAAATTATCAATCGTAGAAATAGAAAAGCCTTCCCTTTCACTAACTAATGGTGCTTATTGGTTACAAAAATTCTATTCATTAGTCATCCTTCTTGAAGGTTAGTATTCAAGGATAGTCCATCGAATATAATATAATTACAAATAATGACTTCAAACCTGTTGAGATTGTTTTTTTGCATGGTTGAAATAGATTCGTTGACAATATATAGGATAGCAATGATAACCTTCTCATCAATGAATAATTGACAAACATAAAACATGCATTTCTCTTTACAGACTCAGATCAGTCATTCTTGAGCAAGACCCATGTTCATCTTTGCCTTAAATTTTTAGTAAAACGTTTAGGACTATTTTGTTTAACGGGTTATTTCTAGAAATGTGCAAGGCCAAGATGATCAGGATACGTCTTCATGTTTAAATTATGTACTTCTATTATTATGCTCTAACTCTTATCTTTGTCACAAATATGGAAAACAAATTTTATTAGCTTGATATTTTTAAAAAACATAAACAATAGAGCCTAGTGAGCGCCAAGCCACTCCTTTCAGTAAGTAATATAGATTAGTAGTCACTATGCATTTTCTTTTATACGAACCGACATGAAAATGCCTTGCGATGCCATTTCATCCATTCATATGATTTATTATCCGAGCACTATGTTTTGTAAGTATCGTAGCTTAGACGGTCACTAAGCATTTTTGGAATACAAACTTTTTTATTTCTATTTTCTTAGTTAAGAAACAGTTTATCTATCCTAGTAGGTCGCTAATATATTCCTTTCTCATTTAACAATAAAAAATAAGCATAGAGTGTTATGTTTTGTAAGTATTCTCACTAGGAATTTCTTTTATATGAAATAGTTTAGCCTAGAGGCTACTAATTTATTCCTTTCTCATTTAACAATAAACAATAAGCGTAGAGCGTTATGTTCTATAAGTATTCGAGCTTAGAGGTTCTAGGCATTTCTTTTATACGAAATATTTTTATCTCTATTTTTGAAATTAATAAATAGTTTAGACTTGAGGCCACTAATCTATTAATTTCTCAAAAGATCTCCATATATTTCGACAAGAAACAATATTTATATCTCACAAATTTTTCATCTAAAAATTTCACAATAAATTCCTAACGTCCAATAATATCTATTACTATGATCTATTATTAGAGCGTTATATTCAAAATAAGATATTTTTTAGCCTAGTTTTCGGCATATCATTCCTTCTGAAATAAATCAAGCCTAGAAGCGATTACAAAGAATTTTCCTTAATATGAAATTTTGTTTGATCTTGATATTCAAATTAAAAATCGGTTGAGCCGAGTGGCCGCTAATATAATCCTCCGACAAGTAACGGAGATTAGTGGTTGCTAATTATTTTCATTGATGCACACCGATGTCTTAAAAAGAAAAGATTCAAAGGTGTGTGCCTAGTTATCCCTATGGTGCTACACGAGCACCCCGAAAACATTTTTAGTAATCATCTTTCTTCCCGACTATGCAAATTCCTCCATAGGTTTCAACATTAAAAATTGTCCATATCTCACTTATCTTCCATCAAAATATATTATGGAAAATGCCTAGTGACCGCTAATATATATTACTATGATTTTTCATAAAGCATCTATGTTATCAAGAAATTTTTTAGCCTATTTTCCGCATAATCATACCGTTTGGTAAGTATTGAAGCTTAGCGGCCGCTAAGCATTTTCTTTCACACCCACTGTTTCTTTTGATCTTGTTCAAATAATGGAGCTTAGCGGTTGCTAAGTATTTTACTTGATACTGAACTGATATAAATTATGTGTTAGACACAAAAGAACTTATGAGTAATATAGAAGTTGAGAAATCCTTCAATTGTATGTAGTGCCACACTTGGTTGTGGAAGGAATGTATTGTCAATAAGATAAGATTATAGTTAATGAAAATACTAGTGATCAAAAAATGTAAAGATATTTATTTACATTGCTGGAAATGAAACATAGGATTTGTAGAGGCTAGCGACCCTTAGGATTCTGCTCAACAAAATGATGGACAACATACGACATACATAGTTGTTCATTAACACGTGCTAAAGAGAATACCTTGATTCCCTATAAAATGTAAATATTTAATTTTTTTGAATTTGGTGTTGCAAAAATATCATTCTAATGGAGCTTAGTGGTCGCTATTTTCTTTCCTATCTATAAGGTACTCTCAAATTCTGGTGAAGTGTAAAATTATGTTTTATTTTTTCTAGATTAAAGTGTTAATAACTCCAAAATATCGTCGATCACTAGATTTATTAAAAATTTCATGCCACGTGGAAACATTTTAATGGATTACAGTTACAACTTAATAATGTGAATTTTTATAGGTAAAAAATATTTGTTAATTCTATCACTAATTAAAAATTTCTTAATAAATGTGTCAATTATATAATTGTGTAATTAACTAGTTCAAACTTGCAAGATGTCACATTTTATTGGATTTTTTTAATTATGGCTAAAAAATATCAAATTCACACTCGATAAAAATTAATAATAAATGAGGCGTATATCATTCTCTTAAAATTTAATTTTTTTCTTCGTAACATTCACTTCTATTTTCTAAATGGTTTTTTATTATGCTGAAATTAATATTTGTCATTTTCCGCATGAGTTCACAAAGAAACTTTTGACGTTGTCCCAACGTTTCTAAAGTAGGTAGTATTAATAAATTTGATTTCCCCGTATCCCACCCTATTCCCCAAATTAATGCGCATTATATTTATAAAATATTGAATTCTCTCTAGATTAAATATCGCTCTCTTAAAATTTAATTTTTTGTTTCCTAATGTTCGCTTTTGTTTTCTAAGTGGTTTTTTATTATGCTGAAATTAACAATTGTTGTTTTGTCGTGAGTCCACATAGAAATTTTTTTCAATGTCCCACTTGTTTCTAAAGGTAGTATTATTAAATTTGATTTCCCCAAATCCCATGCTATCCCCTAAATTAACGCACATTATATTTGAAAAATATTAAAATTGCACTCGATAAAAATTAATAATTAACGAGGCATATATCGCTCTATTAAAATTTGTATTTTTTGTTTCCTAATGTTGACTTATATTTTATAAATGGTTTTTTATTATGTTTAAATTAATATTGGTGGTTTTCTTGAGTGATCATAAATAAATTTTTGTCACTATCCCACTTTTTCTAAAGTAGGTAAAATTAATCAGTTTGATTTCCCCGTATCCCGCCACATGCCCCAAATTAAATGTAAATATTAATGATGGTTTGATTCAAGGTACGATATGCATAATCCTCGCATTGAATGAGAATATTTGAAATATCAAAATCCTACATTTTTTCTTTAGGAAGGGAAAATTCAAATTTTGAAATTTACTATTCCCACTTTTTTTTCAGTTTTCGGAATTTCTTTTGTTGAATGCATTTAGAGAAAACTAAATAAACCAGAGAAATATATATTATGGTTTCTATATTATTTTATAACCGTAGAAAAGGAACTCTTGAAATCATAATATAAGAAGCGCAGACACTAATTCTATCGGGTCCGAGTGCTCAATTTTGGAGAGTTTTTTGAGTGATAAGCTGAGGCAATGATCATAATCGCATTAGAGGGTGCAAAAACAAGATAGAAAAAAATGATAGTGGATAGATCATGGGCATGATTGAAAATAAGAAGGCTGATAAAGGATGGAATCAAAATAGACAAGTAAAATAAGTTGTAGATAGAATCTCGTTGATACTATGTTTTAGAGAGAATACGGAGCTTTAACAAACATTATCAATTACGTCAAAATATCAGATACAACTAAAACATGTATTTATCAAAAGCATCTATGTTATTTTATGTGTATCATAGTTGATGGTGGGCACTTATAGTAGCTCTATATTCATCTAGTTATTGTGTTTTGCACATGCAATATGTCCTTACCTTTCCCTTTAGCGCCTTTATAGTTTCATTTTTTTGGTCAAAAATGCATTGCTCTCTCTGAAAACCACATTTTTTCCACTCATGACCGAATATTTTGTAATCCCTTTTAAAATATTTATTCCTTCAAAAACCAATTTTTTATGTTCAGTCGTAGCGCAAGTATTCATGTCTATTAAACGGGTTCCCTTTTCAGCCCTTATATATCTGTCTCTCTAGTTTTTTTGTTGATTTTTCGTTTCTTCTTTGTTTATTTAGTTTTTCCGTAGCGTGGGCATCCATCTCTAGCAAGAAAACACGAATCGTATATTCTTTTTTTATAAATCATAATGGTTTGATTTTCTAAATTTTAGGTAATCATTTTGACTTCCTTTAATTATTTTTTTAATATGAAAGAAATATTCATGACTAATTATTCAAGATTCAATTTTCTCTTGATTTTCATGTTATTATACATAGTTTTTTATATTCGTTTCTCCACATAGAAATAATTAAATGCATTTTATTTACAATTTTTTTATGTTGTGTAAAAGGTAAGCACGTTAGATTTTCTCGTAAAATTATTAAATATAAATGTTAACCATTCTATTTACAAACATATATGTCACTTACAGTTAGTAATGACTTACTTGATAAATGATCCAATATAAAGTAACAATTTTTAAATTCTAAATTAACATATTCCAAGACTAGAGGTCGTTAAGATAGATGTTTATGACATTGCCTAGCTATTACAAGACAACACAAGGCAACAAATATTTGAAGACAAGACATATATTAAAGAGTTTCCTGAATACATTTTTCAAACAAGAATGGAGACTAGCGGTCACTAAGATTCTATTTAATTGACATACGATATAACTAGGATGGCTCACATGCAAACCGAACTAAGCTCCATTATTATATTTAGAGTTACGTATTAATTTATCATAATTTTATCATGATATTTAAATCCTAGTGGCTGCCAAGATTCAAATATTAGTAAATATCATTTGTGGAACATAAAAAAACATGAGACGAATGCTAGGATATTCGTTGTCTTGCATACATGGCAATTAATAATGACCCAACTAAAAAATTAACTAGCTCCTTTATTATATTTATATGTTACATTTCTACCTTCTAAGACTAGTGACCTCTAGGGTGGATGTTTATTTTCTATGTAACATAATAAAGACTTAACATTAGCGGCTGCAACGGTAATTATTGTCTTTGCATTCAATATTTCGATTAACAACTAGATTAAAAACTCAAAATTGAACTAAAATCCAACACCAATAGTTTAGCCAGGTGGACTCGAGTATAACATGATATTCCTAGTGGACTCTAGAATATTTTTTGTCTTGTATTCAGGAATTGAAGATAAAGTATAATGAATTGATTGAAAATCTAACTATGCTCCCCGAAATTATATTTCAATTTTAAAAGACTTTTTTAAATGACTGGAAACTACTAGGGTGGTTTCCCACTACATTTCTTTCCTGGATAATCATGATTTCTAACAAAAATTTAGGCCTAGCAGCCACTGAGATCAATATTTTATTTGTAGTCTATCGCATGAATGTCAAATGAAAATATAAGCCTAGCGACCACTGGGTTAAATATGGTTGCAACATCATAGAGGATTGAGGTTAGTGGGCGCTAGGATAGTTTTTGTCTTGCATAAAGGAAAATTAGTAATGACTTGATGGATATCCAAATACATGACTCCAGTTCATAGTTCTAGTATAATAGAATCATTTACCATCAAAAATTTACAATTGGAACATAGTAGGGCATTTAGAATGCTCCTCACAATTATATTTCAATTTTAAAATACTACTTTCAATGATTAGAGAATGCTAGGGTGGTTTCTCAATACATTTATTTCCTGAGTACTCATGATTCCAAACTAAAATTTAAGCTTATTGGTCACTGAGATCAATAGAATTCTCAAATTCTATCACATAAATTCCACACAAAAATTTAAGGCTAGTGGCCTCTATGTTCAATTTTAATCCTAGTGTCCACTGGGTTCAAAATGTTATTCGAATCAACGTTGTTGCAACATCACATAAGATAAAGGTTTCATGCCACTAGGATAGTTGTTTTCTTGCATACATGATAATTATTAATGACTTGATGGATATTCAAATACGTGACTAGACAACAAATATTTGAAGACAAGATGAACTCAAGTTCTTGGACTATTGGTGAGTTACACGTAGTTTGTAAGCATCAACCTAATTTTCATTCCAATTGAGTTCATTAGATTCTTTCAATAAGTAACCATGGGGACACCTTAAGGTAGGGATTGAACTTCTCCATATGGACCAAAGTAACATAGCAAGGCACTTTGAATGTGGATCACTCAACAACAATTAAGGACCCAAGCCCACCCCCATGTCCCACTTAGAAAAAGTTCCCTCCACCACTCGAGTTCATAGCTCTAGTATAATGGAAGTGTTTACCATCCAAAATTTAGAAGTAGTTTGTAATCATCAACCCAAGTTCCATTCCCATTGAGTTCATTGGATGCTTTCAATAAGTGACCATGGGGACACCTTGAGGTATGGGTCAAACTTCTCCATATGGACCAAGAAGAACATAGCGGGACACTTCAAATGTTCACCGTGATTATATTTCAAATTTTAAAAGTCTGTTTTTAATGACTAGAAAACACGAGGGTGGTTTCTCAATATATTTATTTCATGAGCCCTTGTGATTCCACATGAAAAATTTAATCCAATTGGTCATTGAGCTCAATAGAATGCTCAAAGTCTATCGCATGAATTGAAAATGAAAATTTCAGGCTAATGGCCGATGTGTTCAATTTTAAGCTTGGTAGCCATTGGGTTCAAAATTTTATTCAAATCAGCATTGTCACATCATCTAAGAGGATTGAGATTTGTGGCTGATAGGATAGTTATTGTCTTGCATACAAGACAATTAGTAATGACTTGATGGATATTGAAATACACGACTAGACAAAAAATATTCGAAGATAGGATAAACTCAAGTTCTTGGGCTATTGGTGAGTTAAAAGTAGTTTATAATCATCAACCCAAGTTCAGATTCCCATTAAGTTCATTGGAATCTTTCAATAAGTGGTCATGAGGACACCTTAAGGAAGGGGTAGAAACTTCTCCATATGGACCAAGTTGAACATAGTGGGGTGCTTTGAATGTAGATTACTCGATGGACATTAAGGACCCAATCCCACCCCCATATCTCACTAAGAGAAAGTGCTCCTCCATCACTCTAGTTCATAGCTCTAGTATAATAGAAGCATTTACCATCCAAAATATGCAAGTAGTTTGAATCCATCAAACAAAGTTCCATTCCCATTGAGTTTATTGTATTCTTTCAATAAGAGGCCATGGGGACACCTTCAAGTAGGGGTCAAACTTCTCCATATGGACCAGAAAAACATAGCAGGTGCTTCAATTGCTCCCTGTAATTATATTTAAATTTTAAAGGACTATTTTTAACGACTGGTGAATGCTAGGGTGGTTTCTCACTAATTTTATTTCCTGAGTACTCATGAGTCCAAACAAAAATTTAAGCCTATCGCCACTGAGCTCAATAGAATACTCAAAGTCTAACGCATGAATTCCAAATGAAAATTTAAGGCTAGTGAAACCGCTATGTTCAAAATTTTATTTGAATAAGCGTTGTTGCAACATCATAGAGGATTGATATTTATGGTCACTAGGATAGTTATTGTCTTACATACAGGAAAATTAGTAATGACTTGAATGATAATCAAGTACACAACTACACAAAAAAATTTGAATACAGGATGAAATCAAGTTCTTGGCCTATTGGAGACTTATAAGTAGTTTGTAATCATCAACCCAAGTTCCATTCCCATTGAGTTCATTAGATGCTTTAAATAAGTGGCCATGGGGACACCTTGAGGTAGGGTTAAACTTCTCCATATGGACCAAGCGAAACATAGTGGGGTGCTTTGAATGCAGATCACTCAAGTAGACATTAAGGACCCAAGCCCACCCCCATGTCCCACTTAGAGAAAGTGCTCCTCCACAACTCTAGTTCATATCTCTAGCATAATATAATTGTTTGTTAATGACTCGGCGAATGCTAGGGTGGTTGCTCACTAATTTTCTTTCCTAAGTACTTGTGATTCCAAAACAAAATTTAAGCCTATCAAGCTCACTTGAGCTCAATAGAATAATTGAATTCTAACATATGAATTCTAAATGAAAATTTAATCCTATTGGCCACTAGGTTTAAAATGTTATTTGAATCAATGTTATTGCAACATCACAAAGGCTTGAGGTTTGTGGTCACTAGGATAGTTATTGTCTTGCATACATGACAATTAATAATGACTTGACGGATATTCAAATACACAAATAGAAAAAAAAATTTGAAGATAGGATGAACTCAAGTTCTTGGGATATTGGTGGATCACAAGTAGTTCATAATCATCAACCCAAGTTTCATTCCCATTGAGTTCATTGGATGCTTTCAATTAGTGGCCATGGGGACACTTTGAGGTAGGGGTCGAACTTTTCCTTATGGATTAATAGGAACATAGAGGGGTGCTTCAAATGCTCTCCCCAATTATATTTCTATTTTAAAAGATATTTTCCTCCACTTTATTAAGCCCCAAAGAAGGGGTCAAATTCATTGAAATGTTGGAGGATTTTAGGAGTAGTCAATTGATGCGAAATTGTTCTCTTCAAAGTTGGCCATGGAGGAAGAAATGAGATTTATTAACTAACTCACTTATAGGAACACGGTGTTGATGTGGTTTTCTTCATAAGTTCATGTTTCTTGTTCGAGGGGCTTAGTTAAGGCATCCAGGATAGGGAAGTTATATTTTTACGGGGTTTCGGCTCCTGTAGTCTAAGACTCACTGGTGTGGCCGATCTGTGAAGGAATTTGAGAATTTCATACAACTTCTTTAGGTGCACTTATCACATTGATGTCTTAATGGGTGGGAGGATGTCTCCATAGTCAAGTAACTCCTCTTCTCATGTGTAAATTTTGGTTCATGTCCCTTGTTAGCACTGGTTGGGTATTTGTTTTGTTGTTGATGTTGGTTTTTCTCGACTTGAGCCTGAGCTTAGTTTTTGTTGTTTTTTTTTTTTTTTTTTTGGGTCGTGTGGTTTATTGATTATCTTTTACATTTGTAATTAGGTGGGATCCCATCAATCCCCATATTCTAAGCTCCTATCAAAAGTGTTAAATCATCTAAAACAAATATTTGAAGACAAGACATATATTAATGATTTTCTAGATTTCACATAGCTTATTATACTCCCTTTGTGTAACATAACAAAAATTTTAAAAATTGTGATTACACATATTCCAAACAGAAATTTTCAGCTTGGAAGCCACTGAGTTCAATATTTTATTTGAAGTCCACCAAATGATATTCGAAGGATAGCGGTACATTAAGTTAAGGTCGTAGATTATTTCGTGGCATTGGTGTCTTGATATTAAAAGCTACTAGGATAATTATTTTCTAACAAATTGACAAATTGAAACAAACTAAATTTAGTAGATATTAATTGTTTAAATTTCTTAGTGCAACACATAACATAAAATTCTGCTAATAATTTCTTGTATTTTATAATTAAAGGAGGGTTGAAGGGTCCCTTTGCCTTTACATTATAGATACAATGAGAGGATCAGTCTAAAAACCTGAATGATATAGAAATACATTGGTGAAATAAATCAAGGGATAATGCCAAAAAAATAAGTGGTTGGGAATACAAAAAACCACAAACCAGTAAGCCAAACAATATGATTTGATAACAATGGAAATGACAATGCTATACAAAAACCAAAATAAAGATACATCCTAATGTATTTTAGAAACACTTTTTTTTTAATTAGATGGCATCTCTGTAACCTCTACCTTAACAAGCATGAAAAAGATTTCAATTGGCGGTTCTAGAAAAAGACGTTCTTTTCAAGAGAATCTTGACTCTTTAACCAATCGTATGCCTCACAAATTTTCTGCGAAGAACATCCCAACGTGTCGGTTCCGTAATAAAGAGAGAAGATATAACATCTAGGTCAATAAAGTGGAGTGACCTTCCTCTCATCTCACGTAATTTTTCCACTTCAAACAAGAAATGATTTAGGACATTAAACCATTCAAAATAACTCTCTAAAAAAATATGCGTGCACCAAACCTTCCTATATATAAAAAGCATGATAAAGTAAATGTCATGACTATAGTAATTTTTATACCCTTAGATTAACAATAAAATCCCATGTGCATTGGCCTATCACCTAGCAGGCATTGGGTGCTCACCTGAGGCATGTGCGGGTGCCAAGCCTCTCCTTTATGTGAGTCTTGTGAGAATACATCATCTTATGATAGAAGTTCAAGTCCAAATTAATAGAAAAGAACAGTGCATCATTTTTAGAACCTAGGATGAGTTATCACTCCATTACATCCATAAAAGATAAATAACAACAATATAGCATTGATTCATACGTAAAGGAAATGCACAAGGATTATACTCATGAAACCATATATGATTTATAATAGATTTTTATATTCATATTGAAGATATCAATAACGACATTACATTCCTTGATGTCATAACAGACCCACATAATATTGGAGAGAAAATTCATGCATCAGAACTACATTATGTCCTTCACATTACAAAGATAAATATAGACCCATCCCTCTAAATATGTCACCACTCCTATAATTTCCTAATTCTAACCCATAAAATCCTCCATGGTATTTCTGTAGAGCTTCACTTCTCTCCCACCATTCTACCACACTAGACACACACACCTTCTACTACCCATGAACCTCTATATATACATTTCCTTCCTCCACCACCATGCCATTTTAGGTACCAGATCAGTTTCCAAGTGTCCAAGTGGTCCTCCAATGGAGCATGCATCCTTTTATCCAAGCTCTCCACTATGTGCAATGATGTTCTTCTAGAACCTTCCATCACATGCATGGAATATTCCATTTTTGATCCTATAGCCAGGATGACACCTTATCCACTCTGCATGCTATACGGGTCACACTTTTCTCGTGTGCTTGCTTGGGATGTCGAATATGGCTAAGTCCCCAAAACCCATCTTTCCTTGCGTGCACGCACTATATGTTTTGTAAAATCCTGCTAGAACCCTTCCCCGTGCACCTTCACCCCGCATGGCTTTCTTTAAATAGGTCCCACGCACCCACGCACCTTCTTATACTTAGCCAATATTCTGGGGCCTAACATCACCCCACACTAAGCCTGTTCTCCATCCTTGAAAACACTATTTAATAGAATAAAGAATGACGGGATCTTATAATGGTTGGAAAGAAATAATAAGGGAATGAAGAATTGGGAGAAATAATGAAATAATGGGGAACTTGTTTATTGTTGGAGGAGGAGAGGGAAATCCTTCCCTAGTTCTTCCTCTAACTTCTCCCAAACATTGACCTCACTCGAGCTTGCTGACAGAGGTCACCCACCAGGTGCACACTTCCTCAAAACTTAGCTCCTCCCCTTTGGCATGCTCATGGTGTCAACAATACTCTCAATTTCTTCCCCAAGTCTTCAAGGGAATCCATCATGCGGGTGATCTGGGGGTATAGTTCCTTCAACCGGATTTTGATTGAGCCTCACAAGGTCTTGATTTCTTCTGACTTATTCTCCACCTCGGATAGGATCTTATCTCTTTCCACTCTATTCCCCTTATTTTTCTCTTAGAACTCCTTGAGTTCCATCTCATGGGTGGCAACCAAGATGCTTTCCACTCTATCCCTATCCACACAGTTGTCATAAGCAGCTTTAGCGACTTGTGTGGTGGCCTTTACCTCTGCAAGAAGCTTAGTGTATCGAGCCACAATATCGACAACCTTCATCTTGTTCTCTTTCTCTTGGCATGCCTACACCTCTTCTATAGACTCTAAAGCAAGTGGTCACCTCTCCATCGTGAGAATGTGAGTCAAATCCTCCAGACATTGCAAGGCTGATTCATACTTCTGCTCGGGTGGCACTAAGTTGGGGTGCTTCAAGACAATGGCATCTGTAATCATCTCCACCTTCTTAGAGACTTTGCACACCTTAGCTTTTTCTTCTTTTAACACACACCTCAAATGAGAGTTGATCAAATCCTCTTTCTTTAGGTACTTTCTCTTCTCCACTTGCTCCCTATTTTTCTTCTCCAATCCCTCCAACAATCTCACTCTATCATTTCTCCCAAACAGTTTGGTCTCAATTTTGACTGAAACCTTGTTAAGCGCGTTATAGACCTACTCATCTAATAACTGTTGAGCGTTCATCAAAAAATTTATTCCTTTGGTTTCTGGCACCTTCATTAGTGCTCTCTAGCTTACCTCAAATTTTGGTTCATCCATGTGGGACTCAAATGCCCAAGATAACATCTTTCTTGTCCATGGGTATGTGCCTTCTTCATCAAATGATGACATAACTAGGAGTTTCTCTATTGGTACAGTGCTCTGGAAGCATGCACGTAGCACCTTGATAGGATCATCAATGTATCACATTCCCTTCCCTTGTGCCACCATTACACCTTCCCCACTTTCTGCATAGACTTTTGGGAAGCTTACTGCCGATTTGGGATCCCCACCCATGTTTCCATACTCCTTCCCAACACTTTATTCTTCTATCTCCTTTATAATTTTGTTTGCGCTCCTCTCCAACTCCTGTTCCACCAAATTCTTCATGATACCTGCTACTTCTCTCTCCGCATTTCTCTACTTGCTCCTTGGTGAGGCTTGGGGTTCTTTGGTTCTTGGTGCTTACTTCTTTGCTCACCCCCTTTCCTTGAGCCTCAGCTTCTTCCTCGTCATTCTTCTCCTCATCTTCCTTGTTATACTCCTCTTCATCTCCTTCCTCCTCAAAATCATGTACATCATATACTAGATGGTATTCACCTCCTTGAGCTCATCACCATCCTTTTCGCCTGATATAGGCATCTAAACTTTTTGTCTCTTCCGAGTTGGCCTCATCTATCACCTTACGCTTCTTCATTATCGAGGATTCTAGTATAGGAAATTCTTCTTTCTCCTTCTCCTTGACAGAAACCTCTTCGTTGGTGATTCCTCATGGGTGAGGTTCTCTTCATGCTTTGACACCTCTTCTTCTATGGCCTTCACTTTGGCAGGGGACCTCTTTCTCCTCGCATAAGTGATAGGCTTCATGACTTCTTCAGGCATGCCCACCGATTGTGTGGTCTGCACACTTGGTGCTTTCTTCTCTTGCCCCTCTTCTCTTTCTCTCTTCTTTGACACGACCTTCTTTCTTCCTATGGGGTCTTCTAGAATGGAGACATCATTCTCTAGATATGTGCCTTTCCCCAAATTTGGCCTTATGTGAATATACACCCTTGTAGTAGCCCTTCTAGTAATTGGAAGCGTTGTTGGCTTCATCATTTGAACTTCATGGTAGACATACTTCTCCACGTACACATATTGCTTTGGGTACATGAGCTTTTGGCACTCCTCGCAGTGGTCCAATTTCACCTCACTAATGTTGAACCTTAGTCTCTTGGCCTCCTTGAACCTGTTGACCCCTTCTTAGAAGTATTGCATGGTGAAGGAGAAGGGTAGCTTACACCATGGGATCTTGGTCCCATTTTTCAAAGTGAACCTGTCAATGTAGAAGTGTTGGTAAACCGCAAAGTCTACTTCTACATCCACAAGTGCGGGTAACTTCTCTGGGATCCTCCTCTCTACCCTGAATGAATCACGCATATTTTTATACCACTTCTCTAATCACACCTTGTGAGTGGCCATCATGGTTTCATAAGTGTACTTTTCAAACTCTTTTTCAGGCGAGGGATCCTCATCTGGATACTCTAAAATGAACTTTTCCGGCCCATCTAGCTCTCCAATATCTGAAAAGACAATGGTGAGGAGGACGTTACTAAATATTATCTTCTCTCCTTCCTACGCACTGCTAATGATTGCATCTGCAATGAAAGTGGACAAGTTATAGATGGTTCCCTATAATATCTTCCAGCATACATTTAGCCATGCCTTATTCACTTGCGTCCATTGTTCTCGATCATTAATCCTAGTCACCAAGTGCATGGAAATCCTTATGGAATATTTGTGATGTCAAAGTATCACAAACCCTTCTTGTAGTCATATGTTGCTACTGTCTCCTTGATAGCCTCCTTGTCACTTAGATCATCATCTATACTTTCTCCTTCACAAATAAGGCTTGTGAACTTGGATATTAGTTATGGTGTTATGCACATCTTGCACCCTACAAAATAAAAGTGATCCTCATGCACGTGCAGAATCAACCATTGATAAAGGTGCTTAGGCTTGCCAAAGTAAGGAAACTCATATAATTGTAATAATCCTACTCTTTTCCAATTTGAATTTCACCTCGTCATTGTTTATAGGCATCCCATCTGGTGTCCTTTTGTTATCTAGACAGACCACCTCTAATGCCATTTCCTTCTCATTTTTTCTTGTGCGATGGTTATAATCACTCATGGTCATTTGTCTTAAGTGTGACACCCACTCCTTTCCTAGTAATACTCCATCTGGGTATTACATTTATGTGTACCATTCTTCATTAGAGCTTGCGATGGCAGCGTTTTTCTTTCCTTTACTCTTTCCCTTTGGTTTCTTTAGTGAAACGGTTGCTTTCTTAGGTTTCATGCTTTCTATTGGGATAAAATAAGAACTCCTTACTCTACTCCACTACAATACTTAACTCCAAAGCTCAACTCCTGGAATAAATCCTTCTATCTTCATGCCCTAGCTACTAAACCCTAACTAGGAAAACCTTCCACAAGACGGTGCACTACAAACAAACTTCTCCTCATGCCGTGTACTCCTTCCTCTTGGTTTGCAGATCCACTCTAGTCACACACTTAAATTCTTAGGATTCTTCTTCCTTCACAAAAATTTCTCTCTGGATGCCCTAGTTCGTAAGAGAACTTCAAATTCACAATAGCAAGGTAGAATAATGACTTACCCGACCTTATATTTATAGTTTTTCTTCCCTCCAAGTAATAAATGTTATACCACCTACTAACATACTTTAACATTAAATGTGGATTTTTCCACTTATCCAAATTTAAGCACCCTTACCCATGTGCCAAATCCTACGTGAAAAATCCTTTACAACCTTTTGGCGTGCAAAAATCTAATCTGAACAAAAAGATCTCACGCACACATCTACAACACCAAAGGAACTTCTTCTGTCCTTTACCCAATTTTTTTCCCTCGCCTACCTCATGTTGTTCCTGCACTCTTCATCCTTTGTACATGGTCTTTGTTATAGCCTTCTTGACACCATAATTCATTATCCACCATTTCCCCATGTTGTTTCTCAACCTTACGTGCTTCCTTGTATTGGGAAACTCATCTTGTATTACAAGCCTATACTCTACTTTGCATTACTCCACTCTACACTAAAAATATGCATGGTCCTCTACACATACACAACCTTGGGGGAAAAATGTGGCTCTTGGCAACACAAAAAAAAAAAGAGAAAGGGAAAAAGCAACAAAAAGGGAAACACAAGAAAAGAAAAACATAAAGGGAAATTCTAAGCTAATTGTAAATACTTCCTTATTAAAAACACCAAGAAGACTTATTTATGGTAGGGCTTATGCCTACTCCCATTTAAATGACCTAACAATCTCATCCCATCTAGCACTTGTAACTGACAAGTGCCTAAATTAAGAATGTATGAGATGATGTAGGGTCCCAACCAATGGAATTTAAACTTCCTAGGATGGCACAGAAACTTGGAATCATACAACAACACCATCTTCCCAACCTCAAACTTCTTGGTCTTAATATAATGATCATGCCATGCCTTTTGTATTTATTTTTCTATCTTCTGACTCCATCTAGCAATTGATCACCTTGCATCTAACTACATCAAATCATCAATCCTTTCTTCTAGCTCTTGTTCATCATCCAACCCTCCTTTGTTTGCTATACACAACGATGGTAACATGAATTCAACTGGAAAAATAGCCTCTGTGCTAAACACTAATTGAAATGGTGTGGCCTTGTTCAAACTCTTGTAGGTTTTCCTATATGCCCATAAAATGGCTGATACTTTTTCATCCCAATATTGTCTTCCAACATCATAGATCTTAGTCAATGTGTGACTTAGTATTTTGTTAAATGCCTCAATAGTTCCATTCTCTTGAGGTTGATAAGGGGTAGTCTTGTGATGGGCCACCATAAGCTATGCTAATAGAATTCTGACCATCTCATTGAGTAAATGTGTACCTCTATCACTTGGTAAGCTTAAAGGACAACCATACTTGCTGATTATGTTCTCACATGGAAATATATAAGTTGTTGTTGGGGTGCAATCCTTCGTGGGCACTGTCTCACCCCAATGTTTTAATTAATCAGTGCAAGTAATGATATACCATGAACCAGTCCTTAGCGCGGATGGAAAAATTGGCCCAACAAAATCAATTTCCCATTTTTCAAATGGTTTATCACTGGATATTGGTCACAAGGGAATTTCATCCCTCTTCCCAGGTTTGTGAAGGTGTGGGAAATGGTCATAGGCCTTGCAAAACTCAATACAATCCTGGTAGATGGTTTCTCACCAAATCCCTGTTAGTAGAATATTTTACGCGGTAGCATTTCCTACTACAAGTGTCCTCCAATCCCATCATGTGCTTCCTCCATAATTTCCATGTGCTCATGTTCCAATACACATCAGTGTATAACCACATCATAGCCTAACTTATAGAGGTCTCACCTAATGAACATGTAGGGTGCAACACGTATTACTAACTGGTTTCTCTCCAGATCCTTCATCCCTTTTGGTGCCACACCTATTTTCAAGAACATTATGATATCTTCCAAGTATGAGGGTGTGCATCACAACCTAAATAGTTACACATCTGACATGGTATCCTCAATGTTTTTCACTTCCTCCCCTAAGTTAATCCTTGATAAGTGGTCAAGTCTTGAATTGCTTTTTCCTGGTTTTAAAACCACTTTGAACTCAAACTCTTGGAATAATAGGACCCAACAACATATGCACCCTTATAGAATGGGATTGTTGACTAAGTATTTCAATACCATGTGGTCTGTGTAGAATATAAAATGGTGTTTCCAATAGATATTTCCTAAAATGTGCGGTAGTAGTATAAACAATGATTCATGCTCGTAGTTGTGTAATTCTATTATAATGGTGTCAACTTTCTACTTGCAAAACACAAGGGATGATCAAAATTCCCTCACCAGGTTGTGCTAGTACTACTCCCATAGCTATTCTTGAGGCATCAACATACACATGGAAAGGCTTATCCTAAGAGGGAAAACGTAGTATGGGCATTGTGACAATCCTATCCTTCAAAGTTCCAAACACCTTCTGTTGTGCCTCTCCCTAATGAAAGGCACTCTTGTGTTTTAGCAATTCCTCCAAGGGCACAACAATCTTGGCATACCCCTTGATAAATTTCCTGTAGTACCCCATATTCCCAAGGAATCCACACACTGTTCTTTGACTAGTAGGCTCCCCTAATCCTATAATAACTACAAATTTGGTGGGATCCACTAGTAAACCTTCTTTGCATATAATATGTCCTAATAGGGTTCCAAATGGAGTAACAAAGACACATTTCTTAATGTTGATGGATATCCTTAATTTCCAACATCTCTCAAACATCAACCTCAAATTGTCATAATGGTCTTTCACTAACCCATATATAGTCTAGTCATCTAGGTAAACTTGAAGAAATTTATGGATGAAGTCCTAAAATTCTTGTACCACAATGTGTGAGAACACAATAGGTGCATTCTTCAATCCAAAAGGCATAACCATGTAGGAAAAACTTCCCCATTCAGTGGTGAAAGTTGTTTTTCTCTGGTCTTCCTTTGCAATCCTAACTTGGTGATATCCTGAGAATCCATCCATGAAAGAGTATACTTCGTGCCTAACTACTCCCTCCAAAATTTCTTCAGTAAAGGGGGTTGGAAAAGGATCGATGAAACATACTGCATTCAAATCCCTATAGTAAACACAGATTCTTATCCTCCCATATTTCTTGATACTGATGACCATTGCACTTATCCATTACGATTCTTCCATTACCTCAATAATACCAGCATCTATCATCTTATTTATTTCTTCCTTGAACCATACGCGTAGATTTGGATTTATCGATAAGACCTCGTTTGAATCGGTGTGCACCTTCCTTCAACTTTTTATTCATCTCCCCAAGGAATGGTGGATGCCTTTGCGTTCATGGTACCTGAGGAACAAATCTTGGAACTTACGCAACATATCAATGATCTTTGAAACTTCTTTTTTTCGACCAATAATCCCTAATGATCGCTTCTTTAGGTTATGTCTCTGTCCCAATATTAACCTTCTTTATTTGTAAGGGCTCATGGTAGGTGCATGCTCAATCATCAATGTTATCTATGACTTCATGAGTACCTTCAAAATGGTTAACATCCCAAGTTTCCATATCTTCACCATCTACTACATCGACCATTTTTCCTTTTTCTTTTTCCATGCATGCACACTCAAGTTGTACTTCCTCTGATTCTTCTTCATTGAGGTGCATCTCCAAATAAGAATCACCCAGAAAATCCATTAGCCTATCCTATACCATAACACTATCTCCCATCGTAAGGCACTTGATTACCTATAATTCCTTATCCACTAATGGCTTTGTACTCCTATACTCGAAAGCTTGAATGAGATCATCCACTAACTCCTGCCAATTACCCCTTTGATGGCGCATTTCTGAATGAATATACCATATGTGCGCATAGCCTTGAAAAAATGAAATACAACTTATGCATCCATAATGAATGTTGTAAAGCTTCTACGCTTCCCATCTAGGCCTTCTCACATGCTTGTATATGAGATGAGGTGGTCTCTTTACCATGGTAGTCTTGTATGGCGTAGGTGCATTGCTCTTGGAGAACCTTATAGAAAATGGGATTCTTACCTCACACCATTCTAGGAGGATCTCCCGATGTGTATCCCACTAGTGCATTGTAGTTTTGAGCAGGTTGTAACCGAGCATTCCCCTTCTCTTTCCCTTATTCTTCCACTGAGCCTCCATTTCCTGTAAGAAAAATTTAGGATATGCTCCTCCAAAGTAACTTAGCAACTTCTTCCCTCTTAGGTGCTTGACTAAGTGCACCTTTGTTACCCTTGTTACAAATCCTCTCAACTATCTCCCAATTAACTCATAAGTCCCATGTGCCCAATTGTCACATGCCATGCTAGTGGTATCACTCAAGGACTGAGCATCTTCAAACTGGATAACTCCCTCCGTGGGATGAATTATATTAATATCTCTAATGGATCGCACATAGATTCTATCGAGGAATTTTTCTCCTAAGGGCTCAGTAAAGAACGCTTACTTCCCATCTATTAAAGGGATAATCAATCTTTCTTCCTTGTTCTCAAATATGATATACCCCTTGTTAAACCACAAGTTGACATTGTTCTTGTAACACCATGGGCACCCAAGTAATGCTAGAAATTTGTCTTCCTTGACAAGCACCAAGACTTTGAAGTCTCCAGTGAACTTGGCCCCTTGAATGGTGATAATTGCATCCTTCAAGACACCAATGGGCATTGCCTTTGTCTTTTTTTCCATATACAACACATTCGAAGATGGTTGTAATGCGGGCCTTCCCATTTGATTTCATGCATCTAAGGTAAGAACATTGACCTCTGCTCTCATGTTGATGAGGATATTACTTAGAAGCCATCCATCAACAATCGTATTCAAATTAATCTCCTTATCATAGTAAATTCTGCTCTGCTCAAGCCTGGCGTGTGGTACCTTCTCCCTCAACCATTTTCCTAGCAAGGTAACAATATTCTATTTATTTAACATCCTACATACTTCCTTGACCTCATCCAGGTCATCCTTTGGAGCCTCAACATTCTTATTTTTCTCCAATTGCTTTGATTTATCCTTTAGACATTGGATCTCCCCTTGCAAACTCTAAATCAAGTCTATATTCTCTTAATACACCTTATTCGATGAGTAGGTTCTGGATACTTTCCATGTACCACTTCCTATCTTGAAACTAGTTTCCTTTGTCTTGGCATCTCCCTGGTCCACGCGTCATCTACTCGCATCATCACTAGTATAGGTTCTAGCCTTGACTCGCATGCCACTCTTGGCATCCACTGTGAATTGACCTTCTTGATGCTTACCATCCTAGGGCCTTTGTTCTTTCCGGTGTTTTTGGTTCATATGCTCATAAATCTCTAGACACTCTTTGTACTTATGTTTCTTTATGCACCATGAGCATTGCAACAAATTAGGACACTCACGTTTATAATGCTCTGTAGATCCATAGTTATAACAAGTTCCTCATGGGAACTCACTTCATCCTCCACTATGGTTACTATGACCACAAAATCCTCCACAAAACCTCTTCCACATGCTCCTCCATCTACACACCCTTCATAATGACGATCATCATCCTTGGAACTACTTGTAAGACTAGTCTGGTGCACACCAAGATCAATAACATCATGGATCTGATCAATCAGTCTACAATCCTTAGTATCATGGGTCATAGAGGTATAAATCTTACAATAGAAAGAAACATTCTTGCAGATTGTGTATTGTAGTAGAGGGAACCTACTTGCATCATGGTCCCCATGGTAAATATCACTGATCTCTTGTTATAGCACTTATCAAATTATGAGGGAAACTATCTTTCCTACTCTTGAACCATGCTTCAACACTTTCCAAGGTCAATTGTTCTATCATCATGCATCACAAGGACCAAGATGCATGATATTTATCACAACTTTGAAAAGAGGTCCCAATAATGGACCTAAGATGTAGTCATTTTTATACCCTTATATTAATAGTAAAATCCCATGGACACTAGCGTATCACCCAATGGGAGCTAGGCACACACCGAGGCACGTGTGGGTGTCGAGCCTCTCCTTTATGTGAGTCTTGTGAGAATGCATCATCTTATGATAGATATTTAAGTGCAAATGAATAGAAAAGAACCATGCATCATTTTGAGAACCTAGGACGAGTTATCACTCCATTGCATCCATAAAAGAGAAATAACAATAAATAACATTGATTCATTCGTAAAGGAAATGCACAAGGATTATACTCATGAACCCATATATGATTTAGAATAGAGTCTTATATTCATATTGAAGAGATCAATAACCACATTACATTCCTTGAGGTCATAACAGACCCACATAATATTGTAGAGAAAATTCATGCATCAGAACTACATTATGTCCTTCACATTACAAAGATGAATACAAACCCATCCCTCTAAATATGTCATCACTCCTATATTTTCCTAATCCCAACCCATAGAATCCTCTATGGTATTTCTATAGAGCTTCACCTCTCTCCCACTAGTCTACCACACTAGACACACACACCTTGCCTACCCACGCACCTCTATATATAGCTTTCCTACCTCCTTTGCCATGTCATTTGAGGTACCGGATCAGGTGCCAAGTGTCTAGGGGTCATCCAATAGAGCATGCCTCCTTTTATCCGAGTTATCCACTCTATGTAATGATGTTCTTATAGAACCTTCCATTGCATGTATGGAATATTCCCTTTTTTATCCTAAAGTTGTCAGGTTGGCACCTTATCCATTCCATAGACTAGATGGGTCATGCTTTTTGCATGTACTACCTAGGATTCTGAATATGGCTATGCCCCTAAAACATGTCTTGCCTTGCGTGCATGCCATGTGTTCTGCAAAACCCTACTAGAACCCTTCCCTTTGCAACTTCACCCCGTGCACCCTTATTCAAATAGGTACCATGTGAAAATAAGGGGAGCAATAAGATAAATATATGAAGTGAATATGTCATAGCCTGCTTGAAATTAATACAAGCTTTCCAACGACTTTAATATCAACATTTATTGGAAAAGGTGATCAGTCCAGCCAATAAAGATATCTATTAAAATTTTTATCACAAAATTTACCTATTTAGTAGCTATCTTATTAGATAAGATTTAAGGTCCAATATGGAGTTAATGAGAGCATACAAAGGGAATTTTAATCACACAAGATTTATTTTCTATGACAAGGTCTATGTTTTAATGGTGATGTCAAATCAAGTCACATCAAGTCTTGTCGATAAATTATCCAATTAAATGGTGCCACATAGATAACCCATAAAAGGTGATTTTATTATCAAGTAATGGGTTACATTAAATTCCTTTGTACTCCAAAGAACTTATTTTAAATCCCTTAAAAAATTGTTCTCCACATAATTTAAATGTGTAAAATAAAATTGGCATATTAAAAAATCATGATCTATTAAAGGGTATTTTAAATTTTTTTAATGATTATTAAGTTGTTGTATAAACCTCTTACATTAGGAATCATGATAAATGAGTCATTTCCTCTTTTATGATCTAAATTTTCCTAATCTTGTTGAGATTGTTTTTTACATCATCAAAATGGATTCCTTGATATTGTAGAGGCTAGCTACCGCTAGCCTTCTCATTAACGAATAATTGGTAAACATAAAACAAGCATTGCTCTTCACGGCATCTGATACTTTATTCTTGAGAAAGGTTCATGTACATCTTCACCCTCGATGTTTAGTAAATTGTTATAGACTATTATGTTTAACGGGTAATTTCTTAAAATATGCAGGGCCAAGATGAACAGGATATGTCTTCAGGTTTAAAATATGTACTTCTATTATTATGCTCCAACATTTTTTTTTATTTTTAAATGCTTTTGACCAGAGCTTTGAACTAGAGGGTTACGGGACCCCACCCATAAAAATAAAACCAAACAAAACCAGGGAGCCCAAGTCCCACAACAAGAACAACACAGAAGAAATAAACCAAGCAAGAGCAGGCCAAGGATCCAAAACAGATCCAGAAACACAAAATCCTATCCAAAGGTAAGCTAAGAACATGATCACTTATAGAATCCCATGAGTGGGGCCATCCACAATGCCAATATTTTCCTCCTCCTCCACTCCCCAAGTATCTTCCATAGTTTGACCGAGACCACCCCATTTGAGAAACCTTACCAAGAATAGGATAACAAGCTTTGAGAAGCTCTAGGGGTGGGAAGCTCTAGGGGTGATAAAGAGCATTGAGTTGATCAATTGTAGAATCAATAGGATAATGAGCTTTGGGAAGCTCTAGGGGTGGTAATGTGTTGGGATCCATGCCACCGTGCTAGAAGAGAACATGCACACTCTCCACATGAAGAAGTAATTCCCTATATTTCTCTCCCAACCAATGAATCCCTCACCCAACACCAATAGCCTATTCGTCGATGTCCTCTAACCAGAGAAGGGGTTCGGTGAATATGAAAACTCAAAAATTCCTTATGAAAACCAACTCTGTGAACCAGGTAGATAAAGTTCTCTACTATTACCTCGACATCCACTAAAACACGGTGAATAAGAAAATAGTTTGAAACAAAGGCCATAGCAATATCATAATTAGACCTTGCCCTTTGAGATTCCAGCAAATAATATTCATCAAGCACACATTTAATCTCTTCACCTCCCAAACACATTCATATCAAAATAATTCTTATAAGAGCCTCTGAGAAATGGTCGAGGAATAGGCCATTTCCCACCTCTCTCCACATAGAGAGATGAAGGGGAAGCCAAGGAAAACCATAATTACCAACACAGAAGAGGAAAGGAAGAATGAGGAAGAAAGGAGTTGTCATCCATTTAAAATATAGGAAGACATGAGTTTCCATTAATGTTGAGAGTTGAATCGAGCCTCCCTTCATGTGAAATGATATCTACTAGACCGAACCAAACTTCAAGTTGATTTGATATCAATGTGACAATCGTCCCATTGATAGCGATGTTGGCAAGGATATCGGTGGTGCTATTAGCTTCCCTCAGAGACATGATTAATGCTCTAAGAATGTAATTTTCTAAGACAAAATAAAATATTGGAAATGAAGAAATCAAGTCTCATAAATAAATTATCCAATGAAATGATGCCACATAGACAACCCATAAAAGGGGATTTTATTCTCAAGTACTTGGTTTCCTTAATTTATTTTGTACTTAAAAGTAATTATTTTAAATCCCTTAAAAATATGTTCTCCACATAATTAAAATGTGTAAAAGAAAATCGACATATTAAAAACCATTATCTATTAAAGGATATTTAAAAATAAAAATTATGATAATTAAGTTTCTCTAACAACTGTTATATTAGGATTTATAGTAACTAGATCATTTCCTCCACTATGATCTAAAATTTCCTAACTATGTATCTGTCTTTATTACAGAATTAACTAACAACATTTAATTTTGAAGGACTTGGCTTTTCCAAGGATATTCCATCTATATAAAATAATTATAAACAATGACAAAAAAGCATTGAGATTGTTTTTTTCATCGTTGAAATGGATTCCCGATATTATAGAGACTAGGGGCTCCTAGACTTCTCATTAATGACTAATTAGTAAACATAAAACAATCATTTCTCTTAGCAACTTCACTGAAAACCAACTATTCTCTATTATTATATTTAAATTTGACAAGACGAGCAAGCTGTCAAGGAGGATGATTACTACATTTCTTTGATTTTCCAAGACAAGAGAAGACAACAAATAATCCAAGACTAGAAATTTTCATACACATTTTTCTAAATATACATGATTCAAAATGTATATTCAAGAGAATACAATACACATAGTCAAACACCTAATCTTAAGCCTAGCACCCATTAAGTAGATTAGTCGGCACAAGGATCCTAGCAAATGGTAGGGTTTCCATGATTTGTTTGTTTTTTTAATTTTTAAATGCTTTTGGCCAAAGATTTGAACTAGAGGGTTAAGGTACCTCAAGCATACAAAAAGAAATAGAGAAGGAGATAAAATCAAAGAGAGAGGGAAAATGACAGAGACCAAAGACCAACCATGTGAGAAGGGAACCAAAGTATGATAAATATAGGAAAAACCCAACCAAAAAAAGAACCATGAAAGACAAAGAAAGAACCATAACATAGGATGAAGAGTGGAAGTTTTATAAAAAGGAAGAACCACTAATGAGCATTGAACTCAAACCATGATGTGATTCACTCCACCAACATTTCCACAAATGTGAATAGTAGCCTTTCGAAGCAAGAAATGGAAATCAACACTAGCTGGATCCCTCACTCGTTAACATTGTCAATTGTAGAGTGTAAAGGGAAAATGGATGCATCTATATCCAAGGGAGGGAGAAGATGAGGGTAAAGTTTCCCATGCACAAAAATGTTGTCCATGTTTACAAAAAAATGAAGAAAATCCTTGTATTACCCATTGAGCCACTATATCCCTCTCCCAAAGACAATTGCTAGCTTCTGTCTACTTCCTCGACCCATAATAGAGGATCAGGTAATTTAAAGTCCACTAATTATTCATGAAGACCACCATGGTGGACCAAGTAAATGATATCAGTAGCCATAAAATTGACATTAGAAGGAACATTATAAATAAGAAGGTAGAAATAAACAAAGGTGGACATGATATCAAAATTTACATGAGCTTTGTGTGAATCAAACAAGCATGTTTCACCCAAAATATTCTCGATGGCTTCAACTTCCTAGCTGAGGAGTACCAAAAAATCCAAAAGATGATAGCAATCAATAGCAGAGGTAAGCACCACCTCCGATCACTCTCCATGAAGATAAAGAAATAGAAAACCAAAAAAATCCATGATAATTTGAACCAGGAAAACTAAGAAGGAAAGTAGAGAGGAATAGGCCAAAGAAAGATTAAAAATTAAGATGCACAAGATACCATCAATTAAGTTGATACAAGCATGTCTTACCTTCATGTGAAATAATCTCTAATAAGACAATCTAATCTTTCTAGATACTTAAAATTTTGACAATGTCCAACATATCAATTATTGAATTGGCAAGTAAATCAGCAACACTATTTTCCTCATGATAAGTGTGATTGATGCTCCAATTTTTAAGTTTTCCTAACCAATAGAGGATGCTAGATATACAGAAATTGAGATGTCATGATTGATCTTAACCTATAGCAATAGCATGGATAATAATTTTTGAGTCACCTTCGACACGGAGAGAGTCACAACCATTGTGAATAGCTAGTTTAGCCCCTTCTAGAAGGGCTTGATCTTGACTAAGTTGTAGGTACCTGTTTGAGTGGAAAGGAACCAACCAAAATAAATTCACCATTATATTTTCTCACAAGATAACCTACTCCATATTTTCTTAGATTGCCTCTAAAGGCCCCATCAAATTTGAGTTTATATAATTTTGGGGGAGGTAGCATCCATCACGTATTTATTCTTCTAATAATTTTTTAAATCGAGATAAACCTTGTTGAACAATTGATCCTAGATTGGGAATATTGATGAGTGGCCAAGATTTCCTAATCTTAGCATCACGTGAGGTGAAATTAGGATTGTTGAGGCTATGGATGATGACGTTTTCTGAAATGGCAATTTCTAGTTTATTGGAGAAGGAAGGAAGGATCAATACCTCCTCCTTGAAGATGTGAAGATTACACTCCCACCATATATGCCTATTTAAAAGGAAGGGTGCTATGAACCAAATGGAGATAAGAGAGATTTTATCTCCTAACTTTGGCCAAGATTTTAAATTATCCAAAATGTTCCTACATGCAGCCTAAGCTAATCTTAGCGTGCCAATTAACCAATTCCACCCCTCAACTGCAAAAGGGTAGAAAATTAGAAGATACTCAATATATTTTTCAGAATTATCACAAAGGATTCATTTTGAGGGGTCAACATATCCCCAATATCTCCTAAGAAGTTACGTAATAATTTTCCTTTTAATTGCAAGCCAACTAAAGATAACAACTTTGAAGGATCTTGGAATTCCAATGACCTATCCAACTGGGAGCCCCCTTAGGTACCTGACATAGAGATGAGATTTACATAACCTTTCTTTGAAAGAATAAGAGCTAGAGGGAGCTCCTATGACCACAACAGATGGTCCTCTTGAGCTTGACAAGAGACTTTTCTATGTGAGATGTCCTTCCATAAAAAGAAGGAGAGCCATTAGAGTCGGGAACCCCATAATCGGCCATTTTGTTTTCCCAAGATTCCTTGGATATCTTCATTACTCGATTCAATTTTGGATTTAAAATAAGTGGTTCAAGCTCGCTCCAACTATCCTCCCAAAAATAAACTCTTTGACCATTGTTTACTCTGCAAGGAAATTTTATCCGTGATAAAATGTCGAAATTTACAAAGAAAGTTCTAGATGTGAAAACCCTTGCGAAGATATTTTTTGGAAATAAAAATATCAAGACAACCTGCTTCAATATTTTTTGCAAGAAAATTTTTCAAGTGGACAAACTTGTGGATTTCTTGCCAACACTCTATGAATCTAAGTCCATGTACTTAACTGGTGCAACTGCTGTATATGCATTTGTGAGTAAGGTGGATTTTCTTGGCGGCCTTGTGGCCAGGGATCCAATAGGGGCACTCCTTGACCCTAAGAAAAGCTTGAAATTTATTTCTATAAAGGAATTTTTCAAGAGAACAAGAATGGGATTGAGAAAATAAAAGAGGGGTTTAATGTCATGGGTAAAAAATCATAGTCCCACACCCATTAACCAGAAAGTTCACACATGAATTAAAGTTACAAAGAAACAACCCTGAAAATGGAAAAAGATGAGTTAATATTGAGAACTCAAAGTTTCTAAAATTTCCTCATCAAAAAAGGCATGAAACTTCTTCTTCTTGTATTGATGTTTGAGAAGAAACTATAGATGGGATGGAAATGGAAGAAATTTGAAAATGAGGGGAATGGAAGAATTTAGATATCTCCTTTATTCTCTCAATGCACTCTTGAATTTACAAAATCAATCACCAACCCTGTGAAATGAGAATGGCTTTATAATTTATAGAATGAGAGGTGATGCATCATCTACCCCCCAATGCATTTTCATATGTCCTCGCACAACTTAAAACTTTTCAACTTCTTAGGAAAATTTTAAGTCCCTTTTTATAACATAAAGGTGAATTATTACATTAGGAACATTAAGACATGAAAAAGTGCAACCCCAATGCAAAATTAGAACATTGAGAAGAGAGAGAAAGTTGGGGGTATGAAGAGAAGAGAGAGAGAAGAAGAAGAGAAGATGTTTCCCCTGATGAATTCCGATGATCCTCATTGATGGAAAGCTCCAATGCAATGAAACTCTAAATCTTCAAACTCATGTGAAAATCCTTCAAATTAGCTCACAAATGCTTTGGAATGAGTGTTTAAAAACACTACTGAATGGTTCTACCGATGACTGCAACTTCCACCCCGCACAAGATACTCCTACAACTCGAGCCATGAAGTGAGTTTCAAGAGACACTATTGAATTCTCTGAGATGAGTCTCGAATTCCCTATGAGCAATGCCCATGGATGATCCCGAATGATGATGTTGACCTAAATGATCATCCCTTTATGTCCCATTACACCTAAACTTCCCTTTGAGTGTAACTTACTATTAATAGAAAATGCCCAGATGTGAGACTTACCATTTTTGTAAGAGGTGATTTTTGCCTCTTTTTGACCATCGTGATGTGATGAACTCCATCATTCACTCTTGCACACACTACCTTCACCTTGACCACTTCTTGGGGTGACTTACTATTTTTAGTAAATACCCATATAGGGGGATTACTATTTTTAGTAAGTGGTCATTTTCACTATTTTCTACTTTGGACAATCATTCTGGCTTCCTAGTGATCTTTAGTACACATTTCCTTTGCCATAGCCACTTTTGATGGTGACTTCCCAAACATAGCAAGTTTGTATAGGAAAACTTACTATTTTTAGAAAGTGGACTTCCACTAATTGGTTTGTGACAGAACATATTTTTTTGCACTTGTCTCATCATCACGGTCACGTCCTCCAAATTTCACATGGTTTCGCTCACTAGAATACTTGGAAATAAAATTTAAATTTTTCACCTGGTAGTGGCTTTGACCAAAGAGCTGCCATGGTGGCCATTAATGGAGCTTGAAATTTACAGGTCTATTTTTGTCTCCGATCATGATGAAATCAACTCCATTGTGATAGGTTTTTCATTTGGATTATGTGGGTAAGTTTTTATCTCGATCTAACCATCAAATTGTTGGGAAATCCAACAAACGTGAGCTAGGGCATGAAATGGGATTTTTGTTGGAAAAAATGATTTAGGGCACCATTTGACCTCCCATTTATTGCATCTTGATCATCTTGAAAAAAATTTAAGTCTTCAAAATACAAAACCTCAATCTGACTTGTATCTTGCAAGATATGAAGATTTTTCGATTGGGTGACTTCATGGTTATTTGGCAAAAAATCTTCATTTTCTCCTCATTCTTCATTTCTTCAACACTTTTGATCAATCCTTCCCCTGAGACCTATGTATTTTCATGGATTTTATTTTTTATTTGTTGTGGTAGAGCTGGTTCAAAGCATCAATGGTGGACAAGTTATAGAGCAATGACAGGGTGAACTGTGGAGAAGAAATGGGGGGAAATAACGGCTAAGTGCAAGATTTAAATTATTCAAAAAAATGCACATCAAGGGTGAGGTGAATTTTTCCAACCTTTATGTCCCTCACCTCAAAGGGACATGAGGGAAATAAAATTCCATGGTGAGAAAGGTGATGCAACATGGCAAAAATCCAACGGTGAAGGCTTTGAGCTCATGCACAGCACCGGGGCTAAACTAGTGGTCGTGGAGGTTGTATGAGGTACCAGATGGATTATGGGGGCTAAGAAAAATTTTCCATGTCTGATGTCCCTAACCTTGAGGGACATGAGGGAAAAAAAAAATTGTCGAGTTCCTGGAGCTGACATGTGTCCTCCCAAAATTTGACTAACTCCCAAACTTGCTCTAAGAGGACAACTTGAAATAGCGATAACTTGAGCTCCCAATAGACTTTTTATGAAATTTTTATGATATTTACCAGAAATGGAATTATTACTCCAATGGTGGGGTTATCATGTATTTATTCTTCTATATGATTCCTCAAAAAATGGTTTTTTGATTTGGTACTCCACTTATACATGATAAAAACTTCTTACATAACCATTTCTCTAAAGTGTTGTGAGAAAAATAATTTCACCATATTGTAGGCCTTGGAATTACCTTTTTGAAGATGTTTTGATTTTATCCTAGATCCATCTGGAGTGCTTAGAATCACCTTCAGAAGCTCAACAGTTTTTTTGACCTATGCACTACCTAGGCCTGTGAACCCTGGTTTTTTTCAAATCACTCAAAACTCTCTAAATCTTCCCTGAATATTCCAAAATAACTTCCATGATGTTTTTATGCCTTCAATTCACCTCCATGTTGTATTTGAATCCTCTGTTCCACTTCAAGGTATTTCTCCGATCCAGGAAAGGCGGTGATAGCCCTTCCCAACACTTCCCAGAGATAACATTTTTCAAGAACTCCTAAAATCACCTAGGGTATTGAATTGAATTTCCTAATTCACCTAGGGGGATGTGTTAACATCAACTAGGAGGTCATCAAAATGATAGGGTAGACCTGGGGTTCCTTGGAAGGGTAAAGCATGAAAAATTTGGCACAGGGGTATAGTTGTCATGCTTGGAAATTGACAATTTCCTTGTTGCACATTTGCATGACAACAACTGGCTCTATCTTAGGGACATGAGGTGGACCGAGCACAACAAATACATGACATGGAGAATCTATAATCTCAACTTTAAACCATATGATCCATTGATGAGTCCCCTATTCATTGGGCAATGTGGAGTCATGTACAACTTACAACAAAATAGAGAGAGTGAAAAAGGAAACACACCTAGAAATCACCTATGGTACAAGATAGGGGACAACCCATTTTCATTGAAGCACTTTATATTCCTCAAAATTTACCCCTGAGTGGGTAACCCTGAGTGATGTTGTTCTGTGAAGCCATTGATAGATTCCAGAAAGTAGCCCCTTTTCCTTAACTATTTTTGAAAGCCAAGTGCTTCCATGATTGTTAATAAACTTGGTAAGAGTGAGTCTACATGAGCATCTTAATGCTCAGGCCTTCACTTAGAAATTATATTTCCTTCATGTTCTTTGAAATTTGTTTCATAGCACCAATTTCCTTCCATTTTTATCCACATATCTAATTCTTCATTAAGCATCTCATCGCTGACCAAAAGCTGATTTTTATTCAAATTTCTTGAATATTCTAAGTTTCTTTCTTGGTTGCACTGTGAGTCATTTGAGTGCGGCAGGAGCATTGGAGGAAGACTCATACTTGTCTTGTATGGTCATGGCACAAGTTAAGAGATCAAGAGTCAACTCAGGGTCTTCCACAACTTCTATTGCATCCAATTGTTCTTACATAGAGATCTCCTTTGTTACTTCCTACAACTCATCTTTGTATGCCTTCAAATAATCTTTATTTTTCAGCTCAAGGAAACTATCCGGAGGGATTACTTCATCATCTTGGGAATCGTTGCATTCTATCACTCCTTTGTTAAGATAAGCTTCAGTTTAAATTTCCTAAAAACTCCTTGCTTCAATTTATTCATCATAGAAATAGCCTTCCTCTTTAAATGGGAAAAAATACCACGATTTCATCATACATCCATCAACCATTGGCTCAGGAGGGTCATCATATTTCTCATCTTTCTTTGTTTCAACATGGCCAACCTTCACACTAGTTAAGGATTTCAAATCAGTTTCACGCTTGTCTTGTAGATTCATGGCTTGCATTAGGAGTTCAAGACTAAGCTCAGGGTCTTCTGTTTCTTCCATGTCTCTTAGCAGTTCTTATATAGATGATTATTTCCCACTGTTTGAGGGATCATTGTATACTGGATTACTCTCTTCCTAGGTGACATGATCAAGGGAGTCCTCATCTTCAAATGGGAATGAGAATATCTCTTCATCACGGATAAGAACATAAGATGATTTTTCTATTTGAAAATCACCAAGAACCATTTCCTCTTCTTCATGGTTTTCATTGTTCGACAATTTAGGGTTTCCCTCTTGTACTTCAAATATACTCAATGCTTATTCAAGGTAGATAACTCTCCAGAAGGCATTTTTAGACCTATCAAGATGGGAATATCCTCTTCTTAATTGATTGTCACAAATTAATTCCTCCGCCTACTATCTTGATATACGATGTTGGTTTCTGGGCTTCATAATTTCACACTATGTACCTCATCTTATTCTCTGGAAGAAATTTCCCCATGTCCCCCTTCACCTTTGGTATGGTTTTGGATAACTATTTCATCCGAGTTTTCCCTCCCAAGTCTTAGCAGAAGCTTCAACTTTGTAACATTCCAAATGAAGCTGGAATGTCTACTACTAAGATCATCATTTGAAATTTTCTTATCTTTAAATCTGCAGAGACCCACATGTGCATATTTGGCCTTCCCTACAAGTGGGGCATATTTTGACTCAGGGAGTAACAAGAGCCACTTTGTGTTGATTCATGGTGAGTTTGAGAGCCTTGGTGACCTTCAAAGGCATCATGTTGTTTGAGGCACCATAATCTATTATGCAATTGTTTAGTACATATTCTCCAACAAGAAGGGAGATGTAGAAAGGATTGACCTTTTCAATCTTGGATGCGCTCAAGGAAAGCATGTTTTGTGAGGGAGGCGTAGGTGGGTTTGGTAGTACTCCTTTAGAATAGGGTGTTATAACATTGGGTGTCAAAATTCCATTCCTGATATATCAGATGAATCTCTCAAATTGTTTAGGGTGAGTCCAAAAATATTCGGTTTCAACAATCTATACTTTGGATTTTTCATGTATTCTATGAATTCAAAAGGAGTAGATGTGGGAGAGGGTGATGAAGGGACTTATTTTGGATTTAGGACAGGTTTGGAAGTAAGAGTATATTTTTGGGGAACATAGGGGATCTTGAAAGGTACACTAGGAGCTTTCAAAGTACTAGATTTTACAGGAGAATATTTAGATTTAGAATTAGAAGAGGCATCGGAAGACTTACTTGGAATTACTAGAGACTTCTTATTTGCTACAGGATCAGGATTCAATAATGCGAGACTCCATGGAGGGTGGGAGAAGAGATCCTCAACTGATTTTTTTTTTTTTTCAGAGTTTCCATAGGAGGATCTTAGTCTTATTTTTCTTTGCAATAGTGGAGGAAGAGCCCCTTTCTCAAACTAAGAATGAGTGAATACCACACATGAGAATTTAGGTGCATCTTCTTTGTCATATTCATTTCCTCTAGAATATTCATAGAATTTGATTTGTGTATTGTTCTCAAATTCATCACTTTCTAGGAAATCACCACCTTCCCTTTCTTGTTCAAGATCCTCTTCATTTTCCTTACTCCTAAAACTTTCATTGATATGTGGGGCCTCTAAGGAAATCCTTTAGGGTGCTCCTGTAATTTTATTTCCATTGCTTCTTTGAGAAGAAACTCGTTCAATTTTTTCACTCCTCAAGGATGTCATTTCATTTAGCATTTTCTATAAAAAGGATCAGCTCTTTCATCTCCAGGATGTTTAGCTTTACCCTTTGAGGGATTCTTGATCTTTCCAGAGAGGACGAGATTGTTGTCAAGTTCAATGACCAATCATTGTGCTTCCGCAATTTCCCTCGGTTGAACTCTTTATAGGAAAATCCCCACCTCCGGTGATTGAGCACTAATAAAGAATCTCTTGATGTTGTTTTTTGATGGTGAATCCTCCTTCAATATCCTATGGAGAAACCAGTCGAAACAAGCCACAAAATATCTCATACTTTCATTTTCTCCTTTCTTTATTTGTACCAATTGAACAAGGAGGTCTTGACAGTGCTCAATAAATCTAAATATTTCCTTGAAATTCCTTTTGATGTCATTCCATCAAGTGATGTATTGGGCATGTAGGAGGTAGAACCATTCTATTTCTTTTTCTTGCAGAGACTCCACGAACAATCTTATAGTGACATATTCATGTTGGACACCAAGAATCCCGCATGATGTGGTGAAGGCTAATATGTGATCTTTAGGGATTTGTGTGCAATAACCTTTGAACTTTGGAAAGTTTTTGTGGGAACTTGTTGGTAGATCATGAAGAGGTGGTTCAAAAGAAAGTGGCCCTATTTTTATCGCCCTCGAACAATGCGTTAAGGTATTTCTTCTTCGTTTGACATTTTTTTCGCTTCTACTTTATCTCTTACTTCTACAAATTATTCTTCTTCCAGGAACTTGATGCTCAATGGTGGTTGAAAAATAGGAGAATTTGAAGGGGGAGTATCAATGGGAGTTTGGATAGGATTTCCAGGTGAGCTACTTGAAGACCCGGATGGGGATGAGGCTTGAGAAAAATAGTAGGGATTGTCTCTAACTCATCCTAGATGATTTTGAAAATCCTTGAAAGTGGGGTCAACAATTCCTCTCGATCTATTCAACCTGGTGTATCTCCTTTCAGCTATATTTTGGAAATTCTTGTAGTGGGAATATAAAAGGACATTGTGGAATTTGAAATTTTAGGTGCGAGAATTTGTAGAGTATCTTTCAGCAATGTATTTTCATGATTTTTTTTTTTTATATTTCATTTTTTTTATTTTTGGACCTGGCAGTCATATTTTGGGTGTAGATACTACTAAATCTGTCTCACGATAGGTGCAAAAATTGTTGGTGAGAAAAAAATTCGGGTGGAAAAATTATGAATTTCTTGCCAATGCTCTGGGAATCTAACTCCCTCTACTTAACCAGTGTATCTTCCATATATGCATGCATGAGTAAAGGTGGATTTTCCTAGTGGCCTTATGGTTGGGGATCCAAAAGGGGCACTCCACTGACTCTATGGAAAAGCTAGCAATTTCTTCCTGGAGAGGAATTTGTCAAGAGAGTGAGAAAGGGAATGAGATAAGAGAAGAGGGGATTAATTTCTGGGTAGAAAATCAGAGTCCCACACCCATTAACCAAAAATTTCACACACACATTAAAGTTAAGAAGAAACAACCTCAGTAAATGGTAACAAGATGAGTTAAGATTAAGAAATCAATTTTTCTAAAATCTCCTCATCAAAAAGAGACATGAAACTCCTTCTTATTGTATTGATGTTTGAGAAAAACTTAAACATAGCATGGAAATGGAAGAAATTTGATAATGAGGGGAATGGAATAATTTGGCTATCTCCTTTGTTATCTCAATGCACTCTTGAGTTTACAAAATAAATCACAAACCCTGTGAAATGGGAATGGATTTATAATTTATAAAATGAGATGTGACTCATCATCTACCCCCCAATTCCTTTTTATATGTCCTCACACCACTTAAAACTTTTTAAATTCCTAGGAAACTTTTAAGTCCCTTTTTATAACATAAAGGTGACTTATTACATTAGAAACATTAAGACATATGAAAAAGTGCAACCCCAACGCAAAATTAGAACATTGAGAAGAGAGAGAAAGTTGGGGGTATGAAGAGAATAGAGAGAGAAGATGTTTCCCCGATGAATTTTGATGATCCTCATTGATGGAAAGCTCTAATGCGATGAAACTTTGAATCTTCAAACTCGTGTGAAACTCCTTCAAATTGGCTCACAGATGCTTTGGAATGATTGTTTAAAAACACTGTTGAATGGTTCTACTAATGATGTGAATTCCATCTCACACAAGATACTCCTGCAACTTGATCCATGAAGTGAGTGTAAAAAAATTGTTGAATTCCCGAGATGATTCTTGAATTCCTATGAGAAATGCCCATGGATGATCTTAAATGATAGTGTTGACCTAAATGATCATCCCTCTATGTTCCATTGTGCCAAAAATACCCTTTGAGTGTAACTTACTATTAATATCAAGTGCCTAGATGGGAGACTTACCATTTTTGTAAGAGGTGATTTTTGCCTCTTTTTGACCATCGTGACGTGATGAACTCCATCATTCACTCTTGCACACACTACCTTCGCTTTGAACACTTTTTGGGGTGACTTCCTATTTTTAGTAAATACATATATAGAGGGCTTACTATTTTTAGTAAGTGGTCATTTTCACTATTTTCTACTCTGGACAATCATTTTGGCTTCCTAGTGATCTTCAGTACACTTTGCCTTTTCCATAGCTATTTTTGATGGGGACTTCCCAAACATAGTATGTATAGGAAAACTTACTAGTTTTAGAAAGTGGACTTCCACTACTCGGTTGTCGACGAAACATATTTTTTTGGATTTAGCTCATTGTCATGGTCATGTTCTCTAAATTTCACATGGTTTCGCTCATGAGAATTCTTGGAAATAAAATTTAAAATTTTCACCTAGCAATGGATTTGAGCATGGAGATGCCATGGTGGCCATTAACAGAGCTTGAAATTTGCAGGTATGTTTTTTTATCTCCAATCATGATGAAATGAACTCCATTTTGATAGGTTTTTCATTTGGATTATGTGGGCAATTTTTTAGCTCAATCCGACCTTCAGATTATTGGGAAATCCAACAAACGTGATCTAGAGCATGAAATGGGATTTTTGTTAGAACGAATGATTCAGGCACCATTATACCTCCCATTTGTTTTTTTATTATTGGCAAATAGTTTTTTGAAAGGGACTATACCCTTGAGTACAATAGAGGGCCTAGGAGCCAAAATAGGAATGAAAACCAGAGAAAAAGGATCAGAATCCAAGTGTGACAATGAAGCCCAAAGTAGCCAAAAACAACTACCCAATCAAGACAAAATAGCAAAAACTCTACAAAAAGTAGCAAAGAGACCGCAAAAAAATAGCAAAAAACATACAAGAGCAGCTAAAGCACCTACAACTACTTCTTGGTAGCTTTGTCGATGCGTTGGTTTTGATGTTCTTCCAGGATTTGAACATTCCCAAAGTTGTCATGTGGGCAGCGTCAGTCTTATCCAGCTGATCAATGGTCCTTTTGCTTTCCTTATCATTGCCCCAAAGTGTTGCCAAAACTCCGCTAAGATTGGAGACACTTCTGACATGCTGCTCAATGAACTCCTCAATCACACTAAAAATGGCCATATTGTAATCATGACAAGTTTTGGCCTTCCCTAAACGGGAGTCTAAGGAGTTCAGATTCTTGTAGATATCCTCAATCTGGCTATTATCAATATCCACCTCCTCCTCCTTCTTCCTCTTTCCTTTTTGTTTTGCCAAGTTCTTAACCTCATCCTTCAATAGCTTCATATCAGCTTCTAAGGCTTCCAACCTTTTTGTAGAGCTCTCCATATGCACATCCTGGGGACTAGCACTACTAATATTCAGGAGGTCATGTGCAATTTCAATTTCATGAGGACCCTTCCCCACAGCAAGAGTATCAAGGTTAAGCCTTCTAGATGACCTGGTGACCGGTCTGGTCAAGGTGGAAGCGAAGTGGGGGGCGGGAGCAGCAGTAGGGGGAATGGAAGATGAAGCCTGGATGGCCGGCAGGGGGTGACAGCAGCGGTGGTGGGGGGAAGAGAGTGGAGAAACCTCCCATTTGTTGCATCTTGATCATATTGGAAAATTTGGAAGTCTACGAAAAGGTAACCTTAATCTAACTTGAATCTTTCAAGATATGAAGTTTTTTTATTAGGTGACTTCATGGTTATTTGGCAAAAAATCTTCATTTTCTCCTTGTTCTTCATTTCTTCAACACTTTTGATCAATCCTTCCCCTAAGACCTGTGTATTTTCATGGATTTTGGTGTTTATTTTTTGAAGTATAGTTGGTTCAGAGCATCAATGGTGGACAAGTTACAAAGCAATGGTAGGTGAATCGTGTAGAAGAAATGGGGAAATAACGGCCATGAGGGGTTCACTTAGTAAAAGTATGGTATAGTACATTTGTTCGAAGGGTATTAAAGAATACCCTTAATTATAGTTTTTACCTCTAATTATTCAATTGATAATACCCCCTCCCATTATATTATTATAATGAAAATACCCCTATTTTTTCCATGTACCTTACTTACCCATTTTTCAATGACAATTTTATTTACCCCTTTTTATTTCTACCCTAATATATTAAATAGAAAATATATCATATTTCTCACTCAATTTTTTTAATATGAATTTTCTCTCAAAATATAGTTTGAATCCATTCAATACCTATTACCAATTACCTTATAAATTTTAAGCTTTAATCATTTATCAATAATTTTTCAAATAATTAAGATGGTGAAATAATATCACTTGTGTTGAAAAGCATACTCAATCCTAGTTTTCTACCATCTTATTATTTCTTGGTTAAGAATATCTTAATTTATATTTATTTATTCAAAAATATATTATAATTTAAATTTATGACCACACTCCTTAATTTGCAATTTTAAGGTATTTAGTTTTAAAAACTAGGGTTCAATTGTTTTAGTTTTATATTAAAACTAAACCTCCCTTTCCTTTGGCTCACCTCTCTAACCTACACCCAATACCTAATTAAAAATATTAATAAATTAAACCATTTCACCCCCTCATGTCTATAATTATATTTACTTTACTTTTATTAATTTTAATTACCTTAATATGAACTCACATGCTAGGATATTTCCTAGCTAACGAACCCCCATGATAACGGCTAAGTGCAAGATTTAAATTATTCAAAAAATTTACAGCAAGGGTGAGGCACATTTTTCCCACCTTGATGTCCTCACCTAAAAGGGACATGAGGGACATAAAATTCCATGGTGATCAAGGTGATGACATGTGGTGAAAATCTGATGGTGAAGGCTTTGAGCTCCCGCAAGCACATGGGGGCTAAACTAGCGGTCTTAGAGGTTGCATGAGGGTTCAGAGGGCTTATGGGGGCTAGGTGAATTTTTCCATTTTTGATGTCCCTAACCTTGAGGTAATTTAGGGACAAAAATTCCCGACAGGATCTCGGAGCTAACACATGTCCTCCCAAAATTTGACGAACTCTTGAACTTGCTCGAAGAGGACAACTTGAAATGGCGATAACTTGAGCTCCCAATGGACTTTTTTGATTAAAATTTATATTATTTTGACTATAAATGGCCTTATAAATACAATGGGTGGGGTATAAGGTCTTGATTCCTCCATTTTATTTATGAAAAATTGGATTTTTTAATTTAGTACTCCACTTATACATGAGAAAAAATTCTTGCAGACCCATTTCACCAAAGTTTTGTGAAAACATAATTTCACCATCTTGTATGCCTTGGAATTTCCTTTCCGAATATGTTTTGTTTTTATCCTAACTCCATCCGGAGCTCCTAGAATCACCTTGAAGCTTAGCAACTATTTTGACTGTGCACTACCTAGGCCTGTGAACCCTATTTTTTATCAAACTACTCCAAACTCTCCAAATCTTCCCTGAATCTTCCAAAATCACTTCCATGATGTTTCTAGGCCTTCAATTCACCTCCATGTTAGATTTTTCTCCTCTGTTCCACTTCGAGGGTTGCTCTAGTCCTGGGAAGGCTAGTGATAGCCCTTCCCAACACTACCCAGAGATAGCATTTTTCAAGAACTCCTAAAATCACCTAGGGGGATTGAATTGAATTTCCTAATTCACCTAGGGGTTTGTGTTAACATCAACTGGGAGGTCATTGAAACTAATTGGGTAGACTTGGGGTGCCTCATAAGGGTAAAACATGAAAATTTTGGCATAGGGGTATAGTTTTATGCTTGGAAATTGACAATTTCCTTGTTGCACATTTGCATGACAATAACGAAATTTGTGAGAGAGAACCGGAAAACTAACCTTTGAGGGATGGAGATGAAATTCTAGACTAATTTACCACACGAGTAATGTTTTTAAGAGCCAAGTCAATTATTCCCAAACAACCCAAATTTTTGGGAGCTTGACATCATCCCACTTCACTAAATGGAATTTCCTCTCTTTGTTATTACCTTGCCAAAGAAAAGTTTTGAAATTTTTCTCAAACTTGCTAAGGACTGATATCGGGAAATCAAAACTTTCAATTACTAATTGAACCTAGCAATGACACTATACATTTTCCTTTATAATAGTCAATTTCAATTATGCGATATACACAATATATCACATGAGAACTATAAAAGTCCCCTAATTACAAAACCAAACACATAATGACATGTATGATTTGTTATTATTAAATAATCAATTCTCAACATTTATCACCCATATTGGATTTTAGGTTTTCATAATGATGTAGAGTAACTCAAATATGTTTTTTTACGGTGATGGGAATATATAGATACTAGTGGCCGCTAATCTTCACTTCTAGAAAAATATTCTCTACTTGAAACCCATCTAAATTTAATAGTGACAAATTGTTTAAATTGCTTAGTGCAACGCATAACAAAAATGTTTATTAATGCTTTCTTGTTTTTATAACTAAAGGAGGGTTGAAGTATGCCTTACAACCGCTATGCTATAAATATTTATTCCTATTGAATTTTTACTCTATGAAAATAATGACATTCGTCGATACATATCATTGTTATTACACTTTGTTGAGAAAAAGTATTTTTCCTTTCCAATTACTTACAAAATATTAATTTGTTTTATTCATTTTTTAGGTAATATGTCTTCCATTAGCCTCACTATGTTCATGTGAATTCCTTTGATTAAAAGAGTAGGGATTGGAAAAAGAGAGATGATGACTGGTTTGTAGAAATTCATTCCCTGGAAAATTACCATGGTGATTTTTGGTTGTTTTTTTATTAATGAGGACATTTTCAAGGAAGTCAAGTATGGCAAAGTAACTTCAAAATTTATTAACAAGAAAACATTGTGTATTCAGGTTGAACACATTGACATCATACTAAATAAGTTCTTTATTCTTGACATGGAGTTGGAAGTTTCATTGTTCAAGAAACTAGAAATGAAGGCTTCGGAGAAAATAAGGTGTTCTCTTGTCTTAAATATGTTTGGAATTTGGGGAATTTCATACATTCAGAAAAAATAGGTTGTGGAAATTCCCTTGAATTTCATAATAACATAAATTTTCTATTCAAAAAATTGTATAGAACCAAGGATACATCTTCTATTTGTCATTATTTGAATAGAAAAAAATTCTTTCTCCACCGAAACATGCAAAGTTATTTACAACGTTGAGGAGATAATATTTATCTAAATTAGAGATAGATCCATCTAAGTCAAATTTGCAAGGTATTAAAAATAATAATAAATCATCTTTGTTGTTGAAGAAAGCTATCAATATATTTGAGAAAACAGAAACTACAAATGTTGAACAATCAAAATTATTTTTGTTTAATGGCGATGCTTTTCCAATTGAAATTTTTGTGTTGTTTGGCACCTCCAAAATATCAATTACGTGTTGTCCATGATTATAATGTTGAACTTATTATCTATTCAATGTTGATTAATGTTATTCCTACACTAAGGGATGCAATTCTTCTTCCCTTTTTACCTTCTATAAAGGAACTTGTGCAACTCGACGATCCAAATCATCTAAAAATGGATGAAGTGTAGTTCGACATTGTTGATGGCCAACATACCATCTTGCCCAAAATTTTTTTGGCTGAAATAAAATACATGTCATTATATGCTAAGATGCAGTTTAGAAAGGCTCACATTTTTCTTCACACGCTCATTGCGAAGATATTGTTAAAATTTTATAGCAAAAAAATGATGTAAACAAAAATTGGATTGATACCAATTTGATTGATGTAGTTTCAAGGCTCCAATGATTTAGAAATCCCTAGGATTTCCTTAGAGTCTTGGAGCGGTAAACAAAAATTTAGATGATTTGAAGGTAACGAAACTTAATTTTAGTGAATTTATTCTTAAAATTTAATTTTGTAATATGCGAGAAAATAAATATAATATTTCATCTTTCAATGCAAGTATTTAGAGATGCAATGTCTTGCTATTTCCAAAATTTCTAAGGCAGCGACCCTTCATGACAAAATGAAATTTCCATATTTACCCGAGGACATATGTAAAAATTGATAACAACCATTGAGTTATTTAAATCAGGTGGGCTGACTTGTTCTCCTCTTAAGGATAACTAGTCTAAATTTTGACCAAATTCATTAACAAGATTCACATCAAATTACTTTAGGCATACAAGAGGAATGACCGATGAGGAGATATCAATTCTACTAGATAAAGTGCAAGCAAGATAATTATGGCTAACTCTCTTTATTGAAGCAGGTGTCATAGAGGAGACTTTAGATACTTACTTGTAAAGAGTAAAAGCTAATAGAAGGATGAGAGAAAAATTTCTAAAATATGTTAAAAGTAAATATCCATGTAATAGTGTATTGGTAGAATTCTTTGGAAAAATATTGTTGAAAAATATGGTGTATGAATCTCACTTCTAACATTGCGTGTACTCTTGGGAGAATATACTAAAGGAAAAATAAAATCGATTCTAGAGGAAGTGAAAAATCAGCAAAAAGAAAATTTGATGCTGAAGTGGCAGAGGTTCTCCCAAAGTGGTAGCTCAAGCAATTATAGACAACTACGTGATTGCAATGGAACAAAATATTCCAGCAAGGATGGAAGACACCAAAGAATTTACTGTCAATGTGCATATCCCTTCCAACTCTAGTACATAATACATTTTATTTAGTCAACTAATACATTCAATGCAAAATGTGTGATCATAAATTTCTATAATTTATCTAGTGTACTCACTTTCGATGTAATAATGGACCTGCTTACAATTTTTGGATCTAGTCTATTAAATTGTGAAATTATTGTGCTCTTACCTGTTGCTTCTTCAAAATGTTAAAAGAGACACTAAAAATTTACAAGCAAAAGGTCAAACCAAGGGGGAATCCGTTGTGGAAGGCTATTACAAATTTTATGATAAAGAAAGTGGAAAATTTAAGAGCTTGTGTCTTATGTACACATAATAACCGATGTGCAAAATTGTGATGTTGATAATGGGGATATAGCTGAAAGTTCCATGGATTGGATGGATCAACTTTTGTAGCAAATTGTGACTATAAGAAAAATTGGACTATGAGGAAAGACACATACTTTTTTATGAGAGATCATTTTTGTCTCATATGTTCACTCGACTTGCTTATGATAATTCTCTGGCTATAGTGTTGTACGATGGTAGTATTGCAGTGTAGGCTTCGATTGACTCAAGTGTATCTACAGTTTTATTGTTGAATCACATGATCAAGAAATGTTTTTACAACATTACTATTGTCATTTGAAAAAAGGTACATTGATTAAGATCACTTTAAACAATTCTATTAGTTTAATGCATTTGAACTGATACATACAATATTTATGCAGACAACCAAATAATAGAGGAAGACACCATCTCTTCCTCTCCACATACAAATAGAGGAGACGATGTTGATCTTAGTATGTGGCAACCAAGTCAACCTATCACCCCATATGTCATTGACCATCCATCCAATGAATCTATAAAAGGTGACTTTGAAATACTCGATTTATAAATTTATCGCTACAAGATGTTTTCGATTGCCATTGTTTACATATTTTTAATAATAACTTCCATTTTTTCATATTTGATGCCAAATGGGAGGTTGTTGGCATGTCATGCACGAATTCGCAGACAAAAAATGGTATGATAGTCATATACAATTATAAATAAAACCATTTATAAGACCCTCATAATTAAAGGAACCTATGGTGAAGTAGTTTATTTGTAATATGTATTACCATAGCGATCGCTAACCTACATATTTTAATTAGATTTATTTTTAATTGAGTAAATTATTGGTGTATTGGTTGATATTTATTTGAAGACAATAAAAAAGACTCCTATAGAGTTGGCTATTAGCATTCGCTAAGCCCATCATATACTTCCAACCCAAACATAGTCCATGCATTAATGGCTTACGCCTATTGGTCGCTAATATACAACTACATCTATGCAATATTGTATAAAAGCGAGTTGTTTCACGTATTTTTTTACATCGACTTAAAATTTATTTTGAATTGATTACTTTTTTTTATATTGAATGAGCGTCACAAGAACATGCAGAGAGGGAGTATAAGGGAATCTAAGATGGAGTCTTAATCAGTAAGTATTTACATAGTGAAATGTTGATTATTTGAATTGGTATTGTGGACAATTGATAAAATAATACTCTGTGTAGTTGGCCAAATGGATTATTTAATTATTTTAGATTTAGAGGGTTTAATCTATGAGAAAAACCAACCCTAAAAAGACTTGATAATTAAGTTCGGTAAGGAGATTCTCAATTTGCGAGGTGGGATCAAGGAATTTTTAGAGATATTGGCATCAAAAAATGAAGTGGAATTTTGGTCTAGATATCTCTCTTGCGCCAAAGTTGAAAAGATGACTAAGGCTTTGAAAATAAAATTTGTGCTTGAATTCAAACATTTGTTATTTTTGGTAAAGAACATTATTGTGTAGAAAATGAAATTGCAAATAAAGATCTCCAAAAGATTTGAAGTAGAGATGGTGTTGTTTTTGGTGTTAGAAACACATTGTGTATTACAATGGGCCCAAAGGGAAACCTTCGAAAATTTTTATGGTGGGGAAGAAATCCAATGAAGAAAATTGTTTCAAAGATATGTGGTTGATGACCAATTTGTACATAAACATATCACAAGATAGTGTGTCAGGGTTTGAGTGTTGCAAAGGGCATCCAAAAATTACAGCAAACAAAAAATATATAACTATTAATTAATTCAAATTGTTTTTTACAATGATATTCATTAGTATAGTCATATGGTCACTCTTTATTTTATATGTCGAGATTTCAAATTTAAAAGGAGGCAATATTTATATCTTCACCGTTATTGAGATGGTATTATAGTTTTATAAGTTGTTTTTGAGTTGTGATTAAATACTTTGATGCCTTTTTTTAATCACTTTTGGAAGCTTACATTGATTTTGAGTTATTTCTATAGATCCTATTGGGAAACCTTGGAAATTACTAGTTTTTGGAGTTGAAGGTTTGTTGTTTGGAATTTCTGGTATTGGCGACATAAAATACCTCATAATATCGTTCTAGATTTTAGATCCACGAATCTTGAATACTATGAACGAGAGTTTAGTGTTGACTTGATAAGTATTACATTAAAATATTTTGAAACTTCCTTATGGTCTTCATTTATAGATTCAACAATGGTGAAATACATGTTCATTAAAAATTTAGTTGAACCGTGAGAAACCAATTTCAGTTCATTTGGGGATGCTAAGAATGTAAGTTAAAAAACACAAGCCAACAAATAGTACACATTTATGGTAATTTCTATGGTGAAAAAAATATACTTTTACTTAATGATGTGATATTCTTGTTGCATGAGGTCAAAGAATAAATTACTCTCAAAACCCCAACATACTAGAGATTTTATGGAAACTATAAGAATGATTCAATAATCTAGACTAAATTATGTACATAGTTGAAACATGCAAGAGAGAACAAAAACATGTGTAGATCATTAAAAACGTTCAAACACACAATTGGTGTTTGAATTATATACTTTTCTTCCAAATACAACAATGTATTGTGCATTTTTATGGAATAAAGTAACTACCTTAAAGTTCTTAAATATTCACAGTCTTGCAATTATTTTGTAAATTTTTTTTTTTGGGCAAGAAAAACATTTTTCTCTAACTTTGGTGAAGAGACAATCGTGGATCATAGACCCATAAAATAACAAGTTTTCCTAGATCTACATAGTTTAAAACTTGTTTTCGCACACCGATGTTGGCTTCTCTAAAATAAAAACAATTTTCCCCCAATTATGCATGGTTTAATCTTATTGACATTTTTAAATTGATAGAACCTTATTCGCAAGCAATAAATAATCCTAGCGGCCGCTAGATCTGTATAAAAAAGAAACATGTTATGCTTATGATTTGCACATCCATGGAGGCTTCCCGAAATCATAAAATAATTTTTACCAGATCTTCATATGTTAATCTTAATGATAGTTTAAAAATGATATAACCTTGTTCCAAATAAAAATAAAACCTAGCAATTTTAGCTAAAGACATATAGAATCGAAACATTTAATGTTTATTGTTTTACGATCGTTATTTTAAATATTTTATGTTTATTTTTGTTTGGAATATTTTCTATTTATTGGGGTGTCATGGACCACTCTAGTAACACCATGCACCATGAAAATGATGAAAAATTTGTTTGAGTTTCCAATCTGTTTGAGAACATGATGGATGTTGATCTCGCAAAAGCTTTTGAAGTTGTTTGGATATATCATGTGTGTCTACGTGGCCATAGATTAGAAGATGGGGGTTAGCAGGGGTTTGGTTTTGTTAATTTCATCAATAGGGAGGACACACAGAGAGCTATCAATATGCTCAATGGTTATGGTTATGATAATCTTATTCTCAGAGTCGAATGGGCCACTCCTGTGGTATTTTTCTAGATGATTTATATTCTAATTTTTTACCCCTTAAGATAATGCAAGATGTTGAAGTTTTGTACTACTTGATGTATTTCACCATTTTAATGTAAATGATGATACAAAGGATTTGAGGTTGTTTCTTTGTTCTTATAAGAAACATGTTCTCCTAAGATTAAGTAAAATTGAGTAAAATTTTACATCCACAATATTGAAATAATAAATTCAAATGAAATTCTAAAATTAAATTGAAATAAATAGTTATAAAAAAATGAGTGCTGCCTTATTACATTCACATTCCATTTTGGTGCAAATTAAATCTTCAAATTTCACATTTAATGCAGAATAATTCAGTTTCCAATATTTATTTGTAAAAAATAAAACAAATAAAAATAACAAATCAATTACAAATCAAAATCAATATAAAAATCTAAAAAAAAATCAAATAAAACTAAAAGAAATCAAACAAAATTGAAAATAAAAACTAATAGATGTTTTTATTTCATAATCAATAATAAGATAGTAAGATTTGATTATGTTTATTTTCTTTATATTTGATGACATGAGATAAATTATAGCTTAGATGTAAATCAACATAGAGTTTGGGGTCAAAACTAGAGGGGCCTAATGGTTCCAATGTGTAGTCAATTTTACTCCCACTATAAAAGGAAGGAATCCCATGTTTATCACCCTATCACCCAAGAGAAGCCGAGTGCTCACCCGAGGTAGGCGTGGGTGCCGAGTCTCTCTTTTATGTGAGTTTTAGTGGGAAACACTCATCTATGAGTAGTATAAGAGTATTAAAGAAAGAAGTTTAGACATACAAGAATCATAGGGCTCAGGTAACGCCTCCGGATCCTTGTCATTTCTTGGATCGAGTGCTTTAATATACTCCATAACATATAATTTGTAATGAAGGAAAGATACAATCATTCATTCATAGTATGAAAGGAGAGAGAACTCCTATGAACGAATTATACATAAAACCCACTGATATTCATATCTAATTACAATAGGTAACCTCATTGTATTCATCATTTCATTACAAAGAGCCATAGATTGCAGACCGCAATCATGCACATCACTAGGCTTTTATAACTATGCCAAAAATAAAAAGAAATTACAATGCTAAGCTTAGTACATTCCTTCTTGCATCAAATTTCCACTCGCAGTAACCCTACGAGCTTCACCCCGTTATCTCTCTCTCTCTCTCTGTATATATCTTCCTCTATCTCTATATCCCCATCCGTATGTTATCTCTGTCTCCTCGTCTCTATCTCCTATTTTACCACTACTGACCACTTGTATTTATCACCTTCACGCGTTGTCAACTCACCTTGCCATGCCCTCGATCCATCACTAGGTGTCGAATGTGGTCCTTCAAGCGAGCATGTTCCTTCAAGCCTCGAGCTCTCCACTCGATCTCGTGATGATATTCTAGAAGATCCCATTGCTGGCATGCTCTTTCCTAGGCCACCTGTTGCTAGGCTAGCATCTTATCCGTGTGCAACCGATCATGCTTTTACATCCTTTCACGCACCACGTGCACTATTTACTTCCTTAAGCATTTTCTCTTGCACGCTTTTTCCTTGTGTGTCATCCTATAACTAGGGTTCTACACACCCACACACCTTCATACTTAGTAAATATTCTAGGGGCCCAACATCACCCCACACTACGCCTATTCTCTGCCCTCGGAAACATTCTACTTGAAAAAGGTGCAAGCTGGTTCAATGGAATCAAGATGAAGACATATATTTTACAAAATAATAAGGAATGAAAGAATAGGGGAAAGAATGAAGAATGGGGGATTTTTAATTCAAGAGGCTGGGAAAGTCCCATCATAGATCTGCCTTCAGCTTGTTCCATACTTCGACCTCGCCCTTTGCCTTCTAGCATAGGTCGCCCACAAGGGTGCTTACTTCATCAAAGCTTAGACCAGCTCCCTGGGTGCCCAAGGTGTCCACAATTTGTTCCATTTCCTTGCCCAGGTCCACAAGCTTATCCATTCTCCTTGTAATCTAGGGTACAGTTCCTTCAGTCGAGCCTTAGTTGAGCTTCTTAAAGCCTCAATTGCCTATTATTTATTTTCTACCTCAGCCAGAACCTTGCTCCTTTCTACCCTATTCCCCTTGTTCTTTTCCTAGAACTCCTTCAGCTCTACTTCAAGCATGGCAACCAAAGATCTTGCCACCTTATCTCGATCTGCACATGTGTTGTATGCGGCTTCTACAGACCAGGCGGTGACCTTGATCTCCATGAGTACTTTATCGTACTCAAAGAACAAGTTCTATCACTTTTAACTAGTCCTCCTTTAGGTGCGCATTACTGAGACTCCAATGCCAAGGGTCACCTCTCCATGGTAAGGATGCACGTTAAGTCTTCTAGGCATTCCAGCATCGATGCGTACCTCTAGGGGATGGGAGTTAGATCTGGTTGTTTCAAAATGATGGCACTTTTTATTGAGTCTACTTTCTTATAGACCTACTACACCTTTACCTTCTCCTCCTTGAGCTCACACTTTAGTTGCACGTTGATTAATTCCTCCTGTTTTAAGCTTCTGGCCACCTTAGCCAACTCTTCCTCCTTCTTGGCCAGCTTTCCCTCTAAAGCCCTTATGCTGTCGTTCCGTGTGAATAGCCTCACCTCTGTTTCCACCACGACCTTGTTTAGAGCATTGCAGACTTGCTCGTCTGAGAGCTCCTAGGCATTCACTAAGGGGTTATCTCCCTTAGACTCTAGCAGTGTGATAAGTGCCTTTTGGAAAACTTCAAATTCTAGCTCGTCGACATGGGACTCAAATGCCCAAGAAAGCATCTTCTTGGTCCTGAGGTACGTTCCCTCCTTGAACAATCTCATGGCTATAAATCTTTCGGTGGGTATCATGCTCTGGAATCATGTGAACACCTTGCTTGAATCATCCACATAGCCCATTATCTACCTCTATTCTACATCCAGAGGTCTTCTACCCAAGCGTGATCCTTTGGGGAAGCTAACTATCAGAGTGGGTCCTCCCATGCTATCATGTCCTTTTTGAACTCCCTCCTTCTTCCCTTCCTTAGCACTATGTCTTCTTTACGCTCTAACTCCTAGTCTACAAGGGCCTCGAGCATTTTCTTCACTTCTCGCTTTACCACTTCGATTATCTGCTCCTTTGTAAAATTTGTGGCTCTCTACCCTCGTTATCCCTCTCATCTCCGCCTTTGTATCTTAAGTACCTTCATCACCTTGTGTGCCTTTTAAATCACGCAAATACGAACACTTACTTTTCATCCCCACTTTCTTCCTCCGAGTCATAAACACTAAAAACACGAGGTTCCAAAGGTTCCTTGTCTTTTTTTGGCTCTTCCTCCTTGTCGCCACCTCCTTTACTCTCACCCTCTCCTTCTCCCGAGGTATCTTTCCAAGTTGTCAGTTGCCTCCGAGTTAGCTTCTTATCCACCCTCTACTTCTTCCGAGAGGTGTCTTCTAGTCGGAGATTTTACCTTCTCTTCTTCCTCGGGAAACCCCTCCATGGTGGTGGGTTATTTAGGCACCTCTACTTACGGCATCTTCTCCTTTTCTTGGAGAATTCTTTCTCTCTGGACATGGGTGCTTGGCTTGGCACTCGTAGAAGGCATGCTCACTATCTAAGGAGTTGGTGCACTTGGTGCTCCTTCCTTTCCTCTACCCCTCTTCTTAGACACATGCTTCTTCTTTCCCAAGGGGTTTTCAGGTATTGAGATCTCATCCACCAAGTACGTGCCATTCTCAAACTTTTGCCTTATGCACATGTATACGTGCATCGCAGATCCTCCAGCGATAGGAAGTTTTATTGGCCTAGTCATATGGATCTCATTTGACATGTACTTCTCCATGTATGCACGTTTACCTTCAGGATAGTTCAATTTCTTCCTCATATCCCTATGCTCCCAGTCCAACTTTCCTAGATCCATCCTTATATTCTTTGATTATTTAAATTTGTTCACTCCCAATTGGAAGTATTGGGCAAAGTGAACATGAAAGGGAGCTTGCACCAAGGGTTCTATGATTTGTCAATAAGTGGCTATTAGGAGTTGTTCAGGGATCTTCCGCTCTGCCCCAAATGCATTTCTCAAGCACGTATACCATTTTTCAAGCCATGCTTTGTGGGGAGCCATCATTGTATCACATGCATAAGTTTCAAACCTCTTCATGGGCGAAGGGTCTTCAGCTGGGTACTTCCACAAAAACTTGTCTGGTGCATCCAACACTCTAAATTCTACAAACACTATGGTGAGCAGGACATTTCCAAAGAGGATCCTATCCCCTTCCTTCACGCACTTTACAATTTCCTCAGCAATGCATGCAGACAAGTTGTAAATAATCCCCTTTGTAATCTTCCTACAAACATGTAGCCATGGCTTGTTGACTTACGTCCATCTTTCTTGGCCATTCAGCTTCATTACCAGGTGCATGACCATGTTCATAATGGGGTCCTTTATGTCTGAGATGTCATAGTACTATGACCCTTTCTTGTAGGCATACTTTGTGACAATTTCTTTAACAACCTCCTTATCACCAAGGTCATCTTCCAAGCTATCTCCCTCACATATGAGGCATGTAAACTTTACAATTAACTGGTGAGTTACGCACATCTTGTGCCTAGCAAATTAGAAGTAGTCCTCATGTACCCAAGACATCAACCACTGGTACAAGTGATCTGACTTCCCAAAATAAGGCAACTCATAAAGTTGCAACAACCCTACCTTCATCGCCTTGACCTTCACGTCATCATTATAGATAGCAACCCTTCGGTGTTCACTTGTTGGTTGGGTGTACCAATTCTAATGCCATTTCTTTCTCTATAGTGCTGGTGTTATGTTTGTGGATCCTATTTGCATGTTAGAATGTGGTACACCTTCTATGTGTTACACTCGGGTATTTTTACGGCGGTCCCGCCACCGGTGAGCGGGTCGTGGGGTTCGGGGCGAGGCTCCCGAAGCAAATTTTCATGGGTGTTTTATTAACCTATGGGTAATGGGTAACCATTATGGGCTGTTTTTGGGCCCATGGTTTTTTTTTTTTTCGGTATTTTTCCCATTGATTTAATACCCACGTTTTTTGCCCTTGGTTTTGATAGCCACGGTTTTGTATCAAACTACTTAAGCAATTGTCTATTTATATGGTCTTATGCATATGATATATGTACAAGTAAATGTATTATAAATGTGTTTTGAATTCGGGTGTGAATTCGTAGAGTTTGTTGAGCATACCTCTAAATGGATATGGGTATTGTATTGAGAGAGTGGAGACTTGTAATAAAATCTGAGCAAGTGATTCTTGGTGGACGTAGCCTAAATTGGGTGAACCATGTTAAATCTTGTCTCTATGTGTTGTGTTATTTATTCTACACTTTTATTTGAGATCTATAATATTTTATGCATATTATTTTCTATTGTTGCGATTTTGTAAGGGATTATTCGAATATTTTATCTCTTATTTCCTAACAATTGGTATCAAAGCTTGGTTTGGTTTGCTGAAGTGTTGAATCATAGGGAAAGTTTTTAGCTTGAGTGGGAGCTATGGCAGATGAAGGAAGATCTAGGGTTGATAAATTCAACGGGTAGAATTTCAGTCTTTGGAAGATGCAGATGGAAGATTACCTTTATCAAAAGGATCTTTATACTCCGTTGTCTGAGAAGGTGAACAAACCCTCGAGTATGACAGATGTGGAATGGGATTTGTTGGATAGGAAGGAACTTGGGACAATCCGGCTGTGTCTTGCATCTTCGGTATTATTTAATGTTTCAAAGGAAAAGACTACAAAAGATCTAATGGATGCATTAGGGAAGTTGTATGAAAAACCCTCTACCTCTAACAAGATATTTTTAATGAAAAAGTTGTTTAATATGAAGATGTCTAAGAATAGTTTAGTAGCAGATCATTTAAATGATTTCAATATGGTTGTGAATATGCTAGCTTCAGTTACAATAGAATTTGATGAAGAATTTAGGGATTTATTAATTTGTGCTCTTTACCTGAGAGTTGGAATAGCCTGGTAATGGCGGTAAGTAACTCGGTTCCAGCTAACTCGAAGTTGAAGTTTGAGGATGTTGTAGGGGTGATTCTAAGCGAGGAAATGCAAAGAAAAAGCTCTGGGGAATCTTCTACTTCAGGGAATGCTTTGACAGTGGAAACTAGAGGGAGACAAAAGAATAGAGGAAACCGTGGAAAATCAAAAGATCAGGCAAGGTCAAAATCCAAGAACAAGATTGTATGTTGGAATTGTGGAAAGCCTGGGCATGCAAAGAAGGATTGTTGGGAGCTTCGGGATAAGAAGAAACAACAAGAAGAAAACAAGGAGGCAAATGTGGCATCGGGTAATGTATGTCAGGATGCTTTGATTATTTCTTTGCATAATTTTATGAATCTTGGGTTTTAGATTCAGGGGGCTTCTTTTCATGCTACTCCACATAGGCATTATTTTGTTGATTATGTTTGGGGATTTTGGGCATGTTTTTCTTGGTGATGATGAGCCTTACAAGTATAGTTGGAAAAGGTTTTGTTTAGGTTAAGATGAAGAATAGGAATACATGGCTATTGAAGGATGTCAGACATGTGCCTACATTAAGGAGAAATTTGATATCGGTGGGGAAATTGGGAAGTGATGGTTGTACTGTGATATTTACAGCTAACTCTTGGAAGGTTACTAAGGGTGCTCTTGTGGTGGCAAGAGGTAAGAAGGTTGGAACCTTGTATTTAACCACTGATAGTACTAATGATTATAATATTGTGGCTTCAGATGCAGATACAACATTATGGCACTATAGGCTTGGTCATATGAGCCATAAGGGCATGGACATCATAAAGAAGAATTTTCCTGGATATACAGAAACAGGTTTGGAGTTCTGTGAGGACTGCATATATGGGAAACAAAAGCGAGTAAGGTTTCTCAAGGTTGGACCTACAAAGAAAGAGAGTAAGTTAGAGCTGGTGCATTCTAATGTGTGGGGGCCACTCAAGTATCATCTCTTGGGGGTTCAAGTTATTATGTTACTTTTATTGATGATGCAACAAGGAAATTTTGGGTTTATTGTATTAGAAACAAATTTGATGTATTTGACACTTTTGTTAAATGGAAATCCTTGGTAGAGAATGAAACAAGTCTTAAGCTAAAATGTCTCAGTCAGATAATGGAGGGGAGTATTACAACAATGAATTTAATGATTACTGTTCTAAGAATGGAATCCAGGAAAAAGATGGTTCCAGAACTCCGCAATGAGTAATGGGGTATCGAAAGGATGAACAAAACAATAATGGAACATGCTAGAAGCATGAGATTACATGCAGGATCGCCTCTTTCTTTTTTTGGGCAAAGCGAAGATTACACAGTGGTGTACTTGATAAACAGAGGACCCTCAAGTGCCTTGGATGGAGGCATACTTGAGGAGGCTTTGTATGGTAAGAAAGTTGATTATTCATTTCTTAGAGTATTTGGATGTGAGGTGTTTGTTCATATAGACAAGGATGATAGGACCAAGATAGAGGCTAAATCAGAAAAATGTACTTTCATTGGTTATGGTGGTGATGAATTTGGATATAAATGTTGGAGTATTAAGGACAAGAAAATAATTTGATCTAGGGATGTGGTCTTTAATGAGAAAGTCATGTATAAGCAGCAGTTGTAGGAAAATATGGAAGAATCCAAGAAAGAATATGTAGCGGTAGAGGATCTTTCGGATGGGAAAGTGACACATGAATCAATTCAGGAACCCCCTCAACAAGAACCCCAAACTCCTATATTGAGGAGGTCTTCTAGGGTAAGAAGAGAACCTAAACATTTTTCTCCTTCTCTTTATTATTTATTACTCACTGATAGTGGAGATCCAGAGAGCTTTGATGAAGCAATGTAGGTAGATGCTAGGAAGAAGTGGGAGCAAGCCATGGATGAGGAGCATCAGGTTCTCATGGAGAACTAGACATGGGATTTGGTGAAGCTACCCGAAGGAAAAATAGCATTACAGAATAAGTGGGTGTTCAGAGTCAAAGATGAAGAAGGAGGAAAGAAAAGATATAAGGCCCGATTGGTGGTCAAGGGGTTTACACAGAAACAAGGTATAGATTTTGATGAGATTTTTTCTCCTGTAGTAAAAATGACTTCTATTAGAACTGTTCTAGGAATAGTTGTAGTAGAATACTTGCACTTAGAATAGCTTGATGTAAAGACTACATTTCTCCATGGTGATTTGGAGGAGGAACTATATATGCAGCAACCAGAGGGCTATGAGGTCAAAGGTAAAGAGGAGATGGTTTGCAAACTGAAGAAAAGCTTGTATGGCCTGAAACAAGCTCCACGTCAATGGTATAAGAAGTTTGATAGCTTCATGATGGAGCAAGGTTATATCAGATGCCATTCTGACCATTGTGTGTATACAAAGAAATTTGAGGATGGAAGTTATATTATCCTATGTTTGTATGTTGATGACATGCTAGTTGCAGGTAAAAACATGCAGGAAATAAAAGTACTCAAGAAGTAGCTAAGTGAATCCTTTGCTATGAAGGATTTGGGTGCAGCCAAACAAATCCTTGGTATGAGGATATCTCGGGATAGGAAGGAACGGAAGCTGACTTTATCTTAGGAAGAGTACATTAAGAAGGTCTTGGAGAGGTTTAATATGTAGGATGCTAAACCGGTTGGGACTCCTTTGGCAAGCCACTTCAAGTTATCAAAGGAGCAGTGTCCCAAGACAGAGCAGGAAAGAAACCAGATGTCAAAGGTACCTTACTCATCAGCAGTTGGTAGTTTGATGTATGCTATGGTGTGCACTAGGCCTGATATTGCCCATGTAGTGGGAGCTGTGAGTAGATTTATGAGTGATCCAAGTAAAGAGCATTAGCAAGCAGTAAAGTGGATCCTTCAGATTTGAGAGGGACCATGGGGACAATTTTGTGCTACAGTGGATCAGACACCACTTTACATGGTTATGTAGATTCAGACATGGCTGGAGATGTAGACAACAGGAGGAGCACAACAGGTTATATTTACACTATAGGTGGGACAGCAGTGAGCTGGATTTCATGACTACAGAAGCTGGTGGCTTTGTCAACCACGGAGGATGAGTATGTTGCTTCCCTGAGAGGCAAGCAAAGAGATGATTTGGCTACAACAATTACTTGAGGAGTTGGGGCATAAGCAGGAGGAATGTAAGCTATATAGTGATAGTCAGAGTGTTATACACCTAGCTAAGAACTCTGCTTTCCACTCCAAGACGAAGCATATACAGTTGAGATATCACTTCATCAAGATAGCTTTGGAGGAAGATAAGTTGAAGTTGGAGAAGATTCATACCAGTCAAAATCCTACAGACATGATGACCAAGGTGGTCACAAGGGATAAACTAAAGCTATGTTAAACTTTGGTTGGCCTTCGCGGATGACAGTGAAGGGTTGAGAAGCTTGCTCAGTGGAAATCAGTCTCCAAGTGGGAGATTGTTATGTTTGTGGAGCCTATTTTCATGTTAGAATGTGGTACACCTTCTATGTGTTACACTCGGGTATTTTTACGGTGGTCCCGCTCACCGGTGAGCGGGTCAGGGGGTTCGGGGGGTGAAGCCCCCGATGGAAGGGGGTTTGGGGTGAAGCCCCAAGCAAATTTTCATGGGTGGTTTATTAACCCATGGGTAATGGGTAACCGTTATGGGCTGTTTTTGGGCCCATGGTTTTTTTTTCGGTCTTTTGCCCATTGTTTTGATACCCACGGTTTTTGCCCTTGGTTTTGATACCCATGGTTTTGTATCAAACTGCTTAAGTAGTTGTCTATTTATATGGTCTTATGCATATGATAGATGTATAAGTAAATGTATTGCAGATGTGTTTTGAATTCGGGTGTGAATTTTATAGAGTTTGTTGAGCATAGCTCCAAACGGATCTGGGTATTGTATTGAGAGAGTGGAGGCTTGTAATAAAATCTAAGCAAGTGATTCTTGGTGGACGTAGCCCAAATTGGGTGAACCACGTTAAATCTTGTCTCTCTATGTTGTGTTATTTATTCTGCACTTTTATTTGAGATCTATAATATTTTCTGCATATTATTTTCTACTGTTGCGATTCTGTAAGGGATTATTCCACATATTTTATCTCTTATTTCCTAATAAAAGTGCGGTGTTTATAGTCACTGACCGGTATGCTCCTCAAATGGGACTCCCATTCCTTCCCCATCATCACTCCGTTAGGTTACTACATTTCTACATACCATTCTTCATTTGTATCTACCTCGGGTTCTGGTTGTTTAGCCTTCACTTTGCCCTTCCCTTTCTTTAGTGTCATGGTCGAGGTAATTGTATCACTCCAATCCTCTCCTTGTTACTCTTCTTTCCTTCTCCCAACCTTTGATCTCAGATTCGTGATACAATTCTTCTAAACCCATGCCCTAGTTTGTTGAACCCTAACTTTGATAAATTCTTCACAAGACAACGTCTTTTACTTCTTTCCACACCCATGTAATTCCTCCCTTTTGGTTCACAATCTCAAACTGGATCTTTATGTTTTTAATCACACAGATCTTCTCCTTGATCGAATCTGATAAAACCCTAGCTTATATCTTTCACTTATATCTCCAACTCTTCATTTTCACAAAGTAAAATGAGAGTGCCCTGACCCTCTATTTATAGTTTTTCCTTTTTCTGGTCATTAAATGCTACTTTACCTACCCCGTAATTTGTTCATTTAATGCGGATTTTTAAAAAAATCCTATCTTCAGTGCCTTCACTCACACGCCCTTCCCGCATGAATACTCCTCTTTACCTCGTGTGCCCTTCTCGTGTAAAAACTCCTCCAACCTTATGACGCGCAACCAAACCAACTCCGACGGAGACTTACGCGTACTCAACCCGTACAAAGGAACTTATTCTATCATGCTTCTTGCTTTTTCCTACCTCATGTTTCTTTAAATGCACTTCTTTTTCCTTTTTATGTGGGATCTATGAGTAGTTTTACCTTGGCACAAACCATTCTATCTTTTATCTTCATCTCTCTTTTAACCGAGATACTCACCTAGGCTCTTTAACGCAACTTCCTCGATACTTTTAATCACATGCTTCTTCAATTTTCTCCATCCCACACTTAAATTATGTGTGGTCCTCTATGCACTCATAAATCCTTCAAAAATAGCAATAAGGTTACCGACGCCCAAGGCACAAAACAAAACAACAATGTCAAAGGCAAACACAAGGAGAGGAAAAAGCATAAAGGAAAATTCTAAACTAAGCTGGAAAAACTACCTTATTTACAAACACCAAGAAGACTTATTTATAGTAGGGCTTCAGCCTACTACCATTGAAGTGTCCAGAAACTTTGTCCCATCCAGCGTAACTTGTAACTTGTGTTGGTGTAAATATTCACTTTACACACTCGCCCTAATTTTCTATATCCATTTTGCTCAAAAAATGTTTTATTTGCTCAGTGGGTGATCTGCAACTCGTTTTATCCAGTTGAATGCTTTGAAAATTCCATCTATGTTTTCATTTTTCCCTAATTTGAAACAAATTTTCAAGTTGTCCTCTTGTGTGCCCTAATTCCTTTTTTTTTCAGGCTGTGTCATTTTTTCCATTGCCAAAACATGCAGAAATTTGGGCTTGATCAAATCCCATTTATGTGTAAGTGGAATCCTAATCTCTGGTCAAAAAAATGTAAAATCATGCTTCACTTGAGTTAAAACCAAGAAATCCATCCTCCTTGTGAAAAATTTGATTTCAGGGGCATCCCATGTATTTTTTACATTTTGACGGGTGTACAGGTGTCACCTGCTTGTCAATTTTATCATCACAACACAATGCTAATGTGGCAGATTTCTATTGGCCGGGAGTGGTTGCGAAAATATTGTAAGTTGTTATTTTTTGAAAAATTGACGAAGGAAAAGTTTGCTCTGTGGCCCCATGTTTGCTATAGCAGTATGCCTACATGGCATGATTTGATTGGTCAGATGGAGCGGTGGGTGGTAGGGGTCACTTAGAACTTTTCTTCATTTTTGAAAAAGTTCTCAATGTTAAATTTTTCTCCGAGGGCCCACACCCAATGGTATGGTGACACGTGGCATGGGAGGATCAAATGGGCGGTGGTGGAGTTAAAAAAATTTCAAATTTTTGGCTCAAAACATCATGGAAAATTTTGACCTAGAGGCCCGCGCCTAATGGAAGGGCGACACATGTCCAGGGAGGAGAAATGGGAATGGGGGCCAAAGAATTTTTTTGGGAATTTTTACCCTTGGTATAAAAGGTAAAAAATGAAAACAGGACATGTGTCCTAAATTTGGCGGAGGTTTGGAGTGCAGAGAGGAAGTTGAAAATTTTACAAAATTTTAGCGAAGAATCTCGAGGTAAAAAATTGATCCGCAAAAAATTGGAGGTGTGCCCCACATCCAATCAAGGGGTGACACGTGGCATGTTCCAAAAGGGCAAAAGGGAGAACTTGGGCCCATAGAGGATTTTGTGCTTGTGGAGGAATGAGGGAAGAATTGGAAGGGTCAGCTCCGCAGTGAATGAGAGACCGCCACGTGGCAGAGGATATAGCGGGTGTTTAGGCCCGCAGAGTTTTTTCAAGAAATTTTCCTTTTCTCAAAAAGGGAGCAGATTTCATTAATTTGGCCGCGACTTTCAAGAGGGCCCACCTAGGGACATGTGGCATGTCCAGGGGGCATGCGGGGAAAATTTTCAAATTTTTCCCAAAGTCAAAAAAGTTTTAAATGCAATTTTGGAGGCATGGGCCCGAGCCAATCGTCTTGCGACACATGTCTAGCCCTATCAGGGTTCAAAAGGTAATTTTTGGTTATGTGTGTGGAATCCCATCAGACACATGGAGGGCAGAGATTTAAAATTGATTTAATCAATGGTTGCTGTGCATTTTCATTTTTTGGGTGCCATGGAAGCTCCAAGAAGTGTGGAATCATTATTTTTGCACCAAATCACATGAAATTTTATATGATTTCACATCCTTTCGACATTCTGAGTGCAATGGAATCATTTTTATGAGCTGATTCAGTGCCCTATAATGTTTTTTGTGAAATATTTTTCTCAGCCCATGAAAAACACGTGAAAGGGAAAAAATGAAAAGTTACAGAGTTAAAATGATGAAGTAAAAGGTGAAAAATGATTGCAAATGCATGCTGGCATGGTGGAATGCCAAAAACATGACCCTAGGATGGATAAGGATCCGAGTTCATGTAATATTTTAAAATATTTGTGCATCTCTGGCATTTGGCAAGTTGTTTTACAGATTTTATATCATTTTTCATCAAATGGATAGGGTTTTGTAACAAATTTGATCCCTTTGGCATATTCTTTGCTTGGGATGCAAGGATCCAAGATGGCAGAGGATATATGATGTAATTTGGAGGCATTTTAGAGGTTTGTTGAGAATTTTGGAGGAGGAGAGAAGAATTTTCACAAGGGAAACTGGAAGAGGTCCATTTTCTTTTGGAGGAACTGCCTGAGAGCCATTTTTTATTCTTGTTTGCATCAAATGTTCATCATGTTGAGTTGGTTTCATCTGTAAAGCCATCAACAAGATTTGAGATTGTCTAAATAACATTCCCTTGCTGATATATCTGATCAAATTCTTTGATTAATTTGTTTTATCTCTTGGTAAATTTTTCATACACTTGTGTTTCAGTATGTTTTCAATTTATGTTTTATGCTCATGTTGCAATCTTGTGTTTAGGATCTATCCGATCATACAGTGGTCTCATTTCTTGTTGATGGTTTATTAGAATTTGCAATCTTACATTCGAAGAGATCTCATCGATAGAAGATAAACAGATTTAAAATCATCTTACTTGTCCTTGATTAATGAGGACATCTGTAAACCTTTGGGTGCACCTTAGGTCATGATTAAATAGGGATTCCTGGATGCTTCATTGGTATTTTACTTCAAGCCTTTGTGGTAGGTTATCAAAGTTTGTATGGAATATTGTATATTTGGGCATCCATGTGTGCACACATCCTAGTTGAAAGAGCACTTCAAATTCATTGAAATGTCTCTTTTGTTTAGGTGTTGTAATTCATTTGCAATGTTTCCCAAAGAAGGTGATGACTCCAAACTACTCTTGTCCTAACATCTCTCATCAGAATTTCATTTTAAAATAACTCATCCTACCTACAATACCCCTGCATTTTCATTGTGTGTCCACAAAATAATTCAATCCTTTCACTAAAATGCACAAACTTGATCAGGGTTTTATCATGTCTTTAGCAGCTCTAGCTTTGTTTTGAGAACATTTCCATCATTTAGTTGTGACAACTCCTTTGAGTTTGGATAATGGATATTTGATCATGTTTTCACAAATCCTCTTCCATATTATAGGCAAAACACAAGGACATCTCCATCTCCTTACCATATAGGGGCTGTAATATAGGTTCTCTTGCCTTGGTTGATAGGCACAACCTAAATAGTGAGGGTTAGATCAAAACCCTCTTGAAGGTGCTATCCACTCACTCAGTTCTTGAATGCAAAAAAGTAGATAGTTGTGCTTCCCTGGCTATAAACAACATACAAAACACCTATCCATCCTTGAGTGTCTTGTGCAAGTTCATGATGTTGTTCAAGTTGTGATGGAGATTAAATCTGGATACCAACACCCAAGTGGCGCCGTTGTCGGAGACTTCTTGGAATTTCTTGGTGGTTTTGAATTATTTGAAAGGTTTGAGCATTTGTGTGATTAAGTATTTGATTTGTTACATTCTTGAGACATCATTTCATACTTCAGATCTGCATGTTTTGGGTAAAAAGGATTTCAAACTCAACATGCTCTTATCATTTACCAGCAGTTTATATGATTTGGATGTACTTGTTCTTGGTTGAATTAAGAAGAAGAAGATCTGATTTGTAAACCCTTGAAAAGTTTTATAGCATACATTTGAAAGAATATTTTTGTTCTTTCTTGCACAACTAAGCTAGAAATCCTTAGTGGCGACTCCATGTTGCTTGGTTCTTGAAATACAAGTTGTCCTACACATTTCTGTCATTTGAAACTTGTTGTTTAAATCTATCAAACTGGAGGGAAGGATATCCCTCTTCATCAAGGACTCTTCTAAGAAGTTTCTCACCGAATCAAGAAGCTCAGAACTAGAGGGAAGAAGAGTGTGGAAAGTGGTTGGTGATTTGGTTGTAAGAAAAGAAATCCCCATAGTTTAATTTGAAGGAGAGTAGCCTGTTATTGAAGATTATAATTCTTCTTCAAGTAGGTCTGATTTAGGAAATCTTCTTGCTTATTTTCATTCTCCATCAGGTGAGGGACCTTCTTGTGTATTTAAAAAACCTATTCCTAGATTTTCTCCTGTGGTTTCTAAGTTTGCTAAAGTTTATCAAGAGAGAGAGCCTTTGGGGGGTTGTCATTTTAGAGATCATTCATCTATTCCAATCAGACCCATTACTACTCCTCATCAGCTTGTTTCACCTCCAAGATCACCCCCACCAAATAATATGGCTCAGCCTAGACCTCCATTTATTGTTAACACCTTTGGTCCTATAGATTTTGGAGGAATGGATGGTTATCCAAATGCTATCCCACAAGATGTGAGAAATAGGTTACCAAAATTCCAAGGTAACAATGCCATAACTGGAGATCAGTATCTCAAACTCTTTGTTAACATGATGGAAGATTTTGAAATAGAATTTGAGGATGTGTATATTAAGTTTTTTATCCATACACTTGAGGAAGATCCAAGTTTCCTTCTTTACGAGTTTGAGAATATCAAGAAGAGCCATAATGAGACCATTCATGACTTTAATACAATATTTAATAAAACATTGAGAAGGATTCTTATTATTTTGAGGCCTTGTGATGAGTCTTGCTTGATCAAATACGTAGATGCATTTGATAAAAGGAATCTTATTACTTGAGAGATAAAAATACTACAAACTTGAGACACACTTTCACCATGGCACTTCAAATTGAAAATAATATCAAGGATGTTGGTAAACCACTTAAGAGGGATGGTGTGAAGCTGATAAACCCTGAGAAGCCACAAGCTAGCAAGGGTGCTGATTTAGAAGATGTTTTCAAGACTTTGGCAGGGGCTGTTAAAGAAATTTCTTACAAGTTAGCCCGGGCTGAGAAAGGAATTGGGAAAAGTTCACAAGGACAACAAAGAACTCAAAACCATGATAGATTTGGTAATCATCCTAGGGGTGATCAAAGAAAAGATGATAGAGGTAAAGGGCCTATTGGATCTGCAAGTAGACAACCCCAAGCACGTGAAAATAGAGTGGTGCCTGACCCTCTGATTGTTAGAGTTGTTGTTGTTCAAGAAATTGCTGAAATGGATTGGTGTGACATATGTTTTCTTCCTCATCCACCATGTGAAATAGACCAACAAGATTTTGATGATGATAATGAGAATGAAATGGATGACAATATTTGTATGATGGGCAGCTCTTCAGGCTCACAACAAGCAACAACATCAATAGATGTGATAAGTGCAAGGACTATTGCAACCTTTTGGGATTGCATAAAGAGGTATCTTTTCTTTCTCTTCCTCAAGTTCATGATGTAGATGTAGTTTAGGCTTTTGGAATTCCTAATATTGACTTTTAATATCTAAGGGATTTAATGATCAAGAAGTATGATGGTGGTATGCCTTTGGAGGAAGATAAACAATTGTTAATGAATGTTGTGGTTGGTCAAGAAAAGAAGTACAATACTAGAAGTAAAGTTGTTAAGGGATCTGGTCCTCAAGCCAAACTAAAGACATGCTTGCTCACAAGTATTCCCAAAGATAATCTTAGAAGAGAAAGAATTTCCAAGATCCCTCTTGTCCCATGCAAAAATATCAGTCCTCTCCTTGCCCAGGCTACCAAGAATACTTCTCCATCTGATGAACCTTCTTGTTTCCCTTCCAATCTGTTTTGCCAGGAATGTTCCATAAGATATAGCCAGTATTAAGCCAAATTAAAGTGAGTGTTCCCATCATTGAGTTGATTAGAATACCTGATCACAAGAAAAGATCTTTTGAATACTTGGGATTGAAAGAAGAAAAGGTTACCCCAAGAAAAAAATGTAAATGTTGTATAGAATCCTCTTCAAAGCATTGTTGGCCTTGAAACACCACCACCAATGGAAGATCTTGGAGAGGCACCTGAAGTATATTTGGGGACATCCTTGGTTGATTCCCAATTGAATGTTGATCCATTCTTCACAACTTTTCTCATAAAAGGTAGGTTGCTTCACAATTGCATGTTTGATTCCGGTGCATCATGTAATGGCATACCTCTAGAAGTCATGAATGAGTTGGATATCAAAGTGACAACAGCATATGGGAAGTGTATAGCCATGGATTCAATGGAAGTGTGGGTTGTTGGTTGTGTGAAGGGGTTATTAGTGTAACTTACAGCCTATTTGGATAAGAATTTAAAACTTGATGTTGTAATTGGTAACTTCCCTACCAAATGGGGTATGATTTTGTCAAGAAAATGGGCTGGAAGTGTTGGTGGTAGTGTTCAAATGGATATGTCTTTTTCCACCATTCCCATTGAGGGCAGCCTTGTCAAACTATATGGTGAAAAGAAGATGTTACACTTGATTGAAGATTCCAACAATGCTTCTTATGAAGTGTTGTTTGATGATGTAGATGTTGACCACTTTATTGGTTTTGATGATGGAAAAGGGAATAAGATGGATAAATCAGAGTGCCTTAGTATGGTTGGTTCTCCATGAACATTACTATTTGATGGATCTTGCTCCAAATTTTGTAATGGTGCTGGTATAGTGTGGTTTCTCCTAGTTTAGAAGAGGTTTCTCCTAGTTTAGAAGAAGTTTCCTTATTCCTGCTATTGTTGCAAGGGGGTTCAAAGTTGGTTGTCAAGCAAGTAAGAAAGTTTTATGCTACGAAAAATCAACGTATGAAACAATATAAGCATGTTGTTTGGGACTTGATTGAAATGCTTGATTCCATTAACATTGTTTACCATGATGGAAGTCTTAATGTTGCTGTTGATAAGCTAGCTTTACTTTATTATATATTCAACAATTACACTATTTCACCTTTTTGTGAATATGATATTGAAGTGCTAACAAGGCCATCCTATCCGGATAATGTGAAGCATTGGTAGATTTTTGATGATGATGCACAAGTGTTGAGATTCTTACAATGCCAAGGTGATTTTTCTGCTTAGAATATTGATTGGGAACCATTGGTATGCATGAATTAAGGTAGAGAAACTTTTTTCGACAAAGAAATTATACAATTGAAGACAAATACCATTCCTAAAGGTCTTGTTGCACTTGAATCCAATTTTAGAAATGTTGATAGTATCATTAATAGAAAGATGTTTGCTTCAAGAGATGTGGAAGAGCACAACTTGGTAACTAAAGACAAACCAAGGAAGATCTGGTTGGGTAGCCATCTCAAGTAAAGAAGAGAAACAATCCTATGCCTAACTTTAAAAGAAATATCAAGACTGCCTTGCTTGGTCTTATTCAGAGCTAAAGGCATATAGAGAAGATTTATTTCAACATGAGATCCCTCTTGAGGCAAAGACCAAGCCATTTAGACAAAAACAAAGGCTTATTAACCCACTACTTTCCATGAAAATGCAAGAAGAGTTGAAGAAATTGAGAGATGGTGGCATTATTCAGCCTACTAGATACTCTTCTTGGGTTTCCAACCTTGTGCCAGTTAGAAAGAAGAATAGAGATATCAGACTTTGTGTGGATTTTAGGAATCTAAAAAAAGCATCTATAAAGGACAACTATCCTTTTCCAAACATGGAGAATATTTTGCAGCTTGTAACAGGGTCAGAAATGCTTTCTACTATGGATGGTTTCTTCGGATACAATCAAGTAGTTGTTAAAGAATCAGAAAGACTTAAGACAACCTTCACTACTTCTTGGGGGACTTATGTTTTTGTAAGGATGCCTTTTAGATTGATGAATGTTGGTGCTAATTTTCAAAGGAAAATGGATGTTGCCTTTGCTAGTTATATCTATGAGTTTATTGCAGTTTACCAAGATGATGTGACTATTTTTTCAAGGCAGTGAGTAGACCATTTGCAACACCTAGAGAAGATGCTGATCAGATGTAGAGAGTATGGAATTTCACTTAATCCAAAGAAGTGTCATTTTGGTGTGCCAAAGGCCAAGCTGTTGGGGCATATTGTGTCCAAAGAAGGTGTTATGATAGACCCTGAGAGAGTGCAAGCAATCAACAAAGTGCCTATTCCAAGAACCAAGAAGGGTATTCAATCTTTCTTTGGCCAAATCAATTTCATTAGAAGGTTTGTCTCCAATTTTGCTGAGTTAACTCTTCCAATCATAAGCATGCTAAGAAAGGATCAAGTTATTAAGTGGGAAGAGGCTGTCATCCAAGATTTTGAAGGAATAAAGGATGCACTCAAGCATGCACCTATTTTGGCAGCTCCAAACTATAATATGCCTTTCCAAATCTTCTCTTTTGCATCTGAATTTACTATTGCTTCAGTTTTGTTACAAAAGGATGAGAATGGAGCTGAGAGGCCTATTGATTTCTTTAGAAAGGATTTACAAGCAGTTGAACTGAAGTACACAATTATGGAGAAACAAACATTTGTATTGGTAAAAGTGACAAAGATTTTAGGCCCTACATTTTGACTTCAAAGGTTGTTGCTTATGTTCCCCACACCATGGTTAAAGAAATCTTATCTGACATGGAGATATCAAGCAAGAGATGTAGGTGGGTCACAAAATTACAAGAGTAGGATATGGATATCCAAAATACAAAGCTCGTAAGAGGTTTGGGTCTTGCTAAACTCATGGTCGAGAGTAATTTGCAAAACGTAGAAGTGAATCAGCTAGAGGAGGAAGAAAGGGAGACCTTATTGAAAAATTGATGGATTCTAAATGGTACAAGGATCTGATCTTCTACCCGAGCACCTATGTTGTCCTAGTCACTTGAAAAAAATTAGAAAAGATCCCTTAAGTTGGCTTCTCAAAAATATATCACAATAGACCTTGGGTTGGCTTGGAAGAACCCTGAGGGTGTCCTCTTGAAATGCATAACTGAAGATGAAGCTCTCGAGTTGATTGCTGATTTCCATGGGGGAGTTTGTGGAGGAAATTTTGGTGGGAGGGTGAAAACACATAAGATTTTAAGAGCTGGTTATTGGTGGCCAACTCTTTTCAAAGATGCAAACCGACTAGTTAGAAGATGTGATAGTTGTCAACGCTTCTCGGGAAGATTGAAAGCTTCAAGCTTCCTTCCTTTGCAGCCTCTATCAATTGTAGCTCCTTTCAAACAATGGGGAATGGATTTTATTGGTGATATTTCAGATCCTTCTAGTGCTGGTTACAAATGGATCCTTGTAGCAATTGATTATTTTACAAAATGGGTTGAGGCAATTCCATCTAGAAAGGCAACACACCAAGCGGTAATGGATTTCTTGTTGAATCATATCATATGTAGGTTTGGAGTTCTAGTTAAGATTATATCTAATAATGCTATGTGTTTTAGAGCCAAGCCTTTGATGGCAATGTGCAATGAATATGGGATAAATCTGACTTATTCTTCAAACTACAATCCACAAGGTAATGGACAAGCTGAATCAAGTAACAAGAACTTTCTCAAGATCATTAGAAGAACCTTGGAAATCAACAAGAAGAAGTGGGGAGAACAGTTGAAATTTGTAGTTTGGGCTTATAGAATAACTCTAAAAAGAGCAACTGGTAAAATTCCATTTGAACTGGTGTATGGAACTCAGGCTTTGCTGCCATTACACCTACAATTATCCACTTTTCAGTTTTCCCAACAGTTGGAAGATCAAGAGCATGGCCCATATAAATCAAGAATCAATCAGATCATTGAGTTGGATGAAGAAAGGAGAGCTTCTCATCAAAGGCATGTCAGGTTTAGGGAGAAATTGAAGAAGTTTTTTGATAAGAAGGTCACCCCTAGAGCTTTTAGTGTTGAAGATCTAGTTTTGCTGTGGGATAGTAGGCATGAAGATAAGGGAAAGCATGGAAAGTTTGATGCTCTATGGATGGGCCCTTATGCCATTGATATCAGGATTGGAGAAAATACATTTTTTCTCAAAGATTTGGATGGGGATTTGCTAGAACTACTGTTAAATGGCAGACATTTAAAACATTTCTTGGATTGAATCCCCATGTGACGTATGCACAAGTTGTACATTTTGTATAGCCCTTTTTTTTGTTTTGTCTTCACCTTTTTATTACTGTTGTCGGCTCATGGTTTGCCATTTTTTCCTTGGCAACCATTTTTGGTCTTGTTTTCTCAGTCCTTTTTGGTGGAAATTCTGGTTTTTTGGCTGCTCTGCATTTTTAGACTCCTTGTCCAATGAATTTCTAGCACTTGGTCTACGTTGTGATCTTGTGGCACTCGCTGAGAGTGCCCATCCCTAAGCAGGAGCCAATGTTGGTGCAAATATTCACTTTACACACTTTTCCCTAATTTTCTATATCCATTTTACTCAAAAATGTTTTATTTACTCTAGTGGGTGATCTGCATGACTCATTTTATCTAGTTAAATGCTTTGAAAATTCCCTCAATGTTTTCATTTTTCCCTAATTTGAAACAAATTTTCAAGTTGTCCTCTTGTTTGCCCTAATTCCTTTTTTTTTTTTCGGGTTGTGTCATTTTTTCCATTGCCAAAACGTGTAAGAAATTTGGGCTTGATCAAATCCCATTCATGTGCAAGTGGAATCCTAATCTCTGGTCGAAAAAATGTAAAATCATGCTTCACTTGAGTTAAAACCAAGAAATCTATCCTCCTTGTGAAAAAATTTGATTTCAGGGGCATCCCATGTATTTTTACATTTTTGACGGGTGTACGAGTATCACCCGCCCATCAATTTTATCATCACAACACAATGCTAATGTGGTAGGTTTCTATTGGTCGGGAGTGGTCGCAAAAATGTTGTAAGTTGTTATTTTTGAAAAATTGATAAAGGAAAAGTTTTCTCACGGCCCGCTTTTGTTATAGCGGTATGCCTACGTGGCATGATTTGATTGTTAGATGGAGCGGTGGGTGGTAGGGGTCACTTATAACTTTTCTTCATTTTTAAAAAGTTCTCAATGTTAAATTTTGCTCCGAGGGGCTCGCACGCCCAATGGTATGGCGACACGTGGCATGGGAGGATCAAATGGGTGGCGGTGGAGTTAAATTTTTTCAAATTTTTTTGGCTCAAAACGTCATGGAAAATTTCAACCTGGAGGCCCACGCCCAATGGAAGGGTGACACGTGTCTAGGGAGGTCAACCGGAAAAGTGGGGATTGGGATGTTGGAAAATTGAAATTTTGGCCTCAAAATGCTAGAGGAAAAATTTGGCCCGAAATCCCGTGCCCAATGGGATGGTGACACCATGTCCAGGAGAGTCAACATGGAGAGGCGAATAGTTGGAAAAATTTGAAGTTTTGGCTTCAAAATGCTAAAATCATTTTTTTCCCGAAGGCCCATGACGAGTAGGAAGGCGACACATGTCGGGAGGAGAAATGGGAATGGGGGCCGAAGAAAACTTTTGGGAATTTTTACCCTTGGTATAAAAGGTAAAAAATGAAGAATAGGCCCACGTCCAATGAAAACAGGACACATGTCCTAAATTTGGCGGAGGTTTGGAGTGTGGAGAGGAAGTTGAAAATTTTGCAAAATTTTAGTGAAGAATCTCGAGGTAAAAAATTGATCTGCGGAAAATTTGGAGGTGTGCCCCCACATCCAATCAGGGGGTGACACGTGGCGTGTTCCAAAAGGGAAAAAGGGAGAAATTGGGCCCACGAGAGGATTTTGTGCTCTGCTCTGGAGGAATGAGGGAAGAATTGGAAGGGTCGGCTCCGCAATGAATGGGAGACCACCACGTGGCAGAGGAGATAGCGGGTGTTCGGGCCCGTGGGGTTTTTGAAGAAATTTTCCTTTTCTCAAAAAGGGAGAAAATTTCATTATTTTGGGCCATGGTTTTAGTAGTAGGACCCACCTAGGGAGGACACGTGGCGTGTCAGGTGGCATGCGGGAAAATTTTCAAATTTTCCCGAAGTCAAAAAAGTTTTAAATGCAATTTTTGAGGCGTGGGCCCGAGCCAATCATCTTTGACACATGTGTCCAGCCTCTATCAAGGGGAAAAAAAGGGTAATTTCAGCTTATGTGTGTGGAATCCCATTAGACATGTGGACGGAAGAGATTTGAAATTGATTTAATTAATGGTTGCTGTGCATTTTCATTTTTAGGTGCCATGGAAGCTCTAAGAAGTGTGGAATCGTTATTTTTACACCAAATCACATGAAATTTTATATGATTTCACATCCTTTGGCCTTCTGAGTGCAATGGAATCATTTTTTGAGCTGATTTGGTGCCCTATAGTGTTTTTCATGAAATATTTTCCTCAGCCCGTGAAAAACACGTGAAAGGTAAAAAATGAAAAGTTACAGAGTTAAAATGATGAGGAAAAAAGGTGAAAAATGATTACAAATGCATGTTGGCATGGTGGAATGCCAAAAACGTGTAGGATGGATAAGGCAAAGTTCATGCAATATTTTAAAAATTTGTGCCTATGGATGGATAAGGATATCATTTTCATCAAATGGATAGGGTTTTGTAACAAATTTGATCCCTTTGGCATATTCTTTGCTTGGGATGCAAGGATCTAAGCTGGAAGAGGATATATGATGTAATTTGGAGGCATTTTAGAGGTCTTTTGAGAATTTTGGAGGAGGAGAGAAGAATTTTCACAAGGAAAACTAGAAGAGGTCCATTTTCTTTTGGAGGAACTACCTGAGAGCCATTTTTATTCTTGTTTGCATCAAATGTTCATCATGTTGAGTTGGTTTCAGTTGTAAAGCCATCAACAAGCTTTGAGATTGTCTAAATAACATTCCCTTGCTGATATATCTGATCAAATTCTTGGATTAATTGGTTTTATCTCTTGGCAAAGTTTGCATACACTTGTGTTTCAGTATGTTTTCAATTTATGTTTTATGCTCATGTTGCAATCTTGTGTTTAGGATCTCTCTGATCATATAGGGTCTCATTTCTGGTTGATGGTTTAATGGCATTTGCAATCTTGCATTCAGAAGAGCTCTCATCTGATAGAAGATAAATAGATTTAAAATCATCTTACTGTCCTTGATTAATGAGATTGTCTGTAAACCTTTGGGTGCACCTTAGGTCATGATTAAATAGGGATTCCTAGATGCTTCATTGGTATTTTGCTTCAAGCCTTTGTGGTAGGTTATCAAATTTTGTATGGAATAGTGTAGATTTGGGCATCCATGTGTGCACACATCCTGGTTGAAAGAGCACTTCAGATTCATTGAAACATCTCTGTTGTTTAGGTGTTGTAATTCATTTGCAAAGTTTCCCAAAGAAGGTGATGACTCCAAACTACTCTTTTCCCAACATCTCTCATCAAAATTTCATTTTAAACTAACTCATCCTACCTACAATACCCCTGCATTTGCATTATGTGTCCACAAAAGAATTCAATCCTTTCACTAAAATGCACAAAGTTGATCAGGGTTTTATCATGTCTTTAGCAGCTCTAGCTTTGTTTTGAGAACATTTCCATCATTTAGTAGTGACAACTCCTTTGAGTTTGGATAATGGATACTTGATCATGTTTTCACAAAGCCTCTTCCATATTATATGAAAAACACAAGGACATCTCCATCTCCTTACCATATAGGGGCTGCAATATAGGTTCTCTTGCCTTGGTTGATAGGCACAACCTAAAATAGTGAGGGTTAGATCAAAACCCTCTTGAAGGTGCTATCCACTCCCTCAATTCTTGAATGCAAACAAGCTAGATAGGTGTGCTTCCCTGACTAAACGACATACAAAACATCTATCCATCCTTGAGTGTCTTGTGCAAATTCATGATGTTGTTCAAGTTGTGAAGGAGATTAAATCTGGATACCAACACCCGAGTGGCACCATTTTGGGGACTTATTGGAATTTCTTGGTGGTTTTGAAGTATTTGAAAGGTTTGAGCATTTGTGTGATTAAGTATTTGAGCTGTTACATTCTTGAGACATCATTTCATACTTCAAATCTGCATGTTTTGGGTAAAAAGGATTTCAAACTCAGCCTGCTCTTATCATTTACCAGTAGTTTATATGATTTGGATGCATTGTTCTTGGTTGAATTAAGAAGAAGAAGATCTGATTTGTAAACCCTTGCAAAGTTTTATAGCATACATTTGATAGAATATTTTAGTGCTTTCTTGCACAACTAAGGTGGAAATCCTTAGTGGTGACTCCATGTTGTTTGGTTCTTGAAATACTAGTTGTCTTACACATTTCTGTCATTTGAAACTTGTTGTTTAAATCTGTCAAACTGGAGGGAAGGAGATCCCTCTTCATCAAGGACTCTTCTAAGAAGTTTCTCACCGAATCAAGAAGCTCAGAACTAGAGGAAGAAGAGTGTGGAAAGTGGTTGGTGATTTGGTTGTAAGAAAAGAAATCCCCATAGTTGAATTTGAAGGAGAGCAGCCTATTATTGAAGATTATAATTCTTCTTCAAGTAGATCTGATTCAGGAAATCTTCTTGCTGATTTTCATTCTCCATCAGGTGAGGGACCTTCTTGTGTATTTAAAAAACTTGCTCCTAAATCTGCTCCTGTGGTTTCTAAGTTTGCTAAAGTTTATCAAGAGAGAGAGCCTTTGGGGGGTTGTCATTTTAGAGATCATTCATCTATTCCAATCAGACCCATTACTACTCCTCATCAGCTTGTTTCACCTCCAAGATCACCCCCACCAAACAATATGGCTCAGCCTAGACCTCCATTTGTTGTTAACACCTTTGGTCCTATAGATTTTGGAGGAATGGATGGTTATCCAAATGCTGTCCCACAAGATGTGAGAAATAGGTTACCAAAATTCCAAGGTAACAATGCCATAACTGGAGATCAGCATCTCAAACTCTTTGTTAACATGATGGAATATTTTGAAATAGAATTTGAGGATGTGTATATTAAGTTGTTTATCCATACACTTGAGGAAGATGCAAGAGATTGGTATAAAGATCTACTGATAACTCTATTGATTCATGGACTGAGATGAGTAATGCATTCAGATTACAATATGGAGATAAAACAGATCCAAGGTTCCTTCTATCGAGTTTGAGAATATCAAGAAGAACCCTAATGAGACCGTTCATGACTTTAATACAAGATTTAATAAAACATTGAGAAGGTTTCCTGTCATTTTGAGGCCTTGTGATGAGTCTTGCTTGATCAAATACGCAGATGCATTTGATAAAAAGGCAGCCTATTACTTGAGAGACAAAAATCCTACAAACTTGAGACAAGCTTTCACCATGGCACTTCAAATTGAAAATAATATCAAGGCTGTTGGTAAACCACTTAAGAGGGATGGTGTGAAGCTGATAAACCCTGAGAAGCCTCAAGCTAGCAAGGGTGCTGATTTAGAAGATGTTGTCAAGACTTTGGTGGGGCTATTAAAGAAATTTCTTACAAGTTAGCCCGGGTTGAGAAAGGAATTGGGAAAAGTTCACAAGGAAAACAAAGAACTCAAAACCATGATAGATTTGGCAATCATCCTAGGGGTGATCAAAGACAAGATGATAGAGGTAAAGGGCCTATTGGATCTACAAGTAGACAACCCCAAGCACGTGAAAATAGAGTGGTGCACGACCCTCTCTTTGCTAGAGTTGTTGTTGTTCAAGAAATTGCTGATATGGATTGGTGTGACAGATGTTTTCTTCCTCATCCACCATGTGAAATAGACCAACAAGATGTTGTTGATGATAATGAGAATGAAATGGATGATAATATTTGTATGATGGGCAGCTCTTTAGGCTCACAACAAGCAGCAACATCAATAGATGTGATAAGTGCAAGGACTGCTGCAACCTTTTGGGATTGCATAAAGAGGGTACCATTTCTTTCTCTTCCTCAAGTTCATGATGTAGATGTAGTTTAGGCTTTTGAAATTCCTAATAATGACTTTGAATATCTAAGGGCTTTAATGATCAAGAAGTATGATGGTGGTATTCCTTCGGAGGAAGATAGACAATTGTTAATGAATGTTGTGGTTGGTCAAGAAAAGGAGTACAATACTAGAAGTAAAGTTGTTAGGGGAGCTGGTCCTCAAGCCAAACTAAAGACACCCTTGCTCACAAGTATTCCCAAAGATAATCCTAGAAGAGAAACAATTGCCAAGAACCCTGTTATCCCATGCAAAAATATCAGTCCTCTCCATGCCCAAGCTGCCAAGAATACTTCTCCATCTGATGAACCTTCTTGTTTCCCTTCAATGTTGTTTTGCAAAGAATGTTCCATATGATATAGCCCAGGTATTGAGCCAAATTAAAGTGAGTGTTCCCATCATTGAGTTGCTTAGAATACCTGAGCACAAGAAAAGAGCTTTTGAATACTTGGGATTGAAAGAAGAAAAGGTTACCCCAAGCAGAAATGTAAATGTTGTTGAGAATCCTCTTCAAAGCATTGCTGGCCTTGAAACACCACCACCAATGGAATATCTTGGAGAGGCACCTGAAGTATATTTGGGGACATCCTTGGTTGATTCCCAATTGAATGTTGATCCATTCTTCACAACTTTGCTCATAAAAGGTAGGTTGCTTCACAATTGCATGTTTGATTCCGGTGCATCATGTAATGTCATGCCTCTAGAAGTCATGAATGAGTTGGATATCAAAGTGACAAAACATATGGGAAGTGTACAGCCATGGATTCAAGGGAAGTTCGCTTTTGGATTTGTGAAGGGGTTAGTAGTGCAACTTGCAGCCTATCGGATAAGAATTTAAAACTTGATGTTGTAATTGTTGACTGCCCTACCAAATGGGGTATGCTTTTGTCAAGAAAATGGGCTGCAAGTGTTGGTGGTAGTGTTCAAATGGACATGTCTTTTCCACCATTCCCATTGAGGGCAGCCTTGTCAAACTCTATGGTGAAAAGAAGATGTTACACTTGATTGAAGATCCCAACAATGCTTCTTATGAAGTGTTGTTTGCTGATGTAGATGTTGACAACTTCATTGGTTTTGCTGATGGAAAAGAGAATAAGATGGATAAATCAGAGTGCCTTGGTATGGTAGGTTCTCCATGGACATTACTATTTGATGGAGCTTGCTCCAAATTTGGCAATGGTGCTGGTATAGTGTTGGTTTCTCCTAGTTTAGAAGAGTTTCCTTTTTCCTTCAAGCTCAATTTTGAGTGCACTAACAACATTGCTGAGTATGAGGCATTATTATTGGGATTAAGGATTGTATGGAAATATGGAGTGAAGGATATTGTTGCAAGGGGGATTTAGAGCTGGTTGTCAAGCAAGTAAGAAAGTTGTATGCTACAAAAAATCAGCGTATGAAACAATATAAGCATGTTGTTTGGGACTTGATTGAAATGTTTGATTCCTTTAACATTGTTTACCATGATAGAAGTCTTAATGCTGCTGTTGATAAGTTGGCTATCCTTGGTTCTAGATTTGACAATTGCACCATTTCACCTTTTTGTGAATATGATATTGAAGTGCTAACAAGGCCAGTTGTCCCGGATAATGTGAAGCATTGGCAGATTTTTGATGATGATGCACAAGTGTTGAGATTCTTACAATTCCAAGGTGAGTTTTCTGGTCAAAATATTGATTGGGAACCATGGTATGCATGAATGAAGGTAGAGAAACTTTTTTGACAAGGATATTATACAATTGAAGACAAATACCATTCCTAAAGGTCTTGTTGCACTTGAATCCAATTTTAGCAATGTTGATTGCATCATTAATAGAAAGATGTCTTCTTGAGGGATGTGGAAAGAGCAAACTTGGGAACTAAAGACAAACCAAGGAAGATCTGGTTGGGCAGCCATCTCAGCAAAGAGGAGAAACAGTCCTATGCCCAACTTTTAAAGAAATATCAAGACTGCCTTGCTTGGTCTTATTCAGAGCTGAAGGCATATAGAGAAGATTTATTTCAGCATGAGATCCCTCTTGAGGCCAAAACCAAGCCATTTAGACAAAAACAAAGGCCTATTAACCCACTTGCTTTCCATGAAAATGTAAGAAGAGTTGAAGAAATTGAGAGATGGTGGCATTATTCAGCCTACTAGATACTCTTCTTGGGTTGCCAACCTTGTGCCAGTTAGAAAGAAGAACGGAGATATCAGACTTTGTGTGGATTTTAGGAATCTAAAAAAGCATCTATGAAGGACAACTATCCTTTGCCAAACATGGAGAATATGTTGCAGCTTATAACAGGGTCAGAAATGCTTTCTACTTTGGATGGTTTCTCTAGATACAATCAAGTAGTTGTCAAAGAATCAGAAAGACTTAAGATAACCTTCACTACTCCTTGGGGGACTTATGTTTTTGTAAGGATGCCTTTTGGATTGATGAATGCTGGTGCTACTTTTCAAAGGGAAATGGATGTTTCCTTTGTTGGTTATATCAATGAGTTTATTGTAGTTTACCAAGATGATGTGACTATTTTTTCAAGGCAGCGAGTAGACCATTTGCAACACCTAGAGAAGATGTTGATCAGATGTAGAGAGTATGGAATTTCACTTAATCCAAAGAAGTGTCATTTTGGTGTGCCAAAGGCCAAGCTGTTGGGGCATATTGTGTCCAAAGAAGGTGTTATGATAGACCCTGAGAGAGTGGAAGCAATCAGCAAAGTGCCTATTCCAAGAACCAAGAAGGGTATTCAATCTTTCTTTGGCCAAATCAATTTCATTAGAAGGTTTGTCTCTAATTTTGCTAAGTTAACTCTTCCAATCACAAGCATGCTAAGAAAGGATCAAGTTATTAAGTGGGAAGAGGCTGTCATCCAAGATTTTGAAGGAATAAAGGATGCACTCAAGCATGCACCTATTTTAGCAGCTCCAAACTATAAGATGCCTTTCCAAATCTTCTCTTTTGCATCTGAATTTACTATTGCTTCAGTTTTGTTACAAAAGGATGAGAATGGAGCTGAGAGGCCTATTGCTTTCTTTAGAAAGGCTTTACAAGCAAGCTGAACTAAAGTACACAATTATGGAGAAACAAGCATTTGCATTGGTAAAAGCAACAAATATTTTAGGCCCTACATTTTGAGTTCAAAGGTTGTTGCTTATGTTCCCCACACCATGGTTAAAGACATCTTATCTGACATGGAGATATCAAGCAAGAGATGTAGATGGGTCAACAAATTACAAGAGTATGATATGGATATCCAAACTACAAAGCTGGTAAGAGGTTTGGGTCTTGCCAAGCTCATGGCTGAGAGTAATTTGCAAAACGTAGAAGTGAATCAGCTAGAGGAAGGAAGGGCAGACCTTCTTGAAAATTGATGAATTCTGAATGGTACAAGGATGTGATCTTCTACCTCAAGCACCTATGTTGTCCTAGTCACTTGAATAAAAATCAGAAAAGATCCCTTAAGTTGGCTTCTCAAAAATATATCATAACAGACCTTGGGTTGGCTTGGAAGAACCCTGAGGGTGTCCTCTTGAAATGCATAACTGAAGATGAAGCTCCCATGAGTTGATTGCTGATTTCCATGGGGGAGTTTGTGGAGGACATTTTTCTAGAGAGTGACAGCACATAAGATTTTAAGAGCTGGTTATTGGTGGCCAACTCTTTTCAAAGATGCAAACTAGCTAGTTAGAAGATGTGATAGTTGTCAATGCTTCTCGGGAAGATTGAAAGCTTCAAGCTCCCTTCCTTTGCAGCTGTATCAATTGAAGCTCCTTTCAAACAATGGGGAATGGATTTTATTGGTGAGATTTCAGATCCTTCTAGTGCTGGTTACAAATGGATCCTTGTAGCAACTGATTATTTTACAAAATGGGTTGAGGCAATTCCATCTAGAAAGGAAACACACCAAGTGGTAATGGATTTCTTGTTGAATCATATCATATGTAGGTTTGGAGTTCTAGTTAAGATTGTATCTGATAATGCTATGTGTTTTAGAGCCAAGCCTTTGATGGCAATGTGCAATGAATATGGGATAAATCTGACTTATTCTTCAAACTACAATCCACAAGGTAATGGACAAGCTGAATCAAGTAACAAGAACTTGCTCAAGATCATTAGAAGAACCTTGGAAATCAACAAGAAGAAGTGGGGAGAATAGTTGAAATTTATAGTTTGGGCTGATAGAATAACTCCAAAAAGAGCAACTGGTAAAAGTCCATTTGAACTGGTGTATGGAACTCAGGCTTTGCTGCCATTACACCTGCAATTATCCACTTTTTAGTTTTCCCAGTAGTTGGAAGATCAAGAAGCATGGCCCATATGAATCAAGAATCAATCAGATCATTGAGTTGGATGAAGAAAGGAGAGCTTCTCATCAAAGGCATGTCAGGTTTAGGGAGAAATTGAAGAAGTTGTTTGATAAGAAGGTCACCCCTAGAGCTTTAGTGTTGGAGATCTGATTTTGTTGTGGGATAGTAGGCATGAAGACAAGGGAAAGCATGGAAAGTTTGATGCTCTATGGATGGGCCCTTATGCCATTGATATTAGGATTGGAGAAAATACATTTTTTCTCAAGGATTTGGATGGGGATTTGCTAGAACTACCTATTAATGGCAGACATTTAAAACATTTCTTGGATTGAATCCCCATGTGAGGTATGCACAAGTTGTACATTTTGTATAGCCCTTGTTTTTGTTTTGTCTTTGCCTTGTTCTTGTTGTTGTTGGCTTGTGGTTTTCCCTTTTGTCCTTGGCAACCATTTTTGGTCTGGTTTTCTTGGTCCTTTTTGGTGGAAATTTTTTTTTGGGCTGCTTTATGCATTTTTAGACTCCTTACCCAATGGATTTTGGCACTTGGTCTACGTTGTGATCTTGTGGCACTCGTTGGGAGTGCCCATCCCCAAGCAGAGCCAATGTTGGTGTAAATATTCACTTTACACACTTTTCCCTAATTTTCTATATCCATTTTTCTTAAAAATATTTTATTTGCTCAGTGGGTGATCTATGACTCGTTTTATCCAAGTTGAATGCTTTGAAAATGCCCTCTCAATGTTTTCATTTTTCCCTAATTTGAAACAAATTTTCAAGTTGTCCTCTTTGTGCCCTAATTCCTTTTTTTTCAAGGGTTGTGTCATTTTTTCCATTGCCAAAATGTGTAGGAAATTTGGGTTTGATCAAATCCCATTTATGTGCAAGTGGAATCCTAATCTCTGGTGCAAAAAAAATGTAAAATCATGCTTCACTTGAGTTAAAACCAAGAAATCCATCCTCCTTGTGAAAAAATTTGATTTCAGGGGCATCCCATGTATTTTTACGTTTTGGTGTCTGGGTGTGTCACCCATGTCAATTTATCATCACAACACAATGCTAATGTGGTGGCGAGGTTTCTATTGGGAGGAGTGGTCACGAAAATATTGTAATTTGTTATTTTTGAAAAATTAACGAAGGAAAAGTTTACTCTGTGCCCTGCGTTTGCTATAGCAGTATACCTACGTGGCATGATTTGATTGGTCGGATGGGGTGGTGGGTGGTAGGGGTCACTTAGAAATTTTCTTCATTTTTGAAAAAGTTCTCAATGTTAAATTTTGCTCCGAGGGCCCGCACCCAATGGTATGGCGACACGTGGCATGGGAGGATCAAATGGGCGGCGGTGGAGTTAAATTTTTTTCAATTTTTTGGCTCAAAAAATCATGGAAAATTTTGACTTAGAGGCCCACACCCAATGGAAGGGCGACACGTGTCCAGAGAGGTCGACCAGAAAAGTGGGGACTTGGAAGAGTTTGAAAATTTTGGCTTCAAAATGCTAGAGGAAAAATTCAGCCCAAAAGCCTGTGCCCAATGGGATGGTGACACACATCCAGGAGAGTCAGCATGGAGAGGTGAATAGTTGGAAAATTTTGAATTTTTTTCCTTCAAATGCTAAAATCATTTTTTCCCGAAGGCCTATGACGAGTAGGAAGGTGACACGTGTTCGAGAGGAGAAATGGGAATGGGGGCCGAAGAAAACTTTTGGGAATTTTTACCCTTGGTATAAAAGGTAAAAAATGAAGAATAGGCCCATGTCCAATGAAAACAAGACACGTGTCCTAAATTTGGTGGAGGTTTGGAGCGCGGAGAGGAAGTTGAAAATTTTGCAAATTTTAGCGAAGAATCTCGAGGTAAAAATTTGATCCCGTGGAAAATTTGGAGGTGTGCCCCCACATCCAATCAAGGGGTGACACATGGCATGTTCAAAAGGGAAAAAGGGAGAATATGGGCCCACTGAGAGGATTTTGTGCTCACGGAGGAATGTGGGAAGAATTGGAAGGGTCGGCTCCGTAGTGAATGGGAGACCACCACATGGTAGAAGAGATATGGGTGTTCGGGCCACGGGGTTCTTTGAAGAAATTTTCCTTTTCTCAAAAAGGGAGCATATTTATTTATTTTGGCCACAAATTTTAGTAGGTCCCACCTAGGGACACGTGGCGTGTGCAGGGGCATGCATGGGAAAATTTTCAAAATTTTCCCTAAGTAAGGAAAAAAGGTTTAAATGCATTTTTTGAGGCCAAGGCCCAATTTTCCAATCATTTGTGACATGTGTCCCAGCCCTATCAGGGTTCAAAAAGGTTATTTTAGGCTTATGTGTGTGGAATCCCATCAACGTGGAGGGTAGAGATTTAAAATTGATTTAATCAAAGGATGCTGTGCATTTTCATTTTTGGGCACCATGGAAGCTCCAAGAAGTGTGGAATCGTTATTTTTGCACCAAATCACATGAAATTTTATATGATTTCACATCCTTTCAGCCTTCTAAGTGCAATGGAATCATTTTTTGAGCTAATTTGGTGCCCTATAGTGTTTTTGTGAAATATTTTTCTCATCCCGTGAAAAACACGTGAAAGGTAAAAAATGAAAAGTTGCAGAGTTAAAATGATGAAGAAAAAGGTGAAAAATGATTGCAAATGCATGTTGGCATGGTGGAATGCCAAAAATGTGACCCTGGGATGGATAAGGATCCAAGTTCATGCAATATTTTAAAATATTTGTGCATCTCTGGCATTTGGCGAGCTATTTTACAATTTTATATCATTTTTCATCAAATGGATAGGGTTTTGTAACAAATTTGATCCCTTTGGCATATTATTTGCTTGGGATGCAAGGATCCAAGATGGTAGAGGATATATGATGTAATTTGGAGGCATTTTAGAAGTCTGTTGAGAATTTTGGAGGAGGAGAGAAGAATTTTCACAAGGAAAACTGGAAGAGGTCCATTTTCTTTTGGAGGAACTACTGAGAGCCATTTTTTATTCTTGTTTGCATCAAATTTTCATCATGTTGAGTTGGTTTCAGTTGTAAAGCCATCAAAAAGCTTTGATATTTTCTAAATAACATTCCCTTGCTGATATATCTGATCAAATTCTTGGATTAATTGGTTTTATCTCTTGGCAAAGTTTGCATACACTTGTGTTTCAGTATGTTTTCAATTTATGTTTTATGCTCATGTTGCAATCTTGTGTTTAGGATCTCTCTGATCATACAGGGTCTCATTTCTTAGTTGATGGTTTAATGTAATTTGCAATATTTTATTAGAGAAGAGCTCTCATCTGATAGAAGATAAATAGATTTAAAATCATCTTACTGTCCTTGATTAATGAGACTGTTCTGTAAACCTTTGGGTGCACCTTAGGTCATGATTAAATAGGGATTCCTGGATGCTTCATTGGTATTTTCTTCAAGCCTTTGTGGTAGGTTATCAAAGTTTGTATGGAATAGTGCAGATTTGGGCATCCATGTGTGCACACATCCTGGTTGAAAGAGCACTTCAGATTCATTGAAACATCTCTGTTGTTTAGGTGTTGTAATTCATTTGCAAAGTTTCCCAAAGAAGGTGATGACTCCAAACTACTCTTGTCCCAACATCTCTCATCAGAATTTCATTTTAAACTAACTCATCCTACCTACAATACCCCTACATTTGCATTGTGTGTCCATAAAAGAATTCAATCCTTTCACTAAAATGCACAAAGTTGATTAGGGTTTTATCATGTCTTTAGCAGCTCTAGCTTTGTTTTGAGAACATTTCCATCATTTAGTAGTGAAAACTCCTTTGAGTTTGGATAATGGATACTTGATCATGTTTTCACAAAGCCTCTTCCATATTATATGCAAAACACAAGGACATCTCCATCTCCTTACCATATAGGGGCTGCAATATAGGTTCTCTTGCCTTGGTTGATAGGCACAACCTAAAATAGTGAGGGTTAGATCAAAACCCTCTTGAAGGTGCTATCCACTCCCTTAGTTCTTGAATGCAAACAAGTAGATAGGTGTGCTTCCTCAGTTGTAAATGACATACAAAACACCTATCCATCCTTGAATGAAGGAGATTAAATGCGGATACCAACAACCTGGAATGCACCCAAATCAAGGATGTACAAGATTGTGTAGGGACCTAACCAATGGACTTTCAACTTCCTAGGATGGTGCATAAACTTAGAATCATATAGTAACACCATCTGCCCAACCTCAAACTTCTTATTTCTAATATGGTGATCATGCCAAGCCTTTTTCTTTTCCTTTTCCGTTGTTTGGCTCCAATGGGCAAGTGATCATCTCTCATCCAGTTTCATTAGTTCATCAATTCTTTCTTCCAGCACTTGTTCATTGGCTAATCCTCCTACGCATGCTATTCACTAGAGAAGGTAACATAAATTCAATCGGAAAAATAGCTTCCACGCCAAACACCAATTGAAAAGGTGTGGCTTTATTTAGTATTTTATACATAGTCCTATAAGCCCATAAAACTGTTGATACCTTGTCATCCCAATCCTGTCTTCCAACATCAGATTTTGGTCAAGGTGACTGACTCGGTATTTTGTTGAATGGTTCCATGATTCCATTTTCTTATGGGTGATAGGTCGTAGTCTCATGATGAGCCACCATGAACTTAGATAGTAGGATCCTCATTGTCTCATTTAGAAAATGCGTACCCCTATCACTGGTCAAACTCAAAGGGCATCTATACCTTGTGATAATGTTCTCCCATAAGAACCTTGTCGTTGTCACTACCATGCAATTTTAAGTTAGGGTTGCTTCCACCTACCTTTTGAGATAATCCATGCAAGTGATGACATAACATGACCCATTCCTATGTGTTTCGGGTGTAATAGGTCCTAAAAAGTCTATTGCCCACTTTTTAAAAGGCTTCGCGCTAGGAATAGGACGCAACAACATTTCATCTCTCCTTCCTAGTTTGCCAATGCACTAATAGTGGTCACATGCTTTACAATAATCCCTACAATCCTTGTATAAGGTTTCACACCATAAACCTACAATTAAACTCTTGCGCATGGTGGCATCACTGCGTAATGCCCACCCACACTTCCTTCATGTTCTTCCTCCATGATGGCCGGACACTCATGCTCCAACACACATCTATGAAAAAATTCATCACATCCCAATTTTTATAAGTCTCCACTAGTCAACATGTAGGGTGTGGTGTGTATGGCCAATGCTTCTTTTCCAATGCCCTCATTGCATTCGTCTTGCAACACCTTATTTTAAAAATACAACAATCTCTTCTAAATCTAAGGGTGCGTGCCGTAATCTAAATAGTTGTGCATCTGGCATTGCTTCCTCAATACTTTACACATCCTCTCCTAAATCAATTCTTGACAGATGATCATGTCCATAATTACTTTTTCCGGGCTTTACTACAATGGTGAACTCAAACTCTTGAAACAACAACACCCATCGAAATATACACCCTTAAAGAATGGGCTTGTTCACTAAATAATTTAATGCCATGTGGTCGGTGTAGAACATAAAGGGTGTTGCCAGTGAATCTTTGTCTAAATTTTAAAAGCACATAGATCATTGACAATGCCTCGCGCTCTGTTGTGGTATAATTCTGCTCTACCGGTGTTAACTTCCTACTCACAAAATAGAGAGGATGATCAACAATCCCCTCACTTGGTTGTGCAAGTACTGCTCCAATGGTGGTTCTGAGGAATATACATGGACACGGAAGGGATTGTCTTAAGAGGAAAATTGTAAAATAGGTGCGATAGTAATCCTATCTTTTAATGTATCAAACGCCTCTACTATGCCTTTCCCCAATGGAAGGTAATTTCCTAGAATAGCCCGTATGCCCAAGGAATCCGCACACTATGCTCTGGCTAGTAGGTTCCCTTAACTCCACAATAACTACAACCTTAGCGAGATCTACCAACAAGCCCTCCTTACATATGATATGCCCCAATAAAGTCCCAAAGGGTGTAGCAAACACACACTTCTTAATTTTAAGGGATATCCTCAGCGCCTACACCTTTCAAACATTAATCTCAATTTGTCACAATGGTCCTTAACCAGACCATATGTTTTCCAATCATTCAAATAAACCTAGAGAAACTTATGAATGAAGTCTTGGAATGCTTGCACCACTATGCATGAAAAGACAACAGGCGCATTATTCAACCCAAAGGGAATGATCGTATATGCAAAACTTCCCCACTCGGTTGTGAAATTTGTCTTCTTGTGGTCCTCCTTTGCAATCCAGACTTGGTGGTATCCTTAAAATCCATCCTTAAAGGAATATATTTCCTACCCAGCGACTCCTAAAATTTCTTCAGTGAAGGGGGTCGGAAATGGATCAATGACACAAACTGTATTCAATTCCATATAATCCACACAAATTCTAATCCACCCATCCTTCTAAATGCTAATTACCATTGGACTTATCCATTTTGATTCTTCTACTGCCTCAATGATCCTAGAAGCTATCATCTTGTCTATCTCCTCCTTAACCTTCATGCGTAAATTGGGATTCATCTAGTAGGGCCTTTTTCTAACCAGGCACGCACCTTCCTTAATTTTTATCCTCATCTCCCCAAGGAATGGTGAACTCATTTTAGCTCATGGTACCCACACGGGAATAAATCCTCAAATTCATGCAACAAATCAATGATCTTTGATACTTCCTTCTCTGTCCAATAATCTCCAATAATATCTTCCTTAGGTTCTTCTTCTAAACCGATGTTAACTTTCTTCATCTTTAAAGGCTCATGGTAAGCATGTGCGTGAGCACCTACACTTTCCACTACCTCATACGTGCCTGCGAATGGCTAACATCTAATCTTTCTTATTCCTCTCCATCAATCGCATATACTAACTTTCCCTTATCCTTTTTCCAAACATGCACGCTCAAGCTATAACTCTTTTGTTTCTTCAATATCTTGAGCGTGCCTCCAATCCTGGTTCACCTAGTAGTTCCAACATCCTATCTTCCGTTCTAGCACTATCCCCCATAGTAAGGTGCTTGATACCTTGTAAGGCCTTATCAACCGATGGTTTGGTACTCCAATACTCAAAGGGTTGAATAAGATCATCCATGAGCTCTTGCCAATTCCTTATCTAGAGGTGTGTCTCCAAATGAATGTACCATGCACGTGCACAACCCCGTAGTGTAGAATATATCATGTGCACTCGGAGGGATGGTGGCAAGGTTTCCGCACCTTCTCTCCGCACTGTTCACACTCCTGGATATGGAAAGAGGTGGGATCCTTCCCATGGTACTCCACGATGATGGTGGGTATATTTCTCCTAGAAAACCTGACAGAGAGAGAAATTATTACCTCGCACCACTCTAAAAGGCTCTCCTGATGTGTGGCCCACCAATGAGCTGCTTTGTTGAGAAGACGTAACTTAGCATCTCCCTATGTTCCTTCTCATTCTTCCATTGAGCTTTTATCTCCTACGAAAGATCTCGGGAAGGATCCTCTAGAGTACATGGGCAGTTCTTTTCCTCCAAGGTGTCGAACTGTGTGTGCCTTTATTACCTTGGTCACCGATCCTCTCAAATGTCATCCCATTAATTTGTAATTCCCATGCACCCAATTATCACATGCCATGTTGGTGGTATCACTCATTGGACCGAGCATCTTCAAACTAGATAACCCCGTTAATAGGGTGTACCATCTCAGGGTCTCTGATTGAGCACACATAAATCTTGTCTAGAGCTTCTTCTCCCAATAGTTCAATGTAGGACATTGAATTCCCATCAACTAGAGGTATAATGAACCACTCCTCTTTGTTCTTGAAACTGATGTACCCTTTGTTGAACCGAAGGTCCGCATTGTTCTTATAAAACCAAGGGCACCAAAGTAATGCTAGGAAATTTTCTACCTCGGCAAGCGCCAAGACTTTGAAGTCCCGAGTAAACTTGGCTTCCTCAATAGTAATTGTCACATCCTTCAAGACACCGATGGGCATTGCTTTATTCTTTTTTCCATATATAACATATTTGAAGATGGCTGTAATGCAGATCTCCATCATCGATGCCATGCATCCAAAGTCAATACACTAACCTCTGCGCTAGTGTTAATGAGTATATTGTTGAGGATTCGTCCATCTACAACTACATTCAATGTAATCTCCTTGTCATAGTCAAGGATATGAGGGGGAGGTTCATGTGCAAGACCCACCTCTTGTGATCTTCTCCTATGCGTGGTATCTTATCTCTCAACTAGGATCCTAACAAAGTAATGATGTTCTCCTACCTTAGCATTTTACACACCTCTTTGACCTCATCCAGGTCATCCTTTTACGCCTCGATTCTCCTTCTTTTTTCTCCCTCCCGGATTGGTCCTTGAGACACTGGATCTCCTTCGATGTGCGGGGTCAAGATACTTTCCATGAACGACCTCTTCTCTTGAAACCAAGCTCTTCTATCTTGGTACTTCCCTTACACACACGTCTTCTACCCTTGTTGTTACCAAGACATGCTCCAAACATTCATCCTGTGTTTGTTGAGGCATCCATTATATGTTTTCCTTCTTGATGCTAACCATCACAATGCTTTTATCCTTCCAGTGCTGATGATTCATATGCTCATATAATTCTAGGCACTCCTCATACTTATGCTTCTTTCCGCACCACGAGCACTGCAACAAGTTTGGGCACTCACACTTGTAATGTTCTATAGATCCATAGTTGAAACATGTTCCGTGTGGGAACTAACTTCTTCCTCTGTAGTTACCTTGTCCATGGAATCCTCCTTGAAAACACCTTCCACACGTGCCCCCATCTGCATGCTCCTCATAATGGTGATCATCATTTTTGAACCACTGGCAATGCTGGTTTGGTGCACCCCATGATCAATGGCCTCATGTATCTGATCAATGAGCCTACAGTCTTTAGTATCATGGGTCGTGGAGGTGTAAATCTTGCAATAACAAGATACATTCTTCCTGATCATTGTAGCAAGGGACATCTACTTGCATCATGATCCCCAAGACAAATCTCATAATCTACTATCACAATGGATATTGTCCTCCGAGGGAAATTATCCTTAACGTGCCCCTCCATTTCATAATTTGTGTACCATAAACCACTGCAAGTCTCATGGACCGAGTTCACAGATAGATTTTCCAACTACTTAGCCATAGCAACAATCTGAGCCTTGAAGAACGGGATAACACTAGAATCAATAATACCAACAGCTTCGGTGCACAAGGAAGCCTCCAATGCTTTGCGCAGATCTATAAAAGTTTTATGAGACAAGGCCCTTCTAAAAGGGGTGATCAATCCTCCAACAAACCACTGTGCATGCTGAGAAGGATGTATATCATATGAAAACTTGGACAAGAGAGTTTTAAAGCATGCATCATACTCCCACACACTCTCTGCCATTCCTTGTTATATCTCCTTCAAAGTGCTAATGCTTTTTTGCTCAAACTTAGGAATGTGGAACTCTACCAGGAATGCATTCTTTAAGGTAGTTTAATCCACCACCGTTTGATGAGGATCATACTTTCTATATTAGCTATGCAAGCACCCTTACAACGTGGTTACAAATTGACTAGCCTTTCATTCTAGGTTTTTGATACTTTTTGCGCGCCATAGTAGTTCACACTTGTGAACATGTTTCAGGGAATCATCAATGCCCCTGTAATTTGGTAAATGTAGAGACATTTCAAAGAAAACTTGAGGTGGTGGTTGGGGTCTTTGTCCTGAACTAGAGCCTCAATTCCCTCGGTGTTTCCTCCACCACCCGATCCACCGAGTCCATCGGGTCTTGTACCTCTAGAGCCACCAGATCCACCAGAACAACTGGGTCCAATAGGGCCTGTAGGAGCTATGCCAAGTGCCCCCATAGTCCCACTAAACTTTGTGCCAATGGTCCGTGATAGCACCCAACTATCACTACTTTTTCCCACGCCACTCCACGATGTGAGACCCAAAGCTTGTACACTTTCCCTTTTCTAAAAACTCTTCCGAATACTTTGGAATATGTACGAGTCATAAAAGAAGGGAATGTAAAATTGTATCTCCTAGGCATGGATCTGTCTCTTCATCTAGTTTCAACTAGATCAATACTTCTTCTTGGTTTAGGAAAACTAAGCACCAAGGCTCGGTCACTAGGTGGGTTCAGATATGTGCCAATGAATCTCCTTTCTCCATGTGATGAGCTCTCACTAGAAGCTGAAGGGGTATCCCTTATGTTCTTGCTAAGATGGGGTAGCATAGACTACGCAGGTTCCACATCCTTTGCATGAACCTCAAATCCTTCCCAAAACATCTATCTCTAGAGATCCATCACACTAATGACCGCGTCATCTAGTAATCTCCATTTAACATGCTTTGCCATACTTGAGCCATCTTTCTTCCCTCTCCTTTTCTGTTGTATCATCTGCCATCTTCCTCCACCCGAGCTTCCTTACCCAGTGCTCAGAACGGTTTAGCCGGCCATTGGGAGCACCTCTAAACTCATGGTAACCATCAATATCTTCATAGCTAGAGGAATAACATGTAGAAATGATCCTCTAGGTTCTCGTAGAAACTCAAACTCAGCAACCTCTGGACAAGAATATGTGGAAATGGCATATTCCATAGTGTAGCTAGCTAGTACCCCTTCCCACCAGTGATTTAGAGAATGGGTCCATGTCAGATCTGCATCCTGCAACCTTTGGTAGTCTTCTTTGGTCCATATCCGCAATCCATAATGCCAACTTGATCTAGATGCATATGCTGAAAGCCACCCAAATAACTCTATTGGGAAGCAAGAAAAAAGTCTCATATAGATCATGGTAGAGATTCTCCTCTACCCATCTACGTGTATCAAACTTAGGTCCAGTGTTGAATCTCTGGGAAAATTCATCCTCCGTGCTCTTGAACCATGATTCAACATTTTCCAATGTTAACCAATCCATCATTACTCTTTACACAGATCATGAGGCATGTTATATCCCACTACAACTTCAAAAAGAGGTCCAGAAACGGAACCAAGATGTAGTCAATTTTACTCCCACTATAAAAGGAAGGAAGCCCATGCACACCATCCTATCACCCAGTACAAGTTGAGAACTCACCGAGGCACATGCAAGTGCTAAGTCTCTCTTTTATGTGAGTTTTAGTGGGAAGCATTCATCTATGAGTAGTATAAGAGTATTCAGGAAAGAAGTTTAGACATACAAGAATCATAGGCTTAAGTACGGCCTCCGGATCCTTGTAGTTTCTTCTTGGACCAAGTTCTTTAATATACTCCATAACATATATTAATGTAAGGAAAGATACAATCATTAATTCATAGTATGAAAGGAAAGAGAACTCCTATGAACGAATTATACATAAAACCCATTGATATTCATATCTAATTGCAATAGGTAACCTCATTGTATTCATCATTTCATTACAAAGAGCCATAGAGAGTAAACCATAGTCATGCACATCACTAGGCTTGTATAACTATGCTATAAAAAAAGAAATTACAATTCTAAGCTTAGTACATTCCTTTCTCCATCAAAGTTCCACTCGCAGTAACCCTACAGAGATTCACCCATGTTATCTCTCTCTCTCTGTATATCTCTTCCTCTATCTCTATATCCCCATATATATGTTATCTCGGTCTCCTTGTCTCTGTCTCCTATTTTCCCACTACAGGCACTTGTATTTATCACCTTCCCACACTACCAACTCACCTTGTCACACCCTCAGATCCATCGCTAGGTGTCAAATGTGGTCCTTCAAGCGAGCATGTTCCTTTAAGCCTGAGCTCTCCACTCCATCTCATGATGATTTTCTAGAAGATCCCATCACTGGCATGCTCTTTCCTGGGCCACCTATTGTTAGGCTGGCATCTTATCTACACATAACTGATCATGCTTTTCATGTGTTCGCCTTTGCTTAAATCAGCTAATTCCCGAACCTCTTTTTATGTGCCGCACGTGCTATTTTCTTTCTTAATCCTTTTCTCTTACACACTTTTTCCTTGCACATCATCCTATAACTGGGGTTCCGTATGCCCATGCACATTCATACTTAGTCAATATTCCAAGGGCCCAACATCACCCCACACTACGCTTGTTCTCTGCCCTCGGAAACATTATACTTGAACAAGGTGCAAGATGGTTCAATGGAACAAAGATGAAGACATATATTTTACAAAAGAATAAGGAATGAAAGGATAGGGGAAAGAATGAAGAATGGGGGGGATTTTTAATTCAAGAGGCTGGGAAAGTCCCATCGCAGATCTTCCTCCATCTTTTTCCATACTTTGACCTCACCCTTCACATTCTATCATAGGTCGCCCACCAAGGTGTTTACTTCATCAAAGCTTAGACTAACTCCCTGGGTGCCCAAGGTGTCCACAATTTGTTCCATTTCCTTTCCCAGGTCCATAAGCTTGTCCATTCTCCTTATAATCTCGGGTACAGTTCCTTCAGCTGGGCCTTAGTTGAGCTTCTTAAAGCCTCAATCACCTCTGATTTCTTTTCTACCTTAGCTGAACCTTTTCCATTTCTACCTTATTCCCCTTGTTCTTTTCCTGGAACTCCTTTAGCTCTACTTCAAGCATGGAATCCAAATATCTTGCCACCTTATCTCGATCTGCGCATGTGTCGTATGCAGATTTTGCATACTAGGTAGCGACCTTGATCTCCACAAGTACTTGATTGTACTCGGCAACAAGTGCTATCACTTTTAACCGGTCCTCCTCCTTTAGGTGCATGGCCACTTCCTCTATAGATTCCAATGCCAAGGGTCACCTCTCCATGGTAAGAATGCACGTTAAGTCTTCTAGGCATGCCAACATCGATGCGTATCTCTTGGGGATAGGCGTTAGATCATGGTGTTTCAAAATGATGGAACTTTTTATCGAGTCTACTTTCTTGTAGACCTCCTACACCTTTTCCTTCTCCTCCTTGAGCTCACAATTCAGCTGTGTTCTAATTAATTCCACCAATTTCAAGCTTCCGGCCACCTTAGCTAACTCTTCCTCCTTCTTGGCCAGCTTTCCCTCTAAAGCCCTTATCTTTGTCATTCCATGTGAATAGCCTCACCTCTGTTTCCACCACGACCTTGTTTAGAGCATTGCAGACTTGCTCGTTCAAGAGTTCTTGGGAATTCCATAAAGGGTTGTCTCCCTTAGAGTTTGGTAGTGTGATAAGTGCCTTTTAGCAAACTTCAATTTCTAGCTCGTCGATGTGGGACTCAAATGCCCAAGAAAGCATCTTCTTTGTCTTCGGGTACGCACCCTCCTTCTCAAATGATCCCATATGTATAATTCTTTCAATGGGTATCATTCTCGGAATCATGCGCATAGCACCTTCCTTGAATAATCCACATAGCCCATTATCTTCCTCTATTTTGCATTCGGAGGTCTTTACCCAGTGCATGCCTCTAGGAAGCTAACTATTAGAGAGAGGCCTCTAGGCTGTCATGTCCTTTTTCAACGCTCTCCTCCTTCCCTTTCTTTAGCACTACGTCTATGCTACGCTCTAACTCCTGGTCTATAAGGGCCTTGAGCATCTTCTTCTATTCTCACTCTACCACTTCATTTATCTACTCCTTTGTAAAATATGTGGCTCTCTGCCCCTCGGCATCCCTCTCATCTACCTTTGTATCTTCAGTACCTTCATCATCTTGTGTGCCTTTTTTTGCACGAATACAAACTCTTGCTTTTCATCCCCACTTTCTTCCTCTGAGTCATAAACACTAAATACATGAGGTTCCAAAGGTTCCTCATCTTTTTCTAGCTCTTCCTCCTCGTCTCCACCTCCGCACTCTCATCCTCTCCTTCTCCCTGTATCTTTCCAAGCTATCGGTCACCTCCGAGTCAGCTTCTTCATCCACCCTCTGCTTCTTCCTAAGAGGTGTCTTCAAGTTAAGATATTCCACCTTCTCTTCTTCCTCAGATGACCCCTCCATGGTGGTGGGTTGTTCGCATGCCTCTACTTCTACGGTGTCTTCTCCTTTCTGGAGACTTCTTTCTCTAGACATAGGTGCTTGGCTTGGCACTCATACAAGGCATGTTCACTATCTAAGCGGTTGGTATGCTTGGTGCTCCTTCCTCTCCTCTACCCCTATTCTTAGATGTTGGCTTCTTTTTTCCCAAGGGGTCTTCAGGTATTGATATCTCATCCACTAAGTACATGTCATTCTCAAACTTTGGCCTTATGCACATGTATACATGCATCGCGGATCCTCCAGTGATAGGAAGTGTTATTGGCCTAGTCATATAGATCTCATATGCCACGTACTTCTCCACATATGCACGCTTACCTTCAGGATAGTTCAGTTTATTCCTCATATCCCTGTGCTCCTAGTCCAACTTTCCTAGCTCCAGTCTTAGCTTTTTCGATTCTTTAAATATGTTCACTCCCGCTTGTAGGTATTGGGCGATGAACACAAAAGGGGCTTGCACAAAGTCCTCCATGATTCGTCAATAAGTTTGAACCTACCCAAGTAGTAGTGCTAGTACACCATGAACTCAACTTCTCCTTGTGTGGCTGTTGGGAGTTTTTTAGGGATCCTCCACTCTGCCCCAAATGCATTTCTCAAGCACGTATACCATTTTTCAAGCCGTGCTTTGTGGGGATCTGTCATTGTATCACATGCATACTTTTCAAACCTCTTCTCGGGTGAAGGATCTTCATTGGGTATCCCACATAAACTTGTCTCGGTGTATCCAAAGACTCCAATTTCTACAAACACTATGGTGAGAAGAAAATTTCCAAAGAGGATCATGTCCCATTCCTTCGCGCACTTTACAATTTCATCAAAGAATGCACGCAAACAACTTGTAAATAGACCCCTTTGTAATCTTCCTGTAGACATGTAGCCATGGCTTGTTGACTTGTGTCCATCTTTCTTGGCCATTCAGCTTTGTTACCAAGTGCACAACCATCTTCATAATGGGGTCCTTGATGTCTGAGATGTCATAGTACTGCGACCCTTTCTTATAGGCATACTCCATGACGGTTTCTTGAATAGCCTCCTTGTCACCAAGGTCATCTTCTAGGCTATCTCCCTCACATATGAGGCATGTAAATTATGAAATCAACTAGGGAGTTACACGCATCTTATGCCCAACAAAGTGGAAGTAGTCCTCATGTACCTGAGACATCAACCACTAGTACAAGTGATCTGGATTCCCAAAATAAGGAAACTCATAAAGTTGCAAAGCAACCCTTGCTTCACCAGCTTGACCTTCACGTCATCATTGTAGATAGGAAACCCTTTAGGTGTTTGCTTGTTGGTTGGGCATACCAATTCTAATGCCATTTATTTCTCTATAGTGCTGGTGTGGTGATTATAGTCACTAACCGGTATGCTCCTAAAATGGGACTCCCATTCCTTCCCCATCATCACTCTGTCAGGGTACTACATTTCTGCATACCATTCTTTGTTTATATCTACCTTGGGTTCTAGTTATGTAGCCTTTGCTTTGCTCTTCCCTTTCTTGAGTGCCATGGTCGAGGTAGTAGTTGTACCACTCTAATCCTCTCCTTGTTACTCGATTTCCTTCTCCCAACCTTCAATCTTAGATCCATGATATAATTCTTCTAAACCCATGCCCTAGTTTGCTAAACCCTAACTTTGATAAATTCTTCACAAGACAACGTCTTTTTACTTCTTTCCATGCCCATGTAATTCCTCCCTTCTGGTTCATAATCTCAAACTAGATCTTTACGTATTTAATCACACTGATCTTCTCCTTGATTGAATCTGATAAAAACCCTAGCTTATATATTTCACTTATATCCCCAACTCTTCATTTTCGCAAAGTAAAATGAGAGTGCCCCGACCCTCTATTTATAGTTTTTCCTTTTTTGGTCAAGTAAATGCTACTTTACCTACCCCGTACTTTGTTCATTTAATATATATTTTTAAAACAAAGATCATCTTCAATGCCTTCACTCACGTGCCCTTCCTATGCAAAATCTTCTCTTTACCTCACGCGCCCTTCCCGTGCGGAAACTCCTCTAACCTTTTGGTGTGCAACCAAACCAACCTGACAAGAGAATTACACATGCTCAACCCACATCAAAGGCACTTCTTCTATCCTAATTCTTGATTTCTCCTACCTCATGTTGCTTTAAATGCACTTCTTTTTCCTTTGTACATTGGATTTATGAGTAGCTTTACCTTGGCACTAGCCATTTTATCTTTTCTCTTCATCTCTCTTTTAACTTGGCTACTCACCAAGGCTCTTCAACACAACTTCCTCGGTACTTTTAATCATGCGCTTCTTCACTTTTCTCCACCCCACACTTAAACAATGTGTGGTCCTTTGTGCACTCATAAATCCTCCAAAAATAGTAATAAGTTTCTGGCATCCAAGGCGCAAAACAAAACAAGAATGCGAAAGGAAACAAAAGGAAAGGAAAAATCATAAAGGAAAATTATAAAATAACTAGAAAAACTACCTTATTTACAAACACCAAGAAGAATTTTTTTATAGTAGGGCTTCGTCTTATTGCTAATGAAGTGTCTAGGAAACTTTGACCCATCTAGCGCTTGTAATTGACATGCACCCGAATCAAGGATGTACGAGATTGTGTAGGGACCTAACTAATGGACTTTTAACTTGCTAGGATGGTGCTTAAACTTAGAATCATATAGTAACACCATCTACCCAGCCTCAAACTTCTTGTTTCTAATATGGTGATCATGCCAAGCCTTTTGCTTTTCCTTTTCAATTTGTGTGGATCCAACGGAAAGTGATCATCTCTCATCGAGTTTCATTAGTTCATCAATTCTTTCTTCCAAAGCACTTGTTCATCATGTAATCCTCCTGTGCATGCTATTTGCATAGAAGGTAAAATAAATTCAACCAAAAAATAACCTGCGCAAACACCAATTGAAAAGGTGTGGCTTTATTTATTCTTTTATACGTAGTCCTGTAAGCCCATGAAACTACTGATACCATGTCATCCCAATCCTATCTTCCAACATCACAGATTTTGGTCAAGGTATGACTCAATATTTTGTTGAATGCTTCCCGCGTTCCATTTTCTTATGGGTGATAGGGCGTAGTCTCATGATGAGCCACCATGAACTCGGATAATAGGATGCTCATGGTCTCATTTAGAAACTATGTACCCCTATCACTTTGGTAAAACTCAAATGGCATCCATACCTTGTGATAATGTTCTCTCGATAGGAATCTTGTTGTTGTCAGCTGTCATGTAATCTTTAGTCGATCTGCTTCCACCCACCTTGTGAGATAATCCATGCAAGTGATGACATAATGTGACCCAATCCTACATGCTGCCGGTGTAATAGGTCCTACAAAGTCTATCACCCACTTTTCAAAAGGCTTCGCACTAGGAATAGGATGCAAAGGCATTTCATCTCTCCTTCCTAGTTTTCCAATGTGCTAACAGTGGTCACATGCTTTACAATAATCCCTACAATCCTTGTACAAGGTTTCCCACCATAAACCTACCATTAAAATCTTGCGCGTGGTGGCATCACCTGTGTAATGCCCACCCACACTTATTCTATGTTCTTCCTCCATAATGGTCAGGTGCTCATGCTCCAACACACATCTATGCAAACCTTCATCACATCCCAATTTGTATAAGTCTCCACTAATCAACATGTAGGGTGTGGTGCATATGGCCAACTGCTTATTTTCCAATGCCCTCATTCCATCTGACACCACACCTTCTTTTAAAAATATAGCAATCTCTTCTAAATCAGAGGGCACGCACTGCAATCTAAACAATTGTTCATGTGGCATTGCTTCCTCAATTCTTTGTGCATCCTCTCCTAAATCAATTCTCAACAAATGATCAGGTCCACAAATGATTTTTCTGGGCTTTACTACAATGGTGAACTCAAACTCTTGAAACAACAACACCCATTGACATATGCACCCTTGAAGAATGGGCTTGTTCACTAAATACATTAATTCCATGTGGTTAGTGTAGAACATAAAGGGTGTTCTGCTAGAGATACTATCTAAATTTGAAAAGTACATAGATCATTGAAAATTCCTCGTGCTCGGTTGTGGTATAATTCTACTCTGTTGGTGTTAACTTCTTGCTCATGAAACAAAGAGGATGATCAACAATCCCCTCACCTGGTTGTGCAAGTACTGCTCTAATGGTGGTTCCTAAGGCATCTACATGGACATGGAAGGGATTGTCCCAAGAGGGAAATCATAAAATAGGAGCGATAATAAGCATATATTTTAATTTATCAAACACCCTCTACTGCGCCTTTCCCCAATGGAAGGTACTTTTGTGTCTAAGCAACTCTTCTAAGGGCGCGGTGATCTTGGCATATCCCTTAATGAATTTCCTGTAATAGCTCGTATGCCCAAGGAATCCACACACCGCACTCGGCTAGTAGGTTCCCTTAACCCCACAATAACTACAACCTTAGTGGGATCTACCAAGAAGCCCTCCTTACATATGATATGCCCCAATTAAGTCCCAAAGGGTGTAGCAAACACACACTTCTTAATTTTGAGGGATATCCTCAGCGCCTACACCTTTTAAACATTAATCTCAAGTTGTCACAATGGTCCTTAACCGGACCATATATTGTACAATCATCCAAGTAAACTTGGAGAAACTTATGAATGAAGTCGTGGAATGCTTGTACCACTATGTCCAAAAACACAAGCAGACACATTCTTCAACCCAAAGGGCTTGACCATATATACAAAACTTCCCCACTCAGTGGCCAAAGTTGTCTCCTCCTGGTCCTCCTTTGTAATACAAGCTTGGTGGTATCCCGAAAATCCATCTATAAAGGAATATATTTCACACCTAGTGACTCCTTCCAAAATTTCTTCAGTGAAGGGGGTCAGAAATGGATCAATGACAAAAACTACATTCAATTCCCTATAATCCACACAAGTTCTAATCTGCCCATCCTTCTTGATGCTAATTACCATCAAACTTATCCATTCCAATTCTTATACTACCTCAATGATCCCAGAAGTTATCATCTTGTCTATCTCCTCCTTAACCTTCATGTGTAAGTTGGGATTCATCCGGTAGGGCCCTCTTCTAACCAGGCATGCACCTTCCTTTTGTTTTATCCTTTTAGCTCATGGTACCCACACGGGAATAAATCTTTGAATTTTTGGAACAGATCAATGATATTTAATACTTCCTTCTCCATCCAATAATCTCCAATAATAGCTTCCTTAGGTTCTTCTTCGAAGGCGATGTTAACTTTCTTCATGTTTAGAGGCTCGTGATAGGAACACCTACAAGAATCTACACTTTCCACTACCTCGTACATTCCTATAGAATGGCTAACATCTAAGCTTTTGATTCCTCTCCATAAATCTCATATACTAAGTTTCCCTTCTCCTTTTCTAAACATGTGCGCTCAAGTGTAACTCTTGTTTCTTCAATCTCTTCAAAGCGCGCCTCAAATACTTGTTCACTAGTAGTTCCAATAGCCTATCATCAATTTTGGAACTATCCCCCATGGTAAGGCACTTGATACCTTACAAGACCTTATCAACCAATGGTTTGGTACTCTGATACTCAAAGGCTTGAATAAGATCATCCATGAGCTCTTGCCAATTCTTTGTCTAGCGGCATATCTCTCGAATTAATGTACTATGTGCAGGCATAACCCTACAGTGTAGTATACAACTTGTACACCCATAGGGATGGTGGCAAGGCTTCTGCGCATTCTCTCCAGACCCATTCACACTCTTGGATATGGAAAGAGGTGGTCTCCTTCCCATGCTACTCCCTGATGATGGTGGGTATATTACTTTTAGAAAACTTAAAAAAGAGAGAGTAATTCTTACCTCGCGCCACTCTAAAATTATCTCTGATGCATGGGTGACCAACGATCTATGGTGCCAAGCAATACGTAACTCATCATCTCTCTCCATTCCTTCTTGTTCTTCCACTAAGCTTCTATCTCCTGCAAAAAGATCTCAGGGAAGGCTCCTCCGGAGTACTTGGGTAGTTCTTTTCCTCCAAGGTGATGAACTGTGTGTGCCTTTATTACCTTAGTCACCGATCCTCTCAACTACCATCCCATTAATTCATAAGTCCCATGCACCCAATTGTCACATGTTAGGCTAGTGGTATCACTCACTAACTAAGCATCTTCAAACTAGATAAACTCGTTAATAGGGGGTACCATCTCAGGGTCTCTGATTGAGCACACATAAATCTTGTCTAGAGATTCTTCTCCCAACAGCTTCAATATAGGGTGCTGACTTCCCATCAACCAAAAGTATAATGACCCCCTCCTCTTTGTTCTTGAAAGTGATGTACCCTTTGTTGAATCGAAGGTGCATTATTCTTGTAACACCAAGGGTGCCCAATTAATGTAAGGAAATTGTTCACTTTGGCAAGTGCCAAGACTTTGAAGTCCCTAGTAAACTTGGCTCCCTGAATAGTAATAGTTTCATCCTTCAAGACACCAATGGGAATTGCCTTAGTCTTGTTTTCCAAATACAACACATTTGAAGATGACTATAATGTATGTCTCCCCATCGATGTTATACATCCAATGTCAAAACATTAACCTCCGCACTAGTGTCAATGAGTTTATTGCTGAGTAGTCATCCATCTACTGGTGCATTCAATGTAATCTCCTTGTCATAGTCGAGGTTGTGAGGGGGAAGGTTCAAGTGCGATACCTACCTCTCACACTCTTCTTCGGCATGTGGTATCTTCTCTCTCAACCAGGATCCTAACAAAGGAATGATGTTCTCCTACCTTAGTATTTTACACACCTCTTTGATCTCATCTAGGTCATCCTTTTGTGCCATGATTCTCCTTCCTTATTCCTCCCTCCTAGATTGCTCCTTGAGACACTGTATCTCCCCTTGCAAGCTTCGAATAACATCCATGGTGTCCTTATATATCTCCTTCTGATGCATGGGGTCTGGATACTTTCCATGAATGACCTCTTCTCTTGAAACCAAGCTCTTATGTCTTGGTAATTCCCTTGTGCACATGGCTTCTACCATTGTTGTTACCTAGACATGCTCCAAACCTTCATCCCATGTTACCCAAGGCATCCATTTTATGTCTGCCTTCTTGATGCTGACCATTGTAGCACCTTTGTCCTTCCGGTGCTACTGATTCATATGCTCATATAACTCTAGGCACTCCTCATACTTATGCTTCTTTTTGCACCATGAGCACCTTTGCAACAAGTCCAACTACTCACACTTGTAATGTTATATATATCCACAAGTTGAAACATGTTCTACGTGGGAACTCTCTTCTTCCTCCGTAGTTACCTCGTCCACGGAATCCTCCTTGAAAACCCATTCCATGCTTGCCCCATCTGCGTGCTCCTAATAACGGTGATCATGATTTTTCAAACCACCGACAAGGCTAGTTTGGCACACCCCATGATCAATGGCCTCATGTATCTAATCAATGAGCCTACAGTCTTTAGTATCATGGGTCATGGAGGTGAAAATATTGCAATAACAAGATACATTCTTCCTAATCGTACACTACAGTAAGGGACATCTACTTGCATCATGGTCCCCATGACAAATCTCACAATCTACTATCACAATGCATATCTTGTCCTCTAGGGAAATTATCCTTAACATGCCCATCTATTTCAAAATCCGTGCACCATAAACCACTACTACTCTCATGGACTGTTTTCACAGATAGCTTTTCCAACTACTTAGCCATAGCAGCAATCTAAGTCTCTAAGAATGGGCTTATTCCGGTATCAATACTACCAATAGCTTCAAAGTGTGCAAGGTAGCTTCCAATGCTTCGAGAGGATCAGCAAAAATTTTTTTGAGACAAGGCCCTTCTAAAAGGGGTGATCAATCCTCTAAGCAAACCACTCGTATCTTTGAGAAGGATGCGTATCATATGACAACTTAGATAAGAGAGTTTTAAAGTGTGCATCATACTCCAACACACTCTCTACCATTCCTTGTTTTATCTCCTTCAAAGCACTATTACATTTTTTTCTCAAACTCGGGAATGTGGAACTCGCCAAGAATGCATTCTTTAAGGTAGTTTAATCCACCACCATTTGACGAGGATCATACTTTCTATACCAGCTATGCGCTCACACTTGCAACGTGGTTGTAAATTCACTAGCCTTTTGTTCTAGGGTTTTGGTCCGAAAATATGTCGGGTGTGCAAATCTATGGATAGACAAGCCACGTGTGTAGGGCATAGCCCCTCTTTGAGACAACACAAAGTGAAATTGATTTATTGCTATTCTACCAAAGCAAGAATCTATACAAGTCTCACAATATTCTACCTTTGGGGGTTTGGGATCTTAACCTAGTTGGGGTGTTTCCAACTATGAAAATAAAGGAAAGAAGGGAAAGATGAAGATAGGATAGGATAGATAGATCCAAAGGGAGAAAAGAAATGAATTCCAAAGTAGAAAGATTAGAGGGTCTATGTTTTTGGGATTGGTAATAAATGGAGCCAAACCTACTTGCATAAATGAACAACGCAATCTTGATGAACAAATGAAAAAAAAGTAGAGGCAGATTTAATAGAATAAACGTACGAGATCTAACATAAGAAAGTTCTGATGAACAACACAGGTATTCGGCACAAAGTCTCAATATTGTATTAGTATTTTATTCTGTTACAAAAAGTGCAAGGCCTTTTCTCCTTCTATTTTTTATCTAAAAAGTGTCCACCACCTAAATACAACAAGTATTCGAGTATTTATAGGAGGAGAAGAGAGAAGGCAAAAAGAAACAAACAACTAATTACAAAATATTGAAAGGTCAACTATTGAATTTGGAATGACTTGGTGGATGACAACATCCCATGGTGCAACATGGATGATGTCATCATTTATGCCAACGTACTTTTAGATATTTACAAAATGAAAGCCAAGAGGAAGAAGGTTATTCTTCGTCATCTCGCGGCTGAAAGGGAGTATCTTGCTTTTTCTCAGGAGAGACAATGTGGAATTGAGCCCGATATTCCATGAATTTACTGACCATCGGCTGCAGTTGATCCTAGGTAGGACCCTTGGTATGATCGCTGATGACCTCGTAATTCTCCCATTCATCTCTAAGTTTTTTGGGGAGCTTGAAATATTCATTACCTACCTCCATCAGGTACCCCACAAAATCATGGCAGGCCAGAAGGTTAATGATGGATTTAGTGTCGAAAGTGACTTCTGGCCCTAGCCCTTGAGAGACAATCTCCTTGAAGATCCGAATAGTTTCATTTGCCTTCCTCAAGGTGAATGAAGGAGTGAGCAAGCTCGAGACATTCTTAGGAAAATTTTCTCCATTTGATGCATTACATCCAAGGCTTCCTCCTTGACCTTGTCTATCTTCTCCAGGAAAAACTCCATCTGATCGACCCGATAATCCAAAGCGAGAAAGGATTTTTTTGGGTACCACAGGGTGATCGAAGATGTTGAATTTAACTAAATCATCGGTGAGCAGTTGAGCATCTTCTGGAATGTCTCATGTTGTAACCTAGCATGGTCCAACTCTTCGGAGATAGGTCCTGCAATTGTCCTGGAGTTCCTTGTTCACCCGACCAATGTTCTGATATAACTCGGTGAACTTGACAATTACTTCCTCACTGTCTTTGAGGATCTGGTCTCTCTAAGTGGATACTGCCATGCCTTATTCACCAATCTTGGCATATTCATTTATCTTATCCTGGCTCAGGACCTTAGGAGTTTCGGTGGTAGTTGTAGGAGGTGCACTACCCATTTTCTGCAGGGCATGGAGAAGATGTTTGTTCTGCTCTTTTAGTAGCCTCTTCTCTTCCTTTGCTTCTTGGAGCTTCTTGCAAAGGGCATCCACCATAGATAGGGCCTCTCCTTGAAGGCTCTCAGATGATGTTCCCATCATGACTGCGTCACTTTGTATAATCTAAAGGGGATAGATATTTTTTATCCTTTGAAGGATCGGGATATGCAATATCCATCACTCTTTCTCCCGATGCACTCTGAGAGAAGCGGGTTATAGGCTTTTGCTTCTTAGCCCTTTTTGCTAGAATGATAGAAAATTCCATTGGTGCAATGGGGACTTTCCTCTTATGCTGACTCAAGTTTTGGGAGATCCATCTTTGGACTTAAGGGAGTGTGACCAGAGGTAGAAGAGGGAATAGCTATAGTGGATGAGGGGAAATGGGCCGAGACACTTGGTGGCGGCATCGAGAGAGAGGCCAAGAAAGTGCTCATGAGAGGAAGAGACACTGTAGGGGAGGTATTCATGGGAGTGGAAGGGAGCTAAGAGATGAGAGAAGAAATGGTGGGGGACGGCTTTGCGAGAGAAGAGAAAATTGGGGAAGAGGAAGGGGGACAGTAGAAGATGGGGAGAGGATGCGACCAAAGGAATGGTCACTTGAGTTACATGAGGAGGGGAAGGAAGAGAGGGAGAAGGGATGGTGGGAACCTCCATGGTTGTAGCAGTGGCAACATCCTGAGTGGATGTGCCCATTGGAACACTCTCTGCCACTTCTTTCTCTAGGGATACCAGAGTTACAACCCTGTTCTGTGCGGCGGGAGGAGGGCTCTTAGGAGCTTCTTCTTGAGCGGAGCTCGATTCTCCCTCTTTATCTTTTCCTTTTCCCTTTGGAAGATGCTTTGACTGGTAGGTGCATTGCCCAAAGGGGACGTGGTGAAATCTACTCCAAGGTAGATAAGGTCGTTCATCCTGCACCAATGCTTTGTTCACCGCAGTGTGTCCTTAACCCTTACCTCAATGGTCTGAGGTGCCTTTGTCCTATCAATTTCAGCAAATGGCTAGTTGTCCCCATCCCTGTCTAGATATACGTGATCAACTTCTTGAGCAGTTGTTTGGAAACATTTTGGAACAATGACCACGCCATATTGAATAATTTCCGCTAGGGAAAAGTTGGAGTGATCCTTTCTCCTAAGTTTGACCTCATGATACAGGTCGATGTAGATGTCCTTGATCTGTGGAACGTGGATCGGATCAAGTTTTTCCTTTGGGAGGTAATTTCTTGGATCAAATGTGGGCCTTGCCAGAAATTATGGTTTAGGTTAAGCGGATTTCCAGCTCTACGAACATTTCCGGGCCTTGGTGTGGGAAATGCAGGTGTACTGCCAAATTTGAGGGGAAAGGAGTTCCACCCTTCTTCCTTTTCGGCACTTCTCATGATATGTTATGAGCTACATGGACAGCTCTAACAGGATCAATTTAGGGACTGCATACCTTGGTAATTTAGTGGGCCCCCAAGAATTTGACTACCTTGAGATAGGTGAAAGTGGGGAATTGTGTAAACAATGAACCCCCATTCTCGATTGTCGTGACTATGCTCTTAGCCATTCAACCGTGAGTCATATTTGGCCTTAATAGGTAGATGATGCCATAGAAAAAGGCATCGTTGATCTTGGTGAACTATGGGATATTGTTCTCCAACTTCAACTCTGCGTAGTACTCATATATTTTCACCGAGGCCAAACCCCACATCGTCTCAAAGACTTTGGATAGTCTCTCTTTGAGGCTACAACATAGACTACATAGGAATTCATGTAGAACCTCCCCATTGTGGTGAGTTCTTTGGATCTTCTCGAGAGATGGTGCTGATTATGATTTCCACCCATTCAAAATGCTTTTAGGCACGTTTTTATTCATGGTTTCCAGATACCTGAGCATCCATTTGTGGAAGTAATGGGCATCAGAAAGCCCAAATACTCTGCTTAGGAAGGTGATGGTATCACTCAATTCCTCAGAGAAGTCGCTGCGGTGAATAACTTGTGGCCACCTAGTTATCACCTTCTTATTCTTCAGGTACACCTCATTCATTAACTGCATGCACTTGTCTTCATTTTCCTCCCACGCCTTGAGTGCAGTCTTCTTGGCTTACAACCACAAAATGCCGGTGGTGGGAATACCTAGCATAATCTCAAAGTGCCGGGCAATGAGGTTGATTATGACCTCCCCCTTTTCATTCTTGACACACCTTGTGTCTTTGTTATAATAACGGGCCACCACCATCATAAATTCATTATTCGCCGCACTGATGGGGATTCCCCTGGAAAAATGTAGGCCACTGCCTACTAGTTTGTCCATCCAAGGACTGCCTGTGACCCTCCTGGTTCTAGCCCAAAAATCATCCATGTCGATGTGGCCAAGTTCGGAATCTCTGATGTCTAGGTTAGATTCTACCTGGGACTTGGGCATTCTGACCCTTTGATATTTGTATTTCATTTCTTCCTTTATGATTTTGGCCTTACCCTTTGACTTGGTTGGCCTCTTGCTTGATGTAGACATATGTAGATCTAAGTTCAATTGCTGATCTGCAAGAAGGAGTGAAGTCCAACGCAAAAGAGCCATGTTAGCTGTTAGATCTTCCATCAAAGCTTTACAGAATGAGGAGTTAGTAATTTAAAAGCCTCTAGGTGCAGGGCACAGGAAAGTTGCAGTCTGCAGGGTTAAAAGTATGGCACACTGAAGTGGAGTGTTGTAAGGAAGAAATCAGCGCCAAAGGGCACAGGGCATAAGAAATTTACATATAACATTGTTGTTGTTGTAGACAGATGTGCGCCTGTGCCATTATATGAGGTTTTATACTGGGTGCAAATAAATTTGGTGTTGCATGAGGGTAGGATGCGCCAAGGGTGTATATATGGGATATGTTGCGTGGACTTTTGGTGCACCAATGGAATAAAGGGGACACGACATTAAAAGGTGTACCACTAACTTCATGTGCATCGATGGGGCTTTTGGTGTGGTGCGGAAAGGATTGCATGACACTTTTTTTTGTTGTAAGTAGGATTGCGCTTTTGGGGTTAGGATTTACTTGGTTTTACTTAGCGTAGGAAGGATTCATGCTATAATTGGGGACAGTGCACCCTCTTGGTGTGACTATGTTTTTTTTCGTAACAAGGTAGGTGATTGTGCCAAGAGAAAACTATGGGTGGAAATTACATCTTTTAGGTTTTCTCTCCTTTCGATGGGTGTGGTTTTTATGCCTCCTTCTACATGGATTTAGATGGTGAAGGGGGCATAGCAAAGAGATATGGGTTCATTTTTTAAGACAGAGCCCTCAGGCCAGTAGATCTGGAAGGAGGGTGAAAATGGCTGAGGAGGAAAAATGCAAAATACGGTTGGAGGGGTTTATGGTTTCTTCAGATTCATTTTATTACATCCCACAAATAACCAAACCAAAACAAAAACACAAGAGAGAAAGGACCACTTACCCAGAATATATATAGGATGAGAGAAATGAGGCGGGGTCCACGAATGCAACATGAGGATGACAAAAGCACTGACAGGTGTAGAGAAATAAAGTTTTCACATGTTTTCAATTGTGAAAATGACAGGGCAGATGCGCCTATATATAGCCAAAAGTGTAATAAATGCACCAACCACTTTTTCTAAAGGGTGCACTAAAATACGTGTCGACATGAAAAACTTTACACCCTTTGGCGCGGGTATACGCCTATCAACAAGGAAATATCTCGTGCCCTTGCAAAAATTTAGGACTTATTAACATGAGATTTTGAGTGCCTTGGCACACTAATTAAGGGTGCAACATCTTTGTTGTTGACATGTTGGTGCATGCACCTCGGCGCAAGCAAGAAAGGCACATCATGGGGAGGTGCAACAATTGTTGTGTCAACACTCCAAAGGGTGCGCCAAAGGAATAAAAGGGGGTGCAAATAAGCTTTGTGTTGCATGGACAAAATCTGCGCCCAACCTAAAAAGGACCAAAATGACTAAGTTCGAGAAACTAGATTTTCCAGGAGGGAATAATACACCATTCCAAATCTTTGAGGGACCTATACGAGGAAACAAAACAAAATTTAGTAAGGTTACCTGCAAAATTACCATTGTCAATTTTATAGGATAACAAATTGGCTCTTTTCGGGGACTATCTTTAAGTGAAGATTAAGGGTAGAGAATCCCAAATCAACATGTGTCTATCCATTGGGCAATAGAGTCAAAAACCAAGGGCGACCGAAAGGGAAAACAGGGAACACGCAACAAACAGAAAGCAAACACACGAAAAAACAAACACACAACCAAAGCAAACTATACAAATAAGAGAGAAAGCTCTACTTCGAATATTTTGAGATGTTGCTCACTTAGGAAGCGGGAGCTCGGTTCCATCTAGATATGGGAGATAGAAGCTATACTCTCCATTGAGCCGTTTGATCTTGAAAGGCCCCCTCCATAGAGAATCAAATTTTCCATGCATGCCTTTCGGCTCTCTTTGCTTGTCCCATAGAAGGACGAGATCTCCCACCTAGAAATCCTTCTACTTGGCCTTTTTATCGAACAGTCTCTTGACTTGATTTTGATTTTGGTGATTTCATCGACCACTCTTACTCTTCTTTCTTCAAGCTCTACTAGATACATCATCCTCTTTTCAAGAGAATTTTGGAAAGTTTCATCTTCAATCGCTTGTGCCAAGCACAGAGCAGGAAGTTCTGCAGAAATGGGGAGTTCGGCGTCAATTCCATATAACACTTGAAAAGGATACATACCAAGGAACCTCTTGGGAGTAATGCGGTCCACCCATAAAGCGTCATACAATGACTTATGCCATGTCTATTGATTCTCATCAACTAGCTTCCGTATGATAGTCACTAAGTTTTTATTACTAGATTTTGCCTGACCATTTCCCTGGGGGTAATAATCCAACGCATGGGCCAAGATTATCCCGTATTCATAGCAAAAACCAATAACTTCCTGAGAGGAGAATTTGGAAGCATTATCAGCAATGATTTTGTTTGGAACACCAAATCTCACAATAATATTCTCTTTGATGAAATTACAAACAACTTAAGAGGTGGTATTCTTGTGGTATGCCCTCCACCCATTTGGTGAAGTAATCTATTGTCGAGGACATAACTATGTCTAGCACTTGATTGGGGATGGAGTGCTCTGATAAATTCAATTCCCCACTACCTGAATGGTTCATCAATAATGACCGGCCTGAGGGGAAAAGCATTAAATTTTGGTTTGCCGACAAATTGTTGGTAGAAATCACATTTTGCCACCCGTGTGGTTTGTATCCTAAAATAGCATTGGCCAATAGTACCTAGCCCGAGATGATCTTGTGTGCTATCATAGAAGAGGAAAAATGACCACCGCATGCTGAATCATGAAAATTTCGAGTAACTTTAACTGTTGTGGCTTGTCAACACATCGCAAGAAGATGCCATCAATTCCACGTTTGTACAAACCGTCATCCCAGATGACATATCTGGCTGCTCTGAGCTTTATAGTACGCTTCTCCTTTAAGGTTAGATGAGCTGGGCACTCACCATAAGTGAGAAAGAAAGTGATATCAGAATACCACTCATCGCTAGTCGTGACAAATAGGACCATGGGTAGAGAATCAGCTTCCTTTGGTTGACCCCACATTCCATCGATGCAGTTATCTTTTTCTTCAGAGGCCTCTGAATCTTTGTTTTTGGCCATAAGCTAGCATAGGCCCTTGCCTCTTACCAGCTTGGTTGGTTTTATATCTAGATCATACTCTGGACCTTTGCGATCCAATTCCCTCACAAACTCCCTAACTCCTGTTGAGTTAAAATTGACTTGACTTGCCATGTCAGGGACTAGCACCACTGTATGAGAGTTTAGAATATAATACATGAAGTTATTGAATTCTTTGACAACGGTGAAGGCATGTTTTTCCAACTGAGACATCTTCAATTCATGAGGCTTGAGGGGAGAGCTCATGAACGTGATTGGAGATTCAACATTTTCAGAATTCTTTTGCATTAAGATGGCCGATACAGTATGCTCAAATGCATAGCTATACATGATAAAATCCTTGGAGAAATCGGGACATATCAAGACTAGTGTGTGAGTGACGAAGGCTTTTATATCCTCGAATGATGCCTTTCCTTCTTCGCTCCATCAGAAATTTGGTGACCCTTTCATCATGTTTGATATGTGGTGAGTCTTTTTAGCAAAGTCGGGGACAAAGCGCCTGAGAAATTTTACTTTTCGAAGAAAGAGTGAATGTCGGTCTTGCTTGTGGGTAAAGTAAGGCCCTGAATAGCCCTAACCCTTTCAGCATCTATCTTTATCCCTTCTTTGTTAACAACGTGTCCCAACAACTTTCCTTCTGTGAATCTAAAAATAGACTTTTTTAGATTCAGGGAGATCCCGTGCTCTTGGCATCTAGTCAATACTTGTTCCAAATGATCACAGTGATCATTTCACTATTTAGAGAACACAGTTAAGTCATCCAAATAGACTATAATAACCTTTCCCATCATTCCTTTGAATGCAAAGTCCATCGCCCGTTGAAAAGTGGCACCAGCATTGGTCAGGCCAAAAGGCATCCTGCTATAGGTGAATGTGCCCCAAGGGGTAGTAAATGCTGTTTTGAATTGGTCTTCAGGAAAGACTTCAATCTGATTATAGCCCAAAAAACCATCAAGCATGGACAACATTTCCGAACCAGTTACTACTACTGTAGAACCTGATCCATTATGGGAAGTGGGTAGTTGTCCTTCAAGGACGCTTGATTCAAGTTATGAAAATCTATGCATATGTGTATCTCACCATTTTTCTTGCATACTGGCACAATGTTCATGACCCAAGTACTGTGATGGATAGGAAAAATGATCCTTGCATCCAGCATCTTCTGTATTTCAGCCTGGATGGTACCTGAGATCTTAGGATTATAGTGCCTCTATTTCTGGTGAAAGGGTTTGACACCTTCTTTCAACAGGATGTCATGTTGGACGTCCTTTGGCTTGAAAGACTTTAGATCGGCATAGGACCATGCCAATACATCCATATATTTCTTCAACAATTTGACAAACTTCCGCTTTTCTTTGGTGTGCAACATTTTCCGATGTTCACAAACTGCGGATGTTCCATCGAACCTAAATTGACCGGTTCGGTCTCTGGAGAGGAGTTAGGATTATCTCACCTTTTCTCCCTTATAAAACAATCATGTCTGTCAAACAAACATTCTAGAGAAACCAAACCTTTTGGAATTTTATTTCCTTTGAGCTGACATATGCCATCACTTCCTTTTGATTCATTGTCTTGATCAGTAATAGATTCACAACATGTAGAAGTAGATCCTTCAAAATGAAGCTCACTGAAATTTTCTACCTTTTCCAGGAAGGCAATAAGTTGATTTTCATCGTTGAATACCTGCTAGTGCTAAGAGTTGTCTAGCAGGCTTGGGCGGAAAACTACCTCAATGGTATATGTGTCTATTTTCAACCTGGGTGGGGGAGCATGAGGGATGTTGAGACGGCTAATGAATCGGCCATGTTGTTCTAAGATCTTGGAATGGATTTTATTGAAAAAGTGTCAAAATCCTCAATGCTATCCCATAATGCATTATGGTAATGCCTGAGCCTTTCATTTTTTACTTGGTATATCCTTTTTACTTGATTTATGACCAGCTCTACATCACCCTGTACTTTTAGGTTCTTGATTCCCCTTTCTTTTGTGGCTTGCATGCCAAGTAGCAAAGATTCATACTCAGTAGTATTATTCATATTGAAAAACTACAAGTTGAAAGAGAGGAAAAATCTCTTCCTCCGGGGAAATTAACACAGCTCCAGCCCAGCATCCACTAGTTGTGTAACTACCATCAAACTGCAATGTCCATATCTTGTTAAGATCCTCTTCCTAGATGGGAACATCCATTTTGTCAAACTCAGTAGATAAGAAGTAATTCCCCATCCTTGATGATTCGAAGAGAATTTGGGCTTGGGGGTCATCAAAATTGGTGACCAAGTACTTCTTTTATGATTTCGGCTCTAATGTTTACATTACACTTTTGACAGGGATTATAGCCTTAGACCAGTCCATATGAATCTCTCCACCAACTTCACTGCAAAAGCTCCTTCCTAGTAGAATTCCATATGCTACCGAAATATCAGCAACGAGGACGGTCATCTTTACTCTTTTCTCTGGGAATGCTGCAAATGCGAACTGCGCATCTTTGATCTGACCGATCAACGGAACCTAGTTAGTTTCCAAGGAGTAACATCTACCAAAAGGCTTAGTAAGTGTGAGTCCCAGAGACCATTTCACGGCATAACGTTATCGGAATCCCCAAAATCAATTATGCAGTTGCTTAGCTTGTGACCATTGATTAGGAGGGAGAGATAGAAAGGTTCTATTTTTCCTGATGCAGAAGTCGAGGCAACATTTATGCAAGATGCAGGGGGAGTAGAAAGAATTCCTTTATGGGGAACCTGAGAAGTTATGACAGCTTGGCTTTGAATGTATTCGGTCAACCTTACAAGCTACTCAGGGTTAGACTGAAGATACTCGGCTTCAAACATTTGGATCTTGGTCTTTTTAGCATGATCAATTATGTCAAACGTGGCCAAGGGTTGCGTTGATGAAGGAATGAGTCCCTCATTTCGCGATGATAGGGTAGGATTACTGGTCTTGATAGGAATATGAGAGGGCTGATTCAGAGGGGAGATAGGGGAAAAATATTTCTTTGAAAAAGACTTAATAACAGGTTGAGTAGGAAGGGGACTACCTCTTTTAGCGATGGTTGGAGGCATGTTTGACATGGCCTTCTTTTTGCATCTTGGCAGCAACTTCTACTTCTTTTCCTTGTGAGCGGGTGAAAACAACATATGACTACCCACTTGCATATCCTTGGGTACCCTCTTCTTCATTAAATTCCTCCTCATCAAATTACATATACCCAATAGTAGAGTCTTCAGTCGGTTCACCAACATCTTGATCATCTTCACCTTGCGATGAAGGTTCTTCATAAATTTTCTCCTCCTCTTCGATCTCGACTAAGGCATTGACTAGAGGGGCCTTGAGCGCCAACTGTCAAGTGGTTGTAGGTAAACGTGGCCTTTTTGATGATTTTTTGGAAGTGAAATTCCTCCGTGGGATATATCGGTATGAAGTGCTAGGAGAAGCTTGAGCTAACTACTTCTTTAACGTGAGCAAATCGTTTTCCATCTTCTAGAATGCCGGATCTGATGAAGTGGCTTGAGAAGGAGTTGAAACTTTCGGATTGGATGGCTCTCACTTTAATTTGCCAGATATTAGCAAGTTATCTTCAATCCGAATGGCAGAAGCTTGGGTGAGAACCAGGGTAGTGACTTGTTCTTACAAGAGTAAAAACTTACTTTTGAGCTCATGGCGTTCACAAAGAAACACTTCTAATTTTCTGGTGTGGGCAGCATGGTAGGTAACACACGGTTGATTAGTGAATTGAAACAAGTGATGAAATCACGCATGGTTTCATTGACCTCCTTCTTCAGGTGGGTGATCTTTGACAATAACGCGAATGTGTCCTTTGAAGGCTTATTTATACCTTTCTTCAAATGCAGTCCATAAGGTGGCCCAACTAGTGATAGATCCCACCAAAAAATGCTGAAACCATTCCGCTGCGGGTCCTTACAAGGTTTCTAGGAAGAGGTGAACTAACACATCCTCATGGGTCACATCCAAGATACGGCATGACATGATGAATGCAGATATGTGTGAATCCATACTTTGGTTTCGCTTCCATCAAATTTGGGGAAATTCTTTCGGTTTCCATGAGGGAGCGCGTGAACAGGTTGTGGCAAAGCAAGTGGGCCCATGGCATTTCCCCGTGGTACTACCATTTGAACATCTAGAAATAGGACGTGAGTGGAAGCACGGTTCCACCGAGTAGGAAAGCACTATAAAGAGAGGAGGATGTTCCTTGTGAAAAATGCTTCCTTCGTGGAGGTGAGACACTTCTGGATGACCGGTCAGCTGAACTTAGAGATGAGAAGTGCGGTGTAATACTAAAGTTGTGCCTTTGAAGTAGATCAAAAGTAGGATCAATTTCTCCATGAGCTTTCCTGCTATGAGTAAATGGTTCACCCGCCAGTGTATCTCTTAGATCTACAATATTTTGGAGCAGATTTAAAAACTCTTTTTGGTTGTACTTGCTGATTTTCTGATTTTTTGACTAAAAATTAGCTGCATGTACTTTTCTAAATATTTAAAATTATCCCCCTTTTAAAAACTGATTGTGGTTTAATGACAAAGATTAGTGAGGATAAAATGATGGTTTAACTTAGTAAGCTAATTTTCGGATCTTAGAGTTGACTTTTTGCAAGGGTTTGAAATTTTTGTAAAACAGTCAAAAACTCAGATCTACGGAGATATACGGATTTTTGTAAAAATAAGTCAACTAAAGATCTCTAACTAGCCTATATCTATGGATCTCTGAAGAAAATTTTCAATTTGGAGTATTTTTGCAAAAAATTTGGATTTTAAGCCAAAAGTGAAAATTTGCAAACAAGTAGTGGTTTTTACAGTTTTATTGATTTTCTAACATACCACTACCATAGATCTGTTTGATCTGTTTGATCCCTAGTAGAGTCGCAAAAAAATTGTTGGTCCAAAAATATGTTGGGTGGGTAGATCTATGGATAGATGAGCCAACAGTGTGCAGGGCATAGCCCCTCTTTGAGACAGCAAAGTGAAACTAATTTATTGTTATTCTACCAGCAAGAATCTGTGCAAGTATCACAATATTTTGCCTTCGGGGATTTGGGATCTTAACCCGGTTGGGGTGTTTCCAACAATGAAAATAAAGGAAAGAAGGGAAAGACGAAGATAGGATAGGATAGATAGATCCAAAGGGAGAAAAGAAATGAATTCCAAAGCATAAAGATTAGAGGGTCTATGTTTTGGGATTGGTAATAAATGGAGCCAAACCTACTTGCATAAATGAACAAAGCAATACTGATGAACAAATGAAAAAAAAATAGAGGAAGATTTAACAGAATAAACATACAGATCTAACATAAGAAAGTTCTGATGCACAACACAGATATTCAGCACAAAGTCTCAATATTGTATTAGTATTTTATTCTGTTACAAAAAGTGCAAGGCCTTTTCTCCTTCTATTTTTATCTAAAAAGTGTCCACACACTGAATACAACAATTATTCAAGTATTTATAGGAGGAGAAGAGAGAAGGCAAAAAGAAACCAACTAATTACAAAATATCTACAAAATATCTAAAGGTCAACTGTTGACTTTGGGCAACTTGGTGGATGACAACATCCCATGGTGCAACATGGATGATGTCATCATTTACGCCAACATACTTTTAGATATTTACAAAATTAAATCCAAGAGGAAGAAGGTTATTCGTCATCATCTCGCGGTTGAAAGGGAGTATCTTTATTTTTCTTAGGAGAGACAATGTGGAATTGAGCCCAGTATTCCATGAATTTACTAACCATCGGCTGCAAGTTGATCCCGGCAGGACCCTTAGTATGATCACCAATGACGTCGTAAGTCTCCCATTCATCTCTAAGTTTTTTGGGGAGCTTGAAATATTCATTACCTGCCTCCATCAGGTACCCAACAAAATCGTGGTAGGCCAAAAGGTTATTGATGGATTCAGTGTCGAAAGTGACTTCTGGCCCTAGCCCTTGAGAGATGATCTCCTTGAAGATCCGAATATTTTCATCTACCTTCCTCAAGGTGAATGAAGTATTGAGCAAGCTTGGAGACATTCTTAGGACAATTTTATCCATTTTATGCATTACATCCATGGCTTCCTCCTTGACCTTTTCTATCTTCTCCAGGAAAAATTCCATCTAATCGACCAGGTAGTCCAAAGTAGAAAGGATTTTATTGGGTACCCTAGGGTGATCGAAGATGCTAAATTTAACTAAATCATCGACTGAGTAGTCGAGAATCTTCTGGAATGTCTCATGTTGCAACCTAGCATGGTCCAACTCTTCGAAGATAGGTCCTATAATCACCTGGAGTTCCTTGTTCGCCCGACCAATGTTTTGATATAACTTGGTGAACTTGAAAATTACTTCCTCACTGTCTTTTAGGATCTGGTCTCTCCAGGTGGATACTACCATGCCTTGTTCACCAATCTTGGCATATTCGTTTATCTTATCTGGCTTAGGACCTCAAGAGTTTCAGTGGTAGTTGTAGGAGGTGCACTACCCATTTTCTATAGGGCATGGAGAAGATGCTTGTTCTGCTCTTTTAGTAGCCTCTTCTCTTCCTTTTCTTCTTGGAGCTTCTTGCAAAGGGCATCCACCACAGATAGGGCCTCTCCTTGAAGGATCTCAGATGATGTTCCCATCGTGACCTACATCACTATATAATTTGTAGGGGACGAATCTTTTTTATCCTTTATAGGATCGGGATATGCAATCTCCATCACTCTTTCTCCCGATGCACTCTAAGAGAAGCGGGTTATAGGCTTTTAATTCTTAGCCCCTTTTGTTAGGATGACGGAAAAGTCCATTGGTGCAATGGGGACTTTCCTCTTATGTTGACTCAGGTGCTAGAAGATCCATGCTGGACTTAAGGGAGTGGGACCAGAGGTGGAAGAGGAGCAGCAGCTACGGTGGATGACGGGAAATGGGTCGAGACACTAGGTGGTGGCATCGAGAGATAGGCCAAGAAAGTGCTCACGAGAGGAAGAGACACTGTAGGGGAGGTAGTCGTGGGAGTGGAAGTGAGCTGAGAGATGAGAGAAGAAATGGTGGGGGACAGCTCCATGAGAGAAGAGAAAATGGAGGAAGAGGAAGGGGGACAGTAGAAGATGGGGAGAGGATATGACCAAAGAAATGGTTACTTGAGTTACGTGAGGAGGGGAAGGAAGAGAGGGAGAAGGGATGGTGGAAACCTCCATGGTTATAGTAGTGGCAACATCTTGAGTGGATTTTCCCATTGGAACACTCTCTACCACTTCTTTCTTCGGAAATACTAGAGTTACAACTTGTTCCTGTGTGATGGGAAGAGGGCTCTCAGGAGCTTCTTCTTGAGCGGAGCTCGATTCTCCCTCTTTATCTTTGCCTTTTACCTTTGGCATATGCTTTGACCTGCCAGTGCGTTACCCAAAGGGGACGTGGTGAAATCTACTCCACGGTAGATAAGGCCATTCATCCCGTATCAATTCTTTGTTCACCGCAGTGTTTCCTTAACCCTTACCTCAATGGTCTAAGGTGCCTTTGTCCTATCAATTTCAGCAAATGGCCAGTTGTCCCCATCTATGTATAGATATACCTGATCAACTTCTTGATCAGTTGTTTGGAAACCTTTTGGAACAATGGCCATGCCATATTGAATAATTTCTACTAGGTCCAGGTGGGAGTGATCCTTTCTCCTGAGTTTGACCTCATGATACACAGTCGATGTAGATTTCCTCGATCTCGTGGAACATAGATCGGATTGAGTTTTGCCTTTGGGAGGAAATTTCTTGGATCAAAGGTGGGCCTTTCCAGGAAATTTTTCTTTAGGTTAAGTAGTTCCAGCTCTGCGAACATTTCCCGGGCCTTGGTGTGGGAAATGTAGGTGTACATACCCGCTGTAAGGGGGAAAAGAGTTCCACCCTTCTTACTTTTCAAGAACTTCTCGTGATATGTTATGAGCTTCCTGGACATTTCCAATAGGATCAATTTAGGGCCTACATACCTTGGTAATTTAGTGGGGTCCCCAGAGAAGTTAGCTTCCTGAGATAGGTGAAAGTGGGGAATTGCGTAAACAACACCTCCCACTTCTCAGTTGTCGTGACTATGCTCTTGGTCGTTTGACCATGAGTCATATTTGGCCTTAATAGGTAGATGATTCTTTAGAAAAAGGCATCGTTGATCTTGGTGAGTGTGGGATACTGCTCTCCGGCTTTAACTCGGGTAGTACTCATATATTTTCACCGAGGCCAAACCCCACATCGTCTCAAAGTGTTGGATAGTCTCTCTCCGAGGCTGCAGCATAGACTACGTACGAGTTCATGTAGAATCTCCCCATTGTGGTGAGTTTCTGGAGCTGCTCGAGATGGTTCTTCTTATGATTTCTACCTATTCAAAATTTTGGTCAAGCACATTTTCATTCATGGTCTCTAGATACCGAGCATCCATTTGTGCAAGTAATGGGCATTAGAAAGCCCAAATACTCTACTTAGGAAGGTGATGGTATCACTCGGTTCCTCGGAGAAGTTCTTTGTGGCGAATAACCTATGGCCACCTGGTTATCACCTTGTTATTCTTTCGGGTACAGTACACCTCATTTTCATTTTCCTCCCATGCCTTGGTGTAGTCTTTTTGGCTTACAGCCATAAAATGCCGGTGGTGGGGAATACCTAGCATAATCTCAAAGTGCCAGGAAGTAAGGTTGATTATGACCTCCCCTTTTCATTCTCGACACACCTTGTGTCTTTGTTATAACAGCGGGCCACCACCATCATAAATTCATTATTCACCACACCGTGGGGATTCCCCGGTGAAATGTAGACCATTGCCTACCATTTTGTCCATTCAAGGACTACCTATGACCCCCTCCCAGTTACGGCCCAAAATCATCCATGTCAATGTGGCCAAGTTCGGAATCTCTAATGTCTAGGTCACATTTCTGCTTGGGACTCGGGCATTCTGACCCTTTGATATTTGTATTTCATCTCTTCCTCTGTGATTTTGGCCTTACCCTTTGACTTGGTTGGCCTCTTGCTTGATGTATACATATGCAGATCTGAGTTCAATCGCTGATCTGTAAGAAGAAGGAGTGAAGTCCAACTTAGAAGAGCCATGTTAGCTATTAGATCTTCCATCAAATCTCTAGGATGAGGAGTTAGTAATTTAAAATCCTCCGAGTGCATGGTGTAGGAAAGTTGCATGCTGCAGGGTTAAAACTATGGCACACTGAAGTGGAGTGTTGCAAGGAAGAAATCAGTGCCAAAGGGCGCAGGGCATAGGAAATTTACATATAACATTGTTGTTGTTGTAGACAGATGTGCCTGCACCATTATATGAGGTTTTATACTGGGCGCAAATAAATTTGGTGTTGCATGAGGGTAGGATGTGCCAAGGGCGTAGATATGGGACATGTTGCATGGACTTTTGGTGTGCCAATGGAATAAAGGGGGCGCAACATTAAAAGGTGTATCACTAACTTCATGTGCGCCGATGGGGCCTTTGGTGCGGCACAGGAAAGGATTGCACCTACAGGGTTAGGATTTACTTGGTTTTTCTTAGCGTAGGAAGGATTCATGCTACAATTGGGGACAGTGCGCCCTCTTAAGCACGACCGTGTTTGTTTATAACAAGGTAGGTGATTGCGCCAAGAGAAAACTATGGGTGGAAATGACAGCTTTTAGTTTTCTCTCCTTCCTGATGGGTCTGTGGTTTTTATGCCTCCTTCTACATAGATTTAGATGGTGAAGGGGGCATAGCAAAGAGATCTTGGTTCTTTTTTGAGACAGAGCCCTCCAGGCCAGCAGATCTGGAAGGAGGGTGGAAATGGCTGAGGAGGGAAAAATGCAAAATGGGCTGGAGGGGTTTATGGTTTCTTCAGATTCATTTTATTACATCCCACAAACAACCAAACCAAAACAAAAACACAAGAGAGCAAGGACCACTTACCTGAATATATATAGGATGAGAGAAATGAGGTGGGGTCCATGAACGCGACACGAGGATGATAGAAGTGCTGATAGGTGCAGAGAAATAAAGTTTTCACATGTTTTCAATTGTGAAAATGACAGGGAAGATGCGCCTATATATAGCCAAAAGTGTAATAAATGCGCCACCCACTTTTTCTAAAGGGTGCACTAAAATACGTGTCGACATGATAAACTTTGTGCCCTTTGGCATGGGTATACAACTATTAATAAGGAAATATCTGTGCCCTTACACAAATTTAGGACTGTTAACACGGGATTTTGAGTGCCTTGGTGCACCAATTAAGGGCACAACATTTTTGTTGTTGACATGTCGGTGCATGCGCCTTGGTGCAGGAAAGAAAGGCACATCATGGGGAGGCGCAACAATTGTTGTGTTAACACTCCAAAGGGTGCACCAAAGGAATAAAAGGGGTGCAAATAAGCTTTGTGTTGCATGGACAAAATCTGTGCCTAGCCTAAAAAGGACCAAAATGACTAAGTTTGAGAAACTAGATTTTCTGGGAGGGAATAATACACCATTCGAACGTTGAGGGACCTCTACGAGGAAACAGAACAAAATTTGGTAAGGTTACCTGCAAAATTGCCCTTATCAATTTTATAGGATAATAGGGTTGTGATACCTTTCGCGCGCCATAGTAGTTCACACTTGTGAACATGTTCTGTAAGATCCTCAATGCCCCTGTAATCTGGTAAATGTAGAGACATTTCAAAGAAAACTTGAGGTGGTGGTTGGGGTCCTTATCCTAAACTAGAGCCTTGGTTCCCTCCGGTGTTTCCTCCACCACCTGATCCACTAGGTCCACCGGGTCCTGTACCTCCAGAGCCACTAGATCCACCAAAACCACTGGGTCCAATAGGGCCTGTAGGAGTTGTGCCAAGTGCCCCCACGGTCCCACTAAACTATGCATCGATGGTCTATGATAGCACCCCACTACCGCTACTTTGTCCCGCACCACTCCCTAATGTAAGACCAAAATCTTGTACACTTGCACCTTGTCCAAAAACTCCTCTAAATACTGGAGTATATGCAGTCATAGAAGAAGGTAATGTAAAATTGTATCTCCTAGGTGTGGATGTGTCTCTTCCACTAGTTTCAATTAGATCGATACTTATTCCTGGTTCGGGAAAACCAAGCCCCAAGGCTCGGTCACTGGGTGGGTTTAGGTATGTGTCAATGACTCTCCTTTTTCCATGTGATGAGATCTTAGCGAAGCTAAAGGGGTCTCCCTTATGTGCTTGCCAATATGGGGTAGTATAGAATTCTTAGGTTCCATATCCTCTTCATGAACCTCAACTCCTTCCCACAATGTCCGTCTCCATAGATCCATCACACTAGCAGCTTTGCATCATCTAGTAATCTCCCTTTCACGTGCTTCACCATACTTGAGATATCTTTCTTCCCTCTCCTTTTCTGTTGTATCATTTTCCATCTTCCTCCACCCGAGCTTCCTTACCCAGCACTCAGAATGGTTTAGCCAACCATTGGGAGTGCCTCTAAATTCATGATAACCATCAATATCTTCATAGCTAGAGGAATAACATGTAAAAATCATCCTATAGGTTCTCGTAGAAACTCAAACTCAACAACCTTTGGACAAGAATACATGGAAATGGAATATTCTAGAGTGTAGCTAGCTAGTACCCCTCCCCACCAGTGATCTACAACACTGGTCCATGTCAAATTTACATCCTGCAACCTTTGGTAGTCTTCTTTGGTCCATATCCACAATCCATAACACCAACTTGATCTAGATGCATAGGCTGAAATCCACCCAAATAACTCTACTGGGAAGCAACAGAAAAAAGTCTCATATAGATCATGGTAGAGATTCTCCTCTACCCATCTACATGTATCAAACTCAGGTCCAGTGCTAAATCTCTAGGAAAATTCATCCTCCATGCTCTTGAACAATGATTCAACATTGTCCAATGTTAAATGATTCATCATTACTCTTTACATAGATAATGATGCATGCTATATCCCACTACAACTTCGAAAAGAGGTCCAGGAAGTGTATCCCACTACAACTTTGAAAGAATGAAGTCATATGGATCAAAGTAATTACATCCATATGACAAGGTCAAGGTTCCGATGCATCTTGGTCGCGCATGGGTGTGTGGGACCCCAATTACGAGGATGGTGCACAAGGTAAAATCACACAAGATAAAAGGCTTAAAGAAGAAAATAGAGCGCATGGCGCATGAAAGGAGGTTCGGGACTTAGCTGATATAAGAAAAGGTAGAACACGTGAAAAGTGTGATTGGTTGCGTGTGGATAAGATGCCATCTTGGCATCGGGTGGCCCAAGAAAGAGCATGCGGTGATGGGATATTCTAGAATATCATCATGAAATGGAGTGGAGAGCTCAGGCTCGAAGGAACATGCTCACTTGAAGGACCACATTCGACACTGGCGACGGATCTAATGGCACGGCAAGGTGAGTTGAGTGTAGAAAGGTGATAAATACAAGTGGATGCGGTGGGAAAATAGGAGACAGAGACAAGGATACTCGAGATAACATATAGATGAGGATATAGAAATAGAGGAAGAGATATACACACACAGAGAGAGAGAGATAACATGGGTGAAGCTCTGCGCAGGTTACTGCGAGTGGAACTTTGATGCGAAAGGAATGTACTAAGCTTATCATTGTAATTTCTTTTTCTTTTTGGAATAGTTATAACAGCCTAGTGATGTGCATGACTACGATCCTGTAATCTATGGCTCTTTATAATGAAATGATGAATATAATGAGGTTGCCTATTGTAATTAGATATAAATATAATTAGGTTTTATGTATAATTCACTCATAGGAGTTCTCTTTCCTTTCATACTATGATTGAATGATTATATCTTTCCTTTGTTACAATATATTTTATGGAGTATATTAAAGCACTCGGTCTAAAGAAACTACGAGGATCTAGAGGTCATTCTGAGCCCTATGATTCTTGTATATCTAAACTTCTTTCCTAAATACTCTTATACTACTCATAGATGAATGCTTCTGACTAAAACTCACATAAAAGAGAGACTCGGCACCTGCGCATGCCTCGGCTAAGCGCTCGGCTTCTTTTGGGTGATATTCCAAAGTGCACATGGGATTCCTTCCTTTTATAGTGGGAGTAAAATTGACTACATATTGGTTCCATTTCCGGGACCTCTTTTTGAAGTTATAGTGGGATATAGCTGTTAGTACAAATCACAACACCCCGGATGTTGCTTAGATTTCTAAGTTGATCTTCGGGCATCCAGCAGTGTGATTGCACAACATGGAATCCTTTCTCCAAGTGTGGGACTTGTAAAAATGAGAAAGGATTCTCCAGAGAAGGTTGGTTCCTATTCCTCTGTTTAGATGCACACAAAAACGCAAAGGGTTTACTCAAAGCCTAATCTAACTTGCTGGGGAGACGGGGTAAGAAAATGCATAAAACCTAAGCTAATAGAGGTGATGCACCGAGGAATGAAGAACATCTATCTTGCCAATAAACACAGACCATTCAAATGTGATGCAAGATCATGCACAGATAACAAAATTTGCAGTGAAAGACTAGGAGGATGCAAATGAACATAGAGAGGGTTGAGAATCATCCACAGACATGCATTATTTGCTCCAAAGATTGATATAATACACAACAAAATTCCAAGAGGCAGAGTCGCATTACAGTTTCAAATGGGAGGTTCGAACTCCACAAATTCGCCTGATAGAGAGAAGAAGGGAGGAGCAAAAAGGAAAATGTTCAACCTTTTTAAAGAACCCCTCTTTACAATATATAAGAAGAATGAGAGAGGGAAGAGAGAGGAAAGTTGAATCTACCATAACCACTTCTAGATTGCATTTAACTCATCTCATTATGGCAGAAATGGCGGATCTGGTAAAACAACGGACTATCTAGCGTAAAGCGGTGAACCTGCCCATTGCATTAAAGCTGGTTGTTGAATGCCAGTTCTGGTCATTATCACGCGTCAGAGCCATTTCTTAACTTTCTCTCTCCATACTGAACCAAAATGCAAGATTGACCCTAGAATCGTGTAGAGAATTTTGCCAGCTTTTCATTGATATAAAGAACGTGCAAATCCAAGCTCTGGATCAAAAGATATGAAGGTCTGAAGATTTAGGGCAAAAACCGGTCAAAACAGATTTTTGAAATTTTTCCCGCACTCTACCACCTGGACGACATGTGTTGGGCGCTGATTGGATGAGCAATTCTCTCTTCTTCCCTTACCCGTGGGTTTTCCTTTGAAATTTTGATGTTTTTAACTCTTTCGAAAATTTTCCATTTTTTCCCCGCATCCCCGCCACTTGGGACACGTGGCATCATTTGGTTGGAGGATGGGGTGCGGGGGCATCCTTTACCCTTTAGTTTTTTGGCTCAAGACTTTTGCAAATTTTCCAAGTCCTCCCTGAGCTCCACACTCCCTGCTCCATAGGACACATGTCCTGTTTCTATTGGCTCGGGCCAATCCTCCAAACTTCACCTTTGGAAACTCGGCAAAACAATAAGTAAAAATATCACCCTTTCCTCCACTACTCCGATCCACGAAGACACGTGGCACGTTCTGATTCATCGGCAGCTCTTTTGGCTCCCCGCGTCCCTCTTGTATTTTTGGCCCGGACATCCCAAACCATCGAGACAAATTTCTCCGATCCGCCCAATTCGGGCTTCCCTGTCCCTCTTTGAGGCGAAGACACGTGGCACGCTTTCATTGGCTCTCGGCTCTTCCGGCTTTCCGCGTCCCACACGTCCCTTTGTCCCAACTGTCCCGGACGAAAGTTCCCTACACCGGCCAATCCAGGTGGTTCACGTCCTTCGCGTTCTCACGGCCCGGATGTCCCTTTACTCTGTGGACCACCTGGTGGCCTTTCGGCCGATTCGCGCCCCGACATCCCAACTGTCCCGACTACTGCGAGGACTAGGACTTAGCCGATTTTCATGATTTTTTCTGCCCCAAGCTTGTTTTTTGCAACTTTTTCACCCATTTTAGAACTTTCTCTTTTCTTCTTGGACATGAGAGTTATAAAAAGGCCGAGGGACCAGAAACATGATTGTTTTCCTTGAATTAATATATTTGCCTGGGACTTGAGTATTCTGATGCGTGTTATAAAAATTACCCCGAGGGGGTGAATTTTGGATAACAATTTGGTGACCAGTGGGGTCATCTCGCCTACTAGATGAAAAGACTGTAGCACTGAAGCAATCCATTGGGCATGAAGTCACCGATTCTCGGTTTAATACCCAAACCGACTGCAGAACATTGCAAGGAGGAAGATGGAATATCACCTGATGAGAGCGAGGACTGCAAAACATCTCCATGGACAGCAAGTTGTGCCAAAGCACTTAGGGAAAACAAAACTAACCTACAGCAAAACAATGTGCACAAGCACTTGGAGGAATGAAAATCTAATCTAATATTTACAAGGCGGTAAATTTCCCTCTAGAAGCAACACTTGAGATGGATTCCATTGACTAGAATCTGCTTCTTCACCATCCAATGAGGCCAATTAGAAAGCTTTGCTATTCTTGCACTTCATGACCATGTATGGGAAACTCCAAATGGCATCAAATTTTGAATGCCTTCCGGTTTTGCTCTATCCACATCCCATTTCAAAACTAGATCTCAAACCTGAAAAGATCTATCCTTGGCCTTCCTATCAAAGGTCTTCTTGATCAAAGCTTGATCCTTTTCCATTGCTTGGGATGCCTGATTTCTGATCTCTTGCAACTCCATCAACTCTGCATACCTCACCTCCATGGGCTCAAACTCTAGCAACTCTAGCTGCTTCATGAGTTCTAATGTTGGCAACTCAAGTGACATGGGCAAGATTGCTTCTCTTCCATAGACAAGCCTGAATGGAGAGTTACCTGTGGATCTCTTGGGAGTTATCCTATCAGCCCATAAGGCTGATTTCAGTTTGGTATGCCAAGACCTCTGATTCTCGTCAAGAGTCCTCCTAATGATCCTCAACAAGTTCTTGTTTGTAGACTTGGCCTGGCCATTACCTTGAGGGTAATAGTTTGATGAAGTGCTTAGGTAGATATTGTTCTTGACAGCCCACTCAGTCACCTTAGATCCAATGAATGCCAATGCATTATCAGAGATTATTGTAGTAGGTACACCAAATATGGTTGTTATCCCCTCATAAAAGTCTAATATGTTAGACTCATTTGCCTCTTTGAGTGCTACTGCTTCTGTCCATTTGGTGAAGTAGTTTGTGGCTGTCAAAATCCATTTGTGCCCTTGGCTTGAATTGGGATTAATGACTCTAATGAAATCCAAACCCCATTGCATGAATGGTTGGTCAACTAAGATTGGATGTAATAGAAGGGCAGAAAGTATCTCTTTTCCTGTGAAGAATGCACAATTCTTACACCTCTTGATCCATGCATAGCAATTACTGAAGATCTTATGCCAATAATAACCAGCCTTCATGATTTTTAGAGATGTCACTCTTGGTGCAAAATGACCACCAGCTAGTCCACCATGAAACTCTTCCAACACCCTTTGAATCTGATTTGTGCTAATGCACCTTTAAGAACACTCCATTCACATCTTTCTTGAACAAAACTCCATCAACAATGGCATACAGGACAGCTTGCAATCTGAAGTGTCTCCTTTGGGTCTTTTTCATCTCCGGAGGGCATAGGCCTGTGCCTAGGAAGTGCATTATATCTTGGGTCCAACAAAGAGTGGGGGTAGCATTGTCTTCTTTCTTGATTGCCACTTGGCTCATGGCTGTCCTGGACTATCAAAATAGCCTCTTCTTCATTGCATACTTCTCTTTGCTTCCCTAAAACTAGCTGCTCACACAATCCTTTCCCTCTTACCAGCTTGGTGATCTTGATCTCAATGTCATACTCCATGACATGGGTGATCCAACCTGCCCTTTTCTCATTCAAATCCTTGTTGAGGAGGAAGTCCTTAACCCTAGCATGTGAGACCAGCAACTGGACCTTGTTGTTTGAGATTAAATGCTTGAATTTCTTCAAGCTTCTGATTACTGCAAGTACATGCTTCTCAATAAAAGAGTATCTCACCTCATAGTCATCTAGGCTCCGGCTGAAGAAGGCAATTGGCTGCTCATCATTATCCTTGCTCTGCTGTACCAAAATGGCAGAAATAGTGTCATTACCTCCAAATGCATAGAGGATGAAATCCTTGGAGAAGTCTGGGTTGATGAGAGTTGGTGCTTGAGAGATGGCTTCTTTGATTGCTTCAAAACTCTCCTTGCCTTTTGTTTTCCACTTGAAAGCCATGCTTTTCTTTAACATTTTGGTGATGGGCTTGACAAGGGCTGCAAAATCTGGGACAAACCTTCGAACAAAGTTTATCCTTCCCAAGAAACTCTGAAGGGCTTTCTTGTGGCTTGGCAATGGTAGTGCTCTTATGGCTTCAACCCTCTCTGGGTCAATTGCTAATCCTTATTTGGATACAATATGGCCAAGGAGCTTTCCTTCATGTGCAAGAAAGATACACTTCTTAGGATTCAAAGACACTCCAAATCTCCTGCACCTCATGAAGACTTGTCTCAAATGAGAGAGGTGGTCTCTGTTGCATTTTGGAAAAAAGTTGATATCATCAAGGTAAATCAGCACCACGTTGTTAATCAAACCTTTGAATGCCATGTCCATTTCCCTTTGGAAGGTAGCACTAAGTGTGGGACAGTCCAAATGGCATTTTCCCGTATGCAAAAGTTCCCATTTGGTTGTGAAGGCTGTCTTGAAGCTGGTCCTCTTCCTTCACCATAATCTCGATTGTAGCACGAGTAGCCATCAAGTAGTGAAAACCTCTCGAGCCAGCCACAACTTGCAAGATTTGCTCCATGGAAGGGAGTGGGTAATGGTCCTGAGAGAGGATCTATTCAAGTCTCTCGAAGTCAACACACAATCTGATCTCTCCACTCTTCTTTCTGACTGGAACTAAGTTGGCAACCCAACTAGAATGCTTGATTGGGAATATGATCCTTGACTCAATCAGCTTGTCCAATTCTTTCCTCATGAGAGGCTCCATGTGTGGATTGACTGGTCTTTGTTTCTACCCAGCTGTGACAGCTTAGTATTTGGATCCAATTCGATGGTATCTTTGAGCTAAGTTGGGATTGAAACCTTTCAATTCTTCATAGCTCCAAGCAAACACATCAGGGAACTCTTGACATAGTTGTATGAACTCATACCTTTCTTATTTAGTTGTCATCCTTCCAATTTGTAATGGTTTGTTCTCTTCTACCAAGATGGATACTGAATCCTCTCTCTTGACCTGAATGTTTGCTTTCTCCTTTCTAAACTGATCATTGGGGTTAAAATTGGACTCCAAAGTGATAAGTCCCTTAGGCACTTGTTAGTTCTTAGCTATACCACCGGTCACCATCTTTGTTGTTCCAACTTTTCTTGATTCTTAGCTGAGAACTCAGCTTCTTCTTGCAAGAAATGGATAATTTGTTGGTCATTCTCAAACACTTGCCAACTAACATTGTTATCTAACACTAAAGGCCTCACAATCACATGGATGTTTGGCTGTACCTTGTCTTGTTGAATGCTTTCCACAATGTCAAAGGCTGCCCCTACTACTGTAAGCCTATCAGCAGCTTGATTCTCTTTCCTAGGAATGGATTTGATGCCAAAACCCTCAAAATATTCCATGAGGTCCCACACCCTGTTCTTGTAGCACTTGAGAAGATCATTTTTGGTAGCATGTTGTCCCTTGACCTGATTTACAATCAATTCACTGTCACCAAAGACTTGCAAGTTCTTTATTTCTCTCTTTATTGCCCAATGCATCCCTTGCACCAAGGCTTCATATTCAGCAGTGTTATTGGAGCATGCAAATTGAAATCTAAAAGCTGAATAATACTTTATTCCTTGAGGTGAAACAAGCATAGCTCCACCTCTTGCACCTTGTCTACTCCTTGATCCATCAAAAAACAGCTGCCATACCTCATTGTCATCTTTGTGGTTTGGCTTGGTGATGCTAGGAATAGGCTGATTTTCTTCGTGTATGCAATAGATCCATAGCTCAGATTCTTCCACTTCTTGATAAGGATCAAATGCATGTATCTTGTTTGCCCATTCATCAAGAGTTAGATCTGGGATGCTTCTAACCTTGGTGTCAACCTCATCAGTGCTTTGGTGTTCTTCTTGATCAAATGCTGAGCAATTGGCATTAATCTGACTTGGAGTGTAAGGCTCAATATGGAAGTTTGCAATAGGTTCTAACCTGATTGTAGCTTTGGTTCCATACCTTGTTCTGAACAGCATGTGTGACCAATCGGTAGATAAATATCCCCAATCTTGGTCAGAAGTCCTTGACAAGCAAAGGGAAAAGAGTGGTGGAAGGTCTATGACTGATACATCTTGTAAAACAACAACATTTGGACATGCATGCAAGGTAAGACTCAAGTTTTTAATCACTCCAACTGTTGCTACTGCTGTCCCATCTAGCTGCACTACCCCTTTGGATATTGTTTCATCTTTGGAGCCCTAACCCGATTAGCTATTTGTTTAGGCATTTCGAGCTACTTGCCCCGAGAATCTATCATGCAATTGTGTACTAGCTGATTTCCAATTATTAATGAAACATAGAAAGGAGGGGGTTTCAACATTTTACCTTGTTGTCCTCCATGATTTCCCTCAGGCTGGGCAGCATTTGTAAGCACTTTGTCTTGCATCTGAACTTGCTGATTCGAAGTTGGCCAGTCCTTCATGGCAGCTTGCAGCAGATCTCTTTAGCCTGGGATAGATAGGGATTCCCACATTGATATATTAACATTTGTCTTCTTCATTTGATCAATGATGCTAAATGGGGATGAAGGATATTTTTGTTGTCCCTTGGTTTGCACATTCACTCCTTGTACGTGGGTAGCAACAACTGGTATTTGAGTTGGCCTAGGGGTTGCTCTTGGCTGCCCTTGTGCATTTGAAATTGGATTTTTCTTGCCAACCATTTGTGGAACTATGGAAGGTTGTGGATTGGTGGGGCTAATGGTTGTTCTTCACCCAAATTCCTCCTTTTTGACCTTGTGTTGGCTACAACACCTTGAGAAACTTCTTGGTTCATGCCACAAAATATACGCTTGCCAATTTACCAATGTGGTGTCATTTTAGGCTGATTGCTATTGGAATGTTTCTTGTTGTTGGCATGTTGCTTCTTGACTGCCCTCACCCTCCACACCAGTAGTTGTCACCATTAATGCTTGATTCAAAGCACCATTGAAGCACATGGATTGGTTATGAGGCTCATTGCATGGAAAACACCAATCATACTCCTGAGCAATGTTGTTTTGTGTTGGCACCAATGCCTTAGAGGCAGATATGGCATTTGGATTATAGGGCTGAAATGGTCTATTGGCAGGAGGCCTTGTTTGATTTATATTTGCAGCTGGATTGGGAGGCCTTTGTGGTTGGTATGGCTGCATGTTAAGCTGAGCTTGGGGTTGATAAGAAGGTCTAAAACCTTGGGCTTTTTGCCTCTTGAGAGTAACCAGCTCATTGCCTAGGTTTTGCAATTGCTTCATGACTTCTTGAAGCTCATTTGGGGCACTTGGAGATGAAGTGGAAGCTTCATTTGAACTCTGATTTCTAGGAGTGGGAGAAGGAGCCAAATTAGGTGCTTGATTGGTGTTTGGACTCTCTAAACTTGGAAACAGTGGCATGGGAGGTCTAGGGGCAAGTTTGCCAGCTTGGATCAAACAATTTTCAGCCCTAATGGCAATGCTATAAGCCATAGGGATAGTTATGCCTCCCATGGACTGAATCAACATAGAAATATCAGAATTTAGAGCTTTGAGATAGTAGAGAAAAGCACCTTCTGCTGTTGGCTTGACTGCCACTGGAATCCTCTCCCAAGTCTTTTGAAATCTAAAGTTAAAATTGGTCAGCTGCTCATTGGGAGTTCTCTTGATGGTTGTCAGCTGCTCCAAAAGAGACAAGTTGTCTCCATTTTCTCCAAATTGCTCATGAAGTGCTATACACAGTTGATTCCAATTTGTGATAGAACCAGCTCCAAGGCTCCTAAACCATTGCAACGCTTTCCCTTGAATGAAGATGCCAACAACTTGATGACCACTTGCATCTCATTGATTTCATGGATTGCACAAAGGTTAGCAATATCTTTAACATGATCACCTGGAGTAGTCCGATTTTCTCCAAGTGAAGTATAGGATGTTCTTCAAGGCTGCAATAGGAATTGAATGTTGTGCATTGAGGGCGGTGGGGGCTCGCTGTGAAGTTGACATATGGGTTGTTTTGTGCCATTCTAATTGGTCTTAAAACCCTTGTTGATTGAATGAAAGGCATATCAGGTGGAGGAGTTGAGAGAGTTCTATTTGGTGGAGATGGAGACCTTTGAATCCTTCTTCCTCTTTGCCTTCTTCTTAGAGATAATTGTAGGTATTCAAACAACACTTCTTCTTCTCCAACTCTTGACCTTATGGTGACTCTTCTCATGAGTTTTCAGGCCTACACTACTGCAATCAGTTGATTCTTCCCCTTGGAGTCGCTAGATATGCAAATAATAGCTCTTTTTCAAGAAAGAAAATTGTAGCAGATGCACATCAATTTTGCTGCAATAAAAATGAGACCTCTAGGGACCCACCGGGCGTGCCAAAACCTGTTGGTACAAATGACAAGACACCCCGGATGTTGATCAGATTTCTAAGTTGATCTTCAGGCATCCAGTGTGATTGCACAACATGGAATCCTTTCTCCAAGTGTGGGACTTGTAAAGATGAGAAAGGATTCTCCAGAGAAGGCTGGTTCCTATTCCTCTGTTCAGATGCACACAAAACGCAGAGGGTTTACTCAAAGCCTAATCTAACTTGCGCTGGGAGACGGGGTAAGAAAATGCATAAAACCTAAGCTAACAGAGGTGATGCACCGAGGAATGAAGAATGCCTATCTTGCCAATAAACACAGACCATTCAAATGTGATGCAAGATCATGCACAGATAACAAAATTTGCAGTGAAAGACCAGGAGGATGCAAATGAACATAGAGAGTGTTGAGAATCATCCACAGACATGCATTACTTGCTCCAAAGATTGATACAATACACAACAAAATTCCAAAAGGTAGAGACGCATTATAGTTTCAAATGGGAGGTTCGAACTCCACAAATTCACCTGATAGAGAGAAGAAGGGAGGAGCAAAACAGGAATGTTTGACCTTTTTAAAGAACCCCTCTTTACAATATATAAGAAGAATGAGAGAGGGAAGAGAGAGGAAATTCGAATCTACCATAAAAATTCTAGATTTCATTTAACTCATCTCATTATGGCAAAAATGGCATATCCTAGCAAAATGGCAGATCTGTTGCCCCAGCGAAACGGCGAACCTGTCATTGCATTAAAGCTAGTTGTTAAACGCCGATTCGGTCATTATCACGCGTCAGAGCCATTTCTTAACTTTCTCTCTCCACACTGAACCAAAATGAAAGATTGACCTTGGAATCATGTAGATAATTTCACCAGATTTCCATTGATATAAAGAACGTGCAAATCCAAGCTCGGATCAAAAGATATGAAGGTCGAAGATTTAGGGCAAAAAGCTCAGCCAAAACGGATTTTTGAAATTTTTCCAAAGCACTCTCGCCACTGGATGACACGTGTCGGGCATCGATTGGATGAGAAATTCTCTCTCCTTCCCTTACCCATGGGTTTTCCTTTGAAATTTTGATGTTTTTAACTCTTTGGAAAAATTTTCATTTTTTCCCAGCGTCCCCCGCCACTGGGACACGTGGCATCATTTGGTTAGAGGACGGGGCGGGGGCATCCTTTACCCTTTAGTTTTTGGATCAATACTTTTGTAAATTTTCCAAGTCCTCCCCGAGCTCCGCACTCCCCTTCTCCTTAGGACACGTGTCCTGTTTCTATTGGCTCGGGCCAATCCTCCAAACTTCACCTTTGGAAACTCGGTAAAACAATAAGTAAAAATCTCACCCTTTCCTCTCTGCTCCAATCCACAAAGACATGTGGCATGTTCGATTCATTAGTGGCTCTTTCGGCTCCCCACGTCCCTCACATATTTTTGGCCCGGATGTCCCAAACCATCTGGGACAAATTTCTCCGATCCGCCCGATTCGGGCTTCCCTGTCCCTCTTTGAGGCGAAGACACGTGGCATGCTTTCATTGGCTCTCGGCTCTTCCGGCTTTCCGCGTCCCACGCGTCCCTTTGTCCCAACCTGTCGCCCTGCACGAAAGTTACTGCGCTAGCCGATCCGGGCGGTTCACGTCCTTCACGTCCTCACGGCTGGATGTCCCTTTGCTGCGCTTGGATCGCTGGCGGCTTTTGGCCGATTCGCGCCCGACGTCCCACCTGTCCCGACTCTTTGTGAGGACTAGGACTTAGCCGATTTTCATGATTTTTCTGCCCGAAGCTTGTTTTTTGCAGCTTTTTCACCCATTTGAGAACTTGCTCTTTTCTTCTTGGACGGGAGAGTTATAAAAAGGCCGAGGGGACCCTAGAAACATGATTTTTGCCTTGAATCAATCTATTTTTCCCGGGACTTGAGTATTCTAATGCGTGTTATCAAAATTACCCGAGGGGGTGAATTTTGGATAACAATCACATGCATCATGATCTGTGTAAAGAGTAATGACAGATCGGTTAACATTGGAAAAGGTTGAATCATGGTTCAAGAACACGGAGGATGAATTTGCCAGAGATTCATCACTGGACTCGAGTTTGATACATATAGATGGGTAAAGGAGAATCCCTACCATGATCTATATGAAACTTTTTTTTGCTTCCCAATAGAGTTATTTGGGTGGCTTTCAGCCTATGCATCTAGATCAAGTTGGTGTTATGGATCATGGATATAGACCAAAGAAGACTACTAAAGGTTGCAGGATGTAGATTTTACATGGACCCGTGTTATAGATTACTGGTGGGGAGGGGTACTAGCTAGCTACACTCTGGAATATGCCATTTCCATGTATTCTTGTCCAGAGGTTCGTTGAGTTTGAGTTTCTATGAGAACCTAAAGGATCATTTCTATGTGCTATTCCTCTAGCTATGAAGATATTGATGGTTACCATGAGTTTAGAGGTGCTCCCAATGGCTGGCTAAACCGTTCTAAGTGCTAGGTAAGGAATCTCGAGTGGAGGAAGATGGCAGATGATACGACAAAAAAGGAGAGGGAAGAAAGATGGCTCAAGTATGGCGAAGCGTGTGAAAGGGAGATTACTAGACGACGTGAAGCTGCTAGTGTGATGGATCTATGGAGACAGACATTGTGAGAAGGAGTTGAGGTTCACGCGGAGGATGTGGAACCTAAGTAGTATGTGCTACCCCATCTTGGAAAGCTCGTAAGAAAGACCCCTTCAGCATTTTGGTGAGATCTCGTCACATGGAGAAAGGAGATTCGTTAGCACATATCTGAACCCACCCAGTGACCAAGCCCTGGTGCTTGGTTTTCCCAAACCAGGAAGAAGTATTGATCCAGTTGAAACTAGTGGAAGAGACAGATCTACACCTAGGAGATACAATTTTACATTCCCTTCTTCTATGGCTACACATATTCTAGTATTCAAAGGAGTTTTTGGACAAGGGGCAAGTGTACAAGATTTTGGTCTCACATCAAGGAGTGGCACGAGACAAAGTAGCGGTAGTGGGGTGCTATCACAGACTATCGGTGCATAGTTTAGTGGGACCATGGGGGCACTTGGCATAGCTCCTATAGGCCCTATTGGACCCAGTGGTTCTAGTGGATCTAGTGGCTCTGGAGGTATAGGACCCAATGGACCTAGTGGATCAGGTGGTGGAGGAAACACCGAGAGGGAACCGAGGCTCTGGTTCAAGACAAGGACCCTAGCCACCACCTCAAGTTTTCTTTGAAATGTCTCTACATTTACCAGATTACATGGGCATTGAGGATGCTACGAGAACATGTTCACAAGTGTGAATTTCTATGGTGCGTGAAAATTATCACAACCCCAGAATGAAAGGCTAGTCAATTTGCAACCACGTTGCAAGGGCGGCACATAGATGGTATAGAAAGTATGATCCTCATCAAATGGTGGTGGATTACACTACCTTAAAGAATGCATTCTTGGCAGAGAGATCCACATTCCTAAGTTCAAGAAAAAAAGCATTAGCGCTTTGAAGGAGATACAAGGAATGACAGAGAGTGTGAGGGAGTATGATGCGTGCTTTAAAATTCTCTTTTCCAAGTTATTATATGATATACATCCTTCTTAGCATGCGCAGTGGTTTGTTGGAGGATTGATCACCCCTTTTAGAAGGGCCTTGTCTCATAAAACTTTTACAAATCCATGCAAAGCATTGGAGGCTTCCTTATGCGCTGAAGCTGTGGTAGTATTGATACTGGTGTTAGCCCGTTCTTGGAGGCTCAGATTGTTGTTATGGCTAAGCAGTTGGAAAAGCTATCTATGAACTCGGTCCATGAGACTTGTAGTGGTTTATGGTCCATGGATTGTGAAATAGAGGGGCACGTTAAGGATAATTTCCCCTGGAGGATAGTACATGTTGTGATAGTAGATTGTGAGATTTGTCATGGGGACCATGATGCAAGTAGATGTCCCTTGCTACAAAGCGTCATCAAGAAGAATGTATCTTGTTATTGTAAGATTTACACCTCCACGACCCATTATACTAAAGACTATAGGCTCATTAATCAAATAAATGAGGCCATCGATCATGGGGTGTGCCAAACAAGCATTTCCAAAGTGGTTCAAAAATGATGATCGTTGTTATGAGGAGCATGTAGATGGGAGTGCACATGGAAGGGGTTTTCGAGGAGGATTTCGTGGATGAGGTAATTGCAGAGGAAGAAGTGAGTTCCCACATGGAACATGTTTCAACTGTGGATCTACAGAACATTACAATCATGAGTGCCTGGACTTTTTGCAGTTCTTGTGGTGTGGAAAGAAGCATAAGTATGAGGAGTGCCCAGAGTTATATGAGCATATGAATCAGCAGCACCAGAATGAAAAGGCATTGTGATGGTCAACATCAAGAATGCGCAGACATACAATGGATGCCTTGGGTAACATGGGATGAAGGTTTGGAGCCCGTCTTGGTAACAACAAGAGTAGATGCCACGGGCACAAGGGAAGTACCAAGACAAAAGAGCCTAGTTTCAAGAGAATAGGTCGTTCATGGAAAGTATCAAAATCCCACACATTAGAAGGAGATATATCACGACACTTTGTGGATGTTATTCAAAGCTTGCAAGGGGAGATCTAGTGTCTCAAAGAGCAATCCGGGAGGGAGGAATAAGGAATGAGAATAGAGGTGTAAAAGGATGACTTGGATGGGGTCAAAGATGTGTGTAAAATGCTAAGCGCAGAGAACATCATTCCTTTGTTAGGATCCTTGTTGAGAGAGAAGATACCGTGTGCTAGAGAAGTGTGTGAGAGGCAGGTCTTACGCTTGAACCTTCCCCTTCATATCCTCAATGATGACAAGGAGATTACATTGAATGCAGTTTTAGATGGATGGCTCCTCAAGAATATACTCGTTGACTAGCGGGAAGGTTAATTTTTTGACTTTGGATGCATGGCATCAAATGGGGAGACCTATATTACAGCCATCTTCAAATGTGTTGTATATGGCAAACAAGACTAAGGTAATGCCCATCGGTGTCTTGAAGGATGTGGATATTACTATTCAGGGAGCCAAGTTTACTGGGGACTTTGAAGTCTTGGCACTCATCGAGGCGGATAATTTCCCAGCATTACTTGGGCACCCTTGGTGTTACAAGAACAATGCGGACCTTCGGTTTAACAAAGGGTACATTAGTTTAGAGAACAAAGAGGAGCAGTTATTATACCTTTGGTTGATGGGATGTCGAGTGCCGTGCATACATTGAACCGTTGGGAGAAGAAGCTCTAGAAAAGATTTATGTGTGATCAATCAGAGACCCTAAGATGGTACACCCTATTAATGGGGTTATCAGTTTGAAGATGCTCAGTAAGTGAGTGATACCACCAGCCTGGCATGTGACAATTAGGTGCATGGGACTTACGAATTAATGGGATTGCGGTTGAGAGGATCGGTGACCAAGGTAATAAAGGCATGCACGGTTCGGTGCCTTGGAGGAAAATAACTTCCCAAATACTTTGGAGGAGCCTTCCCTAAGATCTTTCTGTAGGAGATAGAATCCCAAAGTGGAAAAATGAGAAGGAACGGAGGGAGATGTTGAGTTACATCTTGCTCAGTATAGCAGCTTGTTGGTGTGCCACACATTAGGAGAGCTTTTTAGAGTGGTGTGAGGTAAGAATTTCTCTCTAATGATTTTCTAGAAGTAATATACCCACCATCATCAAGGAGTACCATGGGAAGGAGCCCACCTCTTTCCATATCCAGGAGTGTGAACGGGTCTAGAGAGAAGGTGCGGAAGCCTTGCCACCATCCCTCTAGGTGCACAAGTTGTATTCTACACTACAGGGTTGTGTACGTGCATGGTACATTCATTCAGAGACATGTCGCCAGAAAAGGAATTGGAAAGAGCTCGCACTGATCTTATTCAAGCCTTTGAGTATCAGAGTACCAAACCATTGGTTGATAAGGCCTTACAAGGTATCAAGTGCCTTACCATGGGGGATAGTGCCAAAACGGAAGATAGGTTATTGGAACTACTAGGTGAACTAGGATTGGAGGTGTATTTGAAGATATTGAAGAAACATAAGAGTTATAGCTTGAGCACGCATGTTTGGAAAAGGAGAAGGGAAAGTTAGTATATGTGATTGATGGAGAGGAATCAGAAAGCTTAGATGTTAGCCATTCTATAGGAATGTGTGAGGTAGTGGATAGTGTAGATGCTCGCACGCATGCCTACCATGAGCCTTTAAAGACGAAGAAAGTTAACATTGGTTCAGAAGAAGAACCTAAGGAAGCTATTATTAGATATTATTAGATGGAGAAGGAAGTATCAAAGATCATTGATCTATTGTGTGAATTCAAAGATTTATTCCAATATGGGTACCATGAGCTAAAAGGAGTTCACCATTCCTTAGGGGAGATGAGGATAAAATTGAAGGAAGGTGTGCGCCTGGTTAGAAAAAATCCCTACCAGATGAATCCCAACTTACACGTGAAGGTTAAGGAGGAGATAGACAAGATGATAGCTTCTTGGATCACTAAGGAAATAGAAGAATTAGAATGGATAAGTCTAATGGTAATTAGCATCAAGAAGGATGGGCGGATTAGAATTTGTGCGGATTATAGGGAATTGAATGTAGTTTGTTTCATTGATCCATTTCTGATCGCCTTCACTGAAGAAATTTTGGAAGAATTCACTTGGCACGAAATCTATTCCTTTACAGATGGATTTTTCAGGATACCACCAAGTCTGGATTGCAAAGGAGGACCAGGAGAAGACAACTTTCACCACCGAGTGGGGAAGTTTTGTATATACGGTCATGCCCTTTGTGTTGAAGAATGTGCCTGTAGTCTTTTCGTGCATAGTGGTGCAAGCATTCCAGGACTTCATTCATAAGTTTCTCTAGGTTTATTTGGATGATTGGATAGTATATGGTCTGGTTAAGGACCATTGTGACAACTTGAGATTAATGTTTGAAAGGTGTAGGCAGTTGAGGATATCCCTCAACATTAAGAAGTGTGTGTTTTCTACACCCTTTAGGACTTTATTGGGGCATATCATATATAAGGAGGGCTTGCTAGTAGATCCTGCTAAGGCTACAGTTATTGTGGGGTTAAGGGAACCTAATAGCCAAAGCACAGTGTGTGGATTCCTTAGGCATATGGGCTATTACAGGAAATTCATTAAGGGATATGCCAAGATCACCGTGCCCTTAGAAGATCTACTTAGACACAAAAGTACCTTCCATTGGGGAAAGGCGCAGCAGAGGGCATTTGATACATTAAAAGATAGGCTTATTACCATGCCTATTTTACAATTTCCCTCTTGGGACAAGCCCTTCCATGTCCATGTAGATGCCTCAAGAACTCGGCATTGGAGCAGTACTTACACAACCAGGTGAGGGGATTGTTGACCATCCTCTTTGTTTCACGAGTAGGAATTTCACACCGTAAAAGAAGAATTATACCACAATCGAGCACAAGGCATTGTCAATTATCTATGCACTTTTCAAATTTAGACAGTATCTACTGGCAACACCCTTTATATTCTACACCGACCACATGGCATTAAAGTATTTAGTGAACAAGCCTGTTCTTCAAGGGCGCATATGTCGATGGGTGTTGTTGTTTCAAGAGTTTGAGTTCACTGTTGTAATAAATCCCGAAAAAGTAATTGTGGACCTTATCATCCTGTCAAGAATTGATTCGGAGAGGATGCACAAAGTATTGAGGAAGTAATGCCGGACACGTAATTGTTTAGATTGTGGCACGTGCCCTCGGATTTGGAAGGGATTTTTGTATTTTTAAAAGAAGGTGTGGCACCAAATGGAATTAGGGCATCGGAAAAGAAGCAAAGCTTGTCCATACGCACCACACCCTACATGTTTATTAGTGGAGACTTATCACAATCTATTATCACAAGGTGTATCTTGTTCTCCAAGGAAATTATCCTTAACGTGCCCCTCTATTTCACAATTCGTGCACCATACACCACCGGGAGTCTCATGGGTGAGTTCACGAGATAGATTTTCCAACTTCTTAGCCATAGCAGCAATCTAAGCCTCCAAGAATGAGCTAATGCCAATATCAATACTACAAATGAATTTTCGCCATGCAAGTCATCCTCTAATGCTTCACGTGGATCTATAAATTTTTTATGAGAAAAGTCCCTTATAAAAGGGGTGATGAATCCTCCAACAAACCACTATGCATTTGAGAAGGATGTATACCATATGACAACTTGGACAAGAGAAATTTAAAGCATTCATCATATGCCCACACACTCTCTGCCATTCCTCACTATATCTCCTTCAAAGCACTTATGCTTTTTACTCAAACTCAGGAATGTGGAACTCTTCCAGAATGCATTCGTAATGTAGTGTAATCCACCACCGTTTGATGAGGATCATACTTTCTATACCAACTATGCATGCGCCCTTGCAACGTGGTTACAAATTGACTAGCCTTTCATTCTAGGGTTGTGATACCTTTCACGTACCATAGAATTTCACACTTGTTAACATATTTTGTAGCATCCTCAATGCCCTATGTCTGGTAAATGTAGAGACATTTCAAATAAAACTTAAGGTGGTGGTGGGGTCCTTGTCCTGAACCAGAGCCTTAGTTCCCTCTAGTGTTTCCTCCACTGCCTGATTCCCTAGGTCCACAAGGTCCTATACCTATAGAGCCACCAGATCCACCGAACTACTAGGTCTAATAGGGCCTCTAGGAGTGGTGACAAGCACCCCCACTACCAATACTTTTTCCCACGCCACTCCCTGATGCGAGACCAAAAGCTTGTACACTTGCCCCTTGTCTAAAAAAACCTCTGAATACTAGATTATGTGTAGCCATAGAAGAAGGGAATGCAAAATTGTATCTCCTAGGCACAGATCTGTCTCTTCCACTAGTTTCAACTAGATCAATACTTCTTCCTATTTCAGGAAAACCAAGTGTCAGAGCTCGGTCACTGCGTGGGTTCAGATATCTACCAATGACTCTCCTTTCTCCATGTAACGAGATCTCACTAGAAGTTGAAGGGGTCTCCCTTACGTGCTTGCAAAGATGGGGTAGCATAGACTGCTCAGGTTCCACATCCTCCGTGTGAACCTCAACTCCTTCCCACAACATCTGTCTCTATAGATCCATCACAGTAGCAACTTCGCATCATCTAGTAATCTCCCTTTCACATGGTTTTCCATACTTGAGCCATCTTTCTTTCATCTCCTTTTCTATCGTATCATTTTTCATCTTCCTCCACCCGAGCTTCCTTACCCAACGCTCAGAGTGGTTTAGCCGGAAATTGGGAGCACCTCTAAACTCATGGTAACCATCAATATCTTCATAGATATAAGAATAACATGTAGAAATGATCCTCTAGGTTCTCGTAGAAACTCAAACTCAGCAACCTCTAGACAAGAATACGTGGAAATGCCATATTCCAGAGTGTAGCTAGCTAGTACCCCTCCCCACTAGTGATCTACAACATGGGTCCATGTCATATTTGTAGCCTAAAACCTTTGGTAGTCTTCTTTGGTCCATATCCATGATCCATAATGCCAACTTGATCTAGATGCATAGGTTGAAAGCCTCCTAAATAACTCTATTGGGAAGTAGCAAAAAAAAGTCTCATATAGATCATGGTAGAGATTATCCTCTACCCATATAAGTGTATCAAACTCAGGTCCAGTGCTAAATCTCAAGGAAAATTCATCCTCTCGCACTCTTGAACCATGATTCAACATTTTCCAATGTTAACCTATCCATCATTACTCTTTACATGATCATGATGCACGCTATATCCCACTACAACTTCAAAAAGAGGTCCGGCAATGGAACCAAGATGTCATCAATTTTACTACCACTATAAAAGGAAGGAATCCCATGTGCACCGACGTATCACCTAGCAGGTGCGAGCACTCATCTAAGGCACGCGTGGGTCTTGAGTCTCTCTTTTATGTAAGTTTTAGTGGGAAGCATTCATCTATGAGTAGTATAAAAGTATTTAGGAAAAAAATTTAGACATACAAGAATCATAGGCTCTCGTAACGGCCTCCCAGATCCTTGTATTTCCTTCCGTGACCGAGAGTGTTTTAATATACTCCATAACATATATTGTAACAGAAGGAAAGATACAATCATTCATTCATAGTATGAAAGGAAAGAGAACTCCTATGAATGAATTATACATAAAACCCACTTATATTCATATATAATTACAATAGGTAACCTCATTATATTCATCATTTCATTACAAAGAGCCATAGAGAGCATACTGCAGTCATGTACATCACTAGGCTTGTATAACTATGCTAAAAAGAAAAAGAAATTACAATTCTAAGCTTAGTACATTCCTTTCTACATCAAAGTTCCACTCGCAGTAACCCTACAGAGCTTCACCCATTTTATCTCTCTCTATGTGTATATCTCTTCCTCTATCTATATATCCCCATCTATATGTTATCTCAGTCTCATCGTCTCTATCTCCTATTTTCCCGCTACAGGCACTTGTATTTATCACCTTCCCACGTTTCCAACTTGCCTTGTCGTGCCCTCAGATCCGTCGCCAGTGTCGAATGTGGTCCTTCAAGCGAGCATGTTCCTTCAGGCTTGAGCTCTCCACTCCATCTCTTGATTATCCTCTAGAAGATCCCATTGTTGGCATGCTCTTTCTGGGCTGTTGCCAGGATGGCATCTTATCTCGTGCGCAACCGATCATGCTTTTTATGTGTTCTACCTTTGCTTAAATCGGCTAAGTCTCGAACCTCCTTTCACACGCCACGTGCACTATTTACTTCCTTAATCATTTTCTCTAGTGTGCTTTTGCCTTGCATGCCATCCTATAACTAGGGTCCCACGCACCCACGCACCTTCATACTTAGTCAATATTCTAGAGGCCCAACACAATGTAAACTACTACCCTTGTAAAAATGATAACAAACTAGAATATTTTGCAATTGTGCCTCTTCTCGCCATCAATAAAAATTTAAATATAAATAAAATATAGTTTATTTTGATGCCCAAATTTTAAAATAAGTAAACAAATTGAGTTCCATAATTTAGAAACAAAAATAAACATAAAATTTTAATTATTTATAGAAAAATTTGCATTCTCATTTTCAAGCATTCAACCAGCTTCACTTAAGGAAAGTATTTTTGTTGATGGACATATTATATTTTTTTCATCCACATATAAAACCTAATTTTGGATGATTGATACTATCAAATAATAGACTTGAAAGTATGACACTTTTGGTAGTTTTGTAATTTTACCTACCTATGTCACAATCTATTTCTCAACATTTTTCATCTTCCATGTATTTACAATATATTCATTTCAACATATATTTTTATATGCCTATTGGCCTTTCACATACACCTATAGATGCCTTTGCTATTAAAATAGTTATAAACGTTATTCCAAGGCAACAAATAGAGCCTATGCCACTAGCAAGTATAAAACAAAATCATTAATGTCCTTGGCAGAGTATGATAGGGGAGCTTAAAGAGGAGGGTAATGAACACTTGGATTTTCATCAGCCACCACCAAATATTATTGGGCCAAATGAAAATGACATGAAGAATATCATGGAATACAAGTTCAACAAGAAATTCTAGAAGGTTGTTCGTACTCACTACCATGCGCATTTGTAAAGTTTTTAAAGAGCACCTTAACAAGCACGGTCTCTAGTGCCACGAGTGGCACAAGATTGGCACTACTACAAAAAAGAACGCTAACTAAACTCCCACCCACTATGATCCAAGGCCGATGATTCAAAATCTAATGCAGATGTATTTTCCTTCCTAGCTAGCTCTAAGGGTGATCAATCAAGGGTAGCCTTTACTCATAATCTAGCCTTTGTTTTTGGTGTTCCTCATACTCCCTTATAGTTGTTTCTTTGTTGTTTTGCTAGGATTGGCCTAGTGTGCAAGTGGCTTTGGGGATTTATCTCATATTACCCACTTATTTTGTTGAGATAATCTTATATCATGTTACATTTAATATAATATAAGATCATTTTTATTAAATAATCTAGCCAATGCATGTGCAAATATTGATGATGCCATCCATTTTTTATTACGTCGACTTTCCTCACATGATTCATGGGACTATTTAATTGTTGGGTTGTGATTTCACCTATCCTCACTTATTTTCTCATGTTTTTGTCTATTTTTTTTCATTTCCTCTCTTAGCATCTACCTATGTTCCATTTATCCTCTTGCGTAACAACAAGCGAGAAACGACTTTCATCACTCTGTTTCTTAAAGTTTTCTTCACAATTTCTTCCACATAGACTCCCGGATGTTATAACTATGATTATGAATGTCCTGGGTGATAATTATCTCAGAGCATAGGGAGAACTCATGTAAACTCTAAAATTACAGGTGTCTTCATGTTCAATTGCCTAGTGTTGTGTGTAGATAAAGAAGTGGTCATGGTGGTCACGTCCCATTTCATTTACCTAGATCGTTTTGTGGGTTTGGACAAATCTCTAATAGAAGTATTCCTTCCTTGTCACTTTGCAAATTTTAATCCTTGTCTGTCACCTTATTGGGTTGAAAGTATGATTTTTGATGCCTGAGAATTGAAAATTCAGGTCCTACTTCAATTTTCTAACACTGTACAAAGCATCTTTCAATTAGATGGGGCATCTATCTCTAGTGTTCCATCTATGACGCCCGCTAAAACAACCCACTTGATACCAAAGAAATAACCAAGGATTAGTCAGAAAATTATGGAATCATTTTTTTTGTTTAAATGATCCAACAACCAGGTTACAAGACAACAACTATCCCTAACAATTTCCAAAACAATTCTAATTTTACTAGAACATGATTTTATTTTATTAACAATTATTAGAGGTCACAAGGTCCAAAATTTAGGGTTAGCATTTTCAATTAGGTTTAAAGGGTAAATTATCACCATACCCACTCTCTAATAAGCTCATATTTCCAACTTGATTTTTCTTACACTTAACACATTCAAAATTTCCCTAAATCATTCCCATTGGATAGGAAATTTCCTCATCTTTCCAATGATATAAATAAGTCCTCCTAACTCCTTATAAAACTCAAGTTATGGGCTGGTAGGCCTTGGGGTGAAATGTTTCCCCCAAGAGTGGGCTTGCGGGCCCAAGGATGAAATTTGCCCAAAAGGGCGGGTTGGCGGGTCGCGGGGAGATGTTTTGTAAATTTTCCCATGGGGTGAAAAATCCATTTGTGCCCGCACTCCCCACGCATCTGCCAAGGACATGTGGTGCTTCTCAAGTCAACACGAGTAGAACGGGTGGAGAGGAAAAATAATGTTTCGCACTCCCGATGGTGACAAGGAATAAATCCATCTGCGTACTCTCCGCCATAATCTAAGATCGCCACATGTCATCCTACTACTAGCTACAAGTGGTGGGGTAGTGGAAAGACTTTAGGAATTTCACCAAAGGAAAGTTAGAGTTTCAGAGTTAATAAAACTTTAGCTTCTCCTCCGTCACTTTGGGTGAAGCAACATGTCGCATTTATTAGTTGCGCGGTTGTGGGGTCAAGTGGAGAAAAGTAGGAAAATTTTACCAAATTTTAAAAAAAAGTTCCAAGGAAGGAAATTTTTCCACACCTCCGCCATTGCCTCATGAGGCCATGTGGTAGCCTCTGATTGGTTTCGGGGTGGCGGGGAAAAGTTTCAAAATTTTCCCAAAAAAATTATTAAGTGCCAAGGGAAAAATTAGGTCATGCGGGCCCGCCAAGGAGGATTTTCCTAGAATTTTAATGCAAGTGAAGAAAACTTCAGAAGGCCATAAATTTTGATAGAAAGCTTGGTTTTGGAAAACAAGGAATTTCTGGAAAGCTCTCGATGCCCTCTTTGCACATGAATCATAAATTTTAGATTTTGATAAATTTTAAGGGGTCAATTTCATGAAAACTTTCGTAGGCTTTTTAAAAGCAAACTGGTAAATTTTAACTTATAAATTTTTTTCAATTTGATCTCCTCCTTCACTCAACATGCCAAATAAACATGGAGAATTATTCTGAGAAGGATTTTAGGATGTATTGAAAGGCAATTTTTCTCAATTGATTTCCAATTTGAATTTTCCAACATTTGACAGAAAAAGACTACAAAATAACTGTGAAAGGTTTGGGCCCGATTTTGCAATGTTTTAAATTATTTCCTTAAGTGTTTTTTTGTCAAAATGAGTTCATTGATATTATAGCATGCTAAATTTTTATGTTTCAATGTTGATTATTATTTGCAAGTTCAAACAGTACATTTTCAATAAAAAAAATTGTCAATTTTAAATTTACAACAGAGATCAATTTCCTAAAGGATCTGGATATCAATTTCATCTTCCATATATGGAAATTTCCATTCCATTCTAGTCTAATACATTTAGTTCTTTTAAACAAACCATTTAATGACTAAATTGTAAACTCTAATTTCTAATTATGCCATATTTTCAAAAGGACAAACTAATGCAATTCCTTCATACGTATTCCTTTCTTTCAACGAGAGATTTCAATAAAATTGATATAATCAGTTTCAATTTAACAATGTAATTTTGGAAAAAATTTCATTCATTCATTGATTTCCAAAGACAATTTTTACAAATTCTTTCTTTTATTCCTTCCCAAAATTCATCATACATGATTACATTTCCTTCACATTCTTTCCAAGAAAAAAAATAGTGTCTACCTATTTTTCATTTTGAATTTCAACTTTCATAACCAATGACAAACATATTTTCTCCACAAAAACATTACAATTTCATCCACTTCAAAGTGGGAAAGGTTACAAAAGAATTTTTATAAGGTACTATCAAACTGTATTTTCTCTGCTTTCAAGAACAGCAACATGCAAGTTCCCTTTTCTTCCAATTTGATCATAACAAAAGTGGGGGAAAGTCAACGCTCTCCACCCAACCAAGACATCCAATGAAGAGGAGAAGCCATCATTCTTCATTGGCCCCCGAGCCCCAACCATAATGCAATAGAAGGTGTGATTCAACTCATGGCAACAACAGGCTTCAACAAAACATACACACAACAATCTTTCAATATGCACGTTTCAATTTAGAAACATAGTCCAAACAAAAATAGTAGTTTTGAACTGCATTGAAACATTAAAATAGAACCCGGGCTTCATCATGCAAGCCAAATGAGCAAGAGCTATGGGGGAAGCTACTTATGCCTCATAATTGGAATTGGACATCCACCTGTAACAAACCACCAATATAATTCATCACACATATCCTTATGGCCCCCACAATCCCTCTTTATGCCTCCCACAATTTTCCTTATGCCCCCCACAAAGTTAGAAATGCAAGCTATTTCTTTTCCATGGTGGATCCCAATCCCAATCTCCCTCCACAAGAATTTTGATGCCACTAGCATTCCTTTATGCCCCCCAACATGGATTACCCATAGCCTTCTCCTACACCATTCCTATGGAAGTCTGCCCATAGCCAATAAACACACAAAACATTCACCACTCACACAAACACAAAAATGAAATAACAACATAAAAGAAGAGCTAAGCTCCTACCTCTCCATGGTAGATTCTACTCCAACATAGCAATCTTTCAATGTCAAATACAATCCCAAGATCAGCAACCAGAAAGCTTGTAAAGTTTTCCAATCTCCTTCCAAAAGCAAGAGCTCCAATCAACAAGAAAAATTCACCCCAAGGAAGCATGTAAAATGTTTCAACAACCCAAAACAAGGAAAAGAGTTTTAATTTTATAGAAGAGGGAAGAGGAGATGATGAGGTGGATCCATGTAGGATGCCACATCACACATCCTCAAATTCAACACAAAAGAAAAATTTCATTCTCCAAAGCACAATAAAGAGGTGGGTGAAAATATGGAAAATAAACTTACACACTCCAAAAAGCCCACACCCCAAAGGACTGAATTTAATAAAATGTAAGAAGAGTGCAATTAAAACTTACAATTTGTCTTCCCAAAATGCATTATAAAAGTCTAAATTTAACCTTCCAACCATAGGTATGGTTGGTAATTAAAATTAAGAGGCATGGGACAAGTTTTACTTGTCCCACAAGCCTCCAAAACATCCTCCAAGGATAAATTGAATTTCCAAGGAGGTGGAGTGTTTCATACTCTAAAAACTAACTTACACAACTCTTACACATACTTACACATCTCTTACATATTTAATACAAAAGCCAACAACTTTAATAATTAATTTCTTATGTCCCAATTTAATTAATTAACTTTTAACCATAATTTTTCTCACATTAATCTACCACAACTTAATTAAATAAAAGAAAGGGACACATCACTAATAAAATACATACAAATAATAATAAAAAGAACCACATAATAAAATACACAAAACCCATGGTCACATATAAAGGTGATCCCCCATGGGAATCCCTAATGAAATACAACACACACACACACAAAACATGTTACAATGGTGACCTTTTTGAATTCATCTAGAATTCCAATGTGGTTGGTCTCCAATCCCCTGATGTTTGTTGTGATATTTTAACCTGCAAAACACATATACCTTCTTCGGCCTCATGGCCATATCAGAACATCCAACATACTATAAATATAATCACAAAATTATCTATACATATGAATCACAACAAAATCAAGGAAATCAACAATATCACTTATAATTTATATCCACAACTATATCATCATCATATAATGTTCATTTTCTAGGTTTACTAACAATATCCAAAATCACATGTCTAAACAACATTCATAATATATCCATGTCAAATAGTATATCATCATCCACATATGAAGTGTCTCTAATAATCATCATACATCATAACTAAATCAAGATCAACAATAATCCATGGTCCAACATCTAACATCATAGTAAATCAAAACCATAATAATGTCCATAATGCAATTAGTAGTGTCAAGATCAGTATTAAAAGGTGTCAAAGGGAAGTGGGCACTACATCCCCCTCCCCTTAGACTCAAATTCCTCTTGGAAGTCACTGGAACAAATGTGGAAACTGAACTCATAATAAGGTAGCATCCTCCCATGTAGCTGCAGTCTCATCATATTTGTCCAATGCACTAGAACCTTATCAATATCTCTACCTCGAAGGGTTAGGGTCCTACGATCTATGATGCGAATGGGCTCCACCATCACCTACACCTGCAATAATGTCCATTCTAACACATGAGAAGGGTCTACAATATGTCTCCTGATAACTGAAACATGAAAAAACATCATGTATGTGAGACAAGCTGGGTGGCAATGCTAGACGGTAGGGCAAAGGGACGATACACTCCAAGATCTAAGGACCAACAAATCTAGGAGCTAACTTAGAACCTTTTCCATAATGGATAGGGCTCTTGTGTGGCCTGACACGAAGGAACACCTTCATGCCCACATCAAAAATATGGTAGATCCTATGCTGATCTACATACTTCTTTTTTCTGTTTTTTGCCTCCTGAAATCTCTTCCTAATCAATACCACTTGATTCTCCATGTCCTACAAAAAAGGTGGTCCAAGAGAAACCATGTCCTCTAGCATGTCCTATCTAAGAGGTTTCCTACACTCTCTACCATACAAAGCCTAAAAAGGAGCCATGCCTATAGAACTCTGGTAACTATTATTGTAGGAAAACTCCACTAAGTACATGTACTCCTCCCATTTAGACTAATGATCCATCACATACATCCTAAGTATGTCCTCTAAAATATGATTCACCCACTCAATTTTTCCATCTGTCTCGGTGTGATATATTGTGCTGAAGTTGATTCTCATCCCGAGGGCATGCTGCATGGTAGTCAAAACTAGGAAGTGTACAAAGGATCGTGGTCACAAATGATCTTTTGTGGAATCTCATGCAACCTAACAATCTCATCCAAATATACCCGTGCCATTTCTCTAGTTGTATAAGTAGTATTCACCGTGAGAAAAGTGAACCACTTTTGTCAATTTATCAACCGTGACCATAATGGCGTCATGGTGATATCTCGATGTCGGTAGACCAACAATGAAATCTATGGAAATGGTGTCCCACTTCCATTCCAATATAACATGGGGATAAAGAAGGCCACCTAGATGATGATGCTTAGCCTTAACTCTCTAGCACTCTAAAAATTGTGACATGAATTGGGTCACATCTCTACGAAGTCCTCTCCAATGATACAACTGTCACTAGGTGGCATGCATCTTCTTCACCCCGGGATGGGCTAAATAAGGTGCATGATGTGCCTCTACCAAGATGTCCTACCTCAAGCCTCCATCTCTGGGAACATAAATCCAAACTCTGTGCCTAATAAGACCATCTTCCTTTAAGTAAAAACCATCAAACTTCCCCTCGAGGGGTCTCTAAGACTCAATCTCTACTCAAATTGCAATGTAGAAGCTATCAAGAGGAAGCTGTTGAAGAATCCTACTCTAAAAATCTTTTCTCACTGAAGTGGCCATAGCCACATGTCTCCATCTACTGAGAGCGTCTGCTACCACATTCTCCTTCCCCTTCACATGTTTGATCTCCATATCATACTCACAAAGAAACTCCATCCAACGCTGTTGACGAGTGTTGAGATTGGGATGCATGAAGAGGTGGAAAAGACTCAAGTGGTCTGTTGAGTGTGAATATCCTACCAAGAAGAAAGTTCCTCCATTGAACTAAGGCATGCATAACTACCATAAGCTCAAGATCATGAGTTAGATAATTGAGCTCATAATCCTTGAGTTTACAAGACTTAAAAGCTACTACTCTTCCCTCCTACATCAACACACCTCCAAGCCCTACTAAGGAAGCATCCATGTAAATGAAAAACTCACCCTGTGGATCCGGCACTACAAGAATAGGTGTTGTAGTGAGACACTCCTTCAGTGTCCTAAAGGCTTGCTCACATCTATCCGACCAAACAAAATTCTTCCCTTTCCTCTGAAGGGAAGTGATGGGGTGTGCAATCGAGAGAAGTCCTAAACAAATCTCCAGTAATATCCTACTAATCCCATAAATTTTTGTACCTCAGTCATAGTAGTGGGTGTTGGCCAATCCATAATGGCTCTAATCTTGGAAGGATTGATAAAGTGATACCTTCCACGAAATGATATGACCTAAATCTTGCACCTCTATTTGAAAGAATGCACACTTCTCCAAGTTCCGTAAAGTTGCTGCTCCTGAAGAAACTGAAGAACCTGGAAAAGGTGCCCTTCATGCTCCTCATGCGTACGTGAGTAAATCAAAATTTCATCTAGGAAGATGATCATGAAGTGATCTAAGAATTTCTTGAATACCCCATTCATCAAACTCATAAACACTATGAGGGCATTAGTCAAACCAAAAGGCACCACTATGAACTCATAGTGGCCATATCTCATACTGAATGCGCCTTATTAATATCCACCTCCCAAATCCTCGCCTACTAGTAACCTAACTTAAGATCAATCTTAGAGAAAATTATGGCTCCCTTCATCGGATCAAACAATTCATCGATACGCGGAAGGGGATGACGATTCTTGATCGTTACCTTATTCACTAGTGGTAATCAATACACAAAAGAAGGTTCCATCCTTCTTCAAAAATATTGCCGATGTACCCCGGGGATACACTAGGATAGATAAGTCCCTTCTCTAAAATTCCCTCAAGCTACAACTTGAGCTCACGTGAGCTCGGGGTGGTCATCGATAAGGTGCTCATGAGATAGGCTCTACTCCAGAACTAGATCTATATGAAAATCAATCTCACGTGGGGTGGTAACCCTGGTAGATCCCCTAGAAAGACATCTACAAACTCTCTAACAATGGAATGATCATCTAGTGATGGTCCACTAGACCCATCCTTTGATCTATCACTGAATGTAATAGCATACATCTGGAAACCCTATCGCGCACACCACTTAAGCTACATAGCAGAGATGGTGCAAACAGAAATGGGTCTCCTAACCCCTGAAATCACCGACTCCACTCCCAAATCATCTGTACAAGATATAGTATTGTGGTAACAATCTATCCTATCCCTATGTGCAGATAACCAATCCATTCCCAAAATGACTCCATACGAGCCCAAAGGAAGGATATAGAGATCTGAGGTAGTGGTGAAAGGTCCCAAATCCACTACACACTCCTTAACTAAGGAGTCTACAGAGATCTTGGCTCCAAAATCCATCTCAACATCCCAACTATGACCCTACCTAATTGCCACCAGCCTGCATCACTCTACTAAAGATGGTGCAATGAAAGAATCGAAAAAACAAAATCAAACAATACAGAGGTAGGAATACCACTAATACTACTTGTAGTCTCAATTACTATACTCTAATGCTCTACCTGGTGGTTCTCAACCGCTACATAAATGCTATGGCTGTATCCCATGTCACCAACAGTCGATTACGAGATCTATGTATTACCTTTGTTATTAGGGTTCGTGGGAAATCTCTCCAAAATGTCCGAGAAAACACCACAACAAAAACATCCTCCTAATCCTCCCCAATGAGTAGCACCTCCAGTAGGTTCTCTGGAAGTCTTTGGTGTGGATCCTAATGATCCGGTTGCGGTCTATTGAGGTCTCTACTAGTGAGCTCCCACTGACTGAGCTCTAGGTCCACCCTATGTCCTGATGGGACCCCTAGGAGGAGGCCCCATACTCTGAGCTCTTTGTGCATCAATGCTCTATGGTGGTATAGAGGTGGGAGGGACTATTGTTGTGGTCTAAATGATGATTGTGTTGAACCTTGTCCGCCACAAGGAAGAGGTACTGACCCCCTCAATCTATTATCCTACTTATGTTATATGCGGCTCTAGACTCGGTCTCTAGCAAGCTGGGTCTTCCCCTGAGTTTACTCTATTATATAGGCCTTCTCGACAGCCTCAGCTAATGTCTGTGGACAATGAATCTACACTACACCTCCAATGTCTAGATTCAATCCCCGGATGAACCTGTGAATCTGCACCTGCTCATCCTGCATGCACTCAACATACTAGAGTAGATCCAGAAACCTATTCTCATACTCTTCTACTAAAAGATATTCTGTCGGAGGTCATGAAACTCATCTATCCACTACTGTATGAACCTCCGTGACAAATATCTGCTCCAAAATGCTCCTCAAAGAGCTCCCAAGTCACTATCTCAGAATCAACATGGAGCTTCTGCTCCTCTGTCCTCCACCATACTACTACTCCATCCCTCAGTAGATGGATCGCAACACAAGCTTTCGTGTTGCTAGAACAAGGACAAAGCTTAAAGCAACCGCTCAAGCTCACTAGCTAGGCATCTACTTGAAATCCACTTATGTCACTAGAATAATATGAGGGTGGAAGCTTTAGGATCTCCTTGATGTGATCTGTAGCTATGGTTTGATGGCCTCTAGGCCTCTCTGCATGCTCATCCCTAAGTCTAGGGCTCTGAGACCTCTCTATATGCTCTAAAACTCGGTCACCCTATCTCCTCAGTGGTGAATCTACCTTGGAATACTTTGCATGGGAGTTCTATCTTTTATGCCCCTCACTAGGTCAAGGAGATTCCTGAGCATCAATAGATGGCTCCCTATCATGTCTAGCTACATGTCCTCCTCCTAATCCTCCATGTAGAGTAGCATTAACATCTTGAAGAGTCTACAAAATCTGGAGTAGGATGGCTGCTACACCCTGATCTGGTGGTGGTAAGTCTAGGTCTATGTGAAAATTCCCCTTGCCCTGTCTGCGCCTCCTACACAAAATAAAACTAGAGTTAGTTCCTTATTTTAGGTCTTACTCATTTTTCTATGTTTACTAAAATATTGCAATTTCTAAACTAAGTTGTTTTCTAGATTTAAAAGTGTGCTAGGTTTAAGTTTCATGTCTCAAGTTTTCTAGTGTGCCCAATGGTCCAAGCTTTTGAACCACTTCTCTGATACCAAGTGTGATGCCCACTAAAATAACCCACTTGAGACCCAAGAAACAACCAAGGATTAGTCAGGAAAATTATGGAATAATTATTTTATAGGATCCAACAACTAGGTTGCAAGACAACAACTGTCCCTAACAACTTCCAGAACAATTCTAATTTTACTAGAACATACTTTTCTTTTATTAACAATTATTATAGGTCACAAGGTCCAAAATTTAGGGTTAGCAATTTCAATTAGTCTCGGAGGGTAAATTATCACCATACCCACTCTCTAATAGGATCATAGTTTTAATGTGATTTTTCTCACACTTAATGCATTCAAAGTTTCCCTAAATCATTCCTATTGGATAGGAAATTTCCACACCTTCCTATGATATAAAGAAGTCCTCCTAACTCCTTATAAAACTCAAGTTATGGGCTGGCGGGCCTTGGGTGAAAATTTTCCCCCAAGAGCGGGCCCGCGGGCCCAGGGATGAAAAATTGCCCAAAAGGGCGAGTTGGCGGGTTGTGAGGAGATGTTTAATAAATTTTCCCGTGCAGAGTGAAAAATCCATTTACACCCATGCCCCCACACATCTTCCAGGGGACATGTGGTGCTTCTCAAGTCAAAGCCACAGTAGAATGGGTGATGGGGAAAAATAATGTTTCGCGCCTCAATGGCAACAAGGAATAAATCCATCCATGCCTCTACCGAAATCTATGACTACCACGTGTCATCCCACTACTAGCTGCGGGTGGTGGGGTGGTGGAAAGACTTTAGGAATTTTTCCAAAGGAAATTTATAGTTTCAGAGTTAATAAAACTTCTGCTCCTATGCCTTCGCCGGGTGAAGCCACGTGTCAGGAATTTGTTAGTTGCGGTGTTGCGGGCCGGTGGAGAAAAGTAGGAAAATTTTCTAAAATTTTTGAAAAATGTTCCAAGGAAATTGTGTTGTGCCTCCATCATTGCCTTGTGAGACCACATGGCAGCCTCTAATTGGTTTTGGGGTGGCGGGGAAAAGTTTAAAATTTTTCCCAAAAAAATTATTAAGTGCCAAGGGAAAAATTCGGACCGCAGCCCGCCAAGGACATTTTTCCAAGAATTTTAATACTACTAAAGAAAACTTCAGAAGGCCATAACTTTTGATAGAAAGCTCAGTTTTGGTAAAAAAGGACTTCTGGAAAGCTCTCAATGCCCTCTTTGCACATGAATCATAAATTTTAGATTTTGATAAATTTTAAGGGGTCAATTTCATGAAAACGTTCTGTAGGCTTTTTAAAAGCAAACTGGTAAATTTTAACTTATAAAATTTTGTTCAATTTGATCTCCTCCTTCACTCAACATGCCAAACAAACATGGAGAATTATTCTGAGAAGGATTTTAGGATGTATTGAAAGGCAATTTTGCTCAATTGATTTCCAATTCGAATTTTCCAACATTTGACAGAAAAAGACTGCAAAATAACTGTGAAAGGTTTGGGCCTGATTTTGCATTGTTTTTAATTATTTCCTTAAGTTTTTTTACCAAATTGAGTTCATTGATATTATATCATGCTAAATTTTGATGTTTCAATGTTGATTATTATTTTCAAGTTTGAACTCTATATTTTAAATAATTTTTTTTTCCAGTTTTAAATTTACAATAGAGATCAATTTCCTAAAGGATCTGGATATCAATTTCATCTTCCATATATGAAAATTTCCATTCTATTTTGTTCTAATACATTTATTTGTTTTAAACAAGCCATTTAATGGCTAAATTGTAAAGTCTAATTTCCAATTATGCCATATTTTCAAAAGGACAAAATAATGCAATTCCTTCATACGTATTCCTTTCTTTCAACAGAGATTTAAATAATATTGATATAATCAATTTCAATATAACAATGCAATTTGGGAAAAGCATTTCATTCATTCTTTCATTTCCAAAGACAATTTTTACAACTTCTTTCTTTTATTCCTTCCCAAAATTCATCATACAGATTAAATTTCCTTCACATTATTTCCAAGCAAAAACAGTGTCTATCTCTTTTTCATTTCGAATTTCAACTTTCATAACCAAATACAAACATCTTTTCTTCACAACAAATATTACAATTTCATCCACTTCAAAGTGGGAAATGTTACAAAAGAATTTTCATAAGGTACTTTGTTAAAACCGTATTTTCCTCTCGCTCAAGAACAACAACATGCAAGTTCCCTTTTCTTCCAATTTGATCACAACAAAAGTGGGGCAAAGGCAACACTCTTCACAAAACCAAGACATCCAATAAAGAGGAGAAGCCATCCTTCTTCATTAGTCCCGAGCCCCAACCATAATGCATAGAAGGTGTGATCCAACTCATGGCAACAATAGGCTTCCACAAAACATACACACAACAATATTTCAACATGCATGTTTTAATTTAGAAACATAGTCCAAACAAAAACAACATTATAACTGGATTGACACATTAATATAGAACTCGGGCTTCATCATGCAATCCAATGGAGCAAGAGCTTTAGGGGAAGTGTTTATGCATCCACCTGTAACAAACCGCCGATATAATTCATCACACATATCCTTATGCCCCCCACAATCCCTCCTTATGCCCCCCACAAAGTAAGAAATGTAAGCTATTTATTTTCCATGGTGGATCCCAATCCCAAAATCCCTCCACAATAATTCTGATGCCACTGGCATTCCCTTATGCCCCCACATGGATCCCCCTTAGCCTTCTCCTACACCATTCCTATGGCAGTCTACCCATAGCCAATAAACACATAAAACATTCACCATTCACACAAACACAAAAATGAAATGACAGCATAAAATAAGAGCTAGGCTCCTACCTCTCCGTGGTAGATTATGTTCCAACACAACAAGCTTTCAATGTGAAATACGGTCCCAAGATTAGCAACCAAAAAGCATGCAAATTTTTCCAATATCCTTCCAAAAAAAAGATCTCCAACCAACAAGAAAAATTCACACCATGGAAGCATGCAAAATGTTTCAACAACCCAAAACAAGGCAAAGAGTTTGAATTTTATAGAAGAGGGAAGAGGAGAGGATGAGGTGGATCCATGTAGGATGCCACATCACACATCCTCAACTCCAACACAAAAGTTAAATTTCATTCTCCAAAGCACAATAAAGAGGTGGGTGAAAATATGACAAATAAACTTACACACTCCAAAAAGCCCACACCCCAAAGGACTGAATTTAATAAAATGTAAGAAGAGTGTAATTAAAACTTACAATTTGTCTTCCCAAAATGCATTATAAAAGTCTAAATTTAACCTTCCAACCATATGTATGGTTGGTAAATAAAATTAAGAGGCATGGGACAAGTTTTACTTGTCCCACAAGCCTCCAAAAATAGCCTCCAAGGACAAATTCGAATTTCCAAGGAGGTGGAGTGTTTCATACTCCAAAACTGACTTACACAGCTCTTAGACATACTTACACATCTCTTACATATTTAATACAAAAACCAACAACTTTAATAATTACTTTCTTATGTCGCAATTTAATTAATTAAATTTTAACCATTAGTTTTTTCACATTAATCTACCATAAATTAATTAAATAAAATAAAGGGACACATCACTAATAAAACACATACAAACAATAATAAAAGGAACCACATAATAAAATACACAAAACCCATGGTCACATATAAAGGTGATCCCCCATGGGAATCCCTAACAAAATACAACACACACACACACACAAAACATGTTGCCATGGTGACCTTGTTGAATTCATCTAGAATTCCAATGTGGTTGGTCTCCAATCCCCCAATGTTTGTTGTGATATTTTAACCTGCAAAACACAAATACCTCCTTCGGCCTCATGGCCATATCAAAACATCCAACATGATATAAATATAATCACAAAATTATATATACATATGAATCACAACAACATCAAAGAAATCAATAATATCACTTACAATTTATATCCATAACTATATCATCATCATATAATGTCCATTTTATAAGTGTAGTCACAATATCCAAAATCACATGTTCGAACAACATCATAATATATCCATGTCAAATAGTATATCATGATCCACATATGAAGTGTCTCTAATAATCATCTTGTATCATAACCAAATAAAGATCAAGAATAATCCATGGTCCAACATCTAACATCATACTAAATCAAAACCATAATAATGTCCATAATGTAATCAACGAGTGTCAAGATCGGTATAAAAAGGTGTCAAAGGGAAGTGGGCACTACTCCATCTCTGGACTGATTGCACTAGCAAAACTAACTCCGCCCCTTCCTAATCACATGGTATAATTGAATTTTTTTGCTAACACATCCTTTTCCTTTCTCACGATGATTGCAATGCTTAGTTAGGCTGAACCCTAGGGGTTCTCTATCATTCATGCTATTTTTTTTCTTGTATGCGCGGCTCTATGTTTTTACAGGCCCTGGTTATTCATGTTACATGTTGGACTCGTTATCTTTCATACTCATTTTTAATATTTTTAAATATCATTTCATCGATAAAAATGTGGGATACTTGTAGGGTGGGTACCCATCAACCCTCCGGTTCATAGCTACGGTCAAAAGTGTTTTACTATCTAGAAAGGAAAATTATGTAATTTATCCCTAATTTTATTTAACAACAAATTTCTATATAATGTGTCCGACTATCTTAATAATGTTTATATGTATAATATGTGTGATTATCTTTAGGAAATTTATAATACAATAAAGTATTTAAATGATAATAAATATCTTAATATATAATAAATTGTACATAACATTTTTATTTTTGGTGAATTCTTATTTGATTAATTTTAATTTACCTCGATAATATACATGGCATTACCTAGCAAGTGTTAAGTATTAACTCTTTTACTTTTATTTTTAAGGTCATATTATCCTCTTAACTTCAAACTATCCGCTGAAAAAAAAATCACATTGGTTTAAGGTATATAAAGAATTTTAAAAATGTCAAGCACTTCAACAATCAATGTGTTCATAGATATCGTGGAAAAAAATTAATTTGTAATGAATTATTCGTGGATTTAGGATTCTAGTGTGACTAATAGTATTACAATGAAATTCAAATTCTTCTTAAAATGATTTACCATAATTCTACCTTTAGAAAAGGAGTTTTTATTTGACTAATAGTATTACAATGAAACTCAAAAGTGTTTTACTATCTAAAAAGGAAAATTATGTAATTCGTCCCTAAGTTTATTTGACAAAAATGTATGTATAATGTGCCCGAGTATCTTGATAATGTTTATATGTATAATATGTGTGATTATCTTTAGGAAATTTACAATACAATAAAGGATTTAAATAATAATAAATATCTTAATATATAAAAAAATTGTACATAACATTTTTATTTCTAGTGAATTCTTATTTGATTAATTTTAATTTACCTCGATAATCTACACTGGCATTACCTATCAAGCGTTAAGTATTAAATATTTTAGTTTTAGTTTTTAAGGTCATATTATCCTCTTGACTTCAAATTGTCCGCTAAAAAAATTCACGTTGGTTTAAGGTATATAAAGAATTTTAAAAATGTCGGGAACTTTTACAATCAAGTGTACTCATAGATATCGTGAAAAGATTTTAAATTTGCAATGAATTATCTGTGGATTTGGGATTCCGGTGTGACTAATAGTATTACAATGAAATTCAAATTCTTCTTAAAATGATTTATCATAATTCTACTTTTACAAAATGAGTTTTAATTTATTTCATATCTATATTTAATTGCAAAAAGATATCCTCGTGATAAGGGGAGTAGGAGAATTTTAATCGTCATTTAAAGTGTCAAGTGTGTGAGGAAAATTTCCATAGTGATTTCATGTCCCTTATTTCGATGTACACAAGGATGGAAGAAGGTGATGCAGGGGGTTACTAATGAATGACATCACATGTTTATTATTATTAATGGGATGTTAATGTTCTCGTAATCCAAGTTTATTCCTCTATTGAAATCTAGGTTTAGGGGATTTTAATGTTCTTATAATGCGAGCGCCGCAGAGTTTATAACTATTAAGGGAGGTTAATGTTCATGTAATAATAGACTGTCGGGGTTTACAAATATTAAGGGGATGTTAATGTGCATTTACTCCTCTCTAGGAATCGGGATTTATGTTGCTACTTGGTGTATTTGGTATTGCAGTTGTGTGGTGGTGTGTGTAGCATTGAACAATGAGTTTTTCTTCATGATAGCCTGGCTATTAATAGGAATATGGGGGAAGATTTGGTTCACATTGAGCCTTGGGATCTCAATGATGTTAAATCTGAGGGTATGGAGGTGTTCGAATGAATGGGATTCTCCCCTTTCTTAAAGATTTTTGAGGGGTACAATGAGAAGCTCAGTAAGGATTTTGGATCGGCATGATGGATGGCCAAGAAATGGATGAGGGAAATATGGTGCTGCGGGGAGTAAATATTGAATTATCAATCAACATGGTGGCTTATGTTATGGGCATGCCCACAGAAGGACACAAATTCTACAAACCCAAAAAGGATTCAACTAATGAAATGAAGCTATTTCTGCGAGGTAAGGAAAAAATCACCCCTCATTTTATGGTATTTCTTAGGAATTCCTTACCTCCCCCATTCAACGAAGTGGCCCTTAACCTAATCCATTTTATCACTCTTGAGGGATGCCACAAATTCATCTATTCTTACCATATTCCCATTCTCGGTTTACTCAAACATATTTCCTTCATTCTATGGAATCTTTTACTTATTTCCACTTAACATAAAGAGGTTATCTCACATTTAGTTCAATATTGCTTTAATGCGTAGAAGAAAATCACTTTGTTTCTAACATGATTCTTATCAAATCATGTGAAATCAGCAAATCTTGTAAAGTCAATTATTATTTTATTTTCTCTCCATGGTGAGCAATGTAGGTTTTAGATATATGATTCTTGGAGGATTATGACATGAAATGATATTTACATATTATATGAGTTATATTATGGTTCCCCTAATAATAATGATTCCATAATAAAATAACTATATTTAAAATTTAAGAATATCTTCAATCATTCTCTAGTTACAATGAGGTTCAATAACATCATAGTAAATTAACCTAGAAATGTCTCACATCTCTTGAAATTCATTAGCCTAGCGGTTGCTAGCCTATGTAAACATGATAAAATATGTCTAAACAGTGTCAAATTTAACATTATGTTGTGGCCCTCATTGCGAACCGTTAAAGGAAGAGAGAATATGTTCTCTATCCCGTATAAATCAAAAACATGATTTGTACATAACATGTCATAAATAATGCCTAGTGTCAGCTAGACCAAAAATAATAGCATAAATAATGGCGGCAGTCACTACCCCTTAAAATATAGCATAATTAATGTCTAGCGGTCGCTAGACCTTATAACATAACATAAATAATGCCTAGACGCTAGCTGTTATAACATATATTAAATAATTCCCAGTGGATGCTAACCCTTATAACATGGCATAAATAATGCCCAGCATATGCTAGCCCTTATAACATAGCATGAATAATGTCCAGCAGATGCTAGACCTTATAACATAGCATAAATAATTCCTAGCAAATGCTAGCCCATATAATGGATTCCAATATTTTATTTTTTTGGATTTCGATATATGGGACTTTTGAGTACATATAATTTCAATATATGTGATTTTGGATTCCGATATATGTGATTCTAGATTCCAATATATGCGATATTGGAATCCAATATGTGTGATTTTGGAATCCAATATGTGCGATTTTGGAGTGTAGATAATTCCAATATTTGACATTTTGGAATCAAAAATAGCAATATTGGATTCCAATATTGGCTATAGTTTTAGCTATTAGGACTAGAATAAGTCCCAATTTAGTGAAATAAGCATTTTTGGCTGAGAAAAAGGAACTTGAGACCTACGAGAGATCTAACAAGACAAAGAGAGTAAAATATTGTCTTTCATATTGCACTAACCTTGACATGCTATACAACACAATTGTAATGTATAGAGAAAAAATGTCAAGGGTCTAAAGCGTTTAACATGACCATGGAAAATGTACTCAATAGTTTATGTATCAAGGCCTACTTCTAAGAGACTAAATAGGATTGAAGGAATTTTAAACCTACTACGGGAATGTGTATAGTGTTCAAGTAGTATGTCTCAAAGAAAGATGTTGAATTTTTCATGTCTAAGACATCACCAAGTATGTTGATAAAGTAAAATTGTCTATGCTACAGTAAGGGCTTATGAAGGTTACAAAAGTTTTAGGTAATCTTGAATGACCATGAAGAAATATCATATGCTATGTTATATGAAAGGTGATCTGAGGGATATCTATAAGAATTGTGTGAGATCAAGGAAATTTGTAGTTGTACCCTAGACAAGATATTGTGACTTTTTTTCAAGATTGTAAAGCTTGTTGCTAGCCATTAGTTTTGAAGGCATACATGAAAGAAATTGCAAGAAAAATATGATTGACTGACATAATATTGTCAAGAAACCACAAAGTATTGAAAATGGTCATAATAACGGATGAGTTAGTATTTAATATATACAGTCCTAGATGCCATGGAAACTTGAAGATATGATAGCCAAACTATGAAAGAGGTCTAAAGTGACAACATGTTCTCGAGAGGGTTTGAAAAAGAGAATCTTACAAAATAAAAAAAAAAAAAAGATGACTGTGAAGGAATATGCATAGCTACAGTGTCTTAAGGCTCAAAGGTATAATGACTTAATGTTCTAATTTTGTTGAACTTAGTTGTGAGATAGTGATTCCCAATGTTATATTTTGAATTTCCAAGGTCATTGATTAGTTTTTAATGTATTTTAAACTTAATTGGTTTTATGGTATCCTTTCAAGATGTTGAATCATCAGTAGGACCCTTGTAAGAAGGTTTCAAAGGTTGTAGCATGGTTTGAAGAGAAAATTACTCATCTTGCATAACACAAAAGGATTAATACATGTTCAATATATCCTAGAATCTTGAGTAAACTTTACTGGTGGTGCCAAAAGACCTTGTTGATATCCGAGGTATGAAACTCAACGTGTCATTTTTAGTGTAATGAGGATAAAGTAGGCTTAAAGTGAGAAATGGTACCTTTCGTGACTTATAAGATAATCTCATATATCTATAAATGAATAATTTAGCTTAAATAGTAGTTTTTGACAAGAAGGTTAAAGTGTTTGAGAATCGGGAGATCAATTCATATCCTTCATCTCTTGAGGGTCTACATTATTCTTTCAATATGGTTTAGAGGTTTGAGGCTTGCAAGGAAATATATGTGCATGGATTAGGTCTGTGCAAAAGGTTTGTTGTCTAGAATAAGCAAGGTGTACACTATAAATGATACCTACATGACTGTAATATGTTTTTCGAAAAGTAGAGTATGGTCTTCAAGCTTAAAGAGTGATAAAGTTAAAAGTGAATACACTAAGCATAGTTGTATAGGTCTGAGAAAATACTTTATGATAGGGGGAGATCAGTTTTGAGCTTGATCAAGTATGTCAAATGAAAAGAAGGGTAATAACATAGGGGGAGCTTGGTTTCTTTCTCCACTAGGCGCTCTAGGTTCTCAAAATACCTAGTACGGATAGTAGAAAAGATGTTGAACCTATTACAAGGTAAAAGGTATTGGTCTTGCTCTTCTATGTGAATTCAAGTTGTGAAAGGAGTGAAATGGCAGAGTTGAAGGATGATTATTGGTTTTGTTGCAAGAAGAGTTAGCTGTATATTTCTAATAGATGTAATAACATGCAAAAGAGGTCCAAGTCATTGAAATAATGCTTGAGAGATGGGAAAAAGTGTGTGATTTGATTTTATTTCTGTAAGCAAGATAAATGTCCTAAAATTTGTGTTTTTCATCAAAGAATGATGTCATTGGCCCAGGGGGGAATAAGAAGTGATTTTAGGATGCTTATTCATTTCTAGAGCTTGATGAAGATGGTCAAAAATGTACTTGAATATGTTGTTTAGGGATAGTTCTTCTAGAGTGTGTTATGATAGTTTAAAGGAAGAATTTGTGGTCTTAAACATGGAATTAACCTAGAGTGTGATAAATAGTCATCGATGAAAGAAAAATGGTAAGCATATGTTCAAAGGAGATGGTGTGATGATTTTTCTAGGTCCATAAGATCTTCAAATGTTGCTAAAGAAGTCAAAGAGAAGCAAGTTCAGTCCCAAAGGGAGCTAGTTGTGCAAGTAAGTAAAGTTTTTGCATTTTCTTCATTGTTATCATTAAGTTTTGTCATTTTTCATGGCTAGAGTCGTGTAATATTTTTCATAGATGGAAAAGGGGGAGAGAGACATCAAAAACATGAGAATGAGGTCAGTTAGGTGTTTTTATTGTTGGTTGCCATCAATTTTTCTGAATGATGGTTACCATCAATGAAAAAGGGGGAGAGTTTTGGCCATTTTTGGTTGTTATTGTCATTGATGTCAACCCCCATTGATGGAAAAGGATGTCACGTAGTCATGTGAGTCCCTATTTGATGCCATTCAGGTGTCAAACATGAATGTTGTATGTTTTGGTGAGTTTAAGGGTGTTCTTAGTCATGTTTGAGTATGCCTAGTCATGGTATGTGTCTTCCGAGATTATTGGTTGATTTCATGAGGTCAACATGGTTAGGTCATGTGGTTATAGTGTTTATTCAAGTTATTCTAGGCTTGTTTCTAGCCCTGAAACATATAGAATGGTAAGGATCTGTGAGATTTAGACCCAATAAATTTTATTTAAGCATGGTTTCAGCATGATGATTGTATATTGGGAATGTATATTGAATTTCACATATGTATTCAGTTGTTTGATGCTTCTATGAGGTCCTTGGGAAGCTAGAAGTGAGAAACACATAGTTTTGTATAGGTAAGTCACTGTGGCTAGAGAGTTTTAGGAATATTTGGGCTATGTGGTGATTATAAAAAAATTATGATGTTTTTATGGTACTTCATGAAAAATTTAGATGATTCTTAAGAATTATTTTGAAGATATGTAAGTTTTAGTGAACCCAAGTAAGTAATACTATGTTTTAGAGAAAATATTGACCTTCTGATGCTCATTGTGAACTGTATGCTTTGCATGGGGACCTGAGTTATTTGGAATAACTTCTTAGGTCAGTTACAAAGGTTATAAAAAAATAATGAGTTGGTTTGATCGCTCAATTTTTCCGAATGATCATTAAGAAGATAAAGTGGTTTGAAACCCTACTAAACCCTACTAGGAGCAAACTAAAAAAAAGTGATTATAATGAGCTTGTTTTTATTGATAATGAAAAATTTATTATTTTATTTTGTAGATGAATCTTTATGTTTTCCATAAATGTATGATAGATCTTGTGGTCATATGTGGGCCCCACCTAAACATTGTAGTTTCTAAAGAGTTTTAGTTAAAGGAAAAGTTATCAAAAGAAGGTAATGGCTAAATTGGAATTGTGTGATGTATGTGAGTTTTTCTTTATTTAAATGGAGTTTTCAAGACATGTTCATGCAGGTTCATGGTGTTTTGAGGTCCAAACAGATTGATTGGTCAAAGGGTAGTTTTGGGGTCTCAAATAGTAAGGTCCAGTAGAAATGGCTATATCTTGAACTACAAGTAAATTTTTTTAGATGATTAAAGTTTTTTTGGAAATTATATTTAGATATATTTCCATTTTTATATGTATTTATTTATGATGAGGTAATTTTATATGGTTTCCAAGTCATTATTTGAGTAGGAAAATTTTTGGTAGCTCAAGACAACATGTGTTTTGGTGAAAGTTAGATGTTGTTTGAATCATGAGATGGATTGGTTGATACTTACTATCAGCTATAAAATTAATAGGGATAAATTTGGAATCAAATTAATCCATTTTTACATATTTAATGTTTTTATAAATTATTTTATGATCTAACCTTTAGAAACAACTATTTTGGCAGGTTGATTTTGTGAAAGAAAAATTTTCTTTAGTTTGAAGAGATGACTGTTTCGTGACTTATAACTTGCTTAAAAGTGTTCTAAATGTTATTAAATTTACATTGAGTTGTCACATGACATGTTCTATTTGATTTTAATTGATATGGTGGCATTGTGAATTTTCCAGAGTATCTTGAAGGGTGCTTTAAACAATAGTTTTGAGAAATACAAAGGATACTTGAGCCCAAGAAACGAAATAATTTGATTGGTTTAGATGAATTCCAACCATATATGGATGTTAAATGTTATTTTAATCATTTATTATGGCTTATGGGTCGTGAATAAGTATTTTTTTAAGTAAGGTCATTTTTAAGAGTGTGCACATGGGGTTTTGAGCCATTTTTGCACATGTAATGAGGTTTTTAGCTAGGGTGACCTACTTGGGTCAAATGTGACTATTATAATGGATTTTATTTAATGTTATAAGTATTTATGGGTAAAATTCATCATTAGTGACCGACCTCCTTTGGGTAAAGAAGAAGAAATGCATATAAAGTTAAGTTTAAGCTCATTTTGTGAGCTAGTCTTACATGTGGGTGTAAAAAGAACTAGAGAAGAGTTTATTGCAGGTATGAGAGAATATTTTGAGATAATATCTAATGTATGGAAGGTTGAATAATTATTGAGAGTATGTGTTTAAGATATTAAAGGCAAGAAAATTTTAGAAAGAGAAAGAAAGAGCAAGGTTGAAGACCTAGGGTTTGTCTAGGGTTTGTGAGCTGAATAAGTGATCTCCATCAGTTGTGGTAGCACAATTATCAGAGATCATATATCTTTAGGTTGAATATTTTGTGTTTGATCATCTTAAGGGGGTTGTAGCTTCCTTTTTGAGTGGGTTCTTCACTAAATTAAGGGTTGGTGTTCCTTGTAGGGTTGGTGCTCTACTAAACTAGGGGTTGGTGCCTCACTAAATTAGGGTTTGGTGCTCCTTTTTAAGTTGGTTCTTCATTAAAAACAATTAAGTGTAATATCAAAAAAAAAATAGTGGGTTTTCTTCCCTTTGAGGGTATCCCACATATATTCGGTGTTCGTGTGTACTGTCTTGTTCTTGATCTTGTGTATGGTTATTAATATGCTTAAGTAAACACACATATGGTTTATGTTTGAATAAATGGTTAAATTAATGCTAATGAATAATGGATGGAAAATTAAATAAAAATTTTATGTAGGACTATTTCACCCCCCCTTAGTCCATTGTGATTCCAACACATATGAGGTGTGGTTTGTTATAACCCATTTAAGAGGTATCCTATAAGATAAAGTGGTCTAAGACACTTCTAGTTGAAGACACAAAAATTTGAACAATCAAATTATAGAAGTTAATGTTATTGGTAAGGTCAAGGGTAGTGAAGATCAGTACTATGTTATATGAAGATTATATCAAAGGGTATTTGATGCTTCATATTACTTGTGAAAGAGATAAATGTTCTACTACTAGTTGAGGATATCCTTGAAGTAGGTTTCTCCGAGCAAAACATGAGGGATGAAGTTAGTACTTGTCAAGTTTAAGTGGTTGTTCTCAAAATCAGTTGTTCAAGTATGATAAAGTCATTTATAGGATGGTTTTAGGTCATTTTAGTCAAGATTTGGGTCTGGCAGAGTATATATGTTTGAACGTGGTTATTTTTCACCAAATTGTGGTCTACTGGGCTGTTTATATCAACCGAGACTAGGGGCATTGTTGATGAATCTGATCCATGTGATCTAAATGTTGAGAAGATAAGAAAGGAAATATAAAGGACCTTTTTAACATGCATACAAAGGTATGATATGGTATTTAAGAAATATCCCGAGGATCTGTGATTACATACGATTGCTTTGTGTCTAGAAACCAATGACGCAACAAATAGTGAAAGATATCAAGGTAAGAATAAATAGATGGAAGTGGTTTAAAGTGAAAAGACTATATATTCTTAGAGTTCCATGTCTTAAGTAGGTATGGCTCAGTTAGGAAGTTTCAAGGTTCATTTGAGATGTCTAGTTATCAAAGAAGTCGATAAGTGTAAATGTAACTATAACAAAGCTTTGTATGGAAGTGTACAAGTCTGAGTTATCTTCTAGAAGTAGGGGCTTAGTTGGGATTTGAAGAAGGTAAGAAGGATGAATTTTTGAATAAAACTGATGATTATAAGTAATTACATTTAGGAGATCTTTTCAAAACCATAAAATGTGTTTCATGTTGAAGAAAAGGTAGAGAAGTCTAAGAAAGTATTTTAGGACTGTGGCAAATGAAGATGATTCATCCTCAAGGAATACATGAAAGGTCTAATGGCTTATTTTTCTGTTTTCCATTGAATAAGGTTAATATTATCCTAGCGGGATTCATAACAATTTGAGTCATGTTGTGATTGGGTTTCTATTGCTTGGAAAAAAATTCTCTTTTGCATTGAAATTGGAGTTTAGGTAACATGGTCTAAAAGGTGGTTTTAGTAGTTATGAAGGAAATTTTTTGTGTTTTCTTGCATGTTTCAGACCTAAGAAGTGATTATTAGAATGGATGAAGAAAAAATAGGATATTACTCATTCAGGGGAGTTTTTTTAAGGCTCATTACATGTCCAATGGATCGGTTTGCATCAAGGAGTCAAAAGGATGTGTTTCAATCCTGGGGGAGCTTTATGAGTCAAGTAAGTCAATTTTGTCTATTGTTTCCATTTTTTTCATTGTGTGTTGTCATTTTTCATGTCTAGTAGTCATTTTATCTTTTTTGAGATGGAAAAGGGGAAGAGAGGCATCAAAAACATGTGAAAGAGTCAAGAAGGTATGTTGGTCCTTTTGGTTGCCATTAATATTTCTAAAGGTGGTTGCCATCAATGACAAAGGGGGAGATTGTTGGCAATTGTTTGTTTGTGTTGTCATTGATGTCAAGTCCATTGATGGAAAAGTGTTTCATGATATCATAAGTTTCTCCATGTGATGTTGATCAGTTGTTAAAGATGAAGGTTGATTGGTAGTCAAGTTTGGTGGTGTTTTAAGAGATCTTGGAGCCTAGTTTGCTAGGCGAGACTCATGTTATGAGCTTTCTTGAGCTGGTTGGATGTTTTCACAAGGTCAAACATGGTCATATTGGTGTGTTATATATTTATATGGTTCTACATTATGTCATTATGGTTAGGTCATAAGTTTTCTTGGTTGAGTTAGCTCATTCTAGGCTTGTTTCTAGCCCTGGTGCATCTAGAATGAGATGGATATCTATAATTTGTAGCTGATCATTCCTAAAAAATAATGGTATTAGTATGGTGGAATTTTACCTAAAGTGTATGGTGATTTTTAGGTCAGTATTCATAGCTTTCATGCATTTATGGGGTCCTTGGGAAGTAGACAAAGAGAAATAGGCATGTTGGCATAGGTAAGTCTTAATAGATGGAGAGTTTTAGTAATATTCAATCTATGTGGTTAATATTTAATTTAAAGAGTGTTTTCATGATGCTTCATGATGAGTTTGAGGTCATTATGACATGGGAACTGCAAGATATGAGATTTTTGGCATACCGAGTAAGTAAACAGTGTGTTTTTGTAACAAAATTTGACCTTATGATGCTCGTTGTGGATTATATGATTTGTATGGGGACCTGACATATTTTGAATATCTTATAAATCTAGTTATAAATATTTCACAAAAATAATGAGGTGGTTTTATCATCACATTTTTATGAATGATCGTTAAGAAGGTAAAGTGGTTTGAAACCCTAACTAAATCCTAGCTAGGAGCAACTTGGAGAAAAATTAGTATACTGCCCAATTTTTATTGTTTTTTTAAATATTATGATTGGATGTTATAGAGGAATCTTCAAGATTTCCAAAAAGGTATATTAGACAATGTGGTGATATGTGGGTCCCACTGAATGTTCTTATTTCAAAAGAGTTCCATTTTCTTACAAAGTTATCCAAAGAAGGCTACGGCCAGAATGTGGTGCTTTCTCCCTTATTCACATTAAGGGAGAATGTTATAAATATTTAGTGTGAATGTGTATAATATTTATGAGCATGTATGGTTAGTAATATTAGTGTGACATATATTACCTATGTATGGAATATTGTGAGTTTTGAAAATAATTCATATAGAGATTTAGGTGAGAGAAATTAAGAATGTTTATAGATTTTTAAAGCAACTTTATTTAATGAGTTTTATTGGTTTTGGAGTGGTTATAGGAGTTATATATCATTCCTATATATTTGTAACATTTTTTTTGATTAAAAAAGTTGATTTGACTTTTATTAAGGTATTGCTCATTCCCTAATATTGGGTAAAATCCATAGATGGAGGCATGTAGCTAGGAATTTTAAATTCCTAAAGTATGAGGTGATGTGATTATATGATTGATTAGAGAATTTATTCATGTTAAATGGGTATGTGGGGTGTTATAGGGGTAGATGTGATGAAGGGATAATTGGTAAGGGGGATTATTTAAGGTATAAACTACCATCAAGGCTTTTTTAGTATATTATTTCAGTATGAAATTAAATAACTACGATAGCAGTAGAAAATTCCTCAAACCCTATCCAAATTAAAAAGAATTACCTTAGTTTTATAGAGATGAAAAAAATTTGCAAGGATTTTAGACCATGTGGTTTAGAAAGCATTGGGAGATGAACATTCTTGATTTTCTTCCAATAAATTTCAAAAATCCTAGACTTATCTTGTGGATTGGGTTACAATTCTTATGTGACAAAAGATTTACTAATAGAATGGTCCAATTACATTTTGAATTTTTCAATTAGGAGAAACATACAAGTTTTATTGAGGGGTGCATGTTGTGTATGTAATATTTGATTGATAATACACTTTTGTTAATGTAGGTAATGCCTCACCTAGGCACACCACTTGCACATTTCTCACAAAGTAATTGTTCTCATCTCACGGGAAAATGTAACTTGATAAGGATCTCCCATATACTATATGGGAAACATATCACCCATATCATTAGTATCATGTATTCTACCCCAAAAAAATTTAGTGTCAAGTTCTTTTCTTGTATAATTGTTCTAAAAAACTTAGTTTACCATTTTTTCTTCTTCTAATTTATAATGTATTCTCATGCCCATCCATAAGAAATTGAGGTAATGAGTAGTAATTGAAGCTGGAAGAAGATAAATAATTACATACTTGTTATTATTAATATTGTTTTATATTTTGGTTAAGTGCATGGGATTGGGGGTTAACGAGAGGGATATAAGTGATAACTTTTTTATGAAACATTTCTTTTATATTTGGTAAAAAGAGGGTTTTTGTAAGGGCCCTTTCCTGTTGTAACACAGATCTACTATCAGATACAAATTGATATAATTCAAAGAAACAAAACATGACCAAATATCAAACTAAGCTAGTGCAAACATACTAAAAATAGTTCAAAACCAGAATAGAACCAACCCAAATACAAACAAAATACAACACAAAGACTAAAGTGTAGAGATAAAGAAATAGAAGGGAACCACAAACATTAGTGATTGAGAATTTGTGAAGAGATCTTAATAATCTCCTTCATATGGTTGTCACACTCCTCAATCTCCTTTTTCCTATCAACCTCCTTACCTTTACCCTTGTTGTCAATAATCTTCATCTCTTTGATGATGGATTTTAGTAATCCCGTTTGTATGACAAAACCATCTACCATAAGGTTGCACTTGCGCTCCACTTTTTCCAAGTTTTCATTTATTCCATTCCAAAACTTCTTATCAGTTTTTTCATGTTGAAGTTTTTTATTACTACCCTTCAAACTAGCTATGTCATTTTTATCCCATTAAGGTCTCCCTCTTACATACCCATACTTGTCTCATCAATATATGTTTCTCTTTGCTGCTTTTTTTAGGTTGAGTAGGTAATTATCTTCCATATCCCATTCCAACCCTTCTTGATTCATGTTAGGATCTTATAAAGATTTACCTTTTTTGGATTTTCTCCTAAAAACATGGGTATTAGGAGGAACATGGGAGGGTTTTCTACTTGGGAGCTTAGCTTTAAGGTGAACATAAATAAGCAAAATTATAGCTTGATGCATGGGATGAGATATCTTTCCACACTAGACCTCCTTAATGGAACTTTCAAGAGACATTAGAATGTAGAAGGGGAAACTCACTAGAATGTTTCTCTTGAAATGATTGAGGAAGACTAGGTGGTATGTGTTGATTCTATGTATCCTTCCTTCAAGTTCCAAATACTTGATTATCAGTTTATCCACTTCATCATACATCCTTGGTATAGAGGATCTGAATGCCCCCGAGACCAACTGAAAATTTTCCCCATCATAGAAGAACATACATTTAAATGTACATATATTGTTCAATATTCCTATATTTAAAATTATAAGATGTTTTAAGAATAAAAACTACAACATTTTAAATTTAAATACTAAACTATTAAGATCTTTTAAAAGAACACTTATACAACATACATAGGGAAACCGTGTTTATATTTTTGAAAATGAATTGAAAGGCATGATCTGTCAAGTTTTTTGGAAATTCGTTATTTAAAGGACTATCTTGAAAATGAATTAAGAGGTAGGATCTATAAAATAATGATACAATTTTTGAGCATGTACTTTAATGTATTTTGATAAGAAATCTACACTTTTACTATCATACGGTAAAAATCTACATTATCTATCCTAGGATAAAAATTCTACATACCTCTAATGTGGGATGTTTTTTTTTTTTATTATTGGCAAATAGTTTTTTGAAAGGGACTATACCCTTGTGTACAAAAGAAGGCCTAGGAGCCAGAATAGGAATTAAAACCAGAAAAAGAAGGATCAGAATCCAAGTGTGACAATGAAGCCCAAAGTAGCCAAAAAATAGCTACCCCATCAAGACAAAACAGCAAAAACTCTGCAAAAAAGTAGCAAAAAGACCGCAAAAAAATAGCAAAAAAACAAACAAGAGCAGCTAAAGCATCTACAACTATTTCTTGGCAGCTTTGTCGATGTTGGCTTTGATGTTCTTCCAGGATTTGAACATTCCCAAAGTTGTCATGTGGGCAGCGTCAGTCTTATCCAGCTGATCAATGGTCCTTTTGCTTTCCTTATCAGTGCCCCAAAGCGTTGCTCGGAACTCCGCTGAGATTGGAGACACTTCGGACATGCTGCTCAATGAACTCCTCAATCGCACTAAAAATGGCCATATTGTAATCATGCCAAGTTTTGGCCTTCCCTAAATGGGAGTCTAAGGAGTTTAGCTTCTTGTATATATCTTCAATCTGGCTGTTATCAATAATCACTTCCTCCTCCTTCTTCCTCTTACCTTTCTATTTTGCCAAGTTCTTAACCTCATCCTTCAACAACTTCATATCAGCTTCTAAGGCTTCCAGCCTTTTTGTAGAGCTCTCCATATGCACATCCTGGGGACTAGCACTGCTAATATTCAGGAGGTCATGTGTAATTTCAATTTCATGAGGACCCTTCCCCACAACAAGAGTATCGAGGTTAAGCCTTCTAGAGGACCTGGTGACCGGCCTGGCCGAGGTGGAAGAAGTGGGGGGGGAGGAAAGCAAGAGGGGGAATGGAAGATGAATCCTGGATGGCCGGCAGGGGGGTGACATTAGTGGTGGGGGGGTAGAGGGTGGAGAAATGGGGCTAGCAGCAGCAAAACCCGGTAGAGGGGGAACTGAGCTAGGGGAGGAAGGGAGACCAGGATACCGAAGAAGACAAAATTTATGCAGCAACAAAATAAGCCCCTGGTGTAAAGGAACCACCTGGGTATGCTTTTGAAACTCCAAAATGGAGCGCTCAAGAGAGTTCAACAAATAATGGGGGAAACAAACCATGCGATTCCTGCGGAAGTGGTTGAGAAAGATAAGGTGCTTAGTAGGTACGGTGACAAACCTCCCTTCCAAAGAAATGAATCATATCATCATGCGAGTAACCTCATCATAAGGTGGAGGGATCGAGCTAACAAGCAGGCCCATGGTAACATGGATCAGCTTCTCAGATCCCTCCACAAATCTCCTCTCTTCAACATCTCTGTCGACCCTTTTGTTAAAAAAATGGTAGCCCTCCATGCCAAAGGCTAGTCGCTTCAGCAATAAGCTCCTCGTTGACCAAGATCTTTTGCCCCCCATATTCCATAGTTCACTCCTTCCAATCCTTCACAAAATGCACTGAGATGCTTTGATCATGGCCCTGAACCTTCTCCATGAAGTTGGTGATGCCACCCTTGCTGAGTATATTCCATAGCTCTATATTATCCTTCCAGTCTAGGTCCGCACTAGGCTCAATTTGGCAAGGGGGGCCCCCCATCTTCACCGTGCTTAACTATTTGCAACAAATTCCAAAATCCTTGGGAGCGCTGAAGCTACTACGATTTTTATTGTTGTAATCCACACAATGTTGAAAATGAGAGCCGTTGCTCTTCCCACGAACATCCACGTGCCTGCTGATCTAAGCTGTGAAAGTTCACATGTGGGAATAACGGCCTTTTTGCTAGCCCACTCCCTATCATCAATTACATTATTACTATCTTTGGTATCCGTGGAGCCTTGTATCCAAATTTTAGCACGCACAGTGTTGTCCACATGCGTGATTTTCATATCAATGTAACTCCACTTTAACTTCCCCATATACTTCACACTATCTTGATTATTCGACAAGATTTGCATAATCATAGTTTTTAAGTGAACACGTGTGGGAGTTTTATTGATACTGATCCATGCCCAATAATCATAACTCAACTCAAGAAATTGCGTGCATATAGAAATCTACATGAATGTTGTTTTGAAGCTGCTTAGGGATGCTATTGTTATCCCAAACAATGTGATTAACATTAATGCCATAATTAGCCAGTGCATCTGCCAATTTATTACCCTCCCAGTAAGTATGCATGATCCTGATGTTATTGAATGTTTGACAAATACTTATGGACTCTGAGATAAAATCCTTGATGCTCCAACTTGGAGATGAGCACTGTTTAAGGAGATTAATGATATTCAGGGAGTCCCCTTCAATAATGAGGTTCTAGATATTTTGAGTCTGGGAAATTCTCAGGCCCCATAAAGCAGATAATGCTTCGGCAAAATGATTGGTTTGAATTCCCATTTTCCCAGCATACGCAGCAATCAGAGCTACCTTTATGATCCCGTATCACTCCTCCCCCTACCGTAATCCTATGGTTCCCCTTAGAGGCCCCATCAAAGTTCAACTTAAACCAATTAAAATTAGGAGGATGCCATTTAATCAAAGATCTATCAATGTTATTCCCGGGATTGCTACGGCTATTGACGGTTCCAATCTACCAGTTGGATAAGATATAATCTTCATTCTCTGGATATCTCTTGTTCTTGGGGGGTTTAAATCTAGCAATGTTCTCTTTGATACCATTAGAAATTTTACCAATACTAAGTTTATAGTTTTTCTTCTTATTTCTGAAGATAATATCATTTCTATCCTTCCATATCCTCTAGATTAAATGAGGGATAACCAGCTTCCAGATCCTTTTGACAACACAATGCCTGAAGGGTGGGTTCCATTGAGTCCATAGCTGATTTAGATCCTTCGGCATCACCCAGAGAGCTTCAAATTTAGAGAGGGAAAAACTCCATATTCTGGTAGCATACTCACAATGAATGAACAGATGACTGATATCTTCATAATCTTTCTTACAAAGATGACACCTATTAGGCATTATAAATCCTCTTCTCATCAGGTTGTCAGTGGTAAGGATCCTGCCTCTGATAGCCAGCCAAAGGAAAAAAATTATTTTAGGAGTTAATTCAGTCATCCAAATCTTATTCCAATTGAACTCTGTTTGACTACTGTGGAAGAAATTATTATATCCAGTTTTGACAGAGTAGTTCCCATCATTGGAATTATTCCATACCAGCTCATCCTTGGAATCTAGTTGACTTAAGGGAATAAGATCTAATTGATCTTGAAGGGAGGAAGTAATTTGCATCAGATCATTTCTCTCCACAGAAAGTTTTTTCCAATTCTTGCTGGTGCCATTTCCCTCAATATAGTCCTTGATTTTAATGCCATACTTGCTTACAAGACTATCCTTAACAATCCCAAATCTATCCATGAGATTGCCATTAAACCAATTATCATCCCAAAATTTTATGTCCCAACCATCCCCACTTTCCATTTACTGCCCTGCTTAATGAAATTTCTGCTCTTAACCAGATTGTTCCAAAAGATGGAACCATAGGGGAGGTGCTCATCTTGCAGGAAAGAGTACACAGACTGATGATTTAGGTATTTTTCTTTGATTAAATCAATCCAGGGTTGTTTCTCAGACAACATTCTCCAGCCCATTTTAGCAATGAGGGCCTCATTCATTTTCTCAATATCTTTTATACCCAGCCCTCCCATAAACTTCGGGGTGCAAACCTTATCCCAAGCAACTAAGTGAAATTTGAACTTCTCTTCCATGCCTTGCCATAAAAAATTTTTTTTTGAATCCTTTCAATCTTATCTCTGAAGGAAGAGGGGATCTTGTAGAGTGACATGACATAAATGGGCAGATTTTGAAGAGTACTTTTGATGAGCAGGCACTTACCAGCACTAGATAAAATGGCTCCTTTCCAACCAGCCATTTTTTTTTGGAATCTCTCTAATAAATCATCCCACACCTTACTAGAGACTTTTCTAGTGCCGAGAGGAAGGCCCAAGTAAGTGGCTGGAAGCACACTTATTTTACAACCTAGAATTTTAGCAATTTTAAGTTGCCTTTCCTCAGGAGTGTTGAAAAAGAAGATGGAGCTTTTATCATAATTGATCTCTTGCCTGAAGCAGATTCGTAGAGCTGTAGTAAAGCCTTGGTAGCCTTGGCTTCAATGACTGATGCTAGAAGAAGGAGGATAGTATCATCCGCAAATTGCTGATGGGAGACAGCTTGACTGATGGAAGTGGGCTTAGAGCCATTTAAAATACCATCATTAACTGCTTTGTCAATTGTTCTACTAAGGCTATCAGCCAAAAGAATGAAGAGCAAGGGGGAGATAGGGTCCCCTTGCCTAAGCCCTCTACTGCTAGTGAAAAACCCACAGGCTCACCATTAACCACCACTGAGAATCTGGCCGTAGAGATACAAGCCTTAATAATTTTTCTAAATTTTTCCGGAAAACCAAATTTAGTTAAGACTTTGTCAAGGAATACCCAAGAGACCTTATCAAAGGATTTATTCATATCAAGCTTGAGGGCCATATTTTCCTTTTTATTATTTTCCATAGAATGTATGGTCTCATGAACCATAATCACTTCGTCTTGTATAATCCTACCTTTGATAAAGCCACTTTGCTGCCTTGAGATTAGATCATTCATAATGAGTTGAAGCCTAGTAGTAATAATTTTGGTAAAAATTCTATAGATGGCATTCACAAGGCTGATAGGTCTGAAGTCTTTGAAGTCTTTAGCATCCATTTTTTTTGGGGCCAGCACAATGTGAGTGTTGTTTATCTCTTTCAAAAGATTTCCCATTCTATAAAATTCATTCACCGCTCTGAGGAGATCCTCCGAACAGATTTCCCAAAATTTCTAGAAAAAATTTATGGAGAACCCATCCAGGACTAGGAGCCTTTTCACCCTCTAAAGCAAATACAACCTTTTGCATCTCTTCAAGCGTGACCACTTTGGTGATATTTCTAAATTTTTGTTCCTCAATTTTATCTTGGGGAATGGCCTCCAACATAAAAGAAATAGCTTCAGAATTGATGATATTCCTCTCCTCAAGAAGTTTTTTATAAAAATCAAGCACTTCTTTCTTGATGCTATTGGGATCTTTTATGATATTTCCATTACTTTTAGATACTTCTAAGATCCTATTACAGGCTCTGTGTTTCAAAGTGGTCATATGAAAGAACTTCGTATTCCTGTCTCCCTCTTTAAGCCAAATAGCTCTAGATTTAAGTCTCCATAAAGATTCCTCTCTGCTGCAAATTGTATGTAACTCTGAAAGAATATTCTTTTCATTAGCTTTGTCTTTAGCCGATCTCCCCATAGTATCCATTTTTATTTCCAGATCCTAAAGTTTTTGTTTTAACTTCTTTTTATTATCAAACACATTGCCAAAAATGCTTTTATTCCAGATTTTGACTTGCTTTTTGACATTTTTGAGCTTTTGAACCAATCTAAATTGAGCAGTGCCTTCACCATTCCATCCCCACCATTCTTTTATCTTGTCATGGATATTTTCATGCTCCATCCACATCTTTTCAAATTTGAATGAGCTTCTGGTGGGTTTAGTCCAATTGAGAAAATTTAAAGCAATCGGATTGTGATCCGATCCAACTCTGGGCAAGGAAGAGAGGTGGAAGTCTTGACTGAGAATCCAGCTCGCTGAAATCAGTGCTCTATCCAATCTCACCTGGATAAACTCCTTTCCCAACCTTCTATTATTCCAAGTGTATTTATTTCCATGAAGATCCACATCTAAGAGATTATGTTCAGCAATAAAATCAGCAAAATCCTCCATACCTGTAGAAAAGCTAGAGATTCCTCCATACTTTTCACCCGGGTTTAGTGGAGAGTTGAAATCCCCCATAATAAGCCAGTTAGCTGAACAATGTTGGTTCTAAATGTTTTAAGGTCAGCCCAAAGTTTTCTTCTTCCACTAACCGTATTAGGGGCATATATGTTAGAAAGGATCCATTCACCATTATTCTCAATAGCAATAAATTTGATTGCAAGATGATTAGTACTAGCATTGAGAACCGTACCAGTACAATGCATTTTATCCCAAAGAGTAGCCAGTCCTCTAGAAGCTCCCTGGGAGTCAACAGCCACCATTTCAGAGTTATCCCAGAAACTCTTTTTATTAGTTTCAAGGGCCTTAGCTTTCATCTTAGTTTCCTGTAGAATCAAAATACTAGGATTACTAGAATCCCGTAACTCCTTGATGATTCTCTGTTTGGAGTTTCCATTTAGGCCTCGGATGTTCCAAGAAATAATCTTCATTTGGAATGATTGGTAGTTGGAATTTCCTGATGGTTCAACTGACGTTGAATGCCATCTGCAATGTCTCTCTCCGTTCTCTTAGATCTAAGAGCCTTTTTAGAGGGCCTTCCTCTTTTTGTGCTTCCTCCAAAGTCAACTAGTCATCTTGCAGAAGATCTAGTTGTTCTGGATGTTGAGGTATCCCAGTTGTCTTTTTTCTTTTTCTTATCACTGTAGAGTGATTCTGGGATCATTTCAAATCCTTTCATTCTTTTTTTCTTTTTTGAAATGACCTTTGTGAATCCAGAATCTGGATCCTCATCATCTTTGATAGGCGTAACTTCTCCCTCTTCACATTCTTTCTAAATCCTTTCAGGTGTGTGTGTATCAGTTGTTCTGGTGCTGTAGCAAGTAGGTGAAACCATTGATCTGTTGCTGGAGCAAGGAGGTATATCTATAGATGATTTACCATCTCCCCTAGGAGTGCTTTTTTGCAAAGAATCTTTAAAAACCATACAGTCCTTGTTCGATGTTTCCTTAATGATGCACAGATGATTATCTATCTCGGCTTCCTTACTGCTCTGAAATTGATCATTAGGGACTATATTAATCTTCACAGAGCCTTCTTTCTCATTCACCACCATGGATACCTTTACAGATTTTCCAAGTCCTCTTTGTTAGGTGCATCAGGAAAAGCTGCTGCTGAGATTTTGGGACGCCAGACCAGATGTTTCCTTATTTGAGTTCTAAAACCCTTTTTTCCCCTTTCTATTGAAATCCAACTCCTTTTGACTAGGGGCTTTGTCTTCATTTTGGTTATTCGTGTTAGGAATCCTATATTCCTTACTCAAAACTGAGCCCTCCACAGGTTGTTCAGCTTCCATTGTAGAGATCTTCTTCTTGGGACAACTTTTGTCAGAGTGTCCTATGCGATGACAATGTTTACATCTCAAATGAAAAGTTTCAAACTCAATTTTTTGAGTCCATATCCCAAATCTAGATTTCAAGATGATGTGCTCGGTAACTCCTGTTCCATTTCAGAAAAGAGAAACGAGCAAAAGCAAGTCTGGATATGTTTCTCGTAGGCCCATCCAGACCGATAGGAGCACCTAAGGATTTAGCAATATTTAGCAGAATTTCATCATCCCAAAAATGCAATGGTAGTCCAGGTAGCCTACACCAGATTGGTATGGTGTTTATATTTTCAGTATTAGGGTCAAATCCAGGATACCATTTTTTCAAAAAGAGGCCCATATTACCTAGCCACCAAGGTCCTCCTGAAGCACCGATTCCAAATCCTCTTGCTGATTAAATTTTGCCAGAAAAAAACCTTTTGGCATGATGGTAATACTCAGGTCTCCCTTAGGTTTCCACTTTCTCAAAGCCCATTTTCTAATGAAATCAATATTAGGTCTAGAGCCAAGAAACTTACCAACAAGGGAGAGATTCACTTTGCTTAAAGCTCTATCAACACATCCATCTGGGACCCTCAGGTAGGTGGCACCCTCGTTGTCCTTTTCCCACGTGAATTGGCCAGTATATTGTGGACCCACTTTGATGTTAGGGATTTGAAGCATCTTATTCCAGGCCAGAGGTGTGGATCCCAGCATTTCCACTTTTTCATTTTACAGATTTACAACCGTCTGATTTTGGCCAAAGTTCTGCCTCTCCTTAGTATTCTTAGGTTTAGCGCGTAGACATTTTGCAGCCAGAACTGTAGAAACTACACTGACAGTACCTCTATTGCTTTCTCCTTTGCTCGTACTCATGCTTACAACCGTCTGATTCTGGCCAGAGATCAGCCTCTCCTCAGCAATTTTAAGCTTAGTGCATGACAGACATGCCAGCGTAATCGCAGAAACTGCGCCGACAAAGATCTCCATTGCCTTCTCCATCGCTCGTGATCTCCATATTCAAGTGTATTGTTCTGTGGGATGTTGTAGAGGTTCTACATTTTCTTTTTTGGTTGAACTAAAGAAGGTCTCACATATTTGAAATACTAAGGCAAAGTATGCACTCCCTTCTCTTATCTCTATTATGATGTATCTTTCTCCTTCATTTATCTCTATCTATTGTTTTTCTCCTCTCCTTTCTACTTTTGGCCACTCTCATTTTTTTGGATTCCATTTGAGGGGTCAAGGTTGTCCAAGTTGGGTAACCCCTTATTTTATTTTTAAAAAATGTTTCTAGTGTATTGTTTTATTCAATATTTTATCATAACTATGTATAATTATAAAATATATAATACTATAACAATATATAATCATGAAACATTTAATTTAATTTAATATTTTTATTCATTAACAAGGGTTTTAAGGGGCATTTGCTAATATACTAATTAATTATTTTTTTACATGTTTACATGATTTTATCAAGTGTGGAAACTATGATCAAACTTTAGAAAAACTGCTAAAAAGGGTAACTTATGTCATCCTTAAGTAACCAACTAGTTCCATCTTACTATGTCATATTTCTAAAATATACATGTAACATATATCTAGGGTAAAGTATGCCATGTTTTTATAAAAACTATAGCAATCAACTATACAACCTTACTAGCTTCCTATGCCAAGTTAGAGACTACTTGAAATAATACCTACTAATCACTTTTTAAAAACAACACATGCCAACAACTAAGGTGACACCAGAAGAGGAAGTACACTCACAAAACTTCATATGATCACCTAGGTTGTCAATGAAACTCGTCACCCCTACCAACCATAATAAGACCTTAATCAATTTATTTTCCATATCGATACATTTTCCTACATCATGTACTTTGTGAGAGGAGGGGACAACACATAGAAGGGAATTCAAGATTTTGAGGGGTGAATCTTACCAAGGTCATACCAACCATAAAATTTTAAGCTTCCCCTCAATGTCCACCAATACTAAGAAACATGATTCCATCTCCATGAACGTAGCCATTAACATTGAACCCACGAACCTCCTCCTTAAATAGGTAGTCTCTAAAGGATCGAGAGGAAAAAAACATTCAAATATCTTATCTAGGATTCTTATGTGTTAAAATTTCATAAAATTCATCATTATATCCATGATTTCTTGCTTGGATGGAATCATTGTAAGTAAGTTGGAGATAAACATAGAAACAACCTCATAGTTCACATGACTATGAATCTTTAATTTGAGAAAATAAATACCTAATAAATATTTGACAACCTTCAACACTTCACTTTATTAGATGAAAAAATTATATTCATATGCTCATTATATATAGGGGAATAAAAATGCATTTCCCTTTTCTCGTCGATGAAAAAAACCTTAGTAGAACCATGACCATTTTCAAAAGAAAATAGAAACAAAGCATGGAATAATGGAGGCTATGAGAAGAAAGCATCTATCTTCATGAACATGTGGTGCCAATGCTTCTCATCAATTTTTCACCTTGAAAACTAATTATTACAATAATAATGTGTAATATTTAAGAACTAACAAGTGATTTTAGCACCAATAAATCTCATCATAAGTCAATAATTTGGAGAAATCATGGCGGATTGAGGTGTGATAAGGGGGTGGTTTTGAAGGACACATCTATTATAATATTAAAGAGCCAAAGGCATAAACTAACTTCATTATCTAGTCTTGATGATGGAGTGGGTTTTCTTAGCGATTTTTCATATCTTTTTGGCCTTTATGTAATAGTGACAAGCCTCCTAAGAAGTTAATTATTTCAAGGGCCAAATTTTACAACTTCTAACATATGGACCTTTTGTTTTTCATTTTCTTTATCATGATTAATAGATGCTCAATCCCACAATTTAGATGAATTGGGATTTAAATTTTTATTCAAACCTGAATCAAGAACTTTGCACCATCCTTGGATCACACAACCAATCTTAAATACCCCTACATTTTCATCAAAGTTCAACATAAACGAAACTCAAGTTCATATGATGCAACTCATTCCAATTCAAGACTATTGATAAGGGGAAAAAGATAGGAAAATATTCTATAGGATTTTTATCGTAGGTGGAGATGAATAATGAGAGCTTGAAGCATTCATCAATACTGATATTTTATTTCTATTCACAACTTATTTCCCATTACATATTCCATGTTAGGATTGATGAGATGCATTTCCATACTGAAGTAAAAAAATGATGTGTGTATGATTAACCACAATTGAAAATTTTGGAGGAGGGACGTTAGACCCATAAAAATTATTCTAAGGTTGAACATAATCACTTCATACCTTTTGATGCGGGAACATCATCTTATATAAAGGAAAATTTTAGTTTTTAAGTAAATTTTGGTTTTAACTAGGTGTTATGGGTCCTTTTAGGTGTCTTAGTATGTATGTTGTCTAGTTGGAACTCTTTAGCAATGTAATAATGAAGTTTTGGAGTTTCCCTCCAAAAACCCCTTTTAAAATATTTGAATTCTTCTTATTATACTTAGAGGATTAAGTACTAATATAGGTTGGTGTCATATTTCTAAAAGGTGTAAAAGGCACTCATGTATCCTAGTTACATATTATCCATTCATGAGGGTGAGGTTAATCACTTCTAACCTAGTTGTGACTATATCTATAAGACCTAACTACTCTAGTAACTAACTCATTTTTATCACAAAATGGAAGGATTCAAATGGTGAAGAAGGATGATAGGCGAACAAGGTAGAGTAAGGTAGGAATATGTGGTGCTAGTGTTAGAAAAGCTCAGAAATCCTATGATATATGAGGGAAATCATGACGATAAAAGGAGTTTCAAATTGGTTTATAGAACTCATTTAGTTTCTTTATTTTAGGTGCTCTATTTTATGACCACATATTCTATCATGTCACAAGGGGACTAAATAGTTATCCAAAGTATTAAATTTCTCTAATGTATTTTTTTATTAAAGGAAAAAGGTTTAAATAACATAGGTGACACATTATTTATAGTGGAAAACCCAATAGGGTAAAAACTACTTTGAAAATAACCTTTTACTTTAGAGAAATTATTTTACATCCAAGAAGGTCACCTCCTCCTTTAAAACCATATTTACCAAGTGAAATATTTATGTTTCTATTATTAAATATGCTAACCTAGGTATATACTTTAGGTTAAATATTTAATATCATGAAATTATTATATTTCTAATACTAAATATCATAAACCTAGGTGTATGTGTCAACCGTTTAGATTGAAAAGGTGGGTCGGAGACATACCGATCACCTTATATAAAAAAGGATTTTATGTCCTCATTTGATATATTCGGGAAATACATCAAAGGTGTGCGAATCAAGTGATTTGGTTTTACCCTTGGTAAATAGGGTTTTAAAGGAGGAGGTGATCTTACTGGATCTAAAATAAGTTATCTAAAGTAAAAGGTTATTTTCAAAGTGGTTTTTGCCTCTATGGGGCTTTTCCACTATAAATAATGTGTCATCTATGTTATTTATTTCCTATAAGTATTTCTTTATTTACTTATGTTATGATGTAATATTTATTTAAATATTTATTGTAACATTATATAATATGTAAGTTGATTAAATTTGTATTTATTATAATCGTCAAATTCTAATAGTGTCTACGATTGGAAGGAACACTTATGAAAAGCTTTAAGCCGAGACTCGAATGCTTTTTTATGAAAAATAGCTATATATTTTTGGTAAGACCCTTCAAACCCTCTAATGTCATATGTAATATTGATGAAATGGTTTTTTCATAATGAATGTGTGGGTGTTATAGTTTAATTTAATATGTTCCAAAATTTCTACAAGGATCATGGATATTAAGAAGGTTTAAGGTTGAAACTCGAGAAAATGCAATCTAGAGAAGCCTTGGTCTTGGTTCTTAAATAAATTTGTACGATGAGATAATAAATAAGATGTGTACATGATCTTGGAATTCTTATATATGTATGATAAGTGAATATTGAGATTTGACAAGGCTTAAGAGTCAAAGTTAACAAAAACAAAGAAAATAATGAGAACTCGTCTATGTAAACCCTAGCTTAGGGTTTTAAGATAGAAAAATTAAATAAATTTCAAAATCACCACCAAATCTTGCTAATAAGGTATGAATAGTGAGTTCTAGGTATGAAAAGAGTGTCCAAAAAGTCTCAAATTGAATAAAGGAGTTCAGAAATATCTAAAGGCAAAAATGTAGTCCTAAAATTGACCTTTATCCCTGTTTGAGGGTTTGCATACAAATTTGGTTTAAATAATAAAAATATTCCTTGTCTATTTATTAATTCTTTTACTATGGATAAAGTAAATATTTATGAAAATGTATGAAGGTTGGAAAGGGTTAATAAATGAAAATAAGGAAAGATATTTAGATGACACAATCCATGACCCATGTCAATACAATCATATCAAGGATAAGAAGAACAAAACCCTTGTGAAAGGTGAAACCATAACAAATAACTTTAAATACTTGTGGGATAGATCCAAGAGGAGATAAGATACTATTTAAAATAATTTTATAGGAGGAAATAAAGGTGTCAAGTGAAAGTATACAATGATATTATCTCAAGAACCCTATTTGTGATATAATATCACAAATGGAATGAAAACTAAAAAGAAGTCAAATTTTTTTGGAAGTTTACATTCAAGGAGGTCATATTCTAAAGAAGGTGAGATCAAGGTGGTAAAAGGATACAAATAGGGATTTATCTCTAATAACAAGGTAACTTGGTCATAATCATGTATTTAAGAAGTAGAGCTAAGTCATAATAAAGAGTAAAATTGTGTGTGAAGTTAAAGTAAAAGATCTGAAGCTAGGTGGACTGAAATGAAGAAATTATAAGGAGTTTAGAGATTCTTGAAAGGTGATAACATGGTTTGTAAATAACTAATAATATTTTAGATCATAAAATCCATAAAAAAACTCAATATTGAACTTAGAAATAAACCTAAGTGAGCATGGTGGCGGAGTCAGTTGAAGAGGTTAGCTTCAAAGTCAGCGTCTAAAATTTGTGAAGAATGAGAAGAGAATAAAGGGTACAAGAATATACTTTTACATTCTCAAGAAGCTATTTGGGTTATCTTGAACAAGAGGATTTGTATTCAAAGAGGGATAGTTGTTAAAGAAACCTAATTGAGAAGAAGATTTGGAGTTTGAAGGGGTTATAATAAAATTTAGAGTATGAAATTTGGATATAAGATGTAAGGTCATAATGAGTGTCCAAAAATGTATTTAGTTTGGTTTGAAACCTAGTGAGTCTTTCAGAGTTATAATATTTTTAGTTTAGGAGGGCTAGAAGATCTAGTTCAAGGTCTATAAGGTGAAAGAGTGGACTTAACATTTTGATTCTTTTTGAACGGTTTTAAGAAGGTTAAAGTTGATCAAAGCCTCTGTGATAGATTTTATAATAAAATTTTACTTTGGAAGAAATTTGAAGGTCTTAAGTTCTTGACATATTGGCTTGCTTAATGTTGTTATTATATCTAACAAAGTTAGTATCTTGTGAATGTGTCATCATATATTTTTTCATCATGTGGTATTAGAGTAGGTTTGTTCTTAGAAGAAAAATAAAAATTTAAATTTGGAAGTGAAGAAGTAAGTTAAGAAGTGAGAAAAGAAAACTCAGCCTTTAAAGGATTAAAAGATAAATTAGAAGAAGTGAAGGATAGATCCAAGGTGAAAGAAAATTGAAGGTTGAGAGAGAAGAAAATTTGTGCCAAAAGACTAGATGAGTCCTAGGGCAAGGTAGTTGGAACAAGAAAGGTGAAAAATAATTGGTTGTGAAAAATAAAAGAGGGAGTTAAGAATAGTGATAAAGATGAAAGGTTTATTTCCAGATGGGTACTATAGCAAGTTGAAAAATACTGAAAGGAAGAAGAGGATGAAAAATGAAGAGATGTTAGTAGAGTTTAGAGAGATAGAGGAATATTTGAAGTGGATGATAGAAAGAAATAAGAGGGAAAGTCAAGTTCTTAGATGGAGTATGAATAGAAGAGTGCAATAGCCCATTGAGTGGCTTGTAGAGAGAAGAAAGAAGCAATTAGTTACTTTGAAAAGAGAAGAGAAGAAACAAAAATGTGTATGAATATCAGTTATTTCTATCCAAAATTTGGTGTGATGCTAGGAAAAAAACAAGAGAAAAATAGTGAAGAAAAAGGACAATAGATTAAGAAATGAAGATAAGTCCTTGCATGGAGCTTCTTATGAGCTTATATGGCCTCCATATTTTCATTCTAATATTTCCTTTTCATGTGTGAATGCAAGTGAAACAAATGAATAAGTAAAAACAAATAAAATTGTATTGAATGAATACAACAAATAGAAAAAATATTTTAAAAAGAAGAGATTAAAAAGATAGAGAATTTATTACAGAAGAAGAGTTGATTTGACGATAAATCATGAAGGAATCAGAAGACTCGAACCTATTTTAAGATGAAGAATACTATAGACAAGAAGAAAAAGATATTATTAAGATATTATATGGTGAATACGAATTAAAATTACAATAAGATCAAGTTGAATCAGATTGGAAGAGACCATGGGAAGATGAAGATGTACATGAACCTGATTTTATATTGCAGCTGAGAGTTGAAGAGGAAAAGAAAAGAAAAAATGAAGATAAAGACAAAGAAGATGCACAAAAAGAAAGAAAACAAGAAGATGAGAAGAAAAATAAAATAAAAAAGAGTCAACATAGATGGAGCTCAACATAAGAGAAAGCAAATAAATTGGAAAACAAGAAAGAAAACAAAAGGGAGCTCAAATCTTCCCACTTGGGGAGTATGATGCAAGAGCATCATCTTGTATAAACGGAAATTTTGGTTTTCAAGAAAAATTTGTTTGAACTATGTGTTATGGGTCCTTTTAGATGTCTTAGTATGTCTTATGTCCATTTGGACCTCTTTAGCAATCTAATAATGTAGTTTTAGAGTTTCCCTCCAAAAATCCCTTTCAAATATTTAAATTCTTCTTATTGTACTTAGATTCTTAAGAACTAGGATATGTGGGTGTCAGTTTCTAAAAGGTGTAAAAGGAACTCATGTATCCTAGTTAAATGTTATCCACCCATGAGGGTGAGGTTACTCACTTTTAACCTCGTTATGACTATGGTTAGAATACCTAACTCATTTTGATCATAAACGGAAGGATTCAAATGGTGAAGAAGGATGATAGGAGAACAAGGTATAATATGATAGGAATAGGTGGTGACAGAGCTATAAACTATTAGAAATATCATGACAATAAAATGATTTTATGTTAGGAACTCTATGAAATGAGAAGGGGGTGAACAATAATCTATCAAACTTTTGAAAAAATCTACAATTCTTCAATTATCCACAATTAAACTATCTTAACTATGATGAAGTATAACCATTCAACCATGAGAGAGAAAGAGATAAGTAAACACACATAAATGCATGAGGAGACAATTTATAATGTGAGAAACCCATCTTGGGACAAAAACCCACTGAAACTAGAGAACTAGCTTGGACAATTATCCTATAAAATTATAATGATTTCACCATATGGTGAGAACCCACTCAACTTGAATCACCCACTCCAATTTTGAATCACCTACTTAAGTAAAAATCAAGAACCCACTTGAATACTAGGCCAAGCACCCACTTGAAATATTTTACAAGCACCCACTCGCTAAGAAGCACCCACTCCCAAATTCTTAAGCAATAAATCAAAATTTAAATTCATATTTTTATCACCTTCACCACCTGGTTGCTTACATCACCATATTGTGTGGTTTCAACTATCTATTTCATTTTCACTCCTATCTCAAAACATCAATATGCTCTTTAGCTTATGTAAATGATATGAGGTCTTTAAGAATGGTTTGCAAACTGAATCGTGCTCTTTTTCTTCTCAAGGATTCTCTTCTCATATTTTTATACCACTCCAAGCTAACTTCATTTCACCATATTTACCCAACATGAACCCTCTCTTCAACAAGGCTATCCTAGGCTTCAATATGTATCAAAAAGTAATATTCAAACCTACCAAAGCACCTATATACATGAGAAAAATTCTCATGTTTCCTTTGCATTTCACATCCCTTTGACTCTTCAATTCTTTCATTAGATAACTCGAGAAAAAGGATATGAAAATATTTTAAATTTAGCTTCTTTATCATGTCATAAACCCATCTATCGGTGATTTGTCCTATTTAGAATCAGAGGTATAATCATGATGCCTTGTGTAGGTGTTCGTTTTGAGATCACACCATATTTTGAAACATGTACTAAAATATTTTATTTTTCATACTTACCAAGGTTTGTCAACACATGAAAATCTGAATACTTGTGAAAACAAATCAATATTGAACTAAGAAAGGTATTGAATATGTGTGTAAATTTTTTATGCTAAATCCAAGTATCCATGCCCATTTTTTTGTAGAAAATTCCTTCTAAAAGTTTCCAATGAACCGTGTAAAATCCCTACAAAATTCCCTATTTTTCATTCAATCTAAGTTCTTATGCAAACTACAATTTATTCCCGATGCCCGAAAACACATGGTGTGTTTTGATTTGATTCACAAGATTATCGAGCCTAGATTAAATGTTTATAAAAGTGATATAAGTATGTAATATACAAAATAATCCCTAAAGCTCCGATGGAATATTCTAGGGAATATTCGTGAGAGTATAATGCAAAATGTAGACATAACCCCGCTCCCTAAAAGGAAACACGTGTAAAGATATCATTGGAGTGGTGAAACAAACCTTTTATTCACTTTTACATTTTACACCCAGTAAAGTGAAGTGTAATTACAAGTCCGAATCCTAGAAGGGGACATGTGTCAACCCTGTAATCAAAGTCAACAACAGGTGTGATCGGGTCAAATTTATAGTTTTGCACCCCTATGAAAAATAAACAAAAATGAAAGAAAAATCCCCAACCCCATCGTTATTTAAATAGAAACTAGTGGACAAATCACATTAAAAAGGGATAATAATGTTGAACGATCAGGATTTGAAGCATTTATGCATGCCACCATTAATGCACACTATGTGGATCAAGACGAGACTTTTAAAAGCTTCTTCAATCATTTAAAATCATTACTTACGCACATAGAAAATTTAGAAGCCCTAGCTTCAAAAATTTATAGTGTAAATAGAACAAAGTAGTTATGAAAGGTATCTTCGATACAACAAGTTCAAGAAGTATGGGCACAGAGAATAATTTCTGAGAAACTACAAAAATTGGGTAAGTGCTCATATACCATTCATGTTTTTCCTATTTTACCAAGTCTACAATTTGTAAAGGGTTGAGAAAGAAAGCTAAAACACATAAGATTAATCCTATGGAGTCAAAATTTAATGTAAATTTTAGTATTACCAATAATCTAGACTCGATTATAGACACAAACCTGTTAAACAATGACTTCAATAATTTTCTACAAAGACGCCAAGTTCCATATAAAAGTAAAGGTATGATGACATTCATGCTAGCAAAATTTCCCTAGCTGTGGAATTCCCACCTTCCATACATTCTCCCAAAATCATATGGATTTGTGCTAAGAATTATGATCTAGAACATAAAGAAGTTCGGATGGAAGTGGAGAAAGGGTGTTAACCATAAAACCATAAGCTTTTCAATTGATGTTAGGATTGCTAGAGGTAAAGAAACCAATAGGTATTACTATAGAGTTAGCAAAGAAATATTTTGAGGCCAAACATGATGATTATGTTACATTAATAAATACTAAATGGTTGATAACTAATAGAGGATCCACAAAAATAATCCCTAAGAATTTGAACAAGGCATTGTTTGTTGAGGAGGTCAAATATTTAATTTTGATGATGAGTAGAATTACAAGACTGGAAACAACATATATGTTTCAGGAATGGATGATCCCTTTTATAAAGGTCATCTTAGAAAAAGAGGATTTTTTTGGGAAACTTCTATATCTACATCAATCCATGCCCAAACTATAGAGATAACCACAAAGGTTAGGATGGGCATAACCTACAATATTCATTTTTACATGGTGTATTATTTGATTTACAATATTTCATTCTATAATACATTCCCTTGTCTCCCATGAATTGTAATATTTAAGGATCACAAAGTGTAGGATGTGTACCCCCAACTAAATATATATAAGTGGAAAGGAAATGTTAGACAAGTGAAAGATGCATTTATTGAGCTGTGGTATGCCTTTTCAAACTAGAGTGGGAAAAAAATAGGATATCCAATGAGGCAGAAATGTAATATTGGAATATGGTTTCTTCTTCATTCAATACAATTTTTTTACTTACATTAGAGCTAGTGGATTTAATGGACATCCATACAAATTACCAGGTATGTGGATGAAAAATGGGCCTTGTGTGAACTCTCAAGGTAGTTGGCACTAGTACACAAATAGATTGTAGGGAAACACAAGACTAACATTAAGTTTCCTATCAGAATTGGGAGGTATTCTTGCCCCACTATTGCAAAGGCTAGGGGGATGGAAGAGGAGATGGAAAGGTTTGAGCTAGATAAATTTTAACCTAGACCCAATTATGATATCAGGTGGGTTATTAGTTCAGCTGAGCATGAACCTCAATTTGAGGATTATTGGATGAACTATAGGGATGAGGAAGAAGTCAGGATCATAGATTTCTCTAGGATGACCCTTAGGTAGGTCATTAATTGGAGGGTTGCTACGATGCCTCAAGGAATTTTAGATGATCAGAAAATAATGAGTCAATACTATATTGACCATAAAATTGAGTCACAACCAATTACTCCTATAGTTTGGGGTCAGGAAGAGTCAGACAATCCACATGAGAGAATAGATAATGTAATGAGAAGGACCTTGACTTGGTTAAAAGGGAAAGGTATGGACCTATCTATCCAAAATACAAAAGTGTTCAATGAATTTAGATATTTAGAAATCTTGGTGGGAGATATCCATATTTTGAAGGATGGAGCTGATAAGATTGATCCATTAGGATGAAAATATCCTCTATTACCTACCAAGAGACACAGTTCATGTATTATTAATGAATAAACCATTGCTACCAAAGTGAGACTAGAACTTCTATGTTTGTTTTAAAACAAAAGACAAAAGATATGCTTTTGAAATCTATGCGAGAATGTCCCTATACGTAAGAAGTGCCCATATAAGCTAAAGGGGTAGGTGTAATAAAACCAAGAACTCCCTTAGTAACATTTCCAAGATCATATAGTATAGGAAAAATGATGAGAGGATTCTTGGAAAGTGTTGACCCAATACTCAAATTACAAAGTGCCCAAGAGAGAGAAGCACTTGACATCAAATATTTTGAAAGATTTGCTAAGAAAGAAAAGGTGATACCACCATTGATCGGAGATACTAATAGTCCAATAATGGAATGTGGTCATGTGTCCAAGAAACATAAAATTATAGATCTTGAATTCATTGATCCACCCACCCACCGAGGCTCAAAGGAAACTAGTTTCCACATTAGTAGAGCAAGCAATGCCACCACAGGTTCAGGAAAAAATTCATGTTACTCCACCTTTACCACAAGAATTTGTAACTTTATTCTAATTTTCAACAAGAATAATGACAAAGTTGCCCCATGAAAAAATAATTCATACTATCCCCATGTCTAATCAGCCTAGCAGCATTATGACAAAACAAGGGTAACGGGAGTCAAATGTAATGCAGTCTAAAGATCAGAGTGTGCCATAGTTCAGTCAACCACATGAATAAACCAATTAAAATAGTTGATGTAGATACATTTAAAGAAGTCCATATGCTTTAAATGACTGATGTAGAGATTAAAACTTATGTAGTAGGAGATGAGATTGTTCTTCATAAATAAATATAAATGAAAGACATTTCTCTAAGCATCAAGTGTCAAACTAGAAGTTGGATCTCAAAGTACTCAAGTTGAGACTACAACACTTTTACAAGAAAAGGAAATAATGACTCAAACAATTATAGATGAACATCCTATAACAAATGATGTCTCCACTAAGGAGAAATTTTCAAAAGAATAAAAAACAAAAAAGTATGGTAAAGTACCTCAAAGTGTTGACTCTATGAAGGTGATCATAATGGAAACTACATAAGAGGTCACCAAACTAGATAAAGCTCATGTTGATAACAATATACAAATTGATGACAAGGATCAAAATTTGGTCATGGGATCCCAACAATTTGATCAGCAAGAAGAATTAGCAGGATAGAAGGATATTAGTGGACAACTCCATGAAACTATATCTACACGACAAAAACTTCTAAGGTAAAAAATTCATAGAATAAAGAGACACTCAAAGTTTCTAGTATAGTTAGAGAGGCTCCAAAAGAACTTGCAGACGCAGTTGTTATTCAAGTAGAGAGCAAGGGTAAAGCTAAAACATCAATTGATGATAAGATCTCATAAAATATCATCCAAACCCAATCTCAAGAGAAAGAAAAAGAGCAACCAAAGACAATGGCATCAAGTAGTGAAAAGAAAGTAACAAAAGAAGTTACTAAAATGGTTGAGACCAATGATAAGGAGAATGTGACAATTGGTGAAAAGGATCAAAGATCAATTCTCGGGTTCCAACCCTTAGAATAATAAGAGTAATAACTATTAAAACAAAATAACACTAGTGCGTAAAATCAAGAAGATTTATCCATCGAACATAAGTCTCTAAAAGAGGCGAGATAATACAGAGAAAGAATCATCTAAGGTTGCAAGTCATGTCAAAGAAACTACAGGAGAAATTTTAGAAATGACTACCACCCCAATATAAATCAAATACAAGGGAGAAACACCAACCGATAATAAGATTCAAGAAAAATATAGCCAATCCCAAACTCGGGGACACAAGAAAGAATAACTAGAGAAAATGACATTGTATAATGAATCTAAGGAGCCAAATTGTAAAAGTAGAAAAGCTTCATGAAGAGGAACATGTACATACCCAAAATTGTATGTACTTTACTACTAGAAAGATGTTACAAAAACCCCAATGATGATTCAGATCTCTTCGCAAGGTGTTCAAAATCTAGAAAGCACGCTGAGTATACATTTGCATCCAAAAATTCCTTATCCATAGTAATTCCTCTTTCGGTCCTATGTGCATTTTCGGAACTTTCTAACGCTTTCTTCAACATAAAAAAATCAAGTGGTGCTCATATTTCTCAACCAAATTTTTTATAATAGAAGAGTTCAATTCAAACTTACCCTCTGGTAAATCAAAGTGCTATAAATACCAAGCTTGTTTTTACAAGAAAATGGCCCCCTCTCCTCTATGAATTATTATTCTATGGATTATTAGTGTGTTTTGAAAGTTCTTCAATAAGTCTCAACAAGTTTAGATTTTGTAAAGCTTTCATCCTCTCATTCAAGGCTCACAGTTCCGGGTTCTAGATTATGTCCATTTGAATCTTGATTCTGCTTAGAATTATAGGTTGTTGTTTTTTTGTCACAGAAGTATAGATCCTAGAGATTTCGGTGTGTTTGTATTGTATCCTGTAACAATCCCGCTAGGAATCACATAGTCAAGCTCTGTTCTCTTGCACTATCCTTCTCCTACTTGCATTTTGTTGGCTTACATCCAAGCTGCCACTATTTGAACATCTTCTCCCACTTTCCACCTGTCACATTCCCACTTTTTCTGGATTCATGAGAACATGAAGGAACGAAGAGATCACACTGAGGGGACAAGTCACAATACAACTAGATTTCCGTTGTTCTATAAACTCCAAGTTTGAATTGTCAAAGTTGTAGTTACAATATATCAAATAGAATAGAAAATCATTTTATTTTAGTTAAGCTTGCTTTTAGTATTACCAGGGAAGCTGTGGGGAATGATAGCTTTTGAGAAGCTATGATTTATTCCTCACTTCTGAGGTAAGATTGAAGGTCTTTCAATTAAATTAGTTAGTTATTTAATATTTAGGATAAATTCACAAATGCACAGGAAAATAGCTACATCTGGCTATCTTACTTGTTTTAATTCCGTTATTAGATTAATTGTTCATTATCTTAATATGTAGAATAGTCACTCTTTAAATTTCATTCAAACTCATATCTTTGAAAATACAAAAAAAGGAATATAAGCATAGTGTAGATATATCTTTCATAATTCATTTATTTCTTTTAGTTAAGTTTGGTTATCTCTTGCATGACAATTACGGGACCCAGAGAGCCCAAGGATTACGTATTTCGAACCGGTAATACCTCAGCCAAATCTCTTCACAACATTAATGGATATAGATCAAGGTCTTAGAATTCACGTCTTTCAAACAACAACAAACCCACAAGTAGTTAGTGAGAAATTGAGAGAATTGAATATTGAAGATGATAAAGCATACGCATTTTGGTCAAATCAACCCAACTATAGATTGCCTTGATAGGATATCCGCATGACCATACAAGAACCCAAAAGAGAGAAAATATTTGGTTGTGATTCATTAGTTCCACAGCCAAATGCAAGAGACCTTCTCATTGACATAGACATAAGCTTACGTATACAAGTTGCTAGAACACCATAAGGTATTTTGAGAAGATCACACAACTCTTGGTATTAAACATAGAAGCTGAAAAAGGCTTATGACTATTGGATAGTTGGAAGAAGAGATTGATTCTTCACATGACCATAACAGGTCCACAACAACCACAAACTCATGGTTGTGATCCTAAGTCCCACAACCCAATGGGCCTGCTAATCAGTTAAATATTGACACCAGTTTATGTACGTTGGTATTTAGATCCTCACCACTCCCACCTAGATATCATAACACAATTTTTCATATTAAATATAGAAGCCAATCAAGCTAATATTTTTGGGCTAGACCAGAAAACCACCCATAGTTCCCTACAAATCCACTACACCTCTCACTACCACTTTCATGACCTTGTCTGGAAATATACACGAAGCACCTACATGTCACTTTCCATGCATCCAATAGCTAATAGATAGGATCTCAGTAGAGCTCGACATTGATTGGAGCCTCCGAGAAGCTATTATATCTGAACGATCCATTACACCAATTTAGGTTAGGAGAGATTTCTTTGCCTTAGACTCGCAGATCCCATTATTGTGTGTTGAGGATATAAGATTTCCCAACTAGTTTTGTCTACACCCACATATATTTCATTTCCATCGGTATCTCTCTGGCATGACCTCGGGAGGTTGGGTATGAAGAAAGGCTACTTGTTGATTCTCATGCTCACCTGTCACTTTTCTATCGTACAAAATTGGTGAACCCAACGTGAAAACAACAACTACTCCCTTTTCATTTCCATTTCTTTCATCCATCTTCACTCCTTCCCATTATTCTATGGGTATTTATATACCCCCGAATATGTTGAGATACGATGCATATGGTACAGACCTCTCTTAGGTCTCGAAGCATATTATGGTCAAACAAATAGACAACCGTCACCCTCACTTTTCCACATGGGATGACAAAACTATTCAAGCAACTACTTGTCATCACAAACTCCTCCTCAAAGAACTAGCTCTAGTTCTTCATTCCAAATTGAGGAGTTGGATCAGCTCACACAAACACAACAACCAGAGCCCTCAGGCTCTAACAATATGATGTTTACTGGAGAATCCATTTCATCTCCTCGGGTTTTGTTTAGACCACAAATCAAGTAGGCAATCAGATCCACTCCCATTCTTGGATGAGGAGTACCTAGCACCATGCAAAAATGAGAAACACTTCCAAAACATGTATCCATCTCTAGGAAGTTTGCAAACACAACCCGACACCCTGCTTCAAGAAAATACCCCCATTCCTCCACCAATGGAAAATACTCTTGGTGAACTTGGGCAGAGTAATGAACAATTCATAGTAGGATACCATACCCCTCTGCAACCTCAAAGAGTACCACAATAGCCATCAGGTGAAAACACTGGGCCATCACCAATCGAGGTCATCTCAACTTTGGTCGAGAGGGTTAGAGGACTAGAACTTGCTCAAGAAAATCAAACTTCACATTCGGGGCAAGCAGAACTCCCAACCCTCCACATTATCCTAGTCAAATTGACCTCCTCACAGGAATAGGCATGTTAGGCATGCCTCCTCAACATTCATATAACTACCCACAAAAACACCAACTAGAACACATTTTCAAACATTTCTCCAGTTGAAAGTATGATACCCCTGGTTTAGTACCAAACAACCCATATCAGAGCAATGCTCCTCCCTATTTAAACATTTATTCAAAATCACCATAGGGAGATATGTTCTCTTCTCCGGGATGTTTTCTCAACCATGGGGTTTCCTTACGCTCCTACAAATACATATGTTATGCCATATCAACAACCCATTCCACCTCTCCCCCTCAGCAGGCACCATCGATGGTTGAGACCTATGCGGTAGGGACTTACTCATAATATTTAAAAGAACCTCTAGATTTCACCATATGAAGCATCATGCTTCCAAGACCTCTTCCCGATTTTCCTAAATTCAAGGGGGAGGGAGATCCAAATGCACATATCAAGGCTTATGCCATGGCCATTCGAGAATTCTCCCTTGGGATGTGGTTGTTGCTAAGATATTCCCTAAGACCTTAGAGGGTATTGCCCTTGATTGGTATTATAGAATACCTGAAGCCTCGATACACTCATTCAAACAACTTGTGTCAGAATTTATCAAAGCTTTTGACATGAACAAATTGTTAAGAATAGGATCAGGGAATTCTTACATATTAAACAAGAGCACAATGAATGCTGCTCATTTCATTCAAAGATGGCATACAATCCTCTACTCATCAGCAAGTGCTCCAAACATGGATCAGATGGAACTATGTGACTTATTCCTTCATTCTCTCAATAGAGAGATAAAGGAAGAAGTCCAGAAGTTCCCACTAAGGACTTATGATGAAGTACTCGAGAGTGCTCTCCGAATCGATCAAGTCGGCAATAGATAAGTGGCCGTAAGACATATGGAACAAATGGGAAATTAATCACTCCCAATCAAAACACTACGACTTATCCTAATGTCGGGAATACCAATCAAGGACCCAAATTCTTAACAAAAACCATGGGGTTACAATAGATGGAGTCACAGACCAGGTTAAAAGGGAAAACGTCGTGAACATCTCACCACCCATTAACAATCAATGAAATAATAACTTTACTCCAACAATCAACATGGTGGATTTTAATCATCCATCACACAACAACAACAACAACAACAACAACAATGGAAAATCCAAACACAAGGTCCAAACCAAAACCCAACTGGATATCAGAACCAAAACCAAAGGCAACAACCTCAAAATTTCAACTCTAACAACCAACAACCTAGTCAAAATTTTGGACCACAACAAGTTTCAAACCAACAACCTCAAAACTATAATCCCAACTTGTATTGTGGTTTCCACAAGATTCAAGGCCATGATACTAGGACTTTCCATGACTACAATAAATTCATGCAACATTTTCTAGAAGACCAAAGACAACTCTTTATAGATATGTTTTTAACAAATTCTGCATTACCCATGCCAAACACTTATACGGGGGCAGTTTCCCCTCAAAATGCACCCCTCAAGATTTTCAATGATCCTCTCCCAAATCACTCTAACAATAATAGGTTAGATCCAAATGGGACAAACAAGGGTGTTATGATAGGAAATAATGATCATGAAGCCTCAACTTCATCAAATCCACCGGTCGCACCCCAATTAGGAACTCGACCACAAACCAAGATAGTTGGTCTAGTAGAGTTAGATACCAAGCTACACATGTAGAAACCATAACAAGAATGTGAGATTATTCTTCTCAACCAGTTCCAACCTACCCATTAGTACCAGACAATATTCAACAAACACTAGTGAAACCTATAGGTGCTTACGATCTAATTAATGACCTAACAAAGACCTTCTCTCACATTTCCTTCTTGGATTTGTTGAAAAACTCTCCCACCCACAGAGCTTCTCTCTTAGAAGTGTTAGGTCTTGGTCATCTAATTAACATCACTCCTCCTCCTGAAACACAAGTAAACCATGTAGACTTTGACGTCTACCCTCAGGGCAGCCAGATAGGGATACTGAGTTTATATTTGATATAAGTAAAATGCCAATGCCAACAGACTGAAATCACACGTAGAGGTGACCCAACCTTGCATTTGTAGGTATGGGTTTACAATAATTATGTTAAGTGTGCAATGATTGATGATGGGGAAGTAGTTAACATAGTCCCCTTCACTTTTCTTCAAAAGCTAGGATATGGAGAAACAAATTGTTCCACAACACGAAATACGCTAAGGGGTTATGATAGCCTCAAGGCCACTTCAATTGGGACTATAGTGTTACCAGTCACCTTAGGACCCAAGACAGTCCTCACCAAATTTTATATTATAGATCGGGAAACCAACTATAATATGATTCTCGGTCGACCATGGATACATCGCATGAAGGCAATCCCTTCCACGTTATTCCAGGAAATAAGATTTTTACACCTAGGAAAAATATTTGTGGCACAAGGTGACCCAAAACCCTTTGACATACACCTAGCAGATTTGAAGAAGAGACCAAGTGTTCACTCTGAGTTTGAGCTCCCAATGAATCAACTTAACAAACCAGTCAATTCAAAACCAGAAGTAAAGTTGATACCTACAATAGAATTAGAAATCATGAATCTAGTCAAAGGCATTCGACACTCAAAAATGAGACTAATGTCATAGAGACAGTATCATTAGGAACTACCACAAAATTTTTGAGTTACTAGAGAAATATTTACCTATTCTCCTACCATTTGATTCCATGGGTATAGGATGTACCCTAGGAATTGGCTCCCTTCCAAATGGATGAAGTTTGTATGGTAGAAGTAACCGAGGAAAAGAAGTAGACACAAAGAATGTTCCAACATCCATTTTTCAAAAAATATTGGACCCTCCACTTTGATGGAGCTAGATGTCATTTCGGCGTTGGGGTAGGTGTGATCTTTACTTCTCCCGAGGGAAAGATCCTACCTTTTTCCTTTAAGTTAAACTTGAATGTACAAACAATGGGGCTGAATACGAAGCCCTCCTCCTTGGCCTCATCATAGCCAAAAGGATGGGTGTTGATAACATTAGAGTACTAGGAGACTTGCAATTAGTTACAAACCAAGTATCTGAGGTATATGAAACTAGAGCTGAACACTTACAACTCTATAAAATGGTGGTGTTAGATCTAACCAAGGGATTTGACTTCATATCAATCAAAGCAATCCCATGAGAACAAAACCTTCTTGTTGATTCAATAGCAACCTCAGCTTCCCATTTCACTCCAAGAAGTGAGTTGGAAAATACAAATTTCATGGTATCACTTCATACTGAACCATTGGTGCGTAAAATACCAATAACCCCGATCTTGACACATATAGAAGCTGAAAATGAGTTTACCATCCTAGATCACTTTGACAATGATAGGGTCACTCTTGGATATCTAAATGCCTATGTGGAATTACATCTCACTCATCACATAGTAGATTTCTCCCTAATCCCATCTTCCTCTTCCTATTTTGGAAATCCCATGATAGAATCTCCCCACAAAAGAATCTTGAAATCTACGAGGTAGAGAATGGAGAAGGTTTGGAACTACCTCGGCCCCACCTTGAATTTGAAGAAGGCAACGCTTCCTTAATTGAAGGAACGATTGACATAAATATTGGAATGGAGGAAGAACCAAATATTTTGAAGTTGGGATCCTTGTTAACTCTAGAGGAGATAGAAATACATACCCAGATCCTCAAGGAACATCAAAAATATTTCACATTTAATTACAAAGAAATGATGGGAATTACACCACATATCATGGTACACAATCTTGTCACCAAACCAGATGCAAAGCCAATTAAGCAAAATTCGAGACCAATGAAACCAAAAGTGGCTCTCATGGTGAAAGAAGAAGTAATGAAACTTCTCCAGGTGGGATTCATCAAACCAGTTGACTATTCACAATGGGTATCTAATATCATCCCTATTCTAAAAAAGAATGGGAAGATACACATTTGCATAGACTTTCGGGACATTAATAAAGCTTTCCCCAAAGATGACTTCCCATTACCATCCATCGACATCATTGTTGATGCAACAACTGGATTTGAGCTTTTTGTCTCTCATGGATGGGTTCTCGGGATATAATCAAATCAAAATATCTGAAGAGGATCAAGCCAAGACTACGTTTATAACTCCTTGGGGAACTTATTGTTACATTGTCATGCCATTCGGTCTTAAGAACATATGGTGCTACATACCAATGGGAAATGACATACATATTCCATGACCTTATTCATAAGATTGTGGAATCCTACGTAGATGACTTGTTGGCCAAGGCCAAGAAGCGTTGTGATCACCTAAAAGTACTCCGTATCATTCTCTCATGATTGATCAAATATGGTGTCACATTAAATCTAGAGAAATGTGTATTTGGTGTGACAGGAGGCAAGCTTTTGGGCTACATTATATCATCACGAGGGATTGATGTCGATCCAACCAAAATCTGGGTTGTTCTTGAAATGATTCCACCATCAGATGAGTCTAGTATTAGATCATTTCTTGGGAAACTTGGTGCAATTCGAAGGTTCATCCTGACTTAAGTTTTGTTGTTCATCCAATCAACAATTTATTAAAGAAGGATTATAGCATTGATTGGATGGAAGAATGCAATGAGGCCTTCGAAGTAGTTAAACGCTTCTTGTTGTCTCCTCCCACGCTAATGCCTCCTAGACCAGATCATCCTTTGATCTTATATTCATGGGCTACTGATGTCTCGCTAGCCTACATGTTGGCTTAGGAAGATAATGATAAATGGGAACGTGTAGTTTATTTCATTAGCCAAACATTGCTTGATTATGAAACACGTTACACACAGGTAGAAAGAGAATGCCTTGCCATAGTCTTCACAACAAAATGTTTAAGACATTACATGTTGAATCAAGAAACAAGGGTCATTGTAAAGATAGATCACTTATGGACATTCCTCACGCAAGGGTCTTTATCTAAAAAGGTTGGATGTTTCATAACCTTAATGGGTGAGTTTGAACTAACATTTGTAAACCAAAAGTTTGTTAAGGGACAAATCATTGTAGACTAGTTAGCTGACAATCCATTAGATGGAGGTGATCTGGTAGATCTAGACTTTCCGATGAGTGCATATATTTTTCGAAACTAGGCCCCCATCTCTATATGTCCTTGGTACACTGACATCATCAATTTCATCATGGACCACACATACCCAAAAGGTGCCACATCACAACAAAGAAGGTGGTTACACATTATCGCTTGCTAAATATGTTATTTTAGAACAAGTGCTCTATCGTAAAGCCTTCGATGGAATGATTTTAAGATGTGTTGACATGGAAGAATCCAAAAATATTCTTTACGAATCCCATAGTGGGATATGTGGAGGCCACTTTGGTGGCCATGCCACTACTCACAAAATACATCGATGGGCTATTTTTGGCCCACTTTGGAACATGATACAAGTAGAATTTGTGTGAAAGTGTCATAAATGCCAAGAGTTCTCCCATGAGATTCACATGCCAACACAAGCTCTGCAACCAATCGCAACCCCATGGCCCTTTTCCATGGGGCCTAGATTTGATAGGGAAATTCTCTCCCTCATCAATAGATGGCCATAACTTTATAATCATGGCCACAAAATATTTTACTAAATGGGTAGAGGCCATGCCTCTCACCACCATACCAGGTTTTGTAATCGCTAAGTTCATTTTAAATCAAATCATTTGTAGGTACGGTGTCCCGCAAGTCATTATCTTATAATGGCACATCCTTCAAGAATGATGAGGTCCATGAGTTATGCAGAAAATTCAAGATAAACCATCATACAACCTCTCTTTATTACCCCAAGCCAATGGACAGGATGAAGCCACAAACAAAACATTAAAATCTATTCTCCTCAAAATAGTTAAGGAGAACAAATGGGATTGGCATTTAAAATTATACCCGGCCTTGTGGGCCTATCGAATGTCAATAAGAACACCAATAGGGACAACCCCTTTCTCATTGGTATTTGGGGGCAGAAGTAGTTCTCCCACTTGAGGTCGAAATACCTAGTCTCCGCATCTCATTACAAGGGATCTTGGGAGAAGAAGCCTATAGAGAGGCACATGCCTCTCTCAACTAGAAAGCCTTGATGAGGCCAGGTTAAACATGCCAAACAACAAACACAGAGCCTATGTTGACCGGATGTGCCAGAAATACAACAAAAAGGTCTATGAATGAGAAATATATACGAGGGAGATCTAGTTCTGAGACTAGACAACCGGATTGACAAGAAAACCGGTGAAGGAAGGAAATTTCAGCCCAAGTGGTTGGGCCCATACCGAGTCATGAAAGACTATGGAAATGGTGTGTATCTCTTGTGTACACTAGAAGGTGAGGAATTCAATGAAACTATCAATTCCTTGCATCTTAAATGGTTTTACATAAGTCATTAGCATCACCATTTGTACATTATGTCTACCTGCATTGCATTAGTCACTCAGTTGTTTCATTTTGTTCACTCACTTCATAAATTTTGTGGTCAAAGGAACTTATTCTTAAGCAATTTATTACAAGCTTCTGAAAATATTGGCAAAAGCATTCAAATCATATCTCTTCAATTTTCATAATATCATCAAATGGTTTCGAAATCATCTCATCAATCCGACAGACAAAATCTTGACAAAAACCATACCAAGGCCTGCATACTTGGTCATACTCATTCTTTTCTACTAGGTTAAGTTGTTCTTACCTACGGTCTATTCTAGAAGCTTCTTGGTGTCACATCTATCCCTCTTACGTCTCTTTGAAACAAGGATACTCCAAAATCACATATCAGAAATGTCAAAACCAAATTAAATCAAAAATACTAAACAAAATAGAATATTTTATTTTACACACTTCTTTTCCCCACCAACCTTCGGTGATGAGCCCGCATCTCTTACTAGTGGTGTGAGGTTGAGAAAGGAAAGAAGTGCCCTTACTCACCTATGTCCTACCTTGGTGACAAGCCCATACTTCTTACTAGTAGCATGGGGCAAGGGCGTAGGGGGTCCATTCACACAAATTAATGAATCTTAGTATTTTAAAAATGCAAAGCAAAGTGTATTAAGTGAAATTAAGTATCCAAATTCCAAAGAGATCAAATCCTCAAAACCATATTTTGTCAACCAAATTTCCATCCATGGATCTAAGTCTAGATAAACTGGAAAGTAAGTTACATTCTGAACTATGTAGTAGTTTTTGAGTAGAATAAGTACGTAGGTCTAAATTTGGTTTTTGTCAATACCTTGTCTTTCTCTCATCATTTCCATTCAGTCAAACTCATACAATTTGTGCCCTTCCCAACTCTCGGTGTTGAGCCCTCACATCTTACTAGTTGTGGAGTTAGGAGTGGGGAAAGTTCATCTCATTATCACTACACATATTCATCATGTTTTTCCAAAACAAGAAGAAGCAATGAACATTGCCCAAAGAAGCCAAAAGTTCAAGTACTACAATATGTTTGCATCATCACATATCAGCATTACAAACAATAAGAGAAACATTCTATTCAAACACTTGTTATCACTTGTCATCCATTGCATACATTCTAAAAAGCATATAAAAACAAAGATTCTAAAAACATCTAGTGTACACATGAGAAATGAATCACAAAACTCTAGATACAAAGAAGATCTAGATCCAAAAATATATATATATATATATATATATATATATATATATATATATAAGAATCATGTTTTACATACAATGCCATCATGCACTAGGCATGGTCAAAATGCTCAATGAGCCCAAAAATACAAAAACAACTCATATAAACATCTAAAAAAATCACTACAAAAAGACCAAATGGCCCCTCAATCCCTGTGGGATCCCTCAGAGGGTGCATGATCACATCTAGGCTCCTACTACGATGATGCTCTGAATGAACTGAGTGCTCATGATCATGGCCACTAGTTGTGGTCTCACTACGAGAATGGCTCCGCCTCATCAGGTGCTCAATAGTCTTGTATCCAGCTAGCTCAGTACGAAGGGAGGACACTAACTCTGCCACCTTCCAGATAGGGGAAAACACATTAGTGTGTTTGATGCTAAAGCTCTCTCCGATGTCCTCGTAAGCTTGAGCCCGGGTCTTCCCAAAGGAGAAACAGGTGTCGACACACACCCTGGTGAATCAAATCCCGCCATCCCTAAGCAGTCACTACAAATAAAAAGGAAATAACAAGTTAGAAAATCACCAAAACAAGTCAAAAACAAAGCAAAACAACAAAAAAGAAATATCAACTAAACATCTCTAACTAACAAGGTCGAGAAAAGAGTAGTAACTCACTCGGATCTCTAGGCATCAGGTAGGATCTCTAGGATATGCACACTACTGACGACGCGCCACCGATCATGGAGCCTCCCAAAATCTGGAAAGAAATGATGTCCTACCATGGACTCATCATCTCCCTCAAAGTCCTGAGAAGGAAACTCCTCTGAGACCAAGGTCTCCTTCTCACACTCACCTCCCCCTCTCTGCCCTCAAGATATCTGAGTGTCATGCCACTCAGAATCACTATCATCCTCCTCGTCCATCCCACTGGCCTCACCTCCAACTCCCTCTCCCATCATCTCCTCATCAATCTCCCCTCCTGTGAACTCCTAGAGTCTGAGTCCACATCAATAGGCTCATCCTCCCCCACTGAAAGTAGGAGCAGCTCCGATCTAAAGTAAGGGTGCTCGAGGAGCACCGACTGCCCCTCGGGCCCGAACCACCCACCTAACCACAATAGGAACTCTAGGAGTAACCGTGGTCCAACCTCGATCTCCTCTAGGACCTCCCCTAAGCCTCATGAATAGTCTTGTATACATCGGCCCCTAGAGGCCCCACTGGAGGAAGCATATCAATGTATGGGAGGCCAAACTACTGAGGGACTCGATCAAATGGGTGGACCTCCACCCTCTCTATCTGTCTACTAACTGACCTGTAGTAGAGCAGGCAATCAATGTATGTGTCTCCTCTCCCCATACTCCCACCATGGCCTGATAAGGAGTGGCCTCCATATCTGTAGTAGTCAATGAAGCCACTGGCTGATGTGGCATCCTGAGTACTGTCATCCCCATCCACCTCGCTACTCTAACAGCCCCCGGATCCTCTGCTAGTACACCCCTCCCATAGGGATGATGTGCTCATACACCCAACTCATAACTAGAGTGGGATGACTCAAGGACTGCCCCTATAACCTGACCACCCTGTATAAGTCATGGTATGTGTAGTCCCAAGAATGTCTACTCCCCAAGCATAAGTATGGCCATGGGCCTCAATCTATGTAATAATGGGAGCCCCAACAAGTATAAGAGAGTATCTCCTCCCTTATCCCCAATCAACCATGAGGCCAAGATACCCATAATAGCCTTACGGATGATAGTGGGGATAGGAGAAGCAACAATAGATCGACCTTTCCCCTTCTTCGAGCCAAAGGAGACAACAACATCTCCCATATAAGTAGCCCACTGAACCATCTGAGACCTGGATCCTACTGTCTTAAGAGACAGACCACCTCCCAAGAATCAAAACCCCAATATATGATAAACATCCTCCAGGGTGATAGTCCACTCACCCCTAACACCTGGAAACTGGAAAGTATTTTGGTCCGCATCCCAATACGAGAATAAGTCACACAATATGTGACTAGTAGGAGCAACATGAGGAACCTGTGAAATCCTCAAAATACCGGCCCTCTGCAAAGTGTCTCTCTCTGTGCCGGGTCAACATGTCTAACACTTTGGGAGCCAATCACACTCCCTCTCTCTGCTCCACCTAATGTACTCCTCCTTTGCATCCACCCAAAATAGAGAAAAAGAGAAAGTTAGCAACATAATCCAATAGATAAGCTCATCAAAAACATAGAAAAATGTCAAAAATGCAAAAATAATTAACTAAGGCATCTGTTTTCTCTTTTTTCTGTCTAGAACCACCACCCCTATGTAGAGTGGTGGTTCCGTGACCACCGCCATCTAAGGGTGGTGGTCCTACAACGCCACCATCATAGGGTGGTGGTCCCATGACCACCACTCTATGTGGTGGTGGTCTATGCCGATTTGGCGTATGCCCATAAAGCCCTAAAAATGCCTAAAAATAGCAAAATACACCATTTTGAATGAAATAAAATCCTACCCTATGGGTGCCCCCCTAGAGACTCATTTAACACTAAGATTTTGAAAATAACCCCCAAGACAAAGATTTCAACATTTTTATATTTTAGGTTTAAAAACAATGAATTGAGAAAAACTAACTTGAGACTTCGTGGGTCGATGTCCTGCTCTCGGAGGCATGATCACAATCTCGCAATGAACGTTTTGACTGCACTCTCATCGAAAATGGTTACCGTGGGTCCCAGAGCTCAAAAATTGCCAAATCGATACGTGTAAATGAATAGGAAAATGAGCTATATATATATATATATATATAATATTATAACATTCTAACCTTGTTTTGAATGTTCTTTCACAGAGTTGGAGCACCAATGGAGGTAAGTTCTTATCCCCGCACAAATGGTAAGTCCTCATTTCATTTTAATTTAGTATTTATTTTTTGATTTCTTTATCTATCTACACTTGAGTCCTCTTTTCATTTTGTAGATAGCGGGAATCTGGATGGTGACATTCATGACACATGGGTATGTCAGGTATAGCTTCTAACTCCCCATTTTGGGACCACCATACTGACCCACCATTTTATGCCCCTTCATGGCTAAAATGCTTCTCCGAGGGGGCAATATGTACGTACCCAAAATTATATGTATTGTACTACCAAAAAGAGGTTACGTAAAACCCCAATGATGATTCAGATCTCTTCGCAAGGTGTTTGGAATCTAGAAAGCATGCTGAGTATACATTTACATCCTAAAATGCCTTATCCAACCTTCGCATGCTTTATTCTAACCTTGTTCCTCTCTTTCCTTGCATTTTGGTCTTTAGTTTCAGGACCGCCACCCCTGCCTAGGCGGTGGTCCTGTGACCGCCACCCAGATAGGGGTGGTGGTCCTGTAACTAACTCCCCTGCATGGGCGGTAGTCCTATGTGCATTTTCCATAACTTTTTGATGCTTTTTCATCAACGTAAAAATCAAGTGGCACTCGTATTTCTCAACCACTCTTGCTTGCATTTAAGTTTTAGCCACCTAGTAAATAGTAATTCCTCTTTGTTTATAATAGAAGAGTTCAATTCAAACTTACCCTCTGGTAAATCAAAGTGCTATAAATACCAAGCTTGTTTACAAGAAAATGGCCCCTCTCCTCTATGAATTATTATTCAATGTGTTTTGAAAGTTCTTCAATAAGTCTCAACAAGTTTAGATTTTGTAAAGCTTTCAGCCTCTCAGTTCAAGGCTCCACAGTTCTGGTTCTAGATTATGTCCATTTGAATCTTGATTCTACTTAGAATTATAGGTTGTTGTTTTGTCACAGAAGTATAGATCCTAGAGATTTTGAGTGTGCTTGTATTGTATCCCTGTAACAATCCCGCTAGGAATCACATAGTCAAGCTTTGTTCTCTTGCACTATCCTCTCCTACTTGCATTTTGTTCGGCTTATGTCCAAGCTGCCACTATTTGAACATCTTCTCCTGTTTCCACTGTCACATTCCCACTTTTTTGGATTCACGAGAACATGAAGGAATGAAGAGATCACACTGAGGGGACAAGTCACAATACAACTGGATTTTTTCCGTTGTTTGTAAACTCTAGGTTTGAATTGTCAAAGTTGTAGTTATAATATATCAAATAGAATAGAAAATCATTTTATTTAGTTAAGCTTGCTTTCAGTATTACTAGGGAAGCTGTGGGGAATGATAGCTTCTGAGAAGCTGTGATTTATTCCTCACTTTTGAGGTAAGATTGAAGGTCTTTTCAATTAAATTAGTTAGTTATTTAATATTTAGGATAAATTCACAAATGCACAGGAAAATAGCTACATCTGGCTATCTTACTTGTTTTAATTCCATTATTAGATTAATTGTTCATTATCTTAATATTGTAGAATAGTCACTCTTTAAATTTCATTCAAACTCATATCTTCAAAAATACAAAAAAAAAAAGGAATATAAGCATAGTGTAGATATATCTTTCATAATTAGTTTATTTCTTTTAGTTAAGTTTGGTTATCTCTTGCATGACAATTATGGGACCCAGAGAGCCCAGGGATTACGTATTCGAACCGGTAATACCTCAGCCAAATCTCTTCACAACATTAATGGATATAGATCAAGGTCTTAGAATTCATGTCTTTCAAACAACAACAAACCCACAAGCAGTTAGTGAGCAATTGAGAGAATTGAATATTGAAGATGAAAAAGCATACGCATTCTGGTCAAATCAACCCAACTATAGATTGCCTTGATAGGATATCCACATGACCATACAAGAACCTAAAAGAGAGAAAATATTTGGTTGTGATTCATTAGTTCCGCAGCCAAACGCAGGAGACCTTCTCATTGACATAGACATAGGCTTACGTATACAAGTTGCTAGAACACCCGTAAGGTATTCTGAGAAGATCACACAACTCCTGGTATTAAACATAGAAGCTGAAAAGGCTTATGACTATTGGATTTTGGAAGAAGAGATTGATTCTTCACATGACCATAACAGGTCCACAACAACCATGAACTCATGGTTGTGATCCCAGTCCCACAACCCAATGGGCCTGCTAATCAGTTAAATATTGACACCAGTTTATATACGCTAGTATTTAGATCTTCACCACTCCCGCTAGATATCATAACACAATTTTCCGTATTAAATATAGAAGCCAATCAAGCTAATATTTTCTGGGCTAGACCAGAAAACCACCCATAGTTCCCTACAAATCCACTACACCTCTCACTACCACTTTCATGACCTTGTTTGGAAATATACACGAAGCACCTATCAGGTCACTTTCCACACATCCAATAGCCAATAGATAGGATCTCGACAGAGCTCGACATTGATTGGAGCCTCCGAGAAGCTATTATATCTGAACGATCCATTACACCAATTCAGGTTAGGAGAGCTTTCTTTTCCTTAGACTCGCAGATCCCATTATTGTGTGTTGAGGATATCAGATTGCCCAACTAGTTATCCCCAAAACCCTCAAGAGCTCCTAAGAAGGCCGGACTCGACTAAAACTCATATATATATCAAGTAAGGGTTCAAGACTTTAGAAGTGGCCACTCCATAGGGTGAAAAACTAAAAGGTGAAATCACATTGAGTGATTATAATGTTACACATATCCCACTTGGGAAAACCCACTAGAGAAATCTTAATACAATATGCTATGGTGGTTGTTGGAGGTCTGTTTTAGAAAATTGATAAGGAAAAAGTGACAAAAAAATAAATAAAGGAAACAATCAAAACACTATCCTCATATGTGTAGAAATGGATACAACCTATGGATTAATGGAAAGAAATAACTTATTCCATAACCCCATAAGTTTTAGGTGAAGTTGATAAGTCCAAGGAAAAGGTCAATGTCTGTGGAAAAATGGAAGGATGAGCTATCTGAAAGAGGAAATAAAATTATAGAGGACATAATAAAATGTTATGATCAATTAACAAAAAGAACCAATGATGTCAAAGAATAGATAGAGAAATGCACCGATTTTATGTATTACTTGGGAGGGTATTACCCAAATTTTAGGTAAGTAAGCGAGTTGGATGATCAATTGTTAGAATAAGAAGATATTATTTCACCTAAAGAAAGTGGAATGCAACATACTTGCTAGGATGCAATTTGAATAAGAATTGAGATTCTGAAATAAGTCAAAGAAAAATTATGTACATGAAGGGTCTCAATTATAGAGTGCATTGATTATATGGATTGTAGATTTGAAAAAATGGTACTTGATGAAAAAAATACTTAAGGAAATTTAGGGATAATTGTCGAGCATAGGATTTTGATCAAATAATCTCTGATGTCCCTTTCAGCTATGTATTATTCATAGGTTTGTTACCATGGAACACAAGATGACCAAATTGTCAAAAGGGCTAAGGAAGAGTAAGAGTACAATAAAATAATTTGATCAAATGATGAAAATACAATGTACAATACTCATGTTCCATGTTGGGCCAGATGAAGAAGACATTACTCATATATTTCATTGATTTTATGCATATAATAAAATAATGTTAGAAGCACGAGAACTAGATGTCGGGAACTTGAGGCTGATCCCAATATACCATGAACAAGTTTAGGCTTGTTTCCTCAAAACTTTCTTTCTTCATTTTTTTATCTTTATTCTTGACAATTGTATACTTTTTTAATCTATAAATTTCAATTATGTATGTGGTTTAAATGTAATGCAATATGATTTCACTTGTTTTGATAGAAAATTAGATCTATTATAACATGAAATGCATTGTAATATTGTGAATCATTTGTATTTGTAAGAAAATAAAAATGGGGTTCTATAGGGGCCCCAACCCAAGAAATATCCATATACATTTTTGATATCATACCAAAAAGAAAAAAGAAAAGATACATTGTCATTTTGATCCTAAAAAGTCCTCCTTGAAAGGAGGAAGCCTATCCAAAAGCCTATTCTTCCTAGAAACAAATTCCCCAAACTCCTCAAAGCACCTTGAACAAATACAATGTCTCCTGCAAAGTCCCGAGACATGTTTAAATCCATGAGTTCATTGATACCGGCCTTAGGGCCATCCAAAATGTGAATTAATTCCAATTTCTTCTCATACGAAGACACCCATTACTTAAGATTTAGACCACCCCTAAGATAGGATTTATTTCCTATAGCTTTTGAAATAGAAGGTGGTGGAGGAATGTTTTTAGAAACTAGAAGTACAACTCGGGTAAGTTTTGGAAATGATTGACATGGGTGATTGGAGCTGGATTCTCCTCCTATGCATTTCTTCATAGAAAATGGTGGTGCTCCAGGATTCCATATGACTAGGGAATCTGATGGCCTTGTTTCACCAATAAGAAGTGTACGCACAAGAAAAATGTTTAAGGTAGAAGGTTTCTGTGTGAGGAATTCCTATAGGTCATCAAGAGGTTGCACATAGTTGAAGACCAGGTTAATCAAGAGCACTCCTTTTTTCTATGAAGAACTACCTAAAAACAAACACAAGACCACAAGATATAATTAAAAGCACTTTGGTTGGTGGATTTCCCAAAGCCAAGAGCTAGATCTGGGAAGTGGGGTGCTTCCTAGAAGGTTGTCAATCCATGTTTGAACACAAATTAATGTAAATAAATAACATGAAATAGAAATTCCCATTGTAGTTTTATAATTTAGGTATCTCACACAAGCACAATAATTCAAATATAATATAAATAGTGAATACAAGATTAAATTTAAAGTGGTTGGTGGGTTGTTAAGGTCTATAGGTGTAATAGAGGGTGTTATGAAGGTCTTGGTGAGGTTGTGTGAGGTTTTAAGAGTTTTTAGAAGGTAAATTATCTCGTTAGTATGAGGGAGAATGCTAGACATAAAGATCAATCCCAGTTGGGGGAACCGACATTGGTAACTTTTTTTATCTAGTATAGGTTGGTTAATCAATCACAATAGGGTAAATTGGGTTCCAAAGTAGAAACGAGGTTGGTTTAGGTTCTCTGTGATTACACAGAGTGTTGGTAAGGCTTAGGCAGGGTGTTGGGATTTAGGTGAAGGATCAATAAGGGTGAGAGAGGTGATTGGAAAGGTGGAGAGGTTCAAGTTGGTAGGGTATCGGGTAGATGGGTGACAAATGGTATTCGGGTGAGAAATAAGAAGTACAATGAGAAGATAGGTAAGAGATCTAAAACCCAAGTTAATAAGTAACAACTGGTTAAGCAACTTATCTCAAGACACGGAGATTAGTAGATGTAGTGCTTGGTGGGTGTTCTTAAGAGAAACGGGTCGGATCTAGTGCCATGCAAACTAAGCTTTAATTCTTCCCTATGAATGATCTGAGGCCATAGAGAAAGAGGTTGGTTGCTGATGAAGAACTTAGATGCTTTGGTACTATGTTTGATTATCGATTCTCAAACAAATGTGAGAATGACAAATCGATTATCCCAAAAGGCCAACCAAAAGAAGAACCTAGGGAAATATTTGGAAATACTTATTTAAAGAAACTGATGGTAGTTCCTTGAGTGGCATTGTCGAGGAATTACCAACATCGGTTAGGAAGAAATAGTCTAATTTATTCAAAATAGCTTGTTTCTTCCCTTTTGGCATGGGTCAAGATTTGATTGTGGGCTAGGAGTCTTGGTTCACGTTTAAACATGTGGGAAATTAATGGAAGAAGTGGTTAACAATAAATATTAGGTTTAGAAAGAGTCTTAGTTAGTTAAGTGAAGTGATGACTCAATACTAGGAGTGATGACCTAGTCTTAATTAGTTAAATTCCCTTAGAATGGGTCCAAGGTGAGGTGGAGGTGTGAAGTGGTAATTAACCTAATATTGATAATTAGATTAATAATAATGTGTGGAAGGGGTCATGGTAAGGGGGTATGTTAATTGAAAGGGGATTAGAGGGTTGCAACCCAATTTTGGGTGTCTACATTTTCCCCTTTTGTCATATATCTTACATTAATAAGTGACAATTACAAAAAAAGTAGTTTTCACCGAGATAAGGGTGGAGGTGCTCCCCCTCAAACCAGAACTGATTAAGTGGAAGGATAAATTGGTGATGGGTTTGATAAGGTGGTAGGTGATGAAAAATGGGGTAAGATGAAGGTATAGGAAATGGTGATAATGGGGTCATTTAAAGATGGAAACATTCAAATGCATGCACACGTCCAGAATGCAACAAGGCACAAGGTTAAAGAGCACACAAACTCTACATTGTCAAAGGTTGATAGTTTATCCAAACAAGGGTGATGTGGTCTAGGTATCCAAGGTATAGGATGTGATCCTAGAAAAAAAAATGGGACAAGGTCAAGGAATGAGTATTATTGTGTTTGAAAACACCAAAAGGTTTGGTCTAGTCGAGACAAACATCATGAAATAAGGCAAGGAAAGGTCAATATGTGAAACAACACATGCAACATTATTACGGTGGAGAAAATAAATGAATTTGATTGTCAAATAGGTGGGGTTGGTGTGGTGGGGGTATACAGTGAGGAAAACGTGCCCATAAGTATCCTTAGGGAGTTGGTGAGGTGGTGAGGATGGTAAGTGGGTCTATAGGGATGTTGTAGGGCTATGATAACAAGAAAAAAGGTCATCGGTAACAAATATTAGGTCAAATGAGGCATATGTGGGTATAGGCAGGGTGATCGATGTTGGTTCATGGGAATCGATATTGGTATTTGTGTGACCAATGCCGGTCACCTAGGGTATGACCAAACCGACATAGGTCACCCGAACAACGAGTTAAAATTGAAATCTAACCCTAAAATTTATCATTTGATCATTTTTTTATTTGGAAAATGACACGTGGAGAGAATGTTCATTAGAAGAATGATAGAGAGGTCCAATGGAGTGATTTGGTGAGAGATTAGTGGGTGGAGGAGTGAGTTCAAGGCCCGGTTGCAGCCAACTATGTGAGTGTGATTGGTTGAGAGTTTAGAGAGGCATTTGACATGATAGAGGTAGGAGAAGGTGTGAGGGGTGCTCTAGTGTAGGCTCCAGAGGTCCCAAAATGGAGGCATCGATGAGTAGAGGTAGGATTCAACCATGAATTTTAATTTTTGTAAAAGAATAGTGTAGGAAATGATTTTTATTTTATTTTTGAAATTGATTGAAATGGGGGTGAAATTAGGTTGTGGGAGGGTGGAATTAGTTTAATTAGGGGTTAAAATAAATGTAGGGAAAGTTTAAAGGGATTTGGGTGGGTAAATTAGGTTTTTTTGTTCATTTTTGAGATTGGGGGACATGGGGGTTTAGATTTGGGGATGAATCGAATCGATGTTGGTCGGATTATTAGGTGACATCACAGATACACCGACATCAGCTAGCAATGACGACCGACATTGGTAGTGTGACCAATGTTGATTAGGCAAGGAATGGTTAATTTGTTAGATAAATGCTGGTTTGGGATGTCGAAGGCATGTTTAAGCTAGATGGGGTGTCAAAGCTCGATCTAAGGTAGGTATATCTTGGGTAAAAAGTGTCCAAAAGAACATTGAGAGGGGGTTTTAGTTAAATGATGATGCAATAGGATAATTTTGGGTGGGATGGTGAAGGGTAGTTTAAATAGGTGAAATAGTGAGAATAATATGATTTAGGTAAAGGTGAATGGTCTAGGTAAGGAAAGGTAAAAATAAGGCTAAGTCGAGTGTTGACATAGAAATTCAAAATGTTAGATGATTAATATGTGTAGTTGTTAATGATGCGGTCAAAAAGATGGGCGATGATGAGGGAATGACTTCCACCCCTATTAGTACATATGAGGCTGATTATTCCAAAGGAGGAGTGTGAGCATATGCGGGAATTAGGGTTAGGTGTCGTTAGGATGTACGGGAGGATTTCCAGAGACCACAACATGATGGTCGCCTTCATCGATATATGGGATTAATCTACCAACAACTTCCATTTTCTCGACAAGTGAGATGACTGTCACCTTAGAGGATGTCTACAGGAATCTACACTCTGCGATCAATGGAGAAACTCTATCGGGTTTCATTTTCAAATGTAGTGGATCATATAGCTATGGTGTTTAGGCCAGCTATGGTAGATTTGTCGTATCATAACACTAATATCAATTATGGGAATATGAATGCAGCATACCCTTAAGAGACTGACTGCCTATGTTGATGATGATCGGGGTCATTTGTTTCTCCTCTAAAACTTAGAGAGTGAGAGTTTTCTAGAGCTTTGATGGTAGTCCTAGAGGATATTATTTTTGACCAGATTTATTTTGCATGGGCACCAACATACTTTGTGTAGTTATACAGGGAGCTATGGACCTACAGGAGGATATGGAGATATAGTTTGTATTGTACCTATTTGTTACCTTTGTTGGGCATATGAGCACATTGTATTCCTTCTTTGGTTGGTCTATCACGATAGGGGTGGGAGGTGGGTGTATACAGGGTAGGATATAGTTTGTGGTTGTGGGTTGGAGAGTAGGTGAGGGTTGATGGTGTGACTCGAGATACCACATATTATCAAAAAGTACCTTAGTTGCTTTGTCACTAGTAGAGATTCTATGGAGGCCTTACCTCATGTAACTAAATTTCAAAGGTATAGAGGAGGAGTTGGAGGGTTTACAACGTATTAGATGGATTTGGGGGCATAGGATAGGGAACATGTGTGCATACACGTAGATAAGGTCATATGACAGTTCGGCCTATAGAACCCCCTAAATGACTTGCAGATCTACGATCCGAATTGGGTCATTTAGTGTGATTGCACAACATTGAGTTTTCTCCAAGGTGTGGGACCTTGCAAGGTGAGAAAAATATCTAGAGAAAGCTAGTTCTTACCCCTCTATTTAGGTGTATGCATGAATTTTATAGAGGTTCAATGCTAAATCCTACTCTAGATTCCAAGGAGACAGAGTTAAAAGATGCAAAAGGAAACAAAACTAAGTAAAAAACGGTGATACACCAAAGGAGTGATGAACAATTATTTTTTTGGTAAACACAAACTAGAAATTTGCATGTAATAGCCAAACACAGATAACCAATATTGTAATAGAAGATCAACTAAGAACAATGAAGACAAAAAGGGGTAAAAATCACCCACACGTGTGTATTATTGTCATACAGATCGATACAATGTGTTACAAAATGGCCACAAGGTATAAATGCATGTAATTTTAATGGAAGGTCTGATAAACTCCATGAATTCACTTGCCAAAGGGAATAGGGGAGTCTACAAAACAAGAAATAAATGTCCAACAAAACAAACGATCGAATCCTTTCCATTTATAACTAAAGAAAAGAGAGAGAAAGTAGAAGAGGGATAAAATCAGATCATTTAACTTAACCATCCACCATTAATCCATTTCAAATCAGCTTGTAAACCTGTCAAATTAATTCCTTTATTTCTGTTTTACGTGTTGGAAGAAAAATGATGAATTTTAGTAAAACGCAGCTCTCAAAGTGATCTGATCTTGGTTTAATGGTGTGAGAAGACATTTTAGGTTTTTTCCATCAAATCAAGTTGATTCTTCATCCTTGGCATGTGGGAGAAGGCAACCATGGTGGATTGAGCAAAAAATGACTCATTCGAAGTAATCTGGTTTGCATTAAAGGCATGAAATACATTTATGGCTTTTTCTTCCTTGAAACCTACAAAAATGATGTTTTTATGCCTCCAATGCATAGAGGAGATCAAGATATTTCCAATGAGTCTGATTTTTCCCAAATCTGATCTCTGGATCGAAAGATATGCCCATCTAAAGATTTAGGGAAAAATCAAGGCATAAATTCGGGCACAAATTTCAAGGCACAAATTAGGTCGAAAAATGGCAGCAAATCAGATTTGAAAACGGGTCCACGGGCCCAAATTTTACTTTTTGCACTTTTGCAAAAATTTCCCAAAACACTCCGCATCTCCGCACTTCCGCTGGTTACGTGGCACCTATTGGGGTCGGCGGAGGCAGGGCTCCTTTTTTTATTTTTCCACTTTTGGATAAAAGGAAAAAAATTATTTTACCTCGAATCCCTGCATGTTTGCTATAGCATTTGTATGCCACCTCATCACTTAATTCCTCGGGGCCATGGGTTGCTTCTTGTTTTCAAGCCTTTTGACAAAAATAGAAAATTTTCACTTTTACCTCCGAGTCCCCGCAGGTCCGCTCCTAGTTTAGGCCTGCCACATGTTGATTCTGGGTTCCTCCAGAGATGCATTCAAATTTTGGACTTAGAAACTTTTTTGGCAAAAAGTTCAAAGTCCCCATAATCCTCCACCAACCCGCCTTAGCGCCATTGCACGAAATGATGCCACGTGTCCCTTTTGGGACTTAGGCATTTTCCACTCTTGTTCCCTTTGGTGGGCTTGTAGGAGCACGAATGCATTTTGCACTTTTAACCCAATAAGTGCTAAGTGCTCAAATTCTTCCCCACTCCACCGGCCCGAGATTCCTTGGCAAAAATCTCTCCCAAGCTCCGCAGGTCCACCTTGGGCAAATTTTCCCTCCTAACTCCGCCAAGCCATAACTCAAAAAATACAAGGAGTTAGAAAGAGTTCTTTACCTTTCTAGAAAGGTGGAGAAATTCTCTATCTGGTGGATCCTTTTCCAGGAACTTTTGAGTGCTTTAAAGTTGCAAAAATATGCCTTCATCAAAATGAAGGAAGAATGAAGGAAAGTTAACCAAAACAAGCATGGGCTTATTTTGGATAACAATTTTGGCGACTTCGGAGGGATCATCTGCACTGCTTTAGATGAAGTGAGAAGCTGCATGAAGTAATCCATTGGGCATGGAGTCATGAACTCAACTACTTGTTACTCTCAATTCATTAGAAAATCTCTAAGATGAAGATTGTGAGAGTAGAAAATTACTTTGACCTGGAACATGATCTACAAAAGATGCATCCTTGGGGCAGCAAAACTGTGCCAAAGCACTTAGGGAAATGTAAATCTAAGCTACAACAAAACAATGTGCATAAGCACTTGGAGGAATGAAAAAAATCTAAGCTAATATGTACAAGGTGAGAAGTTTCCCTTCTAGTAGCAATGCTTTAGATGGATTCCATTAACTGGAATCTGCAGTTCCTCACCATCCAATGTAGACAATTAGAAGGCATTGCTATTTTTGCATTTTGTGACCATCATGTAACACCCTGAACTGTTGTTACTTCCTCTTGAGCACTCAAGTGTTGATATATGATTTTGTCTATATAAGGACGTGTTCCTTTGATTGTGAAGTTATGCTTGATCTGGATTGTATCTTCTTTGCATTTGAAGATCTTTGACTAAGTCGGAATATGTTAGGACTCTTTTATTTCTTTCATTTTTAGCACTTGAGTTCAATATGATTTCAGGATGAATTGTGGATTTACCCATATTTATGACTCGGCCTTGGATTAGTTGCATTGATCCAAGAGATGTTTTAAGTTTATTCGGATGAACAAAATTATAGACCTTACAAAAGTTGCAAGGTCCGAATGTGTTGAATAAGCAATTCCGGAGTCTAACTCAGGTAGATTGTGTTAAATGAATTGGTTCCTGATATCATAATATCAGGAAGGCCTAGACCTTAAGCCAGGTAATAAATTCTGGTGTATACTGCAAGCTTTTTATCAATTCCAGATAGAATCCATTTCGGGAATGTTATACTCTGTTGGTTCTTATACTGATCGGTCCTACTTGTGAGACCTAGAATGGATTCGTTAAGGTTAATAACCTTAACCTAAACTATAACCTATTGGTTAAATTATTATTAATCTAACCTAGCCCTAAACTATAAGCTAAATGTTCCTAAGGTCAGCTACACCTAGCACTATGAAGTAAGACTAATGTCTTACCTTATGATCTACCTATGTTTCTAACCTATCTTAACTATTGATCATGGTTGGAGGGGGACCTATGAAGGGGTGCGAGCCATGGGCGGTGGTTTCCATGGCATTAAATGAGGTGGATAAGGATGAAGGACTTGGGATTTGGCGGAGGTTGCTAACGGCTATTGGGACCTGACGTGGCAACATCGCCAAATTTTGGAATGGTTGTTTGTTTTCATTTTTCAATCGCCAACTTTGGCAGTTGGTGGAAATGGAAAATAGGCAAGAATCTTGGAATTAATGTCATTGACGAACTTCGGTTCCCGAGCGGATTGCTTGGGAAGGCATGCAAATGGAAAACTAGTTGGTTGTTTGGTTTTCCATACACTCCGTTTTTCTCTCTGTTTCATCACTAGTTCTTTGAACTAGTCTACTTTGTGTTGCATGGAAACTATTAGAATATCTAGCTCTTTTCTCTGTCGGGGAAAGTTTATAAGGCATGAAGGTAACAGTTTATTGTTGTTTAATCTATCGTGGAAGAAGAAGTGAAGGTGCGAGCACATTCAGAGGTCTTCTTCAGATTTTTAAGCGACATTACCAGGCATGATAGGCCCTGACTTTTAAAAATCTTGCTTTACTCCAAATGCTTTCATTAAAACAACTTTGTTCAGGTGAATTTAGTACTGTTGGTTTGAAGCAAAGTATTGGTTCTTCTTTTCCTGTGGAATTAGGAATCTCGGGTTAATCGAAGACCTTGTTGGAATGTTTAATGTATTTATTCTTCCTTTTGGATTCATTTCGATTGAAGACCCGGCTGTGCTTTTATTGTTGTTGAATCTTGTTGAATCTTGCTGTGAATACTTGAAGTTTCTTCTGTTTGGAATGCTTGCTGTGATTATACTACTTGAATGCGACTATAGTAGAAGTCCTCACTGTGTTTGCAATTTTGGGTTAAACTCCGTTGGAGCTCTTGAAACATAACTTATGTTTTTGACTTCTGTAGAAATTTTGCTCTGAATGCTGTTGGAATCCTTGAAATGGATAGTATGTTTACGACTTCTGTAGAAGTTTAGTTGAGAATACTATATGGTATTGACTCCGTTGGAGCTCTTGAAACGTAACTTATGTTTTTGACACGTAGAAGTTTTCTTATGAATCTTGTTGGAATCCTTGAAATGGATAGTATGTTTTTGACTCCTGTAGAAGCTTTTTGTGAATACTTATTGGTTTTGACTCTGTTGGAGTCCTTGAATTGTTGTCGTATGAATTCGACTTCAATCGAAACCCTGGTTGTGAGTACTGGTTGGATTTGACACTGTTGGAGTCCTTGCGGTATTTCCATTTAAACACGACTCCTGATGAAGTTCTTGATATGATGTGTGTTGGCTCGATTCCTGATTTAAGTCCTCACTGTGCATGCATATTAAATAGACTCTTTCTTAATATTATTGTGTTTATGTTCAGTTCGATTCTGAGGAATTAAGGGATGGGTTTTCTTTACAAACTCGACTCTGTTTGAGACCCTGTTGTTTTTCGTAATAGCTCGACTTCGGATGAAACTTTGAGGAAATTATTGATATGGAATCGACTTCTGTGAAGTCCTTGTTGTGGTTATTCTTTCTTGAATTCAGCTTCTGATATAAGTTCTTGTTGTATAATCATAGGGATTAGATTCAATTGAATGAAGCTATGCATGTTTGTGTTTCGACTCAGTATGAATGTCACTGTAATTACATATGGAAACGTCATTTGTTTATAGTGTTATCTAGTCTCGTGTTTGATTGTGTAGAAGAGATCCTATTTGTGCCATGTCGAGGCAATGGCGTTGGTTATTTTCATGTTGATGAATGTATGGATAAGATTTGTTGAGTCTATTATGGTTGGATTATTTACTATTTCTTTTTCGCGAGAGCTCTTGTATTGCTTAATAGCTATAGGTGATTTTTATTATTGAATTTAGATGAAACTGTAGTTTCTTCTTGTGATCTTGACTATTTTAATCGCATACGTAAATGTAATTGTGTTATTCTAGAGGAGTCGGTATAGTCCAGAACATGATAGATATGAGAATCTAATTGACTCTGTTCCTTCTCCTAAGCTGTAAATTATATGTTGATGTATAATAAGTGGAATAAGAAAATACTCTCTCTCCTAGTCTGGAAACTTTGTGTGCTTTCTTCTTGAATCCTTATGTGATCTCTACGGTAAGGGAAAAACAAGAATAGACCGTGGTATTGTATGGAGAGACTGGTATAAAATGTGTGTTGCTATATAAGTAGGTATACTTGTCAATACCATTGAAATGTGTTATGATTATAAAAGAATTAAGACAGTTGAGCTTGTTGAATGTTATAAACTGCCTTTGAGTAATTGTTAGAAACATTCTTGTTGGAGTATTGTTATAAACATGCTTCTCAATGAAGGAATACATTACTTCATAGTCCTCCAAGCTTTGGCTAAAGAAGGTAATTGGCTGCTCTACATTTTCTTCGTTCTTTTGTACTAAAATTGCAGAAATTGTATCACCACCGCCAAATGCATAAAGGATGAAGTCTTTGGAGAAATATAGGTTAATGAGAGTTGGAGCCCGTGAGATAGATTCTTTGATTGCCTCAAAACTTTACTTACCTTCATCTATCCATTTGAATGCCACACTTTGCTTCAACGTCATAGTTATTGGCTTAACAAGGGCTGTAAATTTTAGAACAAACCTTCAAACAAAATTAATTCTTCCCAAGAAAATTTGAAGAGCCTTCTTATGAATTTGTAATGGAAATGCTCTTATTGCTTCAACCCTCTCTAGATCAATTGTTAACCCTTCTTTGGAAACAATGTGGCATAGGATTTTTCTTTCATGAGCTAGGCATATGTATTTTTGGGATTCAAGGATACTCCAAATCTTCTACATCTTTGGAACACTTGTCTCAAATGAAAGAGATGGTCTTCTGCACTTTTAGAAAATATAGTAATATCATCTAGGTATATCAGCACTATTTTTTTGATCAATCCCTTGAATGCCATATCCATTTCCCTTTGGAAAGTAGCTCCGGCATTAGACAACCCAAATGGAATTTTTCTATATGCATAGGTTCCCCATTTGGTGGTGAAGGTTGTTTTGAACTGATCATATTCCTTTACCATGATCTGATTATACCCTAAATAACCATCTAGCAATGAAAACCTCTCAGAGCTAGCAACAACTTGCAAAATCTGCTCCATAGAAGGAAGTGGGTAGTGATCCTTGAGGGATGCTCTGTTCAAATCTCTAAAGTCTACACACTACCTAATTTACCCACTCTTCTTTCTAACTGGAACCAATTTTGCAACCCAGCTTGAATGCTTGATGGGGAATATGATACTTTCTTCTATTAACTTATTCAATTCCTTCTTCATGAGAGGCTCAATGTGTGGATTGACCGGTCTCTATTTTTACTTGATGGGCTTAGCACTTGGATCTAGTTCAATTGTGTGTTGAGCTAGCTTGGGATTGAAACCTCTCAATTCTTCATAGCTCCAAGCAAATACATCTGATAACTCTTGGAAAATTTGCATGAATTCATACCTTTCTTTCTCGGTTGCCACTTTACCAATTTGAAGTGACTTGCCTTCTCCAACTAAGATGGGCTCTGAATCCTCTCCCTTGACTTGGATGTTTGTTTTCTCCTTCCTAAATTGATCATTAGGATTAAAGATAGAATCTAAAGTCACAAGTCCTTTTGGTAGTTTGTTGGTTCTCAGCTATACCACTTGATCACCACTGTTGTTCCAAATTTTCCTAATTTTTGGCTGAGAACTTCCTCTTGTAATAAATTGATGATTTGTTGGTCACTCTCAAACACTTTCCAACTTTCATTATTTTCTAGCACTGATGGCCTCATAATCACATGGATGTTTGGCTGCATTTTATCTCTTTTGATACTCTCCACAACATCAAAAGTTGCTCCAACTACTGCAAGCCTATCAGCAGCTTGGTTCTCTTTCCTAGGGATGGAGTTGATGCCAAAGCCCTCAAAATCCTCAATGAGATCCCACACCCTATTCTTATAGCTTTTAAGTAGGTGATTCTTGGCAAAATGTTGTCCTTTACCTTGATTAACAATTAGCTCACTATCACCAAAGACTTGTAAGTTTTTATGCATCTTTTCCTTAACCAATGCAATCCATGTATCAAAGCTTCATATTTAGCAATGATGTTAGAACATATAACTGAAATCTAAAAGATGAATAATACTTAATGCCTTGAGGTGAAACAAGCATAGCTCCTCCTCCTGCACCTTGTCTACTTCTTGATCCATTAAAGAAAAACTGCCATACCTCATTGTCATCTTTATGGTCTGGCTTGGTGATGTTAGGAAGAGGCTGATTTTATTCATGCATGTAATAGACTCCTAGTTTAGATTCCTCTATTTCCTTGTAGGGATAAAAATCATGTACCTTACTTGCCCATTCGTCAAGAGTAAAATCTAGAATGCTTCCAACTTTGGTGTTAGCTTCATGTGTGTTTGGATAATCCTCTTGATCAAATGTTGAACAGTTGGCATTGATTGGGCTTGGAGTATGAGGCTCAATGTGAAAGTTTGCAATAGGTTCAGACCTGATTATGGCCTTGGCTCCATACCTTGTCCTAAATAGCATGTGTGACCAATCAGTAGATAGGTAGCCTCCAATTCTAGTTGTGAAATCCCTTGACAAACATATGGCAAAGAGTGGTGGCAAATCTATCACCGACACATCTTGCAAAATAGTGACATTGGGGCATGCATGCAAAGTAAGGCTCAAATATTTAATTACCCCAACTATTTCTATTGTTGTCCCATCTAATTGCACCACCCCCTTAGATATGACTTCATATTGAAGGCCCAAACTGATCAGCTATTTTCTTGGGCATCATGGAACTACTTGCCCCATAATCAATCATACAATTATGTACTAGTTTATCCCCAATGATCAATGAAACATAGAATGGAGGGGGATTCAAATTTTTACCTTGTTGTCCACCTTGATTTCCCAGAATGAGTAGAATTTTTAGTACCTTCTCTTGCATATGAGCTAGCTGATTCGAGGTTGACCAATTCTTCATGGAAGCTTGTAATAGATCCCTTTGTCCTGGGATGGATAGTGACTCCCACATAGATATGTTCACATTGGTTTTCTTCATTTGTTCAATGATGTTAAATGGGGATGAACCATATATTTGTTTCCCTTTATTCTACACATTATTTTCTTTTACATGGTCTACAACAGCTGGCATTTGAGTTGGTCTAGAAGGTGGCTTGGGTTTTCCTTGCACATTTGGAACTGCATTTTGCTTGCCAACACCTTGTAGAGTGATGGAAGGTTGTGAATCACTTGGGCCTAATGACTACCCATCACCAATATTCCTCTTCTTTGACTATGTGGTAGCTGCTACACTCTGAGAAGGTGTTTGATTCATACCACAAAAATCTTTAGCCTTCCAATTCAAAAGTGTAGTCTCATTTGGAGTTGTATCTTGTTGAAATGTCCCTTGTTGTTGGTTTGTTTCTTGACTCGCTTCACTCTCTACACCAGTTTTTGTCACCATCAAAGCTTGGTTCAAAGCATCATTGAAGCACATAGATTGGTTGTGAGGTTCATTGCATGGGTTACACCAATCATACTCTTGAGCTATATTATTTGCACGGCACTAAGGATTTAGTGGTAGAAGCAACATTGGGGTTCTGAGGGTGAAATGGTCTATTGGCTAGAGGCCTTACTTGATTTTGATTTGTAGCTGGGTTGGGTGGCCTATTAGGTTGATATGGTTATCTATTAGGCTAATTTTAAGGCTGATAAAAAGTCCTAAAACTTTGAGCTTACTACCTCTTGAGCGTAACCAACTCATTGCCCAAATTTTGCAATTGTTTCATAACTTCTTGAAGCTCATTTAAGGCACTAGAGGATGAAGTAGAAGTTTCATTTGAACTCTGATTTCTAGGAGTGGGAATAGGAGCTAAAGTAGGTGCTTGACTAGTACTTGGGCTTCCCAACTCTAGATATAAGGGCATATGAGGCCTAGGTGCAAGTTTACTAGCTTGGATCAAACAATTCTCATCCCTAATGGCAATGTTGTAAGCTACAGGTAGAGTTGCACCTCCCATGGATTGGATCAACATAGAAATGTCATAATTTAAAGCCTTGAGAAAGTATAAGAAAGCACCTTGAGTTGTTGGCCTCACTACCAATGGGATTCTATCCCATGTTCTTTGAAATCTAAAATTGAAGTCTGTTAGCTTCTCATTGGGAGCTCTCTTGATAGTTGTTAGTTGCTCCAATAGAGACAAGTTTTCACCTTTCTCTCCAAACTGGTTGTGGAGAGTTGTGCACAACTGGTTTCAATTTTGGATAGAGCCTGTTACTAGGCTTCTAAACCATTACAAGGATTTCCCTTTGAATTAAGATTCCAGCAATTTGACAGCAATATCCATCTCAACAATCTCATGGATTACACAAACATTAGCAATGTCTTGGACATGATGCCCAGGAGTGGTCTGATTTTCTCTAGTAAAGTATGGAATGTTCTTCAATGCTACAATTGGAACTAGGTTTTGTGCATTGAGATAAAGTGGGCTGTTGTCAGTAAAGTGGACATAAGGATTGGGTTGTGCCATTCTGATTAGCCTGAGAACCCTTGTTGATTAGATGAAAGGTCTACCAAGTGGAGGAGTTGATAGAGTTTTGTTTGGTGGAGATGGAGACCGTTGAATCCTTCTTCCTCTTTCTCCTCTTTCTGGGGATAATTGTAGATAGTTAAATAATCCCTCTTCTCTGGTACTTGACCTTGTTTGGATCCTTCTCATGAATCTTCAAGCTTGGACTACTGAAATCAGTTGATTTTATCCTTTTAGAGTCACCAAATGTGTAAATCAAGGCTCTTTCAAGCAACAAAATTACAACAATTACACATCATCTTTGTTGTAATGAAGATCAAGACCTCTAAAGTCCCCTTTGGGTGTGCAAAAGCTGTTAGTGCAAATCTACAAAGACAGCCAGCCCTTAAAAGACCTTCATATCTGCGAGTCTAGAATTGGGTCATTTAGTGAGATAACTCTCCGAGAGAAATTTGGTTCTTACCCCTCTGTTTAGGTGTATGCATGAATTTTGAGAGGTTCAATGCTAAATCCCACTCTAGATTCCAAGGAGATAGAGTTAAAACATGCAAAAGGAAACAAAACTAAGTAAACAATGGTGATACACCAAAGGAGTGATGAACAATTATTTTGTTGGTAAACACAAACCAGAAAATTACATGTAATGGCCAAACACAGGTAACCAATCTTGTAATAGAAGATAAACTAAGAACAATGAAGACAAAAAGGGGTAAAAATCACCCACAGCTGTGTATTATTACCCTAAACATTGATAGAATGTGTTACAAAATGGCCACAAGGTAGAAATGCATGCAATTTTAATGGAAGGTCTGATAAACTCCATGAATTCACTTGCCAAAGGGAAGAGGGGAGTCTGCAAAACAAGAAATAAATGTCCAACAAAACAAAGGATCGAATCCTTTCCATTTATAATTGAAGCAAAGAGAGAGAAAGTAGAAGAGGGAGAAAATTAGATCGTTTAACTCAACCATCCGCCATTAATCCCTTTCAAATTGGCCTGCAAACCCGTCAAATCAATTCCTTTATTTTTGTTTTGCGTGTTGGAAGAAAAATGATGAATTTTAGCAAAACACAGCTCTCAAAGTGATCTGATCTTGGTTTAATGGTGTGAGAAGACATTTTAGGGTTTTTTTCCCATCAAATCAAGTTGATTCTTCATCCTTGGTGTGTGGGAGAAGGAAACCATGGCAGATTGAGCAAAAAATGACTCATTCGAAGCAATCTAGTTCACATTAAAGGCATGAAAGATGTTTATGGATTTTCTTCCTTGAAACCTACAAAAAAATGATGTTTTTATGCCTCTAATGCATAGAGGAGATCAAGATCTTTCCAATGAGTCCAATTTTTCCCAAATCTGATCTTTGGATCGAAAGATATGCCCATTTGAAGATTTAGGGAAAAATTAGGGCATAAATTTGGGCACAAATTTCAAGGCACAAATTAGGTCAAAAATGGTGGCGAATCAGATTTGAAAATAGGTCCATGGGCCCAAATTTTACTTTTGCACTTTTGCAAAAATTTCCCAAAACAATCCGCATCTCCGCACTTCTACTGGTTACGTGGCACCTATTGGGGTCGGCGGAGGTAGGGCTCCTTTTTTTATTTTTCCACTTTTGGATAAAAGGAAATTTTTGATTTTACCTCCGAATCCCCACATGTCCGCTACAACATTTGTATGCCACCTCATCACTTAATTCCTCGGGGCCATGGGTTGCTTCTTGTTTTTAAGCCTTTTGACAAAAATGGAAAATTTTCACTTTTACCTCGAGTCCCTGCAGGTCCGCTCCTAGTTTAGGCCTGCCACGTGTTGATTTTGGGTTCCTCCAGAGATGCATTCAAATTTTGGACTTAGAAAAATTTTACCCAAAAATTTTAAAGTCCCCATAATCCTCCGCAAACCCACCTTAGTGCCATTGCACGAAATGATGCCATGTGTCCCTTTCGGGACTTAGGCATTTTCCACTCTGTATCCCTTTGGTGGACTTGCAGGAGTACACATGCATTTTGTTATTTTAACCCAATAAGCGTTAAGTGCTTAAATTCTTCCCCCACTCTGTCGGCCTAAGATTCCTTGGCAAAAATCTCTCCCAAGCTCCACAGGTTTGCCTTGGAAAAATTTTCCCTCCTAACTTGGACGAGCCATAACTCAAAAAATACAAAGAGTTAGAAAGAGTTATTTACCTTTCTAGAAAGGTGGAGAAATTATCTATCTGATGGAGCCTTTTCTAAGAAATTTTGAGTGATTTAAAGTTACAAAAATATTCCTGCAGAAAAATGAAGGAAGAATGAAGGCAAGTTAACCAAAACAAGCATGGGCTTATTTTGGATAACAAGTAGCTTCCCTGCAGGATCAACTAGTAGTGACATAGGCACAAGATGTTGATGGGGATAGGTTGTGTAATGATAGGCCCAAGTTATTCCATTACAAGGACAAGTGGCCACCTTACGGATAGAATTGGATGCAACATAAGTACATACCAACACCAGGGGACATGTGACTGCCTCTCCTTCACCTCCAAGGGCATATGATGGGACCAGGGTTCATTTTAAGTGACCTCTTAGAAATCGGAGGTGGAAAATACCTACCGAATATCCTCAAAACCGGTAGGTGAATTTTTTAGGGGTCTGATAGAAAAATTTTCACCTAATTTTCAAGTGGTGGGACAAAAGACTATAGACACACGATAGAGATTTGCTAATGCAAGTCAATAAGGTTGTTGACACGCATCTACAAACCTCATTGATGTGCATCAACCACCTTGTTGACAAATGTTAGCAAATATATGTCGTATGTCTGCAGCCTCCGCCATCTGGTCGCACAACAAAAAAACACTTTGTGTCACACATCAAAAAACTCTCCCTATCGCACGTCAACAAACTCTCCCTATCACGCATCAACAAACTCTTTTTTGTGCATCTGTAGCCTCCGCCCTCATGTCGCATGTTTACTATGTACTTGATAATACATATGCCCCTAGGTGGTATGAGTGAGCTAATAGTGTTCTACCTAGTGAATAATATAGGATTATATAGGGGATATTTTCAAGGGTAGGTGAAGCCAACCCCTAAAAAAATTAAACTATAATTTTTAGGCAAACAAGTCACTGACCCACGCTAGAAAATTCACCTTTTCAAATTTTTTAAAAATGGAATATTCACCATATTATGAATATTCACCACTAAAATTATCCTGGATGGGACCTAGGTATAGGTACAAGCTCTATCATTATAGGTCCAGTACTAAGACATGGACCACACCATCATATATAGGGATAGGGACCACTACCATGGGACAAGGTCCATAGATAGGTACCAGAGCGATGCCACATCCACGGGTGATATATATGGATTGATATAGAGAGGTTATGGCCGAGGCTAGGTATTACAAGGAAAAGATTGCAGAGCTTGGTGTTCCTATTTCAAGCTATGCTACCTATAGATCTCAGAAGGTACCCAGTTAGAGGTCTAACTCATGGACCCATAGGGCTAGTAGTTTAGGGAGACACTTTGTTCTCATGGGCGGGGTCAACGTGAGGTGACTAGTTCACAGAGATAGAGGGCAAGTGAGGGCACATGAGAGAGTGGCAAAGGAAGTAGGCCCTCCTAGGGGTGAGGAGATTATGGATATTATTGTTTATTTTTTACTTTTGACTTTTATATATTGGCCTATGTGCTAAAGAGGTGAGATGTACATGAAAGGTTTTGAGAGAATTATTTGTATATGTGTATACATTGTATTGAGATACAAAATATCTAGTATATAGATGATGACATTTATATCTATTGTGTTTGGTTTTATTTCCATTGTATGGTTATTATGGAAACTAGATATGTAGGCATGGTTGATGTTATGGTTTGGTTTAATTTCCAATGTATTGATATTATGAAAAGTAGATGTGTAGGCATGGTTTGGTTTAATTTCCAAGTTATTAATGTTATGGAAACTAGATGATAGGCATGGTTTGGTTTAATTTTCCAAGTTATTGATATAATGGAAACTATATGTATAGGCATGGTTATGATTTATGGTTTGTTTGGTTTAATTTCCAAGTTATTGATATTATGGAAATTAGATGTATAAGCATGGTTTGGTTTAGTTTCCAAGTTATTGATATTATGGAAACTAGATGTATAGGCATGGTTTGGCTGGATTAATTTTCAAGTTATTGATATTATGGAAACTAGATGTATATGCATGGTTTGGTTTAATCTCCAAGTTATTGATATTATGGAAACTAGATGTATAGGCATGGTTTGGTTGGTTTGTTTTGTTTAATTTCCAAGTTATTGATATTATGGAAATTGGATGTATAGGCATGGTTTGGTTTAATTTCCAAGTTATTGATATTATGGAAACTATATGTACAAGCATAGTTTGGTTGGTTTAATTTTCAAGTTATTGATATTATAGAAACTAGATGTATAGGCATTGTTTGGTTTAATCTCCAAGTTATTGATGTTATGGAAATTAGATGTGTAGGCATGGTTTGGTGTATGGTTGGTTTGGTTTAATTTCCATGTTATTGATATTATGGAAACATGAGAAAGATTAAGTAGTAAGGACAAATAGTGGAAAAATAGTGAAAGATGGTAGAAAATGGTGGCCAAGCTAACCTTTGAAGACCCCATGTCTTCGAAGTGCTACCTACATAGCCCTTGTAAAAGGGGCCTCATGCCGATGTAGTTCTCCCATAGGATAGGGAAAATGAGATTTCGACACGTAGGTTGGGTAAGGAAAATGGTCCTGGTAAAATAAGGTAAAAAAATAGGCAAGGTCGAATGTTGAGCCAAAAATAGAAAGGGTAACTGGTTAACTTGTATGATTGGTATGGGTATGGTGTTGTTTTTGGTTTTGATTTGATTTTGATAAGTATGTATGATGTTTTGGAAATGATGATTAGTATGGGTGTGGGTGAAATGAGAATCATACCAAGATATTTAATTTTTATGGTCTCGTCTTGCTAAAGAAGCAACAAGTAGGTAGAGGTGAACGAAAAGAAGTGAAATGATCCATAGTTGGCAAGGACCATAATGACCATAAAAATAGGCTTATGAACATAAGCCCCTAGATATATTGCATGATTGATAGGTCTATAGTTGAAAGAAGTTACATAATCACAAAGTTTTGCATGAGCACCACATCCCTTGAGTGGATAGGAGTAAATAAATGAAGGTAGGGTGGAGTGGTTTGTTTAGTGTAACCTTGTTGTGGGATGACATGCCCCTTCTGCAAGATACCCAAAACTAGAATACAAAATTCTATGACCATTTTTTTGTATTTTCTTGATTTTTTATTTTGATTTTTGTATTTATAAACTGATTGATGCAAGAAATATATATTGGGATGAATAGTAGAGTCTCCTTGAGGTCTTCATGAAGTTGATCGATACGGGAAGCTTCAAGATAATTTTTTTTTTTTTAACAAGTCCAAAGTAGTTTTATTTTTGTTGGATAGACTAAGTATAAAATGTGGCTATCTTTTTATAGTTGTCCTTCGAGGGAGCAATCTACTTATAGCAGAAATAGAGAGACATAGATGTCCTTTTGAGGGAATCATCTATTTGCAAGAAGTTTGATTCAAGGAGTATAAATTTTGGTATCCCAAGTTTTTGCATTATTTTGAACTTGTATTCATGTACAAGACTATAAAGGAGTATAGGTCTTTTTATGAAGGAAAAATCATAACATAAAAAAGGTTAGCTATGAAAGAGGGGTTTCAAGTGACAAATGACCATGGGATTCCATCCTAAAAAAGATAAAAAGTATCCATGAGAATCATGTCATGAGTAGAGCTGTGGTACTCATATTCAAGATAAGGCTGAATGGTGATGGATAATCACACAATTTTGGTTTAGTCGTTGGTCCTTAAAAGAGGTAGGTGGAAGGAGAGGTTTGCTCAAGGGATGAACATATATGAGACATAAAGTGATGTAGTAATTTATTCAACAATAGAACAGTCAAAGATGAAAGGAATTAAGAAGCTTAGGTTCAGGTTTACCCTCAAGAGAAGATAAATGATAAGTTCCTGATCCATAGGTATGTGTTATAAAATAAGGTCCAAGACAATTAGGAGAAAAATTTCCTCATTTACTTTTCTCCATTTTTGTTACATGTTGATTTTCCTTTAGGACAAGATCACCGATATTGAATGTTCATTCTTGAATGCATTTTTCATAGGCATACTTAATGAACTTTTGGTATATTTGGAGGTGGTATAGAGCGTTTAAATGGAATTCATCCAATAGCTCAAGTTGTGCCAAATTTTCTTGGTGAAAATCATCATCAAAGAGCATATCTTTAAGTGATATACGAAGAGATGGACTTTGTAATTTGAGAGGAAGGATGACCTTTGTATCGTAGACTAAAGAGAAAGGTATGGCATCCATAGAGGTGTAAATGCTAGTACGATAAGCCCATAGGATGAAATGAATGTGCGTGTGTCAATCCTTACCTGTTTCATCAACTAATTTCATAAGAATTTTATTGTGGTTTTTGTTAGAAGATTCGGCTTGACCATTTACTTGTGGGTAATATGGTGAATAAAAATGAGTTAAATGCCAAATTTTTCACACAATTTGCGTAGGGTTTTGTTTTTAAATTATTTTCCATTTTTAGTGATAAGGCAATGAGGAACACCAAAGTGACAAATGATATGGTGGTTTATAAATTCAGTTATTTTCTTGAATTTGGTAGAAATAAGATGGATGGCTTCCACCCATTTAGTGTTATATTCAGTCACATTGATGATCCAATGATGAATTTATAAGGAATGATGGTTAATCTCTCCAACGAGATCCAAAACCCATTGAGAAAATGGCCAAAAGTATTTGGGAACTTGTAAGGCATGACTAGGAGTATGATGAAGGTTAACATGTTGTTGACACTTCACATAAAATTTGACATAGTCACAATAATATTGGTTAAGGTTTGGCCAGTAGTAGCCAAGTTAAAGGATATGCTTTGCGAAAGCAAGGCCACTAAAATGTCCCCCACATATCCTATCATGAATTTATTTGATGGTGTATGGGATTTCATAACTAGTGACGTATCGAAGGAGGATACCATAAAATACACACTTGTAGAGAATACCTCCCATGATGACGTAACTAGAGACACTTTTTAGGAAGGCTTTTTGTCCATTACGAGTGAGATCTTGAGGCAAGATTGAAAGTGAGAGGTAGTCAACAAACTACTTATACTAAATGTCACATGGGTCAGTATCGATGCTACCTATAAAATTAACACTAGGAATAATATAATAAGGTGAATACAACCATTGGATTATGAGGAATATTTTTGTGTCTGAAGGTGAGGCAGGTATTTGAGAAGCAAGAAAATCCATGGTATCTACAAATTTTTAGTTCATTGTGGAGTGGATTGAATGAGGTAGTGATCAAACATGGTCAAAAGTAGGTAGACATTATGTCTTTACTTTTGAATCTCATCATTACAAAATTGGTAAGAACCATTGACTTGATTCATAACCATTTGAGAGTCACCAAAGATGTTAATGGATTTAACATCTAAGTAAATGGTAGTTTGAAGACCTAACACAAGTTCTTCATACTCGGCTATGTTATTGGTGCATTCGAAGTCTAGTTTAAAGGATAGTGGCATGGGATCACCATCAAGAGGAATGAGGATGACCCCCACACCTCTCCCATGGTGAAATTTGGATCCATCAAAGAATAATTTAATTTGATGAAAAAAATATCATCAAGGAAAAGGGTGGTGATAGATTCATCAGGAAAATTGAAATTTGATGATTGGTTTCTGGGAAGAGGATAATCTATGAGTTGATCCACAATGGTTTTTCCTTTGCAATAATTTTGATGAATGAATTCCAACTCTATGTATGTAATAAGCATGAGCCAACACATGGTGCATTGATGTTGGTAAGGCGTGGCGTACATGTAATGAAGAGGGTTGGTGTTGATAACGATAAATATTTTGTGATTAAGAAGGTAGTGGAAAAGTTTGGTGGCCAAAAAGACTAGGGTTAAGAAAATATTTTTATTGTGAGGGTATCTATTTTCGTAGTCTATAAGAGTACGACTTATATAATAAACCACTTGTTCCTTGTGTTTCTCATCATGATGACAAATAATGGCACCCAAGGAATGGTTAGTAGAAGAAATGTAAAGGTAAAAAGGTTGATCCTTTTTAGGTAGAATGACCAAGTGGTTGAAGAAGGTAGTTCTTTGACACTTCAAAGGATTTGTAACACTCATCATTCTAATGAAAAGAAACTTCCTTTTAAGGAGATGATGAAATCATTGGCATCGGTATGAGAGTTGAGAAATGAAGCGTCCGATGAATTGTAATTTTCCTCGAAGCTATGAAGCTGCCAAAGGTTAGTAGGTGGAGGCATGTCAAGAATTTCCTTGATTTTAGTGGGATCAACTTTAATACCTTGCAAAGAGATGATGAAACCAAGGAGCTTACCCGAGAGAAATGAAAAAATTCACTACTTCTATAGAAGGAAAACAAAATATTGGATAAGGTGGTAAAAGATAATTTTGAGAATGGCTAGGTGTTTGGTGCAACGATTGGACTTACCAAGAAGGTCACCAATGACATAGTCTTCCAAAATTTCATGCATGATATCATGGAAGATGTAAGTCATAGTGCGTTGATAGGTAGCACCAACATTTTCAAGCTAAATGGCATGACATAATAGCGAGGTCCCCGAGGGGGGCTATGAAAGAATTTTATGTTGATCTTCCAAAGTGATTAATATTTGATTATAACACAAAAACCCGTCAATAAGAGATAACATCTCATGTCTAGTTGTAAGCTCAACTAGTTGGTCAATGCTTGGTAAAGTAAAGTCATCTTTTAGACAATCAAGGTTAGGGTCACGAAAGTTAGTATAAATATGAATTCCCCCTGTCACTTTTGTGACAGGGAAAATGTTATAGATCCATTATGGATAGTCAATAGGTATGATGAAGGAAACAAAGATAAGGCATTGAATTTCTTATTTCATAAGAAGATCATTACAAAGATACATTTTACGCAACTTCTATTTCACTCGTTTGGCATCAGGTATAGTTACAATATTGTGAAGCACGATATTACGGTCGATACCTAACATATCACTATAGGATAAAGAAAATGCTTTGCTATGATTGTGAATAAAAGAGGTGAAATATTCTTCTTCCACTGGAGTCTATAGATTGGCCTTTATTTATAATTTGGGGGTCATATTGAGTGTGAATGTTGATTTCTATGGTAGATTCATTCAACATAGTTTGTGTGTCTAGAGGGTAATGACCTTTGAATATAAGAATCCTCCACACCTAAATAGGTCAAAATGGAGTCATCATCTTGACATTGAATGACATTTATAGAAGGTGTATCGTCATCCAACATATCACGATAAATAAGAGGAATGGAAGATAGAACCTAACCATTATGTTGATAGGCTAGAGGTCCCAAGGAGATGGTATTCATGAGAAAAATTTAGGCCTAATGAATTTGGGATCCATAGACTCAGTGGGAGAAGGTAACGCAATAGGCAATGAAGGTGGGTAAGGTTTTTCATCTTTGACAAGATTTATGTGGTCCTTCATAGGAGGAGGCTGTGAAGGAAATCCAATACCACAATGGTCTTTGTGTTTCTTAGTGGTGCATGTTATGAAAGTGTGATGATCTTATTCAGAACAACCAAATTTGAAGCCTTTCCAAGCACAATGGTGAATAAAATTGAGTGCAAAGCTATGTTTGGTGAGGTAGAAGAAGTCAGATGAAAAGGGTTTGGTTTAGAAGGGAGGTTTGATAGAATAAGAGGCCATGTTGAGACCCCCATAGGTTAGCTTGGTACGAAGGTGGGGAGGATCATATGGTATGACATATCCTATAAGATGGTTGTAATTCAGGTGTTGGTGTATTTTTATATACTCCGAGGAGTAAGGAATGTGTCAATGCTAAGGAGGTGGTATTCTCTAAGTGAAAGGAGTTGAAAAATTCCTACCAAGGGGTATGTGGTTGGTACTTGGGTAGCAGGTATTGATGAGCTATCTGAAGATTGAGAAGATGGGGCATCAATAGAGGATAAAATAATATGGTCGGTAGGTAGGCTAGATGAGGAAGGTGAAGTAAAACAAGTGGTAGATGTAGTAGATGTGGTAGATTTGGTTGTTGTGGTAGCTACCTTAATTGGGATTAAGACATCATTTGGAAGGTAAAGCATATTACAGGTTTTGAAGGGGGTGGGATCTACCTGAATGGTGTAAGTTTCCCCTTCATATTCAAATTTTAGGAAACGATGAAGGGTGGAAGGTACATAAGACATGATATGAATCCATGGACAACCTAACAACATGTTATACTAGAAATATCCTTCGATAACATAGAAGAGTTTGGGAATGGTTGAGGATCCACATGGATGTGGATGAAAATAGTGCCAAGGGTATTTTTCATGGCATCGTTAAAGGTTGAAGCATAACAAGGTTGTTAGACATGCAATTAGTGGGTATTCCCAGTTCTTCATAGGCATGAAATGAGATGATATTGATGTTAGTTCCCCATCAATCATGATGTGTTTAACATGAATATCATTTATGTAAGTGGATATGAAAAGAGTGGGGTCCTGGATCATCATGTTGTGAAAGGAAAATCTCGATTTAGAGAAATTAATGGAAGCAATCTAATGAGGATCAATGAGGGTGGGGATAGGTGAAGTGTCATTAGGTGGTACCTTGATGGATTACAGAACCTCAATGAAAGCCTACCAATGAGAATCAGTGGTCTGAATAGACTCAAATAACGACATCTTCAAAGGGAATTAGTGAATTTGTTTGATCATTAAATGATGGGTAGCCCTAGAAGAAGTACGGGGTGTCATCCCAAGGATGTTTATCTTGGGGGAAGGTGCAAGTGAAATGGTAGGTAAAGGAAAACTAGAATGGTTATAGACCTTTTCCTTTACTTTGTATTTCATGTGGTGTGACTTAGTGGCTACACGCACCATGTTAATCTCAAAGATAAGAAGAGGAAAAGAAGGTTTTGTGGTGATAGGTGAAGAAAAAATGGAATCCTAATCTAAAAAATTATCTTCTTAAAAGATACAATCGTAATTAAAAATCTAAAGGAGAATTTTTTTAAGATCCTTACAACTCTTGACATCATGCCCTAGTGAGCGATGATAAACACAAATCTTCATTTCGTCAAACACTTCGGTTTAGGTTGGATAGGGTTGTAAGGCTTGATAGATGGAAGAGATATAGTAGATGTCTCTAACAACCAAGAAAGGATGTTAGATAAGGATCCCACCAAATGATCACAATGAGAGGTCAAAGTTGTCTTAGGAAAAGGGGTAGGTGACCTTCGTGAGGATGGTGAGGAAAGAGATTGTGTTGGTGCAACAACCTTTTTGGTAGGTAGTGTTGGTTAGGGTTTAGGTTGCATCTTCTTTGGTAAAGGCGGAGGAACAATGCAGTAGGATCTAGGAGACTTAGAAGGTGTAGGTATCTGAGTATGCCAAGGTGAAAGTGAGGGTAAAGGTAATGAAGTAGGTATGGCTAGAATGGGAGGTGAAGGAGAGGGTATAGATTGCCACACTTTAAATTTTCCTTGGTGAAGAGGTAGGTTAACTAGGTTTGAAGGATGTGGGCCTAAAATTGATGGCAGAGGAGAAGGTGAGTTAGAAGGCATCAAAGATACCGAGATGTGAACCCTAAAATGTTGGGTCTTCCTTGTAGGTGCTGGAATAGATTTTGTGTTGGGTGGGGATGAATTGTATAAGTCTATATTCACTTTGGGGATGTGATAAACTTGGCACCGGTAAGATCCCTAAGGTGGTGTTAGGTTTTGGTGTAGACAAAGGCCTGATTGAAAGGGGTGTTAATGAAGAAGGGGCTAGAATCACGAGGTTCAAGTGTAATATTCTTAGTCACTTTGAATACCTTGGGGTAAATGGTCGAGGTATCCGGGGATAACATCTGCATTTGGGTGGAAACTAGGAGTCTAAGGCACCCCTAGAGGGTAGAGTAATCAACATACTCCATGCGATCAACCAAATGAGAGAATGGTTTTGGTTTAGATGAAGAGGATGATGTGCTAGTGCTAATCCCGTGATGAGCTCTAAGGTTTGTGAGATAGGGAAGGTCTTGGCCTCATATTGGTGAGGTAATATTGAGGTAATGGGATTTGTGAGGTCCTTTAGTGAGGTATAACAAATATAATGGGTAAATAATATTGACTCTTCTATAGGTAAAAGAGGTGGAAAAGTGAGTGAAGTAGATAAGGTTAGCTCCTCTATGGGTTAAGGAGAATGCAAGGTGGGTGAAGTAGACAAGGTTAGCTCCTCTATGGGTTGAGGAGAAGGAAAGGTGGGTGATGTAGGCTCTTTTGTGGGTAGAGAATATGATAATGAGGGTTCCTTTATGGCTAAAATAATAGGTGAGGTGGGTTCCTCTATGGGTAAAGGAACTAATAAGGTGGGATACTCGTGAGTAGGGAGTGCACGAGAATGTCCAAAATAGATGCTAGAGGAGGATGCTTGATAGAAGGATCAGATGTTGTAGTGAAGATTACATAAACCACATGGACATTGGTTTCTTCTTTAGATGTCTCACTAACATGATTTGATGAAGGGGCATGGTTAGGAAATAATTTCTTAAAAACATCCAAGTTTGCATTAGCATGCGCGTTAGGGTTGTCGAGGACGAGATCACCATTATCTAACATTCCTTGGACAATGTTTTTGAAAGTTTTACAATTTCCATCACTATGGCCTCTCACGTAGTGGTAATTACAAAAATCATTCTCCTTATACCGTTCCGGTGTGGGGCGAGAAGGATGAAAACCATTTTGTGGTTTAATGAGAGGAAGAGTGATGGCTCTAGTCTTCAACAACTTGTCTAATACATAAGAATATGGTTCTCCGATGGGAGTGTAACTCCTCTGTTCATATTTATATTGAAAATTTTGAACAGGTGAGAGATTTGCAGGAGGTTTGGGTTGATTAGATGGATGAGAACCACCATGTTGGAAGATCCTTGGGGCTTGGAATGGTTGTTAGGTGGTTTGGAAGAAGACTCGTTTGATTTATAGGTAGCATTTTTGTTATGCAGTTTTAGCTTATCTTATTTGAGGGCACGAGATCTCAACTTTTGAGCCATAGTAAAATCCTCATCAAATGTAAGAAACGTTTGAACCTAGATATTTGAGGAAAGGTGTCTATCACACACCCTCATAAACAATTCTATGTGTTCAAGCTGTGATAGAGAGAAGGAGAGTTGATTAATCAGGCCCCACCAACATGTGAGGAAATTAATGATAGACTCGTCGTCATATTGGAAAATAGAATATAAATTTTTCATAGAGACCTTATTAGAGATATTTATTGAAAATTGATCAAGGAAGGGTTGGGCCAATTGATTGAAGGAAAATTTAGAGTTCCTAGGAAAAGCATTGTACCAGTTTAAGTTGGGTCTGACAGGATGTGGAAAATGTCCAAAGGAGTATGGAATCATCATGGCATATAAAATAACAAGAGTGTCTAAAAAAACACAAGTGTATTTGGGGTCCTCTTTATTGTTAAAATGGTTAAATTTGGGAAACTCTAATTGTGTGGGATAGGTATGAATAGGTATGGAGGGGTGGATGGGTTCATTGCAAATCTCATCATAGGTTAAGACATTACGAGATCTAGAAATGGAGGTAGTGAACATCTACATTTTTTCCATCATCATTTTAATGAGATTTGTAGTGGGATTTGATTGAGGAATTCCCCTAAGGTATAATGGGCTTGATAATATGAATTGGTCACAAAAGGAATACATGTATGTGGTGGTTTTGAGTACGTGAATTGAGGCATAGGTATGTAAGAAGTGGTGGAAGAGGGGAAAAAAAACCTGAATATGAAGTGGATGTGAGAGGTTGTGTATGTGGTATGGTGTAGGTGGGAGGATCTTGTGGGAAGATCCTTGTAGTGATGGGTAGAAGGGTTTAGGGAATAGAAACCACCAAAATCTGAAATGGAGTTGAATATGTCGATGCAACTAGTGGCTGCATAAAAATAGATACATAAGGTACTAATGATGAAGTTACCCCTATAATAGGGGTCATGGTTAAGGGTATCGTAGATGTTAAAGGTGTATATGTCACTTCTAAAGTAGGTGGTTATGAGACAGAGTTGGTCGACGCTAGAGTAGTTTGGGTAGCTACATTAGCATTTGCCGATATGGTAGAGGTGGTAGAAATGGGGGGCATGGAAGTAGGCATTCCATAAAGAGGTTGACCTGATGAGTTGTGGGTGGAAGAGTTAACAAGGTAATGTTGCAAGGCCTTGGTGTTATGATCAAGGAATCTAGTGAATTCCTCATCACCCTCGAGTATGATCATAAGTGCATTAGGATCCATTGGTGAAGAAATAGAAGGTGGCGAGGGGGTAGTAGGTAACGGTATACAACTCATGTGGAAAGGAGTTCATGCATGTTGACGAGTCCAAACCATACGAGAGGATGAAAAATAGGTACTCATGGGCTCTGTGAAAGTGACAAAAACTCATAAACATATTTTGAAAGAATTTGGTAGGTGAAAATAGGTTGATGGTTTTGACATAAATTCAAAAACATAGAGACCGATACCGGTCAATGAACGGTGTTATTTGGATGAAAGGACCGATATTGGTTGCTTAAATGATGCAAGTAGAAGGTAACCGATGCCAGTTACTATGAAAATGAAGAAATTTGAAATTCTTGAGTTAGATTTGGTCAAAAGAATTCAAGAAAGAGGTTGTGTATAGAAAATCTAATCTAACACACTCAAAGAACCAAAATTAACTGGTTGTGATGACTAAATTTGAAAAATAAAGAAAATTGATGAAGTACAAACTCACACCTCAAATAGCAGAAGACAAGAAAGAAAGTAAAAAATCCACAAGAAAAAACTAACAAACACATTATCCTAGGAATCAAATTTTAGTGTTGTGATGGCTTAAGCCTTAGGACTGACTATGAATATATAGAAAGGAATGGATGAAAGGTACCTAAATGCCAACTATGTATGGTTTTAGGATTGTTTTGGTGGGGATTCCTCGATATACCTTTCAGTACATGAGGTCCGAGATCTGATATGACAATCCAGCTAGAACACTAGTCGATGCCCACTATCAATGGGTTTTTAAATATTTGATAACTTATTCATGGGATTCGGGGATGTTTAAAAATTGTGTTGTTTATTTGAGTGATTTTGTGAATTATGCTTAATTACCCAATCATCAACTGATCATGACCTCCATTATATTTGATTGCTATTTAGACTATGTGAGATAAATGCAAGAATACAAGGATGCAATGCAATAGTTTTAAGCCCAAATCAAAAAATGAAGTTGGATGAGAGCAATAATGAATAGGAAGAGATTATGTCTTTCAATAATGCAAGAAAGAGGAAATAAAGAAGGGTTTATTTTAATTTGCACCAAATGAAGTGTTTCCTTTAGAGAAAATAGAAGAAAGAGAATGTTACCAAAAGAGAGATTTAGTGAAGATTTAGAAAGGAAACAAACACAAAATGCAATCCTATATGAATAAAATAAACCCACAAATGATGAGGGTCCCACCAGGCATGCCAAAATGTTTCACCAATAATAAGTGTATGTATGAGAAAAATGTTTAAGGTAGAAGGTTGGGTACGTGAGGAATACCTAGAGGTCATGAAGAGGTTGCGCACCATTGAAGACTAGACCAATTGAGAGAACTCCTTTTTTTCTAGGAAGGACTACCTGAAAAGGAACATAAGACCACAAGATAGAATTAAAAGCATCGGTTGGTGGATTTCCTAGCGGGAGCTAGATCCGGGAAGTGGGGTACTTCCTAGAAGGTTGTCAATCCACGTTTAAACACAAATTAATGTAAATAAATAACATGAAATAGAGATTCCTACTGTAGTTTTATAATTTAGGTATCTCACACAAGCACGATAATTCAAATCTAATTTAAATAGTGAATACAAGATTAAATTTAAAGTGGGTGGTGGGTTGTTAAGGTCTGTAGGTGTAACAGAGGGTGTTATGAAGGTCTAGGTGAGGTTGTGGGAGGTTTTGATAGTTTTTTGGTAGGTAAATTATCTCACTAGTATGAGGGAGAATTCCATACATAGAAACCAATGTCGGTTGGGGAATCGATGTCAGTAACTAGTTTTATCCAATATAGTTTAACTAACAAATCATGATAGGGACAATTTGTTGCCAAAGTAGAAATGAGGCTGGTTTAGATTCTCTATGATTGCATAGAGTGTTAGTAAGGCTTAGGCAGGGTGTTGGGATTTAGGTGAAGGCTCAATAAGGGTGAGAGAGGTGATTGGAAAGGTAGAGAGGTACAGGTTGGTAGACTATCAAATATATAGATGATGGATGGTACTTGGGTGAGAAAGTAGTATAACAAAAGATAATAAAAGATCCAAAACCCAAGTTAAGAATTAACAACCTGGTTAAGATACTTATCTGAAGACCTATAGATTTGTATATGTGGTGGTTGGTGGATGTTTGTAGGAGAAATGGGTCTTGATCCAATGTCATGGAAACAAATCTGAATGCTTCGTTATGAATTATCCGAGGCTATTGAGTAAGAGGTTGGTTCTAATGAATAAATTGGATTCTCCGATTACTATGTTTGGTTGTTGGATACTCAATTGAATGCGAGAATGCCAAATCAATAATCCCAAAATCCAACCAAAAGAAGAACCTAGGGAAAGAGTTAGAAATCCTTATTTAAAGGAACTCACAAAGTGGTTCTTTGACTAGCGCTAGCTGAGGAATAACCGACATCGGTTAGGGAGAAATAGTCCAATTTACTTAAAATATCATGTTTCTTCCCTTTTTGGTGTGGGTCAAGATTTGATTGTGGGCTAGGAGTCTTGGTTCACATTTAAACACGTAGGAAATTTATGGAAGAAGTTGTTAGCAATAAATATTAGGTTTAGAAAGATTCTTAGTTAGTTAAGTGAAGTGATGACTCAATGCTAGGAGTGATGACCTAGTCTCAGTTAGTTAAATTCCCTTAGAATGGGTCCAAGGTGAGGTGGAAAGGTGAGGTGGAGGGGTGAGGTGGTAATTAACCTAATATTGATAATTAGATTAATAATAATGTGTGGAAGGGGTCATGGTAAGTGGGTATGTTAAAAGAAAGAGGCTTAGAGGTTTGTAACCTAATTTTGGGTGTCTGAGGCCTCTTCTCCAAGTGAGAAAGGTGTTGTTCAAAATCATCCATCCTGTGGGAGAGGGAAGGTAGGTCATCTGCAGAGGCTTCTTCATGAGGAACATATGCCTCTATTGGAATCTCTTTCCCATAAAATTCTTCATTGCAAATAAAAGGACAGATAGTGGTGGAATTACTCTTCATAGTAGGCTAACACTTAAGCAACAATTTTTCAATCCATTAGGATTTTTGTATTTTCCCTCTTGAACAAGTGAAGATACATGGTTTGGAAAGTAGAAAAAACTAGATTTATCTTGATTAGCCACCAATTCAGATCTACCCTAAAAATCGAAGTACATCGGTGGCTCGTCACATTATTCTTGATCTAAAACATCAAAGAGAATTTTCATGAATGACTCGTCTAGACTAGACAAGTCAAATATTTGATGCAGAGTTTTTGATGAAAGTTATTTTAAGCTAGGTGCTAATGTTATTCCCTCCATCCTACCGAAAGAAATTACACTAAGTTTCTCACGTCAAAAATTGAAGAAAAGATGCAAAATCATGAAGAAAATAGTGTGAATTTATAGCAAAAATGAAGCTCGAGAGTTGTTATGAACAAAATCTTGCATGAGTAAATGATATATTTTCTCTTGATGTTCACACGAGACTAGTAATTGTGAAATAGATTGATGTCAATTAAAAAGGCATCATTTTATGAATGTAGAAAATCACATGGAGGGACATTCATTGAAAAAGGAGAAATAATTATTGTGTGAGTTTTAAAACACATTCACAAGAAGAGAGAATGATTAATATCAAATCAAGTCACTTTACATATCCAAAAATCATTACAAGGTTTTTCAACTTGCTCGAAATGCAAAAAATGATTTAAGATATTAAATGACTGCTAAATAAATTAAAAAGTGATGATGTGAAGCCTCAGTTATCACATCTCAAACCTTTTAGTAGTTACTAGCAGTTATTACACATTGAATGATAGGATTTAAAATATTCCCAGATCAATAACCATGAATCAGATATTGATACTTGAGTAAGGAATATTCGCACAAAGATTCATTCTCTTGTAAAAAGAGGGGGAATTTTTTGTTAGATTTTTGGGGGAATGAACTGATGGGACTCAATACAATTGTATAAAGTATGAGGGCATGTCCTCATACAAAAGGGGGTTAAAATTTTCTAATCTTTAGAAGAGAGAGATAATTGATGTGCTTTCTTGAATCCTAAATTTTAATGAGATGTATGTGAGTTGTTTTACTTCTTCAAAATTTCCTATGTCAATATGGTTGCAAGTGTACAACCATTGATAAACATTGAGATCATAGGCTTTATGTTCCCTTGTTAAGGAAATTGAAAATCTGAAAATAAATTGTGTGCATGTTCATTAAGCTTTGTCATGTTTTGTTCTTAGGTAGTATACTTTAATCCAGTTAGCTATTTTTCTGTTGCAATCTTTTGTTTATGGCTCCTCTGAATTACACTAGATCTGGTATTTATGGGGGTATTTTGGTAATTGATTTCGTACTATAATTAGATCATTCTTTTCATAGTACTATGCATAGTTTTAAATTCATAATGTGTTTGTTCTACTACTAAGATTTTTTTAAGCCTTTGAGTGTATCTTGGGAGTAATATAAGGCGTTGTGAATATTTTGTAAATACATTTACATGATCTTTCATGTGTAATTTCTTGAATATTGTATGAAATCATGTATTCTTGGGCCTCCATGAATGCATACCTTCTCTCCAAGGGACTATTTTTGATTAATTGAGTGTCCTTTATACCTAGAATGATTTCGGCATTTTGGAGTTCTAAGAAACTTGTCATAGTCAATTCCATCTTATTTTAATCTCCCATTCACATAAAATATAAACCTACCATTTCTTAAATCCTACAATCCATCTCTATTTGTTTTTCTATAAACATTTTCCAAGGAACTTTGAAATTTTTTCTTCCCTTTCCATAAATACGCAAAATAAAATGGAATTTCATGTTGTCTAGAGTAAATGAAATTATTGCTTCCCTTTCCATAAACTGAAAATCTACTAGTAGGATCTAGCACAGGAAGAGTGAGCAAAGAGAATTACTCAGATAAGAAAATAAGAGCACAATAAAGAGGAACAGAGAAATAATAATTATCTCTGATATCTCCACCATCCGGGAGATTCATTAAATAGGGAGAATAGATAGTTCTAAATTCCTAAATAATAGGAATGTCAAGCTAATTAGGAAATAACTAATTCCACACAAGGAGTGGAGAGAATCTCAACAAGCTCGAGAGTTAGAACTAATTAAAACAAATATAACAATTTGCTATAATGAGCTTATTCGATGTAATTAAATTATTTACACCAACACCCTTCCATGAGTGAATGCTAGGGAGTAAAAAGAAAGAAGAGTCCCAGATAGTAGGCCTGATAAGGTACCCGATACAATACTAGAAAAGAAGGAAGGAAGGACTATACAAGATCCCCCCCAAGGACAACTTCCTTCACCCCAAGCTTGTCTCGCAACTCCAAATAACAAGGGGAAGCCAAGCGTTTAGTGAAGATATCTGTGAGTTGATCAACCATAGGAACAAACTCCATCTGAACGACCCCATCCTGAATCAATTGTCGAATGAAGTGCATGTGGATCTCTATGTGTTTTGTGCACTGATGCTCAACAGGATTACGTGAAATGTGAATAGCACTTTGGTTATCACACCAAATAATGGAAGGAGACTCCTGTGAAAAACCAAACTCACCAAGAATCTGATGAAGCCAAAGAACCTCCTTCCCTGCTGTCACAACACCTCGATATTCGGCCTCAGTGGATGATAATGCAATTGTATTCTATTTTTTACAAGACCATGCAACTAGACCAGAACCAAGATGAAAAAAGAAGCTAGAGGTGGATTTATGAGTATCGTGAAATCCTCCCCAATCAGAATATGTAAATCCCTCAATACCAGAAACATTATGAGGCATGTAATGAATACCATAACTCAAAGTCCCCCGAAGATATCTCAAGATACGCTTGGTTGCTTGCCAATGACTCTCATGACGCTCATGTGAAAAACGAGAGACAAGATTAACAGCAAAGGTGATATCGGGATGAGTATGAGTGAGATACAAAAGGATCCCAACCAACTGTCTATACAAAGTGGCATCTATTAAGTTAGACTTACATGCAGCAGTTAATTCAATGCCTGACTAATAAGGTGTGGGAGATGGCTTGCAATTAGCCATATGAAATCTCTGAAGAAAATCTGTAGCATACTTCTTCTAAAAAATAGAGATGCCCTTAGCAGATTGGTGAACATGTAGGCCAAGAAAGTAGTGCAACAATCCCATATCTGTCATATCAAATTCTACTTTCAATTTTTGTTTAATGTCTGTGTTAGAGAATTTGAACTACTAGTAATGAGGAGATCATCAACATATAATACCAATAGAAGAAAGTCATCATCAATATTCAGGACATAAACTGTATGATCGGTCTTACAACGATGAAAGCCAATAGACAACAAGAAAGCATCCATCTTCTCATACCAAGCCCGAGGGGCTTGTTTGAGACCATAGAGTGAACGCCGAAGTCTACAAACCAGTGAAGAGTCATGTACGAACCCCTGAGGTTTCTCCATATAAATCTCCTCATGGAGATCACCATGCAAAAATGCACTCTTCACGTCCATCTGATGTACTGACCATCGATGAGAAGTAGCAAGAGAGAGAACAAGGCGAACATAATCCATCTTTGCGACAGGAGAAAAAGTTTCAGAGTAATCTACTCCTTCAACTTGAGAATACCCCTTGGCGACAAGACGTGCCTTGTATTTTTCAATCGATCCATCAACTGCATATTTGGTCTTATAGACCCATTTACATTGTACAATATTTCTTCCCTTCAGAAGAGGAACCAAATCCCAAGTATTATTCTTCATAAGTGAAGAATATTCATCCTGCATTGTTGAATCCCATTCAGGTTTCTAGATGCCTGTGAAAAAAGAACAGGATCATTAGAAATAGCTTGGCTCATAAGAGCCATACCAAAATAGGGCTGATGATCAACAACACTAGAAGTCTCAGCTCTAGTATGTTGTAGATCTCGTGAATCACCCACCAAATCACCTGCTACAACCAATGTAGATCTTATCCATTTCGGAGCAGGAGAAATAGGATCTTGATCAAGGGCCCATCAAAATCATCATCAGTGACAAGAGTAGCAGGTAATAATGGAGATGGAAGAACTACTGTATGATCTAATGGAGCCTCGTTCTCATCAACTCGAACATCCCGGTGAAACACAACATCTTTGGTAGTGGGATCGAAGAGGTGATATGCCTTCACATGCTCACAATGACGAAAAAAAATGAGTTCTTTGCTTTTATTCTCCATGGTTTTCCAAGTGTCATCAGGAAAAAAGGCCCACGCCTTACAACTAATGACCTAGAATTTTGATATGTTAGGTTTTTCACCCGACCATGCCTCCTCAGGAGTAACCCCTTGCACTGCTTTATGTGGCATTCTGTTTTGAATATGATTTGCACAGTTGACTGCTTCCACCCAGAACTGAGGTGCCATGTTCTTGGACTGAACCATGTAATTTTCCATTTCCTTGAGTGTTCGGTTCTTTCGTTCAGCAACTCCATTTTGTTGAGGGGTGTGAGGAACAGTATACTGGTGCACAATTCCATGATTAGCACAAAAAGTAGTAAATGCATTACTCTCATATTCCCCCCCATTATCCATGTGGAGTATTTTAATACAATGTCCAGATTGTTTCTCTACAATAGCCTTAAAAACTTTGAAATGCTCCAGGACATCACTTTTATATTTTAGAAAGTACACCCAAGTTTTCCTAGTAAAATCATCTATGAATGTGAGTACATACTTAGCACCAAAAATGATCTATGAGGAAAATAAGTTAGATCACTATGTACCAACTCAAGACGAGCCGTAGCTCTTTTTGCTTGACCTTTTGGAAAAGGATCCAAGTGTTGCTTACCCAACATACAACCAGGTAGACACCATCATGTGATTTTACCTTGAAAGTCATGAAGAGAGGCATTGCGAGATACTTGTAATTGAGGTGACCAAACCTCTCATGCCACAATTTTCTCAAAGAATCAGCATGAGAAATTAGTGAAGATCCTGCAGAGTTATCAAAACTCTCAAATACATACAAACATGAACATGGATCCACAAATCCTATAGCTACAATATCATCATGATCATGAAGTTCCCTGATGACAACCTTATCTGGTGAGAATTCAACAGTTCTACCATCACCAGAGTTACAAATTTGATATATGGAAAGCAAATTGTTAGACATATGGGGAACATAAAGAACATTATTTAGATGCCCATTTGGCATATTTACAGTACCATAACCCAATACATCTATAAAAGTAGAATTGTCCACTGAAATATGTGAAGTGTTGTAAGTGCGAAATAGAAGATAACAAATCCCTGCAATGTGTAATATGATGAGTAGCCCCTGAGTCAAAAATCCACTGATCTTGCAAAGGAGAAGAAGCTCTAGCAGAAAGAGCCTTACCCTTGCCAGCATTGGAAGTAGATGAAGGTGATGGAACAGTGATCTTGTGTTGTTTTAAAGCCTTTTCTAATGCTTCCAACTTCAAAAAACATCTGGATTCAGGGTGATTTTTCCCCCACAAAAGGAACAAGGATCAAACACCCTCTTCTGAAATGGTCTCTTATTTTTACCATTATTCTATGGTTTAGAAGTGTCAATGAAGGATTAGAAACCATATTGTGAGAGGGTACAGGCTTATCATAGCTTTGCTTGGGTTTGTTTTTCCATTTTTCTTAAGAGAACTAGCCACAAGAGCATGATTCAATGTAGGCATAACATCTAGAGAGATTAATTTTGCTTATTCTCGTGAGAGATGTTCACAAAACTATTCAAATGAAGGCATTTTAAACTGAGTGTCTAGTGCATCCATAGTAGAAAAGAAGGTTGACGTAAATACAGAAAATGGACCCTTTAGTTTAGTTAGGATCGTGTATATGCATTCGTCATCCTTTTTAGTTCTACCACCTGCTTTCAAATGACTGCGAATCTCTTTAAATTTTGACAAAAATTCTTCTATGGAAGGAAAATCAAGGCGATAAAGAGTTTAATTCATGATCTAGTTGAATTAATTTGAACTCGTTTATCTTGCCAAACAAAGACTCAAATTTTTCCCATACCTCTTTCAGAGCTGTGGCCGAGTAAATATGGCGGAGGTTATCTGTTACATTCAACACGATCAATCCAAGAGCTTCATCTTGCTTGCATACATACAGGTACTTATCCTTCTCTGTGGTGAAATTAGGAACTGTATCATCGAACACACGCCATAATCCATGAGAATGTAAGATCTACTACATCTTTGGTTTCCAGGCATGGTAATTCATCGAGTTTAGAGGCTCAAACAACCGTAGATCCCTCGTATGGCCAGAAGACAAGGATGATAAAAAAGCTCTCGACATGGTTTCAATGAGGTTATTTTCCAAAGTTTCCCTTTTTAATGAAATTTACTTCAATGCGACGGGAATGAAAAATAATCAACTTTTGCAAAAACGGCACTCAATTTTGAGTTACCGTGCAAAAGTTATTAAACTTTCAATTTCCCATAAAATAAGTCATTTTTTAATAAAAATTGCTAACTGATTATAATGCTAACCAAAAAGAAGACAAAGATGGTTGTATGACCACTCGTTGGACTCGGGAGGAAACAAGGAATACAAATTTTTCCTTGGTTTACAAACAGCCCGCCAACAAAGTATTAATAGGCCTCAAAAGCATTAATTTCCCCCCATAATGCAATTTTTAATAACAAACTATAGAAAAATTTAAAAATTTAATACTATAGTTTTTTTAATTTTAAATGCACCAATTAGAAATGGTTGTGCATGTATTCACGGAAAAATCAGATATTGACTTACTAATGTTTATTCACAGTTGTGCATGTAATGCCCGCTTCAACTACCACTTGAGACTAAGAAACAAACTAGGAAAATTATGGAATAATTTTTTATTTTTTTGTAAGAAGGGTCTACAAACAAGTAGCAAGACACTAGTTTGAAACTAAATAGGTTCTGGAACAAATTCTGATTAACTAAACACAAGATTTCCATTTTTATCTTATGAAAAGTTTACAAGGTTCCAATTTGGAGGTTACAAGTTTTACTAAGGTTCAGGGAGAAATTTATCCCCAGGCCTACTCTCTATCAAGCCTTAAACTTCAACTGGTTTTTTAACACAATTAGATTTATCAAAACTTTCCTAAACTAGGCTCATTGGATAGGAAATTTCCTCACCTTTCCAACCATATAAAGTAGTCCTCCTAACTCTTTGTAGAACTCAAGTTATGGCCGAGGAAGAGTTTTAGGGGAAAATTTTCCCTGGGAGGTCCGCGGGGTTAGGGAGAAAATTGGGAAAAATTTCCAAATGCCACATGTCATCACGTGATTCGTTCGGGCTGGTGGGTCGTGGGGGAAAAACATGAAATTTTTCCCAAAACCAAGTTTTCAATTTTCCAAAGGAAAATTTTCCTCCGTGCCTCCGCGCTTGCCCAAATTGCCACGTGGTGCTTTGTGATTGGTCGCGGGCTGGCGGAGGAAATTTGGATTTTTCACCCAAGGGCTAAAAGGTTAAAAGAATTGCATGGACCTACACACCCATGGGGACACATGTCAACACCCCATTGGCTGGGATGCGGGTCGTAGAGAGGAAAAAGTGAAATTTTTCCAAAAGTGTAAAATGTTAAGTTTTCAATTCTAAATCCTCGGGCCCTCCCTACCACATGTCAAAGCACGTGATTGGTTGGGGGCCACGGGGTTGCGGGGAAAATTGGGAAAAATTTCCCAAGGCAAAATTTTCAAAATTTTAAGTTTTTATTAAGGGCCCACCCCTTCAAGGTGCCACGTGGCAACTTCTAATAGGATGAGAGGGTGGTGGGGTAACGGAAATTTTTAGGAAATTTTTCCAAAGTTCAAAATTCAAATTTTTTCTAAGGTCGAATTATTTCATTTTTGGTTTGGGATGGCCATTTTGAAGTAAAACTTCAACCATTTTGAAGTAAAATTTCAAATAGCCATAAATTTTGATAGGAAGCTCCATTTTAGGAAAATGAGGACTTTCCGGAAAGCTCTTGGAGTCCTCTTTGCACAACAATCATCAAGTTTGGAGTTTGATGAAGTTTCAAAGGTCAATTTTAAGAAATAGATCTGCAGGGTTTATAATTTTAAAACTGACAATTTTTAAACTTGCAAATTTGATAAAATTTGAACTCTTCTTCCACTCAACATGTCAAACAGACATGGAGGATCAACTTAGGGAAGAATTAGAATGTTTTAGTGAGGTCAATTCATTCAATTATTCAAGTTGTATTTTCTCCAACAAGAGACAGAAAACGACTTAGGAAGGGAATTAATTTAAAATTGGAATGGTTAAATTGTTTCTCCGAGTTCTCTTTGTCAACCTGGGTTTAAATAGGTCCTAGCATATTAATTTATAATCTTTTGAAGTTGATTAGGAAGTATAAATGTGAACTGTTCTTTTATTAAAAAGTGAATTGCAGAATTGAACTTCAAAACAGTGAATTGTTCCTTTTAAATTGACTTGACAATTTGTCATTTGAATGTGCATAAGAATTCTAACTTAATCAATTACAATACTTCTTAAATCATCCATCCAATTCTAAATGAAACTACATTCCAAATTTCAGTTTTACTATGCATCATGCAAAGAGACAACATTGGCTTTCATTCCACATGCATCTTTTAACATTCCAAAATAGAGGTTCTTATTTATTTTATTTTTCAAACAAAATTTCTTTCAAGGACAACAATACAAATCCAGAATACATTTCCATATAAAATTTAAAATAATCATTCCAACACTTTATTGATAGTTCAAATAACTTACAACTGATTTCCTTTTCAATTTGATTTCAATTTGTCCAATACATAGTATGAAACATCTTTCACATTTTCTTTCCAAGTAAAACAAGGAATATAATTCTTCTTTACATTTCTCAATTCAATTACAACTTCCATTACAATGCCATCATTTCACATTGAAAGATATATACACTCATCCACTCGAAGTGGAACAGGTTACATTCAAATCTACTCAAGGAGATGACTATCAAACTGTGGAATTCTTCCCCAAACAAAAGCATGTTTTTTTATTCTTCCTTCATCCTTCTTTTGATCACAACAATGAAGGGGGAAAGGAAATGCTCTCCACCCAACCAAGACATCCAATGGGAAAAAGAGAAGCCATCTTTCCCCATTGGCCCCCGAGCCCCAACCATATTGGAATGGAACATGAAAAACAACACATGGCAACATAGCTTCTTCACATATAACATACATTCACATGCACAAGGAAATGCACAAACAAAAAGATGTAGTTCTCAACTACAACAACCAATTTCAATCAAAACAAAGGCTCCTTCTCCAAGCAAGCAAGCCAAGTAAGAGCAAGAACTATGGAGATCTCCTTATGCCTCCCAAGTTGAATTTTGGGCATCCACCAAAAGTAAACCACCAAAATCATAGCAATCCCATAAACCTTATCCCTCCTCAACCCCTCCTTATCCCTCCTCCAAATTTATCCCTTATACCTCCCCCAAAGTAGGAAATGCAAGCAATTTCCTTTCCTAGGTGGATCCCAAACCAACATTCCCTCCCAAGAACAAATAACAATGGTAGATCCCTTATCCCTCCTCTGATAAACCTCATAGTCTTCTCTCCACACCATGCCCTAAGCATTCTACCCATCCCTCTAAGAATTGCAAACATAAACACATTCAAAATTCATGCTAAAAGAGGGAAAAACAGCAATTTTAAAAAGTAAGAGCCTACCTCTCCATAATGGAGACTTGCTTCCAAAACAACAGTCTTTATTTCACCAAAAACTAGTCCCAAATCAGCAAGGTAAATGTATGCACAAGCAAATCCACTTCTTCCACCAAGAAAGCTCCAAAATGCAAGAGAAATTTGACCCAAGAGTGAAATCTCCAACCTTCAACAACCTCAAAATGAGGAGGAATTCAAATTTTAAAGGAGAGGGTGGAAGAGGATGATGTGGATTCCAAGTGGGATGCCACATCATTTTTCTTCCTTCCCCAAGAGTGCAATCCACATCAACAACAAATCACCATTAAAGAAAAATGACAAAATCACTTACACACACAATGTAGCCCATACCCCAAAAGGAATGCATTTAAAATTAAAAGACAAGTGCAATCAATACTTACACAAATTTATGTCAAAATACAATAAAATAGATAGATTTTGACTCGAAAATAATAATCATGGTTGGTGGAGGTTTTTGATAAGTGTGGGACAAGTTTACTTGTCCCACAAGCCCAATTTTGTCCTTTAAGGCCAAATTCGAATTTCAAAGTGGAAGGAGTGTTTGACCTTCCAAAATCAACCTTACAACCTCTTACAAATTCTTACACAACCTATACTTGGTAACTTACACACTCTTCTAAAATCCATTAGCTTCTATGACATTTATCTATGACAGACCTTTTGACATCAAAACATGCATCGTAGTTTTGCATAGCCTCAGGTAGGTAGATCAAACAGAAAATCACAAAAATGGCTAAGTCCTAGTTCTTGGGACAAAGAGGGACATGTGGGGACAGAAAGACGCGATCGGCCGAAAAGCCTCCAAGTGGCCCACTAAGCATTTGGGACAATCGGGCCAGAAGTACGCGGCGGGCGCGAGAAGCCGATCCGGCCGAAAGAGGAAAAGAAAATCGACTAATCACGAGAGGGACATGGGACAAGAGTACGCGAAAGCCCGGATCGCCAAAAAGGAGAACTGTTCGGCCGAAATGGGAACAAATGGTCCGAAAGCAAATGGGACATTTGGGCCGCGAGTACGCGAACCGGCCGAACCGGTGAAAAAAGGTCGGTTCACCAAGCATTTGGGACATCTGGGACAAAAAGACCCAAACGGCCGGATCGGTTCAAATTGAAATGGGAACAAAAGCCCGCTAAAAGCATTTGGGACATTTGGGACAAAAGACCCGAACCGCCGAATCGGCCGAAATGAGGTCAAAAGAGCAGCCCCAAACAAAGTGGGACAAGTGGGACAAAGGACGCGAACCGCCGGTTTGGCCGAAATCAAGCACAAGGAGCACCGGGACATCCGGGACAAAGGGACAAGTGGACGTGGACGCGAAGGAGCCGAAAGAGCCGAGAACCAATGAGATCATGACACGTGTCACAAGGAGAAAAGGTCAAAAAGTCAAAGGGGCAAGTTTTGAGCACCGATCCGAACCAATGGGATAGTGCCACGTGTCCCAGCTAGGGCCCACAAGGAAATTTCAAAAGATAGCCCGCCGAGAGGTGGAGGAGAGAGAGTTGCTCAGCGAATCAGAGCCTGCCACGTGTCGTCCAGGTGGCGAAGCGTGGGAAAATATTTCAAAATCCGTCTTGGTCTGTTCCGTGCCCTAAATCTTCAGATCGTCATATCTTTTGATCCAGAGCTCGGATTTGCACGTTCCTTATATCAACGGAAAGCTTGTGAGATTCTCTACACGATTCCAGGGTCAATCTTGCATCTTGGTTCAGTTTGGAGAGAGAAAATCAAGAAACACTCTGGCACAAAATAACAAGCAGAAGTAATGCTTCAACAAACAACTTTAATGCAGCAGACAGTTCGCCGCTTCTGTTAGGCAGCCCGCCATTTTGCCAGGATCCGCCGCTTCTGCCATGATGAGATGAATTGAATGCAACCTGGAGGTGGTTGGGGTAGATTTGGCTTTCCCTTCTCTCTTTCCTCTCTCATTCTTTCTATATATTGTAAAGAGGAGCTTCTTTTCAAGGTGGAACATTTTTCTGTTTTGCCTCTCCCTTCTTCTCCTCAGGTGAATTTGTGGAATTCGAACCTCTCATTTGAACTGTAATACTATTCTGCCTCATGGCATTCTGTAGTGTATTGTATCAATCTTTGGAGCAAATAATGCATGTCTGTGGATGATTCTCAGCCCTCTCTGTGTTCTTTTTGCATCCTCCTGGTCTTTCACCGCAGGTTTCATTATCTCGTGCATGATCTTATATCACATTCAAATGGTCTCGTGTTTACCGGAAAAATAGGTGTTCTTCATTCCCTGCATCACCTCTATTAGCTTAGATTTATTTTATGCATTTTCTTACCTTGTCTCCTGGCAGATTAGATTAGGTTTTGAGAAAACCCTCTCGCATATTTCGTGTGCATCCGAATAGAGGAATAGAACCAGCCTTCTCTCGGAGAATCCTTTCTCATTTTTTCAAGTCCCACACTTGGAGAAAGGATTCAATGTTATGCAATCACACTGGATGCCAAGTGATCAACCTAGAAACTTGATCTGCATCCAGGGGTGCTGTGATTTTGCATCAACAGTTTTGGCACGCCCGGTGGGACCTAGAGGTCTCATTTTTATTGCAGCAAAGTTGATATGCATCTGCTGCAATTTTCTTGCTTGAAAAGAGCTATTATTCGCATATCTGGCGACTCCAAGAGGAAGATCAACTGGTTTCAGCAGTACAGGCCTAAAAGCTTATGAGAAGAATCACAAGGTCAAGAGTTGGAGAAGAGGAAGTGTTGTTTGAATACCTGCAATTATCTCCAAGAAGAAGGCAAAGAGGAAGAAGGATTCAAAGGTCTCCATCTCCACCAAACAGAACTCTCTCAACTCCTCCACCTGCTCGGCCTTTCATTCAGTATTCAAGAGTCCTTCGACCAATCGTAATGGCGCAACCAAAGAAATCCCTTTGTCAATTTCACCGGCAAAGAGCCCACTTGCCCTCAATGTAATCCAGCTCCAATTGCAGCGTTGAAGAACATTCCATTTTTTACTCGGAGAAAATCATACCACTCCTGGTGATCATGTCAAGGACATTGCTAACATTTGTGCAATCCATGAGATTAAATGAAATGGATGTGGTCACAAACCCGGCATCATCATTCAAAGGGAAGGCATTGCAATGGTTCAGAAGCCTTGAAGCTGGTTCTATCACAAATTGGAATCAGCTGTGTATAGTTCTCCATGAGCAGTTTGGAGAGAAGGGAGACAACTTGTCTCTTCTAGAACAATGGACAACTATCAAGAGAGCCCCAATGAGCAAAGCTAACTCGACTTCAACTTCAGATTTCAAAGGTCTTGGGATAGGATTCCAAAGTGGCAGCGCATCAAAGCCAACAAACAGAAGGTGCTTTTCTCTACTATCTTAAAGCTTTGAATTTGATATTTCTATGTTAATTCAATCAATGGGAGGCACAACCTATCCCCGCGCTTTATAGCATTGCCATTAGAGCTGAAAACTGTCTTATTCAAGCTGGTAAATTGGCTCCTAGGCCTCCAATGCCATTATATCCAAGTTTAGAGAGCCCAAGTGCTAGTCAAGCACCTGTCTTAGCTCCTATTCCCACTCCTAGAAATCAGAGTTCAAATGAAGCTTCCACTTCATCTCCAAGTGCCCCAAATGAGCTTCAAGAGGTCATGAAGCAATTGCAAAATCTAGGCAATGAGCTGGTCACACTCAAAAGACAAAGAAGCTCAAGGTTTTAGACCTTCATATCAGCCTCAAGCTCAACCTAATAGGCAGCCATATCAGCCTCAAAGGCCACCCAATCCAGCTGCAAAATGAATCAAACAAGGCCTCCGCCAATAGACCATTCCAGCCCTATAATCCAAATGCCATATCTCCTCTAAGGCATTAGTACCAAAGACAAAACAACATTGCCCAGAGTATGATTGGTGTTTTCCATGTAATGAGCCTCATAATCAATCCATGTGCTTCAATGGTGCTTTGACTCAAGCTTTAATGGTAACAACTACGGTGTGGAGGGTGAGAAAACCAAGAAAACAACCAACAACAAGAAACATTCCAACAGCAATCAGCCCCAAATGACACCACATTGGTAAATTGGCAAGCAGAGGATTTTTGTGGCATGAATCAGGCAGTTTCTCAAGGTGTTGCAGCCAACACAAGGTCAAAAAGGAGAAATTTGGGTGAAGAGCAGCCATTAGCCCCACCAATCCACAACCTTCCACGGCTCCACAAATGATTGGGCAAGCAAATTCCCGTTTCAAATGCACAAGGGCAGCCAAGAACAGCCCCTAGGCCAACTCAAATGCCAGCTGTTGCTGCCCACATACAAGGAGTAAATGTGCAAACCAAGGGACAGAAAAGAGATCCTTCATCACCATTCAGTATCATTGATCAGATGAAGAAGACAAACATCAATATATCTATGTGGGAATCCCTATCCATCCTGTGCCAAAGAGATCGCCGCAAGCTGCCATGAAGGATGGCCAACTTCAATCAGCAGAGTCCAAATGCAAGACAAAGTGCTCACAAATGCTGCCCAACTCAAGGAAATCATGGAGCACAACAAGGTAGAATGTGAAGCCTCCCCTTTTTATGTTTCGTTAATCATTGGAAATCAGCTAGTGCATAATCGCATGATAGATTCGGGGCAAGTAGCTCAAGAATGCCTAAACAGATAGCTGATCGCTTAGGGCTCCAAAGATGAAATAACATCTAAGGGAGTAGTGCAGCTGGATGGGACAGCAATAGCAACAGTTGGAGTGATTAGAAATTTGAGTCTTACCTTGCATGCATGTCCAAATGTTGTTGTCTTACAAGATATATCAGTCATAGACCTTCCACCACTCTTTGCCCTATGTTTATCAAGGGACTTCACTGCCAAAATTGGGGGATATTTGTCCGCTGATTGGTCTCACATGCTATTCAGAACAAGGTATGGAACTAAGGCTACAATTAGGTCAGAACCTATTGCAAACTTCCACATTGAGCCCTATACTCCAAGTCAGATTAATGCCAATTGCTCAGCATTTGATCAAGAAGATCACCCAAACACGGATGAAACTGACACTAAAGTTGGAAACATCCCAGATCTAACTCTTGATGAATGGGCAAACAAGGTACATGCTTTTGATCCTTATCAAGGAATAGAAGAATCTGAGCTAGGAGTCTATTGTATACACGAAGAAAGTCAACCTATTCCTAGCATCACCAAGCCAAGCCACAAGGATGACAATGAGGTATGGCAGCTGTTTTTTGATGGATCAAGGAGTAGGCAAGGTGCAGGAGGTGGAGCCGTGCTTATTTCACCTCAAGGAGTAAGGTACTATTCAGCTTTTAGATTTCAATTTGCATGCTCCAATAACACTGCTGAATATGAAGCCTTGGTGCAAGGGATGCATTGGGCAATCAAGAGAAAAATAAAGAACTTGCAAGTTTTTGGGGACAGTGAATTGATTGTAAATCAGGTCAAGGGACAGCATGCTGCCAAAAATGATCTACTCAGATGCTACAAGAACAGGGTGTGGGACCTCATGGAAGATTTTGAGGGTTTCGGCATCAAAGCCATCCCTAGGAAAGAGAATCAAGTGGCCGACAAAGCTTGCAGCAAAAGAGGGGCAGCCTTTGACATTGTAGAAAACATTCAACAAGATAAGGTACAGCCAAACATCCATGTGATTGTGAGGCCTTCAGTGCCGGATAACAATGTCAGTTGGCAGGTATTTGAGAATGACCAGCAAATCATCCACTTCGTAAGAGGAAGCCGAGTTCTCACTAAGAATCAAGAGAAGTGGAACAGCAATATGGTGACCAAGTGATACAACCGAGAACTGACAAGCTGCCCAAAGGACTTATCACTTTGGAGTCCATTTTCAACCCCAATGATCAGTTTAGAAAGGAGAAAGCAAACATTCAGGTCAAGAGAGAAGATTCGGTATCCATCTTGGTAGAAGAGAACAAGCCATTGCAAATTGGAAGGATGACAACTGAGCAAGAAAGGTGTGAGTTCATACAGCTATGTCAAGAATTCCCTGACGTGTTTGCTTGGAGCTATGAAGACTTGAAAGGTTTCAATCCCAACTTAGCTCAGCATACCATCGAATTGGATCCAAATACTAAGCCTGTCAGGTAGAAACAGAGACCAGTCAATCCACACATGGAGCCTCTCATGAGGAAAGAATTGGACAAGCTGATTGAATCAAGAATCATATTCCCAATCAAGCATTCTAGTTGGGTTGCCAACTTAGTTCCAGTCAGAAAGAAGAGTGGAGAGATCAGACTGTGTGTTGACTTCAGAGATTTGAATAGAGCCTCTCTCAAGGACCATTATCCACTCCCTTCCATGGAGCAAATATTGCAGGTCGTAGCTGGTTCAGAAAGGTTTTCACTACTTGATGGTTACTCAGGCTTCAATCAGATTATGGTAAAAGAGGAAGACCAGTTCAAGATAGCCTTCACAACCAAATGGGGCACATATGCTTACAAGAAGATGCCATTTGACTGCCGAACGCCGTGAGCAACATTCCAAATGAGCTATGGATATGGCATTCAAAGGCTTGATCAACAAGATAGTGCTGATATACCTAGATGATATTACTGTCTTCTCAAAGAATGCTGCAGACCATCTCTTTCACCTCAGGCAAGTGTTTCAGAGGTGTAGAAAGTTCGGAGTGTCCTTAAATCCTAAGAAGTGCATCTTTCTTGCACATGAAGGGAAGCTCCTTGGCCATATTGTCTCCAAGGAAGGATTAGCAATTGATCCAGAGAGGGTTGAAGCCATAAGAGCTCTGCCATTGCCTAGCCACAAGAAAGCCCTTCAGAGTTTCCTGGGAAGGATAAACTTTGTTCGGAGGTTTGTCCCAGATTTTGCAGCCCTTGTTAAGCCCATCACCAAAATGTTAAGGAAAAGCATGGCTTTCAAATGGACGGTAGAAGGCAAGGAGAGTTTTGAAGCAATCAAAGAAGCCATCTCCCAAGCACCCACTCTCATCAACCCAGACTTTTCCAAGGATTTCATCCTCTATGCATTTGGAGGTGATGACACTATTTCTGCCATTCTGGTACAGCAGAACAAAGATAATGATGAACAGCCGATTGCCTTCTTCAGCCAGAGCCTAGGTGACTGCGAAGTGAGGTACTCTTTTATTGAAAAGCATGTGCTTGTAAAGAATCGAAGCTTGAAGAAATTCAAGCATTTAGTCTCAAACAACAAGGTCCAGTTGCTAGTCTCACATGCTGGGGTTAAGGACTTCCTCCTCAACAAGGATTTGAATGAGAAAAGGGCAGGATGGATCACCCGTGTCATGGAGTATGACATTGAGATCAAGATCACCAAGCTGGTAAGAGGCAAAGGTTTGTGTGAGCAGCTTGCTTCCAAACAACCAGACAACCCAGAAGATGAAGAAGACGCTGTCCTGCTATTACAAGATGATCAAAAATAGGAAAATGATGATGTGTCCACTCCTTGTTGGACTCAGAATATGATACATTTCCTACAGACGGGCATGTGCCCTCCAGAAATGAGCAAAGCAAAAAGAAGGTACTTCAGATTACAAGCAGTTCCATATGTACTTGTTGATGGTGTTTTGTTTAAAAAAGACATCAACGGTGTTCTATTGAGATGCATTGGGACAGGTCAGATTGAGAGGATCTTACACGAGTTCCATGACGGGGAGGCAGGAGGCCATTTCACCCCACGAGTAACAGCTCTCAAAATCATGAAAGCTGGTTACTATTGGCCTACTGTATTCAATGATTGCTACTCATGGGTTAAGAAATGCGAGAAATGTGCATTATTCATGTGGAAAGGAAGGTTAGCAAAGATCGCCCCTTCGTCCAATTTCAGTAGATCATCCATTCATGCAATGGGGATTGGACTTCACTGGAGTCATCAATCCCACCCGAGTCAAGGCCACAAGTGGATTCTTACAAATGATGCACTATTTCACCAAGTGGACCGAAGCAATAGCGCTCAAAGAGGCAAGTGAGTCTAACATACTAGATTTTTATGAAGAAATAGTAACCAGGTTCTGTGTGCCGGCCACCATCATATCAGATAATGCATTAGCATTCATAGGTTCAAAATTACGTGAATGGGTCTGTCAAGAATGGAATCTATTTGAGCACCTCTTCAAATTATTACCCGCAGGGTAATGGACAGGCAGAGTCCACAAACAAGAATTTGCTAAAAATCATCAGAAGGACTCTGGATGAAAATCAAAGAACATGGCATACAAGGCTAAAATCAGTGTTATGGGCTGACAGGATAACACCAAAGAGGTCTACAGGTAATTCTCCCTACAAGTTGGTCTATGGGAAGGAGGCAGTATTGCCTATATCATTAGAATTGCCAGCCTTGGAGCTCATGAAGCAGTTTGAGTTATCTGAGTTCGAACCAATGGAGGTCAGGTATGCAGAATTGATGGAATTAGAAGAAATCAGAGAACATGTAGTTCAGATGATTGAAAAGGATCAGGCCTTAGTAAAAAGATGGTTTGATAAGAGAGCAAGAGCAAGGACCTTCCAGGAAGGGGACCTAGTTCTCAAATGGGATGCAGATCGGGCAAAACCAGGAAGGCATTCCAAGTTTGATGCCATCTGGAGTGGTCCCTACATGGTCACGGGATGCAAAAATAGTAATGCCTTCCAATTGTCTGCATTGGATGGAAAGGAACTTCCGATTCCGGTTAACGGAACCTATCTTAAACATTGCTATTAAAAAGAAAAGGTTTGCCCTTGTAAATATTAATTAGATTTTCATTCCTCCAAGTGCTTGTGCACATTGTCCTGTTGTAGTTAGGTTTCTTTTTCCCTAAGTGCTTTGGCACAGGTTTTGCTGCTCTCAGGTTGTTTTTTACAGTTCAGAGTGTTGCTGGAGAAGAAGTGCAAGATCGTGCCTGCTTTCGTGTCATTGCTTATGACTCTATGCCCAATGGATCGCTAAAAGGCCACTGATCTTCTACCTAGCAGGCAGGTGACCCCGCTGAGTCGTCAAAACTGTTGTCAAAATTTCACCCCTGTGGTAAATTTTGATAACATGCATCGAGTTTTGCAGCCCCAGTGCAGTAGATGAAACAGAAAATCACAAAAATGGCTAAGTCCTAGTCCTGGGACAAGAGGGGACGTGTGGGACATGTAAAGACGCGGATCGGCCGATAAGCCTCCAGGCGGCCCGCTAAGCATTTGGGACAATCGGGCCAGAAGTACGCGGCGGGCGCGAGAAGCCGATCCGGCCGAAAGAGGAAAATAAAATTGACTAACTGCTGAGAGGGACAAGGGGAAAAGAGTACGAAGGACCCGAACCGGCCGGTTCGGCCGAAATGGGAACAAATGGTCCGAAAGCAAATGGGACATTTGGGCCGCGAGTACGCGAACCCGTCGAACCGGGTGAAAAAGGTCAAGGCAGTTCGAAGCATTTGGGACATCTGGGACAAAAAGACCCGAACCGGCCGGTTCGGCTGAAATGGGAACAAATAGTCAATCAAAAGCATTTGGGACATCTGGGACAAAAAGACCCGAACCGGCCGAATCGGCTGAAATGAGGAGCTTCAGTCTGAAACAAAGTGGGACAAGTGGGACAAAGGTACGCGAACCGGCCGGTTTGGCCAAAATCAGCACAAGGAGCACTGGGACATCCGGGACAAAGGGATGCGGTGGACGCGAAGGAGCCGAAAGAGCCGAGAACCAACCAGATCACGACACGTGTCACAAGAGAAAAGGTCCAAAAAGTCAAAGGGGTGAGTTTTCGAGCACTGATCCGAACCAATGGGATAGTGCCACGTGTCCCAGCTAGGGCCCACAAGGAAATTTCAAAAGATAGCCCACCGAGAGGTGGAGGAGAGAGAGTTGCTCAGCGAATCAGAGCCTGCCACGTGTCGTCCAGGTGGCGAAGCGGGAAAATATTTCAAAATCCATCTTGGTCTGTTCCGTGCCCTAAATCTTCAGATCGTCATATCTTTTGATCCAGAGCTCGGATTTGCACGTTCCTTATATCAACGGAAAGCTTGTGAGATTCTCTACACGATTCCAGGGTCAATCTTGCATCTTGGTTCAGTTTGGAGAGAGAAAATCAAGAAACACCTCTGGCACGAAATAACAAGCAGAAGTAATGCTTCAACAAACAACTTTAATGCAGCAGACAGTTCGCCGCTTTTGTTAGGCAGCCCGCCATTTTGCCAGGATCCGCCGCTTCTGCCATGATGAGATGAATTGAATGCAACCTGGAGGTGGTTGGGGTAGATTTGGCTTTCCCTCTCTCTTTCCTCTCTCATTCTTTCTATATATTGTAAAGAGGAGCTTCTTTTCAAGGTGGAACATTTTTCTGTTTTGCCTCTCCTTCTTCTTCTCTCAAAGTGAATTTGTGGAATTTGAACCTCTCATTTGAACTGTAATACTATTCGCCTCATGGCATTCTCAGAGTGTATTGTATCAATCTTTGGAGCAAATAATGCATGTCTGTGGATGATTCTCAGCCCTCTCTGTGTTCTTTTTGCATCCTCCTGGTCTTTCACTGCAAGTTTTGTCATCTGTGCATGATCTTATATCACATTCAAATGGTCTCGTGTTTACCTGGAAAAATAGGTGTTCTTCATTCCCTGCATCACCTCTATTAGCTTAGATTTATTTTATGCATTTTCTTACCTTGTCTCCTTGGCAGATTAGATTAGGTTTTGAGAAAACCCTCTCGCATATTTCGTGTGCATCCGAACAGAGGAATAGGAACCAGCCTTCTCTCGGAGAATCCTTTCTCATTTTTCAAGTCCCACACTTAGAGAAAGGATTCAATGTTAGTGCAATCACAGGGTTGTGATTTTGATGCCAAGTGATCAACATAACACACCGATCAAACACAAATGCCATTCATAATATCAATGTCACATGTATAAAATCAACATCAATAACTCTGTCCATGCCAACTAGTATATCATCATCCACATAATAATAATAATTTCTCAATGATCCTCAAGCATAATAACTTAATCCAGATCAATATTAATCCATAGTCTAACATCTAACCATCATACTACGCAAAACATAATAATGTCCATAGGAATCCATTATCTAGCATATATACATCATACTACATCAAAACATAATTATGTCCAAAATATGATCAATAGTGTGATCAAGATCTAATCAAAGTGTCAAGGAAAGTGGGAACTACATCCCCCTCCCCTTACACTTGATTTCCTCCTGGAAGCCACTTTGGAACAAATGTGGAAACTCGCACTCAGAAACAAGAGTAGCATCCTCCCAAGTGGTGCAGTCTTATCATATCTATCCCACTGCACCCATACCTGATAAATCTCTCTACCTCGAAGGCCTAGGGTCCTACGATCGATGATACAGATGGGCTCCACCATCACCTGCCCCTAATCATGTACCTGTAATGATGTCCAATCTAGCACATGAGAAGGATATGTGATGTATCTCCTAAGAACATAAACATGAAACACATCATGTACGTGAGATAAGCTGGGTGGCAATGCTAGACGGTAAGCCAACGGCCGATACTCTCTAAGATCTCAAAAGGTCCAACGAACTAAGGAGCTAACTTAGAACCTTTTCCATAACGGATTGGGCTCTTATGTGGCCTAACACGAAGGAAAACCTTCATGCCCACATCAAAATTACGCTCGGTTCTATGCTGATCAACGTACTTCTTCTGCCTATCATGTGCCTCCTGCAATCTCTACCTGATCAACACTACCTACTACTCCATGTCCTACAAAAGAGTTGGTCCTAAGGATACTCTATCCTCCAATCTATCCCAGCTAAGGGGTGTCCTGCACTCCCTACCATACAAGGCCTGAAAAGGAGCCATGCCTATAGAACTCTGGAAACTATTATTGTAGGCAAATTCCACAAGATACAGATACTCCTCCCATCTTGCCTGGTGATCCATCACATACATCCTGAGCATGTCCTCCAAAATCTGATTCACCCTCTCAGTCTTTCCATCTATCTTTGGGTGATAAGTTGTGCTGAAGTTAATCTTCATCCCGAGAACATACTGCATGGTGGTCCAGAAATGAGAAGTGTACAAAGGATCACGGTCACAAATGATCTTCCATGGGATTTCGTGCAACCTGAGGATCTCATCTAAGTAAACACGTGCCACTACACTAGCTTTATAGGTGGTCTTCACTGGGGAAAAGTGAGCTACTTTTGTTAATTTATCAACCATGATCATGATGGTGTCATGGTGATATTTTGACATCGGTAACCTAACAATGAAATCCATGGAAATGGTGTCCCACTTCCACTCCGATATAGCATGAGGATAGAGAAGGCCAGCTGGATGTTGATGCTCGGCCTTCACTTTTTGGCACTCTAAACAACGTGACACAAATTGAGCCACATCCCTGTGAAGTCCTCTCCAGTGATATAACTATCTCAAGGTGGCGTGCATCTTCTTCACCCCATGATGGGTTGAATAGGGTGCACAATGTGCCTCTGTCAAGATGTCCTGCCTCAAGCCTCCATCTCTAGGAACATATATCCAACCTCTGTTCCTGAGAAGACCATCTACCTCTAGAGAGAAACCATCAAATTTCCCCTCAAGGGGCTCTGGGACTCAATCTCTGCTCGAGCTATAATGTAAAAACTGTCAAGGGAAGTTACTGAAGCATCCAGCTCCGTAAATTTGTGCTCACTGAAGTAGCCATGCTTAAATACCTCTGTCTGCTGAGGGTATCTACAACCACATTCTCCTTCCCCTTCACATGCTCTATCTCCATGTTGTACTCACAAAGCAACTCCATCCAACTCCTCTGACGAGTGTTTAGATTGGGCTACATGAAGAGGTGGCAAAGACTCAAATGGTCTGTCCTGAGTGTGAATCTCCGTCCAAGAAGAAAATGTCTCCATCTAACCAAAGCATGCATAATCGCCATAAGCTTAAGATCATGTGTAGGATAATTAATCTTGTGATCCTTGATTTTGTGAGACTCAAAAGCTACAACCCTATCATCCCGCATCAACACACCTCCCGGCCCCTACTAAAGAAGCATCTGTGCAAACAAAGAACTCACCCTGTGGATCCAGCACTACAAGAATGGGTGCTATAGTGAGATATTCCTTCAGTGTCCTAAAGGCCTACTCACATCTGTCTAACAAAATAAACTTCTTTCCTTTCCGCTGAAGGGAAGTGATGGGGTGTGCTATCCGAGAGAAGTCCTTCACAAATCTCCTATAATACCCTGCTAACCCCATGAAGTTGCGCACTCTCATCCTTTTGTAGTAGGGTGTGGCCAATCCATAATGGCTCTAATCTTGGAAGGATCGACTGTGATACCTTCACCTGAGATGATATGACCCAAGTACTGAATCTCTGACTAAAAGAAAACACATTTCTCCAAGTTCCCATAAATTTGTTGTTCACGAAGACACTGAAGAACCTGACGAAGGTGCTCCTCACGCATACGTGAGTAAATAAGAATGTCATCAAAAAATATGAGCACGAAGCGATCTAAAAAGGTCCTGAATACCCCATTCATCAAACTCATAAACACTGCAGGGGCATTCGTCAAACCAAAAGGCACCACTATGAACTCATAATGCCCGTACCTTGCATACGAAAAGTAGTCTTATGAATGTCTGTCTCTGTAATCCTCAACTGATGGTACCCTGACTTGAGATAAATCTTAGAGAACACTGTGGCCCCCTTCATTTGATCAAACAAGTCATCAATGCGAGGTAGGGGATAACAATTCTTGATCGTTACCTTATTCAGCTGGCGGTAGTCTATGCACAACCACAAGGATCCATCCTTCTTCTTAACAAATATAACCGGTGCACCCCAAGGGGATACACTAGGATGGATAAGGCCTTTCTCTAGAAGGCCTTCCAGCTGCAACTTGAGCTCACAGAGCTCTAGGGTAGTCATCCGATAGGGAGCTCGTGAGATAGGCTCTGCTCCTAGAACTAGATCAATATGGAAATCAATCTCACGTGGGGGTGGCATCCCGGTAGCTCCCCTAGAAAAACATCTGCATACTCTCTCAAAATGGGATGGTCATCTAGCGATGGCCCACTAGACCCATCCTCTACCCTGTCACTGACTGTGACTGCATACATCTGATAACCCTATCACACACACCGCTTGAGCTACATAGCAGAGATAGTGCGAATAGAAACAGGTCTCCTGACCCCAGAAATCACCGACTCAACTCTGAGATCATCTTCACAAGATATAGTCTTGTGATAGCAATCCATCCTATCCCTGTGTATAGTCAACCAATCCATGCCTAAAATGACTCCATACGAGCCCAAAGGAAGTACGTGGAGATTTGAAGTGGTGGTGAAAGGTCCCAAGTTAACAACACACTCCTTTACTAAGGAGTCTACAGAGACCTTAGCTCCCAAAGCCATCTCGACATCCCAACTATGACCCTGTCTAATAGCCACCAGCCTACATCGCTCTACCAAGGATGGTGCAATAAATGAATCAGAAGAACCAGAATCAAATAATATAGAAGTAGGAACACCTCCAATGCTACCTGTAGTCTCAATGAACATGCTATGGTACTTGGCCTTGATGGTTCTCAACCACTGCGTAGATCCTGTGACTCCGTCCCATGTCTCTGACTGTAGGCTCTGAGATGGGTGCCTTACCCTTATTAGGGTTCTAGGGGCAATCTCTCCAAAAGTGTCCTCGCTACTCCACACCCGAAGCAACCACCTGAAGTCCTCCAAACTGCAAAGCACCACCAGAAGGTGCCCTAGAGGTAGGTGCTATGGACCCTGATGATCCAGCCATAGTCTGTTGTGGCCTCTGTGGTTGAGCTCCTGCTGACTAAGCTCTAGCTCCACCCTGTGTCCTGGTGGGACCCCTAGGAGGCCCCATGCTCCGACCTCTTTGTGCATCAACTCTCTAAGGAGGCCTAAAAGGTGGGCGGGACTATTGTTGTTGCTTTGTTGTTGTGGCCTGAAAGATGACTGTGAAGAATGCTGACCACCATGGGGAGGAGGAGTTGACCCCCTCACTCTACTATCCTGCAACTACTGAATACGGCTCCTGACCCGGTCTCTAGCCTATTGGGTTTTACCCGAGTCTCCTCTACAATGTAGGCCTTCTCAACGGCCTCTGCTAATGTTTGTGGGTAGTGGATCGTACTACACCTCTAATGTCCAAATTAAGGCCCCGAATGAACCTATGGATCCACACCTGCTCATCCTACATGTAATCAACGTACTGAAGTAGGTCCAGGAACCTACTCTCATACTCACCACTGTAAGGGAAGCCTATCGAAGGTTGTGGAACTCATCGATCCTCTGTTGTATGAATCTCTATGGCAAGTATCTACTCCTGAATCTCTTCTCAAATAGCTCCCAAGTGACTGTCTCTGAGTCTATATGGAGCTTCTACTCCTCTGTCCTCCACCATACTCCAACTCTATCCTTCAGTAGATGGATCACAACACGAGCTTTTGTGTTGCTATAACAAGGACAAAGCTTTAAGCAACCACTCAAGCTAACCAGCTAGGCCTCTGCCTAGAATCCCCCTATGTCACCTGAATAATGAGATGGCCTAAGCTTTAGGATTTCCCTGATGTGATCTGCGGCAATCATGGTCTCGATGGCCTCTGGGCCTCTCTATAAGCTCATCCCTAAGCCTAGGGCTCCGAGACCTCTCTCTATGCTCCAGAACTCTGTCACCCTGCCTCCTAGGTGGTGAATCTGCTCTGTCTGACTCTGCATGAAAATTCTCTCCTCCATCCTCCTCACTGAGTGGAGGGGGTGCATGTCCCTCTATGGAAATATCTCTATCATGTCTACCTGAGTGCCCTCCTACTGATCCTCCACGTAGGGCAGCATTAACATCCTGGAGGGTCTGTAAAATCTATGGTAGGATAGCTACTAAACCCTGATCCGGTGGTGGTGGTGGTGGAAGTGGTGGACGTGGTGGTGACTCTGAGTCTCTGTGGATGTTCCTCCTACTCTGTCTGAGCTCCCTACATAGACTAGAGTGGGAGTTAGTTCATTACCTTGAGTTTCCTTTAGTTTTCTAAGTTTACTAACATGTTCAATTTTCAAATAGTTTTGTTTTCTAGATTATCAATTTGCTGGTTTTAGGTTTCAAGTCTCAATGTTTCTAGTGTGCCCAATGTTCCAAGCTTTTGAACCACTGTTTTGATACCAAGTGTAATGCCCGCTTCAACTACCACTTGAGACCAAGAAACAAACTACGAAAATTATGGAATAATTTTTATTTTTTTGTAAGAAGGGTCTACAAACAAGTAGCAAGACACTAGTTTGAAACTAAATAGGTTCTAGAAAAAATTCTGATTAGCCAAACACAAGATTTCCATTTTTATCTTATGACAAGTTTACAAGGTTCCAATTTTGAGGTTACAAGTTTTACTAAGGTTCAGGGAGAAATTTATCCCCAGGCTTGCTCTCTAGCAAGCCCTAAACTTCAACTAGTTTTTTAACACAATTAGATTTATCAAAACTTTCCTAAACTAGGATCATTGGATAGGAAATTTCCTCACCTTTCCAACCATATAAATAAGTCCTCCTAACTCCTTGTAGAACTCAAGTTATGGTTGGGCGGAGTTTTAGGGGAAAATTTTCCCTGGGAGGTCCACGGGGTTAGGGAGAAAATTGGGAAAAAAATTCCAAATGCCACGTGTCATCACGTGATTCGTTCGGGCCAGCGGGTCACGGGGAAAAACATGAAAATTTTCCCAAAACCAAGTTTTCAATTTTCCAAAGGAAAATTTTCCTCCGTGCCCCCACGCTTGCCTAAATTTCCATGTGGTGCTTTGTTATAGGTCGCAGCTAGCGGAGGAAATTTGGATTTTTCGCCCAAGGGGCTAAAAGGTTAAAAGAATTGCGCGGACCTGCACACCCATGGGGACACATGTCAACACCCCATTGGCTACAAGGAGGCGGAGTCGACAGAGGAAAAATTGAAAATTTTTCAAAAGTGCAAAATGTTATGTTTTCAATTCTAAATCCTTGGGCCCTCCCTGCCACGTGTTAGAACGTGATTTATTGGGGGCCACGGGGTTGTGGGGAAAATTGTGAAAATTTTCCAAGGCAAAATTTTCAAAATTTTAAGTTTTTATTAAGGGCCTACCCCTTTAAGGTGCCACGTGGAAACTTCGATAGGATGAGAGGGTGGCAAGGCCATGGAAATTTTTAGGAAATTTTTCCAAAGTTCAAAATTTAAATTTTTTCTAAGGTCAAATTATTTCATTTTTGGTTTGGGATGGCCATTTTGAAGTAAAACTTCAAATGGCCATAAATTTTGATAGGAAGCTCCATTTTAGGAAAACGAGGAATTTCTAGAAAGCTCTAAGAATCTTCTTTGCACAGAAATCATAAATTTTAGAATTTGGTGAATTTTAGAGGGTCAATTTTAAGAAATCAATCTACAGGGTTTATAATTTTAAAACTGGAAATTTTTAAACTTACAAATTTGATAAAATTTGAACTCTTCTTCCACTCAACATGTCAAACAGACATGGAGGATCAACTTAGCGAAGAATTAGAATTTTTTAGTAAGGTCAATTCATTCAATTATTCAAATTGTATTTTTCTCCAACAAGAGACAAAAGACGACTTAGGAAGGGAATTAATTTAAAATTGGAATGGTTAAATTGTTTCTCCGAGTTCTCTTTGTCAACCTGGGTTTAAATAGGTCCTAGCATACTAATTTATAATCTTTTGAAGTTGATTAGGAAGTATAAATGTGAATTATTATTTTTTTTTAAAGTGAATTGCCAAAATTGAACTTCAAAATAGTGAATTGTTCCTTTTAAATTGACTTGACAATTTGTCATTTGAATGTGCATAAGAATTATAACTTAATCACTTACAATACTTCTTAAATCATCCATCCAATTCTAAATGAAACTACATTCCAAATTTCAGTTTTACTATGCATCATGCAAAGAGACAACATTGGCTTTCATTCCACATGCATCTTTTAACATTCCAAAACAGAGGTTCTTATTTATTTTATTTTTCAAACAAAATTTCTTTCAAGGACAACAATACAAATCCAGAATACATTGCCATATAAAATTTAAAAGAATCATTGCCAACACTTTATTGATAGTTCAAATAACTTACAACTGATTTCCTTTTCAATTTGATTTCAATTTGTCCAATACATAGTATGAAACATCTTTCACATTTTCTTTCCAAGTAAAACAAGGAATATAATTCTTCTTTACATTTCTCAATTCAATTACAACTTCCATTACAATTCCATCATTTCACATTGAAAGATATATACACTCATCCACTCGAAGTGGGACAGGTTACATTCAAATCTACTCAAGGAGATGACTGTCAAACTGTGGAATTCTTCCCCAAATAGCAGCATGTTGTTTTCTTCTTCCTTCATCCTTCTTTTGATCACAACAAGGAAGGGGGAAAGGAAACGCTCTCCACCCAACCAAGACATCCAATGGGAAAAAGAGAAGCCATCTTTCCCCATTGGCCCCGAGCCCCAACCATATTGGAATGGAACATGAAAAACAACACATGGCAACATAGCTTCTTCACATATAACATACATTCACATGCACAAGGAAATGCACAAACAAAAAGATGTAGTTCTCAACTACAACAACCAATTTCAATCAAAACAAAGGCTCCTTCTCCAAGCAAGAAAGCCAAGCAAGATCAAGAACTATGGAGGTCTCCTTATGCCTCCCAAGTTGAATTTTGGACATCCACCAAAAGAAAACCACCAAAATCATAGCAATCCCATAAACCTTATCCCTCCTCAACCCCTCCTTATCCCTCCAAATTTATCCCTTATACCTCCCCAAAGTAGGAAATGCAAGTAATTTCCTTTCCTAGGTGGATCCCAAACCAACATTCCCTCCCAAGAACAAATAACAATGGTAGATCCCTTATCCCTCCTCTGATAAACCTCATAGTCTTCTCTCCACACCATGCCCTAAGCATTCTACCCATCCCTCTAAGAATTGCAAACACAAACACATTCAAAATTCATGCTAAAAGAGGGAAAAACAACAATTTTAAAAAGTGAGAGCCTACCTCTCCATAATGGAGACTTGCTTCCAAAACAATAGTCTTTATTTCACTAAAAACCAGTCCCAAATCAGCAAGGTAAATGTATACACTAGTAAATCCACTTCTTCCACCAAGAAATCTTGAAAATGCAAGAGAAATTTGACCCAAGAGTGAAATCTCCAACCTTCAACAACCTCAAAATGAGGAGGAATTCAAATTTTAAAGGAGATGGTGGAAGAGGATGATGTGGATTCCAAGTGGTATGCCACATCATTTTTCTTCCTTCCCCAAGAGTGCAATCCACATCAACAACAAATCACCATTAAAGAAAAATGAAAAAATCACTTACACACACAATGTAGCCCATACCCCAAAAGGAATGCATTTCAAATTAAAAGACAAGTGCAATCAAAACTTACACAAATTTATGTCAAAATACAATAAAATAGATAGATTTTGACTCCAAAATAATAATCATGGTTGGTGGAGGTTTTTGAGAGGTGTGGGACAAGTTTAACTTGTCCCACAAGCCTCCAAATTTGTCCTTCAAGGCCAAATTCGAATTTCAAAGTGGAAGGAGTGTTTGACCTTCCAAAATCAGCCTTACAACCTCTTACAAATTCTTACACAACCTATACTTGGTAACTTACACACTCTTCTAAAATGCATTAACTTCTATGACATTTATTTATGACAACCTTTTGACATAAGATTTATTTAATTACCATAAGGTTATAAAAATATCTATATATCAAATTTCATTTTCAACCAAAGCAAAAACATTTAATTTCACATTCCACATCCCATTTAATTTAATTAAATTTTAACTATATGTCTCCCACATAATACTATCATATTTAAATAATTAAAATAAAAGCACATTACAAAATAAAATACACACAACAATAAATAAAAAGGGAACACATAATAACCACACACACATATACCCCAAGGTCACACTAATGGAAATCCTAACACAACATAACACACCGATCAAACACAGTTGCCATGGTGACCCTTGTTGATTTCACACTGAATTCCAATATGGTTAGTCTCCAGTCCCCCAACATTGTTGTGATTTTTAACCTGCAAAATGCAATATACCCCTTCGGCCTCGTGGCCATATCAGAACATCCAAATGATATAAGCAACATACAATTATTAAATCCAAATCACAACATTATCAAGAATTTAACATTTATCATTTAAATTCAATTTGCAACTATATCATCACCCAATATATTTCTATACTAGAGCTATTCATAATATCAATGTCACATGTCTAAAATCAACATCAATAACCTATCCATGTCAACTAGTATATCATCATCCACGTAATAATAATGTCTCAATGATCCTCAAGCATAATAACTGAATCCAAATCAATATTAATCCATAGTCTAACATCTAACCATCATACTAAGCAAAACATAATAATGTCCATAGGAATCCATGATCTAGCATATACACATCATACTACATCAAAACATAATTATGTCCAAAATATGATCAATAGTGTCAGGATCAGTATCTAAATAGTGTCCAAGGGAAGTGGGCACTATAGTGCATGTCTCTATGAAGTTGCAGAAGGGACTGCACAAGAAAGAGCAATCCCAACACACAACAGCAAATGATGCGCCAAAACACACAACACAGGAAACGAATAAAATGTCCAGGTGAGTTTGTGGCACCAAAAGATAGCAGAAAAGGAGACGTCGATCATCTGATTCTCAGTCTTCTGGTTCTTGTCAAGGACATCGCTACTGTTCACAGAGCTGCATTCAATATTGCAGTTATGTCTGGAAAAGAATCCGTGACTTTCCGTAACAATTGTTGGGCAGCTGGATATTTACATCGGCTGCACAGGCTATGAATTTACATCTAGGCGCTTGGGGTTGGGTAGAGAGCAGCAAAACTGCAACAGGCCACCTGAAATCAGCGATTCTTCCACAGATCGGTGTGGAGGAATAAACCAACAAAGGCTCAGCTCTCCTGCAACAATACTAGCTCTGATACCATGAAAAATCTACCAGCAGGATCTAGCACAGGAAGAGTGAGCACAGAGAATTACTCAGAGAAGAAAATAAGAGCACAATAAAGAGGAACAGAGAAATAATAATTATCTCTGATATCTCCACCATCCGGGAGATTCATTAAATAGGGAGAATAGATAGTTTGACATTCCTAAATAATAGGAATGTCAAGCTAATTAGGAGATAACTAATTCCACACAAGGAGTGGAGAGAATCTCAACAAGCTCCGAGAGTTAGAACTAATTAAAACAAATATAACAATTTTCTATAATGAGCTTATTCGGTGTAGTTAAATTATTTACACCAACATCTAATTGGAGTGACATATGAACTTTTTAGTGTGAAAAAATGTGAGAGTTAAATAGTGCATTCATTGGCCATGATCATCCAATATTGACTTACTTGATTTTTTTAAAAACAAAGAGACTTAAGATTTCAATCATCCCCTTACATTTTCAGGTTACACAATGGGTTCTCTCACACAAGGCAAAGGAAGGGCCTAAAGCAGCAATGAAGGCCATCCCCTTTATAGGTGTCACTCAGTCCCTCCAAAGATAGGTTCAAATGAGTTTTTTAGACATCTTCCCCGACTAAAAAATGATATAAACAAAGTCTTTCACCCTAGAATCATATCATTTCACTCGCTGATGCTATCCCGGACATGATGAGGTGTAAGATTGGGTACCAACACACTTCTGGCACCATTTTTGGGGACTATTTCCTAGAATTAAGAAAAATAGTTTTCTTTGGTAACATTTTGCAATGTATTTGATATAAATTCATGTTCATAACTTAGTCCTTTGTTGAGCTTTGTTAAAATAGAGCCCGATCTAAATTAATTTTCTCTATATTTTCCTAGTACAAGCAATCTTTCCATTAAATTTGACTCTTTCGGGAGAATATCGATAGAAGACAGTAAAAATTTACAAATCTTTGTTCACCTATTTGTAAGGATATCATTTGACAAAGGTTGTTTAAGTTGATCAACATATCTAAGGTGAAAAACCTTAGTGGTGACTCCAATATTTTATGAAAAAATATGGCATATACTAGTGCACAAAACCCTAATTCTTGTTGATTAACTTATCAATTTTGTAAATCTAGAAGGAAGGAGATATTTCTTCAAATCAGACCCTACTAGAAGGTTGTTTCCATAGTTAGGAAAGACAAATCCAGGATAAAACAAGTCTATAAAGCCTTGGGTGATCAAAGGTTAGAAGAAAAAATTGTACCTATTGCTGAATCTGATCAACCTTTAGTTAAAGATTATTCTAACACTTGATAGTTTTGGATCAAGCAGTCCCTGTGCCAATCTATACACTCCAGCTTAGGAAGGTCCTTCATTTACAAGTGATCAGAGTATTCCTCATTTCCTTCCTTTTTTTATTATAAATACTAGATTATCATGTGAAAAAAATTCATTAAAGGATCAATACTTTGAATATCACACTCCATTTCCTCAAAGACCTCCAGTGTCCCCACCATTTTCACCCTCCTATTGAAACACCTCCTCTAAAAATATGGCATAACATCCACCCAAACCTCCTTTTGTATTAAATACTTACAAACCTATATATTTTCTTGGGATGGTTGGTTATCCAAATGAGGTCCCACATGAAGTCAGAAATAGATTATCCAAATTTCAGGAAATAATGCAATAAGTGGGGATCAACATCTTAGACTCTTACTAAATAATATGGAATATTTCAAAATAGAACATGAGGATGTATATGTAAAATTGTTTATACATACTCTAGATGAAGATGTTAGGGAATGGTATAAGTCACTACTTGATAATTCAATTGATTCATGGGTGGAAATGAATAATTCCTTCAAGTTGTAGTATGGTGATAAGACTGGCCCTAGGTTTCTTCTCACTAAATTTGAAAATATAAAGAAAAATCCGAATGAACCTATTTAGGATTTCAATACTATATTTAATAAAACATTAACAAGACTGCCTATAAATTTGAGACCTAGTGATGAGTCTTTCCTAATAAAATATTCAGATGCTTTTGACAAAAAGGTAGCCTATTACTTAAGAGATAAAAATCTTCAAACCCCGAGGGATTTTCTATGGTTGTTCAAATTGAGAATAATATCAAGGTAGCAAGAAAACCTCCAAAAAGAGAGGGTGTCAAGTTAATTAACCCAGAGAAACCTTAGACAAGAAAGTCAGTAGATCTAGAGGAAGTAGTCAAAACTCTAGTAGGGGTAGTTAAGGAGATTTCATACAAACTTGCTAGAGATGAGAAAGGCCTAGGGGAAAATCCTCAAGCTCAACATCAACCTCAAGGAAAGAATATATTTGGAAATCATCCCAGAGGTGATCATAGAGTAGATGATAGAGGAAAGGGACCTATGGGGTCAAGAAACAAGCAACCAAACCCTAGAGAAAACAAGGTAGTGCCTGATCCACTCATTGTTAGGGTATCTTTGGTTGAAGAAGATCATATCATTGAATGGTGTGATAAATGTTTTTTTAAATCTCCTTGTAACCCCAATGTGGATGATGATGATGTCATTGATGAAGCTGATTTTGATGATGTTTATATGCTAGAATGTTCTGATACTACATCACAAGGGGCTACTTCTACTGAATATCTGGGTGCTAGAACTATTGAGTCATTTTACAACCTGTTTGGAATGGGTATCTTATTTTCATCCTACCACTAATGTTTATATATATATATATATATATATATATATATATATATATATATATATATATAGATATGTTTCAATATTATTTCAAGTTACCTAACCATGATTTTGAATATCTAAGGGCTTTGATGATTAAAAATATGGTAAGGGTATTCCTTGTGAGGAAGATAGGTAACTACTAATGAATTCTCTTGTGGCTCAAGAAAATGACTACAACCTTTGTAGAAAGGGGTAGTTAAAGGATCTTCCCACATTCTAAAAACAAATCACCCATATTGACCAATATCCCTAAGAATTTTTCTAGAAAGATATGTTAAATAAATGCCATGTTGTTACTACTAAGACAAGTACCTTGGATGCTTTGCTCAAGCAGGTAAAATATCTTGTCCCAAAAGAAAAGGCAATTACCTTGTCTCCTAATACAACTCTTCCCAAGTATGTCACTAATGATATGGATCAAATTTTGAGTCAAATTAAATTTATCGTGCCCATTTTTAGTTTCTCAAAATCCCTAAGCGTATAAAAGAGCATTTGAATCTTTGAAATTCAAAGAGGAGACAATTTTCATAAGTAAAGATGTAAATAATGTGTATATCTCACCAAATGTAGAAGAATTAGAAGTGCCTCAGGAAAAAGAAAGCATGGGGGAATCCCCAAAGATATATTTAGGAACTTCCTTAGTTGAATCTCAATTGGATGTAGATCCATTCTTTACCTCTCTAATTATTAGTGACAGACTTGTTCATAATTGTATGTTTGACCCAGGAGCCTCCAGTAATATAATGTTGTTAGAGGTCATGAATGATTTGAATGTAAAGATAACAACAAATTTTAGAAAATGTCATGTCATGAATTCAAGGGAGCCACCAGTTATTACATATGTGAAAGGACTATTTTTTCAGCTTGCTTCTTACACTAGTAAATATTTTACCATGAATGTAGTTATTGTTGATTTCCCTGCTAAGTGGGGTATGTTGTTATCCAGAAAATGGGCTGCAAGTGTGGGAGGTAGTGTACAGATGGACATGTCTTATGCCACTATACCTGTGGAAGGAAATTTGGTGAAATTACATGGAGAGAAAAAGATGCTCCACATTATTGAAGATCCCATGAATGCCTCTTATGAGGTATTATTTGTTGACACTGACTTGGACAATTTTATAGGATATGTTGATTTTGAAGATCAATGCATAAATACTACTACTCATTTACAAGATATTGGTATTCCTTGGACCATGATATTTGATGGAGCATGTTCTGCTATGGGGAGTGGAGTTGGAATAGTCCTCACATCCCCAGAACAAGAATATTTTAATTTTTCATTCAAATTAAATTTTGAATGCACTAATAACATTGCAGAATATGAGGCATTTCTCTTGGTTTAAGAGTTGCATGGAAATATGGAATCAAGGATATTATTGTTAAGGGAGATTATGACTTTATTGTGAAATAAGAAATAAAATTATATGGAACTAATAATTAATGAATGAAATAGTACAAGCATGTAGTCTGGTATCTTATTGAAATGTTTGATTCATTTAATATCTTGTATCATGAAAGGGCCCAGTGTAGCAGCTAATAGATTAGATATCATTGCATCACATTTTTCTAACTGTACAATATCTCCATATTGTAATTATGATATTGACGTATCTAGACCATCTCATCTGCACTGACAATGTTAAACATTGGTAAGTATTTGAGGATGATGCTCAGATACAGAGGTTTATGAAGAGAAAAGATGAATTTTCTAATCAACATATTGAATTAGAACCAATGGTTGAACTTTGTGATGGGAAAGAGGTGATCTAACTAAAAATAAACACAATTCCTAGAGGATTAGTTACCCTTGAGTCTAACTTTGACAATGTTGACAGAGTAATCAATATACCTATTTCTTCTTCTAGAGATGTTAAAGAATGCAACCTAGGGACTCAAGAAAACCTAGGAATGTGTGGTTGGGATGAAATTTGAATAAATAAGAAAATTAGGCTTACACCAAGATGCTAAGAGAATATCAAGATTGTTTAGCTTGGTCATACTTTGAATTGAAAGATTATAGAGAAGATCTATTTCAACATGAGATACCTCTAGAACCTCATTCCAAACCTTTCAAGAAGAATCATAGGCCAATTAATCCCCTTCTCTCATTCAAAATTCATGAAGAGTTAACAAAATTGAGATATGAAGGAATCATATAACCTACACAATATTTTTCATGGGTTGAAAACCTTGTACCAGTCAGAAGAAGAATGGGGACATAAGGCTTTGTATGGATTTTAGGAATCTTAACAAGGCATCAATCAAAGATAATTATCAATTTCCAAATATGGATAACATACTACAGTTGGTTACAAGATTTGAATTATTGTCAACATTGGATGGTTTCTCAGGGTATAATCAGGTGGTTGTGAAGAAATATGAATAGTTTAAAATTTCCTTTACTACTCCCTAGGGAACATATGTTTATGTTAGGATGCCCTTTGGACTCATGAATGTAGGAGAAAATTTAGAGAGGGCTATGGATGTGGATTTCTTAGGACTTATAAATGACTTCATAGTTATATATCAAGATGATATAATAGTTTTCTCAAAGAAAAGAGGTGACCATTTGGGGCACCTAGAAATAATGTTTCTTAGGTGAAGGGAGTATAGGATTTCATTGAATCCCAAGAAGTGTCATTTTGGAGTCCAAAAATAAAAACTATTGGGGCATATTATATCAAATGAAGGGGTCATGATAGATCCCGAAAGAGTGGAGATAAAAGAGTGGAGATAATTAGTAAAGTTCCCATTCCCAAATCTAAAAAAGGTATTCAATCTTTCTTCAAGAAAATAAAATTTATTAGGAGGTTCATCTCAAAATTTTCTGAGATAACTATTCCTATAACAAATATGTTGAAGAAATACCAAGTCATCAAGTGGGAAGGAGTTGTTCAAGATTTCACTGGAATAAAGGAAAACTGAAAAATGCCCCAGTCTTAGCAATTCCTGACTATAAGAAAGCATTTCAAATGTTTTCTTTTTCCTTTGAGAATACCATTGCATCAATACTATTACAAAAGGATGAAGAAGGAAATGAGAGGCCTATTGCTTTTTTCAGCAAATCCCTACAAGGTGTTGAGTTGAAGTATACTATTATGGAAAAGTAGGATTTTGCTTTGGTGAGAGCTACCAAAATCTTTAGAACATACATATTAAGTTCCAAGATTGTAGATTATGTCCCACATACAATGGTTAAAGACATCTTGGTAGAAATAGAAATATCTAGAAAAATATGTCACTAGGTGAACCAAGTTGCAGGAATATGATATGGAAATAAAAAATACTAAGTTGGTCGAGGTTTGGGGTGGGAAAAATTGATGGTTGAAAGCAATTTACAAGTGATGGAGATAAATTTCATTGAAGAAGGTAGTATGGACCCCATGAAAAGGTGAGTAATTCAAGTCTAGTATAAGGATGTAATCTATTACTTGAATAATTTGGAGTGTCCTAGACATCTAGACAAGAACTAGAGAAGGACACTCAAACTGGCATCCCAGAAATATGTCATAACTAATTTGGTTTAGCATGGAAGAATCTAGAAGGGGTGTTACTTAGGTGTATCACTGAAGAAGAAGCTCCCAAAATAGTTACAGAGTTCCATGGGGGAGTGTGTGGAGGCCATTTTTCTAGAAGAGCCTTGGGGAGTGTGTGGAGGCCATTTTTCTAGAAGAGTTATTACTCACAAGATTTTGAGGGCACGATATTGGTGGCCATCGTTATTCAAGGACACTACAATATTGATAAGAAAATGTGAAATTTTTCAACGCTTCTCTAGAAGGTTGAAATTTGTAGGTGCCTTTCCTCTGTAACCAGTGTCAATTGAAGCCCCTTTCAAACAATGGGGAATGGATTTCATTGGAGAAATATCATATTCTTCAAGTGCTAGACATAAGTGGATCCTGGTTGCTACTGACTACTTCACTAAATGGGTTGAGGCCATTCCCACCAAGAAGGAAACTCACCAAGTGGTCATGGATTTTATTTTGAATAATATAATTTGTAGATTTGGAGTACCTGCCAAAATAGTTGTTGATAATGTTATGAGCTTTAGGGATAAACCATTAGCAACTATGTGCAAGGAATATGGTATCAATTTGGCCTATGCATCAAACTACAATCCTCAAGGAAATGACCAAGATGAGTCAAGTAACAAAAATCTACTTAAGATACTCTGAAGGACATTGGAAACTAATAAAAAAAAATGGGGTGAATAACTTAAGTTTTCCTTATGGGAAGATAGAGTTACTACAAAGAGAGCTAGAAAAATTCCCCATTGAAATAGTTTATAGAATCCAAGCTCTTTTCCTTTGCACATGTAGTTTTCTTCTTATCAATTCATACAAAAACTTGAGAGTGAAGGAGAAATAAGTCCCTATGAGGAAAGAATAAACAAAATCTTGGAGTTAGATGAAGAAATAAAATAATCTCACCAAAGACATTTGAAGTATAGGGAGATACTATAAAATATCTTTGAAAAGAAGGTAGCTCCTAGGGCATTCAATGTGGGATATTTGGTTTTACTCTGGGATAGTAGACATGAAGATAAGGGAAAACATGGAAATTTTGATTCCTATGGATGGGACCATACTCTATTGACATCAGGATTGGTGAACACACTTTCTTCTTAAAATATATGGAGGGAAACTTATTGGAATTTTCTATCAATGGTAGACATCTTAAGCAATTTCTAGACTAAGCTGATACGATCGGTATGAATTTTGTACAATGTACAATTTTTGTTTTTATTGTTTTTGTTTCCTTTTTTGTTTTCTAGTCTATAGTGACCAGTTGTCTTGGTATATTGGTATTTTTCATGTGTATCTACTTATGAATCCCTATGTGTGTTGTGAATGAATTTATTACCCAATGGATTAAGGAAATTGGTTTGTGTATTGAGTTATCTATGTGGTTCTTGTGGTACCCATCCCGAGTTGGAGCCAATTTTTGGGTTCATTTTGATCTCACACCATGTTTTGAAACATATCATCAAAAAAATTATTTACCATTTTTACCAAGGTCTATAACACATGAAAATCTGAATACTTGTGAACACAAATTGATATTGAACTAAGAAAGGTATTGAATTGGTGTGCAAATTTTTTATGCTAAATCCAAGTAGTCATGCCCATTGTTTTTCATAGAAAAGTAATTTTGAAAGTTTCCAATGAACCGTGTAAACATCTCTATAAAATTCCCTATTTTTCATTCAATATAAGTTCTTATAAAAATTATAATTTATTCCCTCACACCCGAAAACATGTGTTATGTTTAGGTTTTCTTCACATTATCGGGCCTGGATTGAATGTTTGTAGAAGTGATATAAGTATGTAATATGAAAAATAATCCCTAAAGATTGATGGAATACTCCAAGGAATATTCACAAGAGTATAATGTAAAATGTACACATAACCCTGCTCCCCAAAAGGAAACGCATGTAAAGATATCATCGGAGAAGGGAAACAGGCCTTTTATTAACTTTTGAATTTTACACCCTATAAAGTGAAAAGTGTAATTACAAGTCCGAAGCCCAAAAGGGGACACATGTCAACTCGTAATCAAAGTCAACAACTGGTGATTGGGTAAAATTTACAATTTTTCACCCCTACAACAAATGAAAAAAAATTCAAGAAAACTCCCCAACCCCATCGTTCTTCAAATAGACACACATTGATGGTTCACATTCAAAAGGGGTAAACACATTGAACGATAAGGATTTTAAGCATTTATGCAAGCCATCATTAATGTACATTTTTAGATCAAGGTGAAACTTTTATAAGCGTCTTTGATCATTTAATAATCTTCAATTGTGCACACAAAAAATTTAGAAGCCCTATCTTTGAAAATTTATAGTGTAAAGAGAAAAGATCAATTATGAAAGGTACGTTCGATATAATGAGTTCAAGAAACACAGGTGCAGAGAAGAATTTCTGATAACCTATAGAAAAAGGTAAGTGCTCACATACCACTTGTGTTTTTCCTATTTTACCAATTCTACAATCTGTAAAGGGTTGAGAAAGAAAGCCAAAACTATTTCACTAATAAGTTTTATGCTTTCTAGGATGATGATCCGGAGGATTTTTCACTATGAAAATTTTCCCTAAACTTCCCTAAAATTGGACCATGCTAAAGGGCTTATTGAGACCTTTCCGACGGTATGCTGAACTCCAGAAACAGAGTCCGTATGCAAATTCTATCGCCGGTCGAAGATGGGCCTCCAAACGGGTCAACTCTGGTCAATAGGTCAACCAGTGGACCAATGACAAGGTGACACGTGGCAGTTGGTGATGAGGAAAAATTGATGGTACTGTAATGTTTCAAAATAAGTTCCATGGTATAGAGCTCATCGCAAGCTTTCCGACACATTTTGAACGGACCAAATCTGAGTTCGTATGCGAAAGATATGCATAGTCAAAGTTGCGGTCAAATGATGACGTGGCACACTCTAACGTGGACAAATGGCATATTATTGGCGTGACACTTGGCAGGTTTGTAGTGGATTTAGATTTTAAAATAATAATTTTAAAAATCTATTTAATCCATTCCATGTGAATAAATTCAAATCCCATGGTATAAGGAGGATTTTGTGGCCAAAAAAGCTATTTTAAGGCTTATCTTATCTTTCCCACCAAACGTGGGGTCAATGGCTAAATTGGGCTCCTAAACCTATGGAAGGGGGATTTGAACCTTTTCCAAAATAGTAATCAGCCTTCCCAAGCTGCCACTTTGTAGCAAGTGATAGAGAAGGAGATCACATCTATTTAAAGGGAAGCTTTTGGTAGGTTGAAAAGGGGGACAGCCAAGGACCAGTTTGCAGAGATCACAATTTTCGAGGCACTTATGGTTCGAATTAGGACTTGGTGTAAAAATGAAAGTTGTTCAAAATTCTGAGATATTTCCAGAAAGGTAACTTTTGTTTCATGAAGTGCTATAGATTTTTCTGTGTAGGCATTTTTCCATCGCAGTTTCACAGAACAGGCACGAGGGGCAAGCAGAGATCTGTATTTTGCATCCACTTCTGATCCGAATCAGACCATGAAGTAAAAGGGGAAGTTTTTAATAATTTCCTAAATTTTCCAGAAATGTAAACCTTATCTATATAGGTCTTTTATATTTCAAGTTGTAGACGTTTTTTGAACGTATTTGCACAGGGAACAAACAGAAGAAATACTGTAGGAGCCACGGATGAACTTGGGAATGATTATGGTAAATTGCAGAATTCCTTGAGGTTTGAATCAGCTCATTTGCAGGTATAAAGGTCTGTTAAGTCAAGATTGAAGGGATATTGTACTTCATTGGACGTTTAATGGATCGATTCACTTTTTGTGAATCCGGAGATGTAGCCTTCGGGTGAACTCCGTTATCAATTTCTTGTTTTGTGGATTTGTGCATTTCAGTTTTTTAAAGCTTTTTATCAGTTGAAATTCATCATTGGATTAATTTTATTAATTGATAAAATAAGTATAAAACTGGAGTAAATGGATTGAAGGAACTTTCAGTATCCATAACCCACAACAAGATTTGAATACACTTATCATCTTAGATTCAAATGTCAGTTTGAGTGTATGATTAAAAATCAACTGTGAAGTAAAATGGATTTGTATTAGATTCAAGCGATTCACTTAAAGTTGAAAAATCAGATTAATTGGTCTTTTTGGAAGAGTTGAGGATTTGGGTTTCAAGACACCTAAAAATTGGATCAAATTAACTCAAGATCAATGTTGAGTCTGTAAATTTCAAAATCTGGAAATTTTCTAAGTACTTCAAAAAAAAATTAAGTACCATTTTCAGATCGGATGAAATAGATAGAAGGTAAATAGTTAAGGAGGAATACTTGTGAAGTGAAGGTGGAAGGTAGAATGTGTGCATTGTTGACATTATCCAAGATGATCGTAGAGAACTCCTTTTTATCTGGGAAGGACTACCTGTAGATGAAAAGCAAGACCACAAAAGAATATTAAATAGCATATGACAAGTGGACTTTAGTGTATGCTAGATCTAGGAAGTGTGGTGCTTCCTAGAGAGGTTGTCAATCCACTGTTTAATAAAAATTTAATGTGAATAAGTAACTAAAATAAATAGGTCTTATTGAAATGTAATGATTTAGGTTTCTATACATACAGTACACTAGATTCAATGCTAAATATCAAAACACAACACTAAATCTAATTAGAACCAAGGTTTGTTTAAGTCGGGAAGGTCATCGGATGTCCAAGCTTATTGGTTGAGGTCCGGATTGGTTTTGGGTGAGTGGGAAGCTTTCTGGTCTGAGAATATAAAATGATAAAGAGATTGGTATCGTCGAGTAACCGATGCCAATATAGGGATGAAACCGATGGTAGTCGGGAACCGATTTCGTTAGGGGAAATAGGTTTTTAGGATCTCTTTGATTGCATAGAGTTAGGGTGGTGTGGTTTGGGTCGTAATATGGTGAGAAGACTTGGGAATACTAAGGAGGTTAAAAAGGGTGAAAAGTCTTGGGGTGCTTGAATAGTGGATTGGTGGGCGAAGGTAATATACGGGTAATAGAAGAAATGAAATATTGAAAGAAGTAAGAGATCTACAATGGAATAAGCACAAATTATTAAAATCACAATACTTACTTGGTATTTTATAGATCATGTGAATGGAAATGGTTGATGGTTGATAAGAGAAGAGGTGTTTAAGTCTAGTCTTTGTGGTAGTACACCCTGTGTGCTCTCGTGAGTATTCCAATGCTCTGGAAGGATACTAGTTGCTTGTCTTATGATGTAGCCTAGAATCTACTATGAAAAACTCGGGCGCACTAGAAAATCACTCACTTGAGCTAAGAAGACACTCATAGTGTGCAAAGGTACTAGGCCCCTCTTTAGAGTTACTTATGTGAGATGTCGGTCTGCAATGATGATAATACATATTTAGATCCATAACTAATCATAAATATTCCACTTTGCATAAAAAGATCTAGTTCTTAGAGTATCATGAACTAAAAATGACAATAATAATGCTAACCATACCAAAACTAGATTCAGTTTTATCTAACACCATTATCCATCCAATATACTCCATTGCATTAAACATTGTAAAATATAGAATCTTATTACACTAAAAAGTATCTCGCATGAGTCATGCGCGTATTAATATCAACAACATAACTCTACAATAATTCACACACTCTAAACTACATGGTTCAATACACATTTATAGAGATTGGGACTTCCCTTCACCGCCCATGAACTTCTCAAAATAGGTCGCATACCGATAATAGTCATGTGCCTCTACAATGGCATCCACAACATGCAAGTATTTGAATAATATGTCCTATAGTTAACTCGAAGAAGAAATCCCATTATTAGCTTGAACTATGCATGGTGCTTATCACCACTTGTTTCCAAAATACCATTGTGTGTAGTGCGACTCTTAATATCTGTGTGTGCTTTACACACTATCTCCAAAAATATATCTTATCCATAAAAATGGATAATTCATGAGCCAAAGTGTTCTAGCACGTGTTTCCTTCCCTATCTTCCCACGTATTCATATGCACCTTGTTCCCATGTGCACATCCTTTATGTGTCTTCTCCTTAGAGAAACATATTGTCTTCTCAACATTATCTCACACTAAAGTACATTGACATCCTGGAAATGAGAATTATGTCTAATGTTCCCAATAATAAAGAATACATAATGAAATAATTAATGAAAAACTTTTAAAAAGAATGAATTTTCACTCTACAAAGATTGTTGGATTTTTTATGGTACTTTAACAAACCATAGTTAGGGAAAGCAATTCCTCCTCTTTAATGGGATAGGTTCTCTTATTGAAATCAAGAAGCAAAACTTATATACAAATGTACAACTTTCAAAGTGTGTATTCCTAATACTTTGAAACATTTTACACCCAAAGATCATCAATACGAAATAATGTAATAACTATGGAGATGAGAGAGGAAGAACATAACAATACCTTCAGGAAATATAGATAGCAGAGTATAACCTTATACATATTGAGCCAGGGAGATGTAAAGTAGAATCATTCACTTTCATAATAGATATAATTCCACAAACACAAAGTTCCAGAAATCATATAAACAAGAACACAAAGTTTCTTATCATAAAAGATGGATGATTTGCAAATTCAAACAAGGAAAGAAGGAATAGTAGAGGAAGAAAGGGAAAAACTTCTATATTGATTACTTTGAATCTATTACATCTATAGAGTACCAGGATCCAACCCGAAAAATGGCATAGAGAACCCGCTAAATAGCTTCCAAAAATGGTTACATTCGGTTACAAAAAATGATGAAACTGATTCAAGAAATGGATGTCTAAACTTCAATAATGCCTTAGTCATTTCAATGCCTGGAGACAAAACCAGATGCATCATATCACAGCCATTAACCCACTTTTACAACTTTGAATTTGAGTCGTCCACGTGGAAGAGATTTGCTGAAGCAATCCTCGGGAAAACTTTTATATTTTGTGCCTTTTAGAGAAATGGCACTTGAACATTTCATCCTACCCATCCACTTCGATATAGGTCGACACATGGCTTTACTTGAGTGGCAACAGATATGTGGCTCACTTTTGTAATTTTAACTCTTTTCAAAGAAAAGCTCAAAACTCAAAGTTCTCTGCCAATCCACCTCCTGCTTTGACTTTTGATGTGGGCTCAACATTTGACTTTATCCCTTGACATGAGTGGGGCCGCAGGTCACTTTATAACTTTACACCCTTTTGGAAATAAAACCAAAATTCCCAAATCGCTCCAACACCCACCTTCCCACTTTGAATTTTCAAAGCATCAAAACACAAAAAGGGGCCACCTTTGCACTTTGACTTTTTAAATCATCAAAACACAAAAAGGGCTCACCTTTGAGCTTGAAACATGGCCACATGTCCCTTTATGGGCATGTTCTATATTTTTGTCTTTTAACTAAGTCCCTCTATTTGGTGAAGGCTTTATGTCTGACCCAAGACACATGGAGGCTTCCCACTCATTTGGAGACTCTATTTAGAATTGACCTTCGGAGGTGTGCTAATGAGACACATGGAGATGTAGCACACATTTGGGACCTACCTTTGGATATGCCCCCTGAAAGAGCACCGAAGGGACACATGGGGCTTTCCACTGGTTCTCCTTTCCTTATCCAATTCAATGATCAGTTTAACTTTTTGAGGCTCTGACCACATGGAGAGGTAGTGCTTATTTGGGGTTTTTCCCTTGGGCCCGACTTCTGAAGTTGCACCAATGAGGCACATGGAAGCTTCCGCCAACCCTCTTATACTTAGTCGATTAAACGGCTGGCTTAGTCCCTTTCTCGGACCTTGGACACGTGGAGGGATGGCACAAGTTTGGGGAATCACCTTTGGCTTCGACCCTTTAAGGTACGCCGATGAGACACGTGGCACCATCCACTGGCCCTTCCATACTTAATCGATTCGAGACCTGTTCTATCTTCTTTTCAGACCTGGGACACATGGAAATCCTACACTCATTTGGGGACTGTCGCTTGGGTCCTTCCCTTGGAGTTGTGTCGTTCAAACACATGGAGGCTTCCGTTGTCTCTTCTTTCCTTAGCCGATTCAATGGTCGACTCTGTCCCCTTTTTGACTTGGACCATGTGGAAAGCCTGCACTTATTTGGGGCCTCTGTTTTGATGCACCTTTTAGAATTGTGCAGAGCTGACACATGGCGAGTTGGTGCGAGTCTATTTTTGGCCCTGAGTCGACTCATATGTGGCAAAGTCTAAAAACTTTGATCCCTTCCTCCAATTTTCTTTTGTGCGGGGTCGTGATTGATCAATTTTGTTAGGGGCCAAAAATGGGATAATAGGCACCAACTCAAAATTTTCAAAACTTGAATTCAAAAATGAGGGAAATTTTGAGGGTAAATATATTTGTCTCTTTCTGGGGATGACTTGGCTAGGATAGAGGAATGAAGCAAGATCAAGAACCATAGAAAACTTAGGGAAAACATGCCGCATTACCTAATCCATTAGGAAAATAGAGTCAAAGGAAAAACCAATACAAAAGACAACACACACATAATGGGAAAAGAAACAAACCAAAAAAGGAAAGACCAAAAACAAAACACAAAGGAACGGCCAAAAACCAAAACATTGTACACAATATTAAGAAAGGACTACCTAATCACCTAGGACTTGAACAACTTCAAATATTTCCCACTATAAGGAAGTGGGAGAGGAGATCCATCCATATAATCCAAATAGAAATAATTTTCTCCAGCAAAGTGCTTGATTTTGAAAGGACCAAGCCAAAGAGAATCAAACTTACCATGGCTTCCTTGAGGTTCATGTCTTTTGTCCCATAGTAGAACAATGTCTCCCACTTGAAAATCTCTTGGGTCTAGCTTTCTTGTCAAACAAAGCTTTCACCTTCAGTTGATGAGCTAAGATTCTATCAAAAAATTACAACTTGTCTTCATCCAGCTTCTAGAGATACATGATCCTCTTGTCCAAGGAACTGATAAAGCTTGAATCTTCAATAGCCTTCATTAAGTGCAAGGCTATTAATTCCATTATTACTAGCAAGTGAGCTTTAACACCATACACCACTTAAAATGGAGACATTCCAATTGCTCTTTTGGGTGTAATTATATCTACCCAAAGAGAATCATAAAGTTTCTTATGCCAATTCCTCTTAGATTCATTGACAAGCTTCCGAACGATGGTTACCAGATTATTATTTGTTGATTTCACTTGTCCATTCAATTGGGGGTAGTAGTCTGAAGAATGAGCAAGGGAAATTTCATAACCATAGAAAAAATCCATCATCTCAAAAGAAGAAAAATTGGAAGCATTATCAGTTACAATCTTGTTTGGTACCCCAAACCTTATCAAGATGTTCTCTTTGATGAAATTACACACCACCTTAGAAGTAGTACTTTTGACTGGAATAGCCTCTACCCACTTTGTGAAGTAATCTATAGTACTTAGCATGTGATTATTCCCAGCACTAGAAGGTGGATTAAGAGTTCCAATTAAATCTAATCCCCACTGTTGAAAAGGATCATCAATCACTACCGATTTTAGTGGAAAAGCAGCCAACTTAGGTCTCCTAATAAAAGTTTGACAGATTCACACTTACGTACCCATTTTGATGCATCTCTGAATAATGTAGGCCAATAGTACCCAACACGAAGAATTTTATGGTCAATGACAATAGAAGAGAAATTCCCTCCACAAGCCTGATCATGAAAAGTTGAGAACAACTTCTTATGTTGCTCTTTGTCCACACATTTAAGGAATCTTCCATCTATGCCTCGCTTGAACAAATAATTTTTACATAATACATACTGAGTAGACCTTAACTTAATAGCTCTCTTTTCCTTAACACTCAAGTGGGATGGAAACTCTCCATAAGTAAGAAAATGTGCAATATCAACATACCATTCATGTGTTGAACTGAGGAAGAGGACAACAGGAACATCAACTGCTTCTTTAGACAATTCTACATCAACTCCTTCAATAATAAGCTCACATAAGCCTTTACCCTAGACTAGCTTAGTTGGCTTGATATCAAGATCATATTCTTGGACTTTTTCTACCCAATTTCCTCTCTTAGTTCCAAAATCTTGTTGTGTAAGAATAGACTTGATGGTTGTATCAAGTACAAGCATGAAAGAGTGAGAATTAAGAATATAAAAATGAAACTGCTTGACAACTTTGACCACTGCAAAATCATGTTTCTCCATCATAGTATATTTCAATTCATGAGCTTTTAGAACATATCTCATGAATGCAATTGGAATTTCATGATCCTCATAATTTCTCTGAGTTAGCATAGCATCCAAGGTATTCTCTGTAGCATAGAAATATATGATAAAATCTTTGTTGAAATCAGGACATGCTAAGATGGTAGTTTTAGCAATGGCTTTCTTGATACCTTCAAATGCTTATTTACCTTTGGAATTCAAACCAAAGTTTTTCTTTCCTTTCATCATGTGAGAAATTCTCATAGTCATTTCTACAAAATCAGGAATGAATCTCCTCAGGAAATTTATCTTACCAAAGAAAGAGTGAACACCCTTTTTTCTTATGGGAAGAGGAATCTGCTAGATTTCTTGAACTCTTTCTAGATCTATCTTGATTCCTTATTTAGAGAAAATATGCCCTAACAACTTGCCTTCAGTAACACAAAAGATAGAATTCTTAGGATTAAGAGAAACTCCATGTTCTCTACATTTTTGGAGGATGGTTTCAAGATGTTGAAAGTGATCTACCCATGTTTTGGAGAAAACGGTCAAATCATCAAGGTACACAATAATACACTTTCCCTTTAGACTTCCAAAATCCAAGTCCATTACCCTCTAAAAGGTGGCACTAACATTGATACGACAAAAAGTCATTATTTTGTAGGCAAAGGTGCCCCAAGGAGTAGTACAAGCGGTTTTGTGTGGATCTCGGGGTATTGAATTCCACTTGATTGTATCCATAGAATCCATCAAGCATAGAGAACATCTTAGAGCCTATGACAGCTTGCAAAACTTGATCCATCATAGAGAGAGGATAGTTGTCTTTCGAGAGGTATGAATCTTGCCATTCATCTTCCCGATAGGCACAATGTTGACAATCCATGTTGAAACTTGAATGATGTATAGGTAAAATAATACTTTCCTTTAGTAACTTCTGGATCTCTTGAAAAATAGTTCCCGCAACCTTAGGATTGTATTTCCTTTATTTCTACTTGAAAGGTTTGATCCCAGGTTTTAGAGGGATAAAGTTTTGCATTTCCTTTGGTTGGAAAGCCTTGAGATCATCATATGAATAGGAAAGAACATCAGCATACCTTTTTAGTAGATTTACTGCCTTCTTCTTCTCTTCTTGAGTGTAACATTTTCCAATTTTCACCATCTTGGGTTCCTCATGACTTCCAATATTAATCTTTTCACATTCAACAGACTACCGAGCTCCTTGGGAAGCTTTAGACTTAATGTACCTATCATTCTTATCAAAAAAATCTTCCAAACTCACCAACCCTTTAGGGATCTTGTTACCTTTCAATTTGATGCAGCCATATTGATCCATCTCTTCCTTGATATCTCCTTCATTAGAGGATACACACTCTCTAGGAAAAGTCTCACTTCCTTCAAAATATAATTGGTCAAAATTATCCTTAAGCTCCAAGAAAGAGAGAAAATGTTGATCATCATTGAAAACCTGCCAATTAGCTTGCATTATCTAGTACACTAGGCCTATGAATCATTTCAATAGTAAATTTCTCCTGAGATAAATATGGGTGAGGAATCAACAAAGATCCTGAGACAGCTAGAGAATTAGCTCTAGTGTTCTTTTCTCTTGGCACAACTTCAATGGAGAAAGCATCAAGAAAATCAATGGAATCTCAAACAAGGTTTCTATAATGTTTCAATCTCTCGTTATTCACTTGAAAAAGATCTCTGACTTGTTTCACAATCAGCTCTGCATCTCCATGAGCACAAAGATTCTTCACTCTCATTTCTTTTTCCATGTTCAATATAAGTATGAGTGCCTCATATTCAATTGTATTGTTTATATTTTCAAAACAAAGCTTGAAATAAAAATGATGAATGTTCCCTTCTGGAGAGGTTAGCACCACACCAGCCCCTGAACCAACTAAAGAGAAGCTTCCATTGAACTCCGAGTCAAAATTCTATTGGGATCATGAATCACTTCCTTAGGAAGTTTTACCTCATCTTCTAACATGATCATGTAGTTACTATTCCCTATATCTTCATAGAGTATCTGTGCTTTTAGATCATCATTATTTTACACAATGTGTTTAGTCTATTTCTCATGTAGCAACTTCTTCATTTTCCCATTGACCGGGATCAAAGCATGTGACCAATCCATCTAAATTTCACCTCCTACCTCCTTACAAAAATTTCTACTCAGCAACATCCCATATGAGGGAGGAATATCAGTAACCAAAATAGTGGTTAAGACCCTTTTCTCTGGAAAAGCAAGAAAAGCTACTTGTAAATATTTAATTCTTCCAACCAAAGGCACTTTCCTACTCTCCATGGAATAGCAAGAACCAAAGGCACGTGTTAGAGTCAGGCCCAAAGCATGAGCTACTTTTGTAGGCATTACATTGTCTGATGCTCCTAAGTCTATAACACAATTATTGAGTTTATGGACAACTATGAGAAGAGTCACATAGAATGGTTCAATTTTCTCATTAGGGGAAGTGACTCAGTAGCCACAAGGCATGGTTAAGGTGAGGAAGAGGGAGTGGGAAAAATACCTTTAGAAGTATTGGATGAAGCTTTGGATTTAGATCTCGACAAATTTTACCATTTTAGCAAAGGATTTTGGATGGGTTTGGTAAAATTCTACCTCCGAGATTTGGATATTTTTCCTTTTGAGGTGATCAATGAAATCAAAAGATCCATAGGTGGATAGGGAACCATTCCTAGGAACTTGAGAGACTTTTTATTTATCATTTTTAGGATTTGAAGGACAAGAAGTTTTGGAAACAAAAGTAGAAGGAGGATTAACATTACTCACCTTTTGTGTGGAGGCAGTGGGAATAGGATCTCCTCTTCTTGCAACCACTGGAATAGTTATAGGAAACTCCTTGGATTTCTTAGCAAGCTGCACCACTTTTTCTTTTTTGTTCATTTTCTCCCGAGTCATAACAACATATGACTCACTATTCATCTCTGCCACTCTTTCATCATATTCATCTTCGTCATCCATACCTTCAGTGGTAACGAAATGAACTTGAGATTCACTAAGCTCCTCCAGTTCTTCATCAACCTCTTATTATGGTTCTTCATAGAGTTCATTAAACTCCTCATCATTAGGTTCTTGAACTTCACAAGTTGCATTGATTGGAACCTTGATGGGTGGGCCTTCAATAGCCAATCTAGTCTGAGAAGAAGGAAAATGGTTCCTGGGCTGAAAATTCTTCCTTGGAATATCTTGGTAAGGAGTATGCTGAGCCAATTGTTTCTTGATAGCAATGAGATAATTTGCAAGCTTATGTACTAATTGATTAGAATTCGATCTAGGGAAGAGGAAGAAGAATATGCTTTAGATTTGGAGGATTCTCTTTTCAGTTTACCAGACATGATTAAATCATCCTCAACACTGATAGCTAAATGTTGATTAGCATCCAGAGTTACAAGGTTATCTCTCCTTAGTGCATAGCTTACTTCAGGTAACTGAGCATTGAGGAAGAAGAATTTTTGGATTTGATCCATTGGACGAGTGTTCTGTGGAATTTTATGAATGAGCTTGTTGAATTTGGCCATAAATTCTCTCATGGGCTCGAATGGTTCCTTCTTGATATGAGATATTTGAGCTAACAGAGCATGCACATCTTTAGTAGGTTTGAAATGTTGCTCAAATTGAGTTGTCATGGTATCCTAATCAGTGATTGACCCAAAGTAGTAAGATGATAAAACCAATCAACAACATTTTCATGCAATGTCTCCACAAAAATCCTGACAGAGACATCTTCATGTTCAACCCCAAGAATATCACATGCAATAATGAAGGTTGTAATGTGTTCATCCAGATGAACCTTCCCATCACCCCTGAATTTAGGAAAAAAATTCCTATTATCCCTAGGTAACTCATGAAATGGCTAACAAAGAGCAAGAGGCCCAAACCATTGTCCCTAAGGTAAAGGTGTTGCCATCTTTGGAAAAATTGACTAAAGGGGAAATGAAACACCAGCAAGTATCAAAACACAAAGATTAGGACTGAGTTGTTCTTGAGGAATGCTATCCTTGGAATTTTTGTCTTTAACAGGAGGTGTGCTTATAGAACGAGTTCCTCTGTTCCTTCTTGTTGGAAGAAGAGAGAAGTTTTTTTTCTCCAGAAGTTGAAAATAGGAATCCTCAACCCCTAGATCTTTCTTCCCATGTGTATACCATAGAGTCGTCGGACAAAAACTAATCTTGAAGTTGTTCTTTTAGAAAGACATAAGTTTGAAATGAAATCCCCAGTAGAGTCACCAAAAATTGTTGGGTTTTTAAATTGTACTTTAACAAACCACAGTTAGGGGACAGTAAGTCCCTCCTCTTAATAGGAGAGGTTCCCTTATTGAAAGTAAGCAGCAAAACTTATATACAAATGTACAACTTTCAAAGTGTGGATTCCGATACTTTGAAACGTTTTATGCCTAAAGATCATCAATACAAAAGAATGGAAGAACTAAGGAGATGAGAGAGGAATAACATAACAATACCTTTAGGAAATATAGATAGCATAGTATAACCTTATATGTATTGAGCCAGGGAGATGTAGAGTAGAATCATTCACTTTCATAACAAATATAATTCCATGGACACAAAGTTCCGAAATCATATAAATAAGAACACAAAGTTTCTTATCGTAAAAGATGGATGATTTGTAAATTTGAACAAGGAAAGAAGGAATAGAAGACGAAGAAAGAGAAAAACTTCTATATTGATTACTTTGAATCTATTACATCTATAGAATACCAGGATCCAACCCGAAAAATGGTGTAGAGAACCCTCTAAATAGCTTCCAAAAATGGTTACATTCGGTTACAAAAAAAATGATGAAATTGATTCAAGAAACCAACATCGGATCTTCTCTATTTCCTCGGTCATTTTTGTGCTGGCGACAAAACCAGATACATCATATCACTTTGTTAACCCACTTCTACAACTTTGAATTTGAATCATCCACTTGGAAGAGATTTGCTGAAGCGATCCTGGTGAAAAATTTTATATTTTATGTCATTTAGAGAAATGGCACTTCTAACCATTTCGGCTTGCCCATTAGCTTCTGATATAGGCCTGACACGTGGCTTTACTTGAGTGACAACGGAGTCTCAGCTCACTTTTTTAATTTTAACTCTTTTCAAAGAAAATATCAAAAACTCAAAGTTCTTCGCCGATCCGCATCTCGCTTTGACTTTCGATCACGGGCTCAACATTTGACTTTATCCCTTGGCATGGGCAAGGCCATGGGTCACTTTATAACATTTTTCCCTTTTGGAAATAAAACTAAAATTCTCAAATCACTCTAACGGCCCGCCTTCCCACTTTGACTTTTCAAAGCATCAAAACACAAAAAGGGCCCGCCTTTCCACTTGAAACATGGCCACATTTCCCTTTGCGTGTATGTTCTATTTTTTTGTGTTTTGACTAAGTCCCTATGTTTGGCAAAGGCTTTATGTCGACCCAAGACACATGGAGGCTTCCGCACATTTTGAGACTTTGTTTGGAACTTACCTTCGAATGTGTGCAGATGAGACATGTGGGAGAGCTAGCACACATTTGGGGCCTACCTTTGGATACGCCCCCTAAAAGAGTGTCGAAGGGACATGTGGGACTTTCTGTTGGTTCTCCTTTCCTTAGCCAATTCAATGGCTAGTTTAACTTTTTGAGGCTCTAACCACGTGGAGGGTTGGCTCTTATTTGGGGTATGTCCTTGGGCCTCACTTCGAATTTTTGCCAATAAGGCACATGGAGGCCTCCACCAACCCTCTTATACTTAGTCAATTAAACAACCAGCTATGTCCCTTTTCCAAACCTTGGACACGTGGAGGGATGGCGCAAGTTTAAGGAACCACCTTTAGCTTCAACACTTGAAGGTTTGCCGATGAGACACGTGGAACTATCCGCTAGTCCTTCCATACTTAGCCGATTTAGACTCGTTTCTATCTTCTTTTCAAAACTCGGGACATGTGGAAAGCTCCCGCGCTCATTTGGGACTGTCCCTTAGGTCCTTCCTTTGGATTTTCATCGTTGAGACACGTGGAGGCTTCTGTTTTCTCTTCTTTCCTTACCTAATTCAATGGCCGGCTCTGTCTCCTTTTTACTCGGACCATGTAGCGAGCTGTGCCCATTTGGGGCCTCTGTTTTGATGCACCTTTTGGAATTGCACCAAGCTGACACATGGCGAGTTGGAATGACTCTATTGTTTAGCCTCGAGTTAACTCATATGTGGAAAAGTCCAAAACTTTGAGCCCTTCCTCTGATTTTCTTATGTGTGGGGTCATGTTTAATCAATTTTGTCAGGGGAAAAAAATGGATAATAGGCACTAACTCAAAAAATTTGAAACTTGACTTGAAAAATGAGGGGAATTTTCGGGGTGACAACAAGCACCTTCTTCTTCAACTGGGAGGATTAGCTCTAGATATTAATTTTTGATTTCATCCTCCAATGTCTACCATTCACTTAGCAGAGTCCTTGTCTTCTCTAGAATATTTATGGCTATGGCATCCAATTTGTCCTGAGTAATCTTTTCTTTCTCATTCTATAGTATCTAGACAATATTAGCCATACCTAACATCATTCCTTCCATGAGGTCCATATTTTACACTATGAGCTTCCCAATCTCATCAATCCTCTCTTTGTGTGGATCCCTGGGTTGTTGTGAGGGCCTTAAGCTTTTGTTTCACTAGTTCCAATCTTTATCCGAGCCCTAGTGTCTCATCTTTGATTGCTACCACAACTTCATTATATTTAGCTAGATTTTTGCTCCTTAATACTTGTTCAGTGCCATATATAAATTGAGAGTTATGTCGGCTTTCTTCATCTCATCCTTCAAAGTTGGGAGTAACGCCTCATAATTTGAAATTTTCCTAACCATAGAGGCCCTTGCTCTCTCTACCTCTTGCTCTAGAATATTTTGGTGCGGGCATCCGAATTGGTCCATCATCTAACACCAAATTGACCAAAGTGCACACATAATGCATAACAGAAGGAAATTTTTCTAGAACTTGAGATTCAAGATGAGGCTTTGTTTTAAGGATGTGATCACCAATTTCCTCTTTCATGCTAACGAAGGCCTCATTATTTTCCCTTTCTCATTCCTTTTCTTCCTTTAAACATGTTATCTCTGCAGTTTTAGCCTTGTTATCTTCAAGCAATACTCGAATGGTGACAACCTTATCAATGTTTCTCCATGCCACCTCAGTAGATACTTTGACCATTACATTTATAACCTTCTCATCAGACATTAGAGTAGGTTTTATTGTCATGTGCCTGCTCTAGGGTACCTTCTTCACTCTTCATGAGACACAGGACTCCTCGCACACGTCAAAATCTGGTTCATCCATATGAGTCTGCATGGACTAGGATAATTGATTCCTTATGTGCGTAGTGGCCATATCTTGGATCCATTATATCCTACCCCGAGCGTAGATGATTTTTCCTCAATATAGCCCATAATAGGGATAATATACTCTTCACTTGCTCTTTCTCTTTTTGTTCTTGGCTCCTTAGGAACTCGGGCACCAAGGTCTGGAGTTGGTCATTCTCCTACCTGAGTCGTAATGGGCGAATTAGGTTGTTCTTGCACAATTTCTTCTACCTCTTTCACCCCTTCTTCTTCATCTCTCATTTCTTCATCTTGGGGTTCCTCCACATTTTCGAGCTAGACCGAAGTTCTTAGCGTGTTATCTTGATTCGTTCTCCTCCTCATTAAGCTTCAACTTTCTTCTTCTCTTTCCCTCAGGTGCTTCTTTTTTAGGGCACATCCGTGTGAAATATATAAAGGTTGATATGTTCCTGTGCCTTTGGTTTTAGTTCTTTTGAACACATTTTTAAACTGGTGTTCCTCATGGACTATACCCACGTCCAAGTCTTCCTATCCTCCTTACGTCTATGGGGGAGTATTTACACGCTCACTCTCCACTTTTCTTGTGGTCTGCCTCCAACATCTATGGTCCAAGCCTCCACTATCCTCATCAATTTTCCCTTCCTCATCTCCTTCTATGGTCGAGGTAGGCTTTGGAGCTGCCACATTTTCAATTGTGTGTTTTCCTTAGGCAGCCCTAGGAGCATAAACTCATTCTCCACATACTTTCCCTTTTCCATCCTAGGCTTGAGCTGAAGATAGATGAGAATGACCCCATTGTCCCTAATAGCCAATTTTGACTTCTTCATGCTTATAACATCAGAAATAAGCCTCTTGATATATACATATCGACTTCGATAAACATATGTTTTCATTAGAGTATGGTAGTCACAGTCTACCTTGTTTGCATTGTAGCTCAACTAGAGTGCATCAATAAACCTATGTACTATTGCCTAGAAATAATGTGTTGTGAAGGTGTATGTTAGTTTTCACTTGTGACTCCATGTTGCATCCTTCATTACAAACCGTGCAATGTAAAAATGTTGATACACCGTAAACGCACTACCTTACCCACTACTGAGGGTAACTCCTTTGGAATGTGTCATTCCTCCTCAAAGGTCATGTGAATTTGATCATACCATAGTTCTACCCTTTGTTTGAATGGGCCACTCATTGTTCCTTCACACAAATACTTCTCAAACCTCTCTGTGAGGGACTTCTTTTCCATAGGGTATTCCCAAATTTTGTTATTTGGCCCATCGAGCACTCCAATTTCTACAAACACAAGAGATAATAGGATAGTGCCAAAACTTATCTTTTCACCTGTGTGTGCTTCCTCAATAATTATTTCTACTATATAGCCAACTAAGTTGTACACTTCTCCTTGTGACATTTTCTTTGTAATATGTAGCCACATGGTATTTACTTGTGACCATATCTCTTGATCATTCATCTTAGTGAGTAGATGTGTGACTGCCTGCACCATATGGTACTTAATCAGTAGATTTCCATTCCACACGAACCCTTTGTGTATCCCAACTCCTTGCTTATAGCTATAACATCTTCCTTATTAGTTATATCACTACTAAATTTTGTCCCCGTGACCTTCAATCATGTCACTGTAGTAATCAAAGGTGTGGTGATCCTTACCCACCATCCAACAAAATAGAAGAATTCCTTATGGACTCTTCTCATAAGCCATTAGTATAAACTTTCTAGTTTTCAAAAATATTGGAGTTTATATAGATGATACACCCCTACCTTAATGAGTAACGTATCCCCATCATTTTCATATAATAGCATGTCATCCACCGTGTGCTTGTTGGTATCCTTATTCAATAATGTGTCCAACTCTCCCTTTTTATCAATGGCGTAATGGTTGCAAACACTTACTTTGCATCTATGGATATGGGAATCCCAATCTCATCTGATGATCAATCCTTCTGGATACTACATTTCTAAAAAAATTCTCTTGGGAGCATCTTCAACCTCAATTTCCACCTTTTTCTTCCCCTTCATTCCTTCTCCAAGTGGTTTCCTTGGTGCCATTGTAAAAATATTACCTTTTTCCTCTATTGAGTAAGATCTTGTGCCCTAGCTCAAAAACCCACATGCCCTAGCTGAAATTGTGAGGCCTAGCTCAAAACCACATTCCCTAGCTCCTTCTTAATGTTTCTTCTTCGCTCAAACCCTTCTCCAATGGGGATACAATCCACTTCTGTGCACAAATATTCTCTCCATGCATAGTTTCATAACTCTACGAACCTTAATACATTTTTCTTGGTTTGGTTAGAGTTAGCTTACTCAAATACTTGTGATCGCAAAGGTAAAAATAAACCCGCATCATGTATTTATATAGAGTTGCTAAAATTTATTGCATTTATTACTCCTTTACCGGCACTTTGATGCCCTCATTAATTTACCATTTTTCCAATTTCCACGTGATACACCTACGTGCCATAGCTATAACCTTCCAAAGACAAATTCCTACCTTCTACATGTGTCCATGTGCAAAAGTACATTACCACTATGCTTTCCTCTAGTAGTTTCTATGGTTTTCACTTACCTCACATTATATTGTTCATTCATTTATTTCCAGTTATGGTCTTCCTTAGGAGCAATATTCTTTCTAGCAGCTCCCTTCTATTTTTGAATAACACCTGTAATAGTATGTTCTCATGTGTACCCATTTTTGAATAATAACCACCCCACACCAATGGTATGTGCAGTCCTTTATGCATAAAAATACTTCAGATTGTAATTAGCTTCCAACATGCAAATGCACTTATTACACAAAACACCAAACTAAATTGACAAAACATAGCGACGAAGAAGGAAATACATTAAAATAAATATAGAAAGGGAAATCTATACTAAATGGCAATACTACCTTATTAAAAACACCAAGAAGACTTATTTATAATAGGGCTTCATCCTACTCTTGTTAAAGTAACTGGGTAATTGTGTTCCATCAAGCACCTCTAACTGACAAAAACCTGATTCAAGGATGTTCGTGATAACATATGGTCCCGACTAATGCACCTTAAGTTTTCCTAGATGGAACAAAAACTTGCAATCATAAAGAAGTACCATCTATCAAACCTCAAGCTTCTTATCCCTAATGTTTTTTTCATGCCATGCCTTCTTCCTATCCTTTTCCTACTTCTGACTCTAGCGTGTTATGGCACGCCTCTCATCCAATTGTATTAACTTGTCAATTATTTATTCTAATGCTTTCTCATCAACTAGACCTCCCGCATGTGTAATACACAAAGAAGGTCACATGAATTCCATGGAAATATTTTCTTTACGCACCAAACACAAATGTAAAGGGTGTGGCCTTATTTAACCTTTTGTAGGTTGTTCGATATGCCCAAAGTACAACATGAAAATTTATCATCCCAATCTTTCCTTCCAATATCACAAATTTTTGTTAAGGTCCAAGCTAAATATCTTATTGAAGGCCTCGGCAGTCCCAATTTCTTGAGGATAATAAGGTGTAGTCTTATAGTGCATGAACATAAATTCATCCAAAAATATCCTGATTGTCTCATTCAAGAAGTGTGTGCCCCTATCACTTGTCAAACTCAGCGAACATCCATACCTAGTAAGAATATTTTTCCATAAGAACCTTGTTGTTGTAGCTTCATTACAATCCTTTGTAGGTGCTTCTTCTGCCCATCATGTAAGATAATTTGTACAAGTGATGATGTAGTGTGATCTAGTTCTACGTGCGGCTAGGGAAATAGGACCCACAAATTCTATTGCCCATTTTTCAAATGGTTTTGTACTAGCAATAGGCCTCAAAGGCATTTCATCTCTTTGTCCAAGTTTTCCAAGGCACTGACAGTGATCACACGCCTTACAATACTCTTTACAATCCTTGTACAAGGTCTCCCACCATAATCCAATGAGTAGAAAATTATGCGCAATGCGGCATCACTGCATAGTTCCCATCTACGATACCGTCATGAGCCTCTTCCATGATATTTGTGATCTCATGTTCTAATACACATTGGCGCATTACTTCATCTCGGTCTAGTTTGTATAATTCACCACTTTGGTCAACATGAAGGGTGCAACATGAATTACAAGTTGTTTCTTCTCTAAGGATTTCATTCCTTCTAGCTCCATACATGTGCGTAAAAAGATAGCAATATCCTCCAATTATGAAGGTAAGCGATGTAACTTATACAACTATGTATCCGCCATCATATCTTCAATTGTTTATGCATCCTCACTGATTGAATTCTTGATAAGTGGTCCAGGCCAGAATTACTTTTACCTAGTTTTACCATGACTGTAAAGTCAAATTCTTGGAATAAGAGAACCCATCAACATATGTGCCCCTGTAAAATGGGATTATTTACTAAGTATTTTAATGTTAGGTGATATGTGTAAAATACAAAGGGTGTTGTTAGAAAATACTATCTCGAATTTATACAACACGTAGATCATCAAAAAGGCCTCACTCTCTGTAGTTGTATATTTTTGTTCTGTAGGATTCAAATTTCTACTAACAAAGCAGATAGGATGATCTATAATACCTTCTCTAGGTTGAGCTAACACTGCACCAATGTTCATGCTAGAGGCATCCACATGTATGTGAAACAGTTGGTTCCATGAGGGAAAATGAAAAATAGGTGTTGTAGTAAGTATCTCCTTTAATTCTTCAAATGTGCCTTGTTGCGGTTCTCCCCAATAGTATGTCTCTTTTCCCTTGAGTAACTCCTCCAGGGGATGCGACGATCTTCACATATCCTTTGATAGATTTTCTATAATAACTGTATGGCCCAAGAATATGTTCACCTCACTCGAATGGTAGGATCCTCCGGCCGACAATAAGCCGCACTGACCTTAATTGGATCTACTAACAAGCCTTTCTTGCACATGATATGCCCCTACCAGATTTCCCAAAGGTGTAGCAAATACATAATTTTAGATGTTTAAAGAGATGATTAATAGTCTACATCTTTCCAAAATTAAGTGCAAGTTGTCACAATGTCCTTAACAATCCCATATACCATCCAATCATCCATGTAAACTGCAAGAATTTGTGAATAAAATCTGGAATGCTTAAAAACTATGAGAGAAAATATAAGAAGTGTGTTATTCAAACCAAAGGGCATCATAGTATATGCAAAGATTCCCCATTCAGTGGTGAAAGTTTTCTCTTGATCCTCCTATGCAATTCTTACTGATGATACCCAGAGAATCCATTTGTAAAAGAATAAATTTCACACCCTGCAATGCCTTCTAATATTTCCTTAGTGAAAGGCGTAGGAAAATAATCAATCACACATGCAACATTCAACTCCCTGTAATCCACAAAAATCCTAATCCAACCATCTTTCTTTATATTTATTACCATGGGGCTAACCCACTCTGGTACTTCTAGGGGCTTAATGATGCCATATTTCAGCATTTTGTCAATTTTTCTTTAGATTTTATGCACAAGGTTATATTTTATCCTGTAAGGTCTCTTCTGGCTAAGCATGCACCTTCCTTTAGCTTAATCTTCATCTCACCTAATGACTCATGCACCCCCTTTAACTCATGGTATCCCCTACAAAATAAGTCCTCAAAATCACGTAGTAACTCAATTATCTTTTCCAATTCATAATTAAACCAATAGTCTCCAATTATGGCCTCCTTAGGTTCATCATCCGTGTCAATGTTCACTTTCTTAGTATTCATAGGTTCATGATAAGTGCGCGCATTTTTATCTCGCATTGTCTAAAACCTTACGTGTACCTTGAAATGATCAATGTCTAAATTTACTACTTATTTATCATCCACTATGTAGACCATCTTTCCTTTCTCCTTCTCAAAGAAAACATGCTTAAATAGTTTGGCATCTGTCTCATATAGTTCATCAAAATGCATCCTAGTTCTTCCTCACTAAATAACTTCTGAATGTGTTCTTCATCCTTTGCATTGTCTCCCATAGTGAAGCATTCTATAATCCGTAATGCCTCTCTCATTGGAGGTTTAGTAGAGAAGTAGTCAAAATTCTAGACCATCCTTGTAAACAAGTCTTGCCAATTTCCAGTCTCCCTATGCAATTCCACAAAAACATACCAAGCACGTGCGCAGCCTTGTAAAGTGGAATAAAGTTTTTGCACCCAAAGTGAAGGTGGTAAATCTTCCGGTCCCTCTTTCCAAAGTATGTCCAAAGTCTCTCACACTAATGAATATAGTGTTGAGCAGTTGATTATCATGATATATGCAGATTTGATTAGGTGCATTACTCCTAAGAAAACGGATTATTAGATAAATTCTTACTTCATCCCATTTTATGATATTATCCCTATGAACCATCCACTAGTGAATTTCCATCCCACGTATGGTATAAACTAACATATTTTTTTTCTCCACTTGATTTGTCCACTACTCCTCCATGGCATACAAGAATACTAAAGAATCTCCTTCTCCAATGTTCCAGTGGTACAAAGTTGTTACCTATTGGCCTAATTCAATGAGGTTTGCTCCTCCGTGCAAAGGTGCTACTTACTTCACACCCAAACATCTCTTAGGTTCCATGTGCCCAATTGTTACAAGAAATACTTGTAGTATCACTAATAGATTGTACATCCTCCCACTAGATGATTCCCTCTTTAGATGGATCAATTACTTCTAGATCTCAAATGGCGTGCACATAAATCATATTCAGGTCTTCCTCACTCAATGGTTCAACATAAGGTGTAAACTTTACATCTGTTATAGGGATAAGAACTCGTTCTTCCTTATTATCAAAACTCATATACCCCTTGTTGAACCATAGATCAACATTATTTGCATAACACTAAGGGAACCCAATCATATACGGGAAGTGTCTACTTCTACAAGTGCCAAAACCTTAAATTCCATAGTGAAATTGGCCCCTTGTATAGTAATGGATTCATCCTTTAAAACCCTAATTGGAGTGGTCTTAGTCGATTAGCCATAAACAATACATTAGAGGATGGTTGTAATGGAGGTCTACCCATCTGCACCCATGCATCTAAAGTAAGCACATTCACTTCCATGCCTATGTCAATCAATATATTTCTCAAAATCCACCCATCCACAACAACATTCATTGTCATTTCCTTTTCATAATCCAAGTTATGAGTGGGAATATTAGCATGCAGAATATTTCTTCCATTCTTAATACCTATGCATGAAGTGTTTCCCTTTAACCAATTCCCTAGTAATGGAATAATATTCTCCTGGTGCAGAATCTTGCATACCTCTTTCAAATCATCAACATCTGACTGGACCATCTCTCGCTTCCTTATTTTGTTCCAAATTTTGTGACTTCTCCTTTAAACATTGTATTTCACTCTGAATATTTTTATCGCCTCCATAGTTTCTGATAAACCTCCTTACGGTGTGTAGGATCGGGTACCTTACATGTAAAACATCCTCCTTAGTAATGGTGGGATTCTGTTGTAACATTTCTCTAGCATGCACAACTTCAGCATGTGTAGTAATTTTTAGAGGTACTACCTCAGGTTATGGTGCCAAATTTGATATCCTTTGGTTTTCCATGACACGCTATATTATAACCATCTCTCGAACCCTTGTTCTCCTATTTATCTTGCTTGTTAAGATGCTCATATAATTCTGGGTATTCCTCATAGTTATGATTCTTCCCATAAAAAGAACCAATAATATTTTGAGGGCATTCACACCTGTAGTTGTCAGGAGATCCACTTGTATAACATGTTCCATGAGGAAACTTTCTTTGTCCACCACCATGGCCTTGGCCCTTGAATCCACCATGATATCCTTGACCTCTACCATGACTTCCTTCAAAGTGTCCCTCATTATGATTGTAGTGGCATTGGGTGTGATCATGATCATGGTGCTCACTTTTACTTTTAGATGTATATGATACTCCTATCTGTCGCACACCAATATCAATGACATCATGGATCGAACAATCAACCTATAGTCTTTTGTATTATGAGTTGTGAACTGAAAATATTACAATAGAAAGATACATTCTTTCTGATTGTGCGTTGTAATAATGGGTAGTGGCTTGCATCATGGTCTAAATGACATATCTCATAGTCTAGAAATAATGAACGTATTGATTTGCAAGGACAATTATCCTTAGTGTTCCCTTCCACTTCATAATCTGTACACCAAATCCTAGTGCACGTCTCATGTGTTGAATTGGTTGATAGTTTCTCCAACTACTTTGCCATAGCTGCAATCTGTGCTTCCAGGAATGGGCTCACTCTAGTGTCTATAATTTCCACTTCCTCATCATGTAACACTTCTTCAAGTGCTTCACGTGGGTCCATATATATCTTATATGACATCACCCTCCTAAACAATGTGATCAAGCCCCAATAAACCACTGTGCATGTTGGATTTCATGGATATCATAAAAAAGCTTAGACAAAAGTGTCTTGAAATGGGCATAATATTCCTAAATGCTCTCAGTAGTTCCTTGCTTAATATCCTTGAGTGCACTTATATTTTTCTACTCGAACTCAAGGATATAAAACTCCTTAAGGAAATCATCCCATAGTGCTACATAATCTATGCAATTCTGAGTAGGGTCCAACTTTCTGTACCAATTGCGAGTGCGTTCTTGCAACGTAGTTACAAACTGACTTGCCTTGCACTCAAAATCCATAATCCCTTTTACGCAGCACAGTATCTCACACATGTGCACATGCTCAACAGAATCCTCTATTCCCATATACTCTGGAAGATGAAGTGACATCTCCATCTAAATATTCTAGGGTTGGTGATGACCATACCCACTTGATCCAAAACCTCACGTGTTACCTCTACCTCTAGACCCACAGATCCACCAGAACTAGAGCCACATATGCCTCCCGATCCTACAGTTCTATCCAAAAGTGGACCAATGGATGAACTTCCTTGTGTCCCACCAGTGGTACTAAACTAAACTCCTACAGCCTCTAAGGTGGTACTACCCCAGAAGTGAGTCCAAAATTCTACGTGCTTGAGTTTTGTTTTGACGATGCACCTGAAAAGGTACCTCAAAATAACAAAGAAGACATTTTCCTGGCCATAGATGCACTTTCTATTTGATTTACTCATGTTCTTCTACTCCCCAAACTAGCTTGCTGACTACCATTTGTACTAGATACTAGAAAACCAAGCACAAGGGCTAGGTTGCAGGTAGATTTAGATGTGTGCACACATCCCATGTCATCTCTGGTGGTGCAATCCCATATGAGGCCAAGGAGGGTTACCTGTCATGATTTACCAAATGGGAGAGTTCGGGTGATCTACCTCCATGAATTCTATGTGAGCTCCAAATCCTTCACGATCCATCTCTCTCCTCAACGCCATCCATTCTGCAATATCATTCTTCTTTTCTATCTCCCTCTCACACACCTCATTGTACTTAAGCCACCTTTCTTCTCTTTACCTCTCTGCTACTAGGTCCTCCATCCTTCACCAAACTTGTTCCTGCCCTTGCGTGTGGTGGGGTTTAGCTATCCATTAGCTTTTCTTCCAAGTTCAGGGTTACCATCAAGATTTTGATCAACAATGGAATGTTGTGCAAAAAGGTTCCCTTGGGATAGTATAAAAATAGGAACTAAGCTACCTCCATGCAAGAGTAAGTAGAAATTGAGTTCTAAAATATATCTATTCAAAAAACCATAGAATCAAGTGTCCATAGTGCACATCCAAATCAAATCAGCATCATAGAGGTCCTGAAATTCTTCTTATGTCTAGACAAGTGTGTGATACCTCCAATTCCTTTTAGACACATAAGCAACCAACCACTTGCATACGGATCTATCGAGAAAGATAGAAAAGAACCTCTCATATAAGTAGTAGTACAAGTTTTGCTCCACCCATGTGCGTGTGTCAAACTCATATCCAATGTTGAACCTTTGAGCATACTCTTCTTCCAAATCTATTATCCACTCCTTAATACTTGTTAGGGTCAACCGATATGTCTTCATCATAAAACATCCTGATAACAGTTAAAAAAGAGGTCCCAGAAATGGAACCAATGATGCATCCTAAAATCTACTATGAAAACCCTAGGTACATTAGAACATCACTCAGCCTGAGATGAGCACTCACCCAAAGTGTGCAAAGTTACCATGCCCCTCTTGAGATTTTCTTGTGTAGGATGTTAGTGTGATGATAATAATACATATTAAGATCCATAACTAATCATAAATATTCCATAGTGCATAAACCAAATCTAAATCTTAGAGTATCACGAACTAAACAATGAAAATAATAAGGCTAACCATGTTAGAACCAGATTTAGTTATGTCTAACACCATTATCTAGCAAATATACTCCATTTCATTAAACACTATAAAACATAGAACCTTCTTACACTACAAAGTATCTCCATGATTCATGTACGTATTAAGATCAACAACATAACTCTACAATAATTCTCACACACAAAACTACATAGTTCAATACATATTTATAGAGGTGAGGACTTTCCCTTCACCTCCCATGCACTTCTCAAAATAGGTCGCATAATGATAATAGCCATGCAACTTTACAATGGCATGCACAACATGCAAGTTTTATAATAATATATGTCCTATATTTAAATCAAAGAATAAATCCTATTATTAGCTTAAACTATGCACGGCACTTATCATCGCTTGTTTCCAAAATACCATTGTGTTTAGAGAAAGTCTTCATCTCTATATGTGCTCTGCACACTACCTCCAAAATACACCTTATCCATAAAAATGGCTAAGTTGTGAGATAAAGTGTTCTCACACACGTTTCCTTCCCTATCTTCATGCACCTTGTTCCCATGCACACAACCTTTATGTGTCTTCTCCATATAGCAACATTCATGTCTACTCAACACCTTGCATAATGGTCATGAGTGTTCATTGTCTCGATGCGGGAGGGCTTGAAGATTCGAGCTTGAATGCAATAAGTCTCCAATAACTAAATAACCAACTTGGGTGAGGAGTTGAAAAATTTTATATATAAAAGCGATAGTGGTTAAGGAATTGGTGTTGGTCGAGGGAAAATTGACGTCGGTTAGGGATAATTAGTCCAAGTTACCAAAAATAACCTGATCTTTACTATGTTTGGTGTGATCTTGATTGCTAATCTAGGTCTTAAGTGAGGGTTGGCACTTAGATAAGTGGGAGTGTTGTTGGAGAAGGAATAGGACTTTAATTTTAGGGTTTGAAAGAGTCCCAGTTGGTTAATATAAGTAGAGACTCATTCTTAGTTAATTAATAGGCTAGGAATAAGTCCATGGTGAGGTGTCTAGGTGATGTGGCTAGGTGAGGTGTAAATTAACTTAATTAAATTAATTAATAATGTGAGGATGAACATTAATTCAATTGTAAGTAATTAAATTAATATGAATGCGGGGTAAGGGGTCATGGTTAGATGAATACGTTACATTAATTAATTGAAGGGGAGTGTGACCCAAATTTGGTGTCTACATTTTCCCCTTTTGTTGCATAACTTGTATTGATAAGCGGCGCTGACAAAAACATGAATTCGTTGTGTCAAGTATGAGTGAAGATTAGGTTTTCTCAAGAATTGGTGGAGATGATCCCCCTCAAATAAGGAATTAGTGAGGCGATAGATGGAGTGGTGAGGGGTTTGATAAATGTGTAAGTGATGAAAAATTAGGTATATGTGGGGTATAGGTAATGGTAATATCAGTGTGGGTAATAGGAAGGGGCATTCAAATACATGCACATGTTATAAAATGTGATAAGGTACTAGGTTGAAGAGCTCACAAACTTTACATCGTCAAAGGTTGGTTGGTTTATCTAAACAAGGTTGATGTGACCTAGGTATCCAAGGTATATGATACGATCCTTAAACACAATTAGGCTAGGTGCAGGAATGAGCATTAGGTGTGTTCCAAAACACCAAAAGGTTTGGTTGGGATAAACGACATGATATTAGGCAAGGCAAGGTCATTAGGTTGGTCAACAGGAGTAGCGTCATAATAAGGTATATTGAGTTGCAAATAGGTGTAGGAAGGTTGGGTAATAGGTAAGGTCGTAGGCAAGGCCCTGGTAGAGGAAACAACATGCCCCAAATGACCAGGTGGTTGGGTGATAGGTAATTTAGGCAATTAGGTTGAGTGATAAGGCTAGGTGTAGACTTGGGTAAGACGAAAAGGGTTTTAGGCAATCAAATGTGATGATAAGGGGTATATTAGGCTCAAACAAGCTAACTAATACCGATTGAGGGATCCAACCAAGGTCAAGGTAAACCAACCACGGTGCACTTTGGCATGTGGTAGTACTACCAAGATAAACCAATGTCAATTAAGTTGTATTTGGGATTAAAAAGGTAAAATCCATGTTTTACATATTCATTTGTGCTTTTTTCTATTTGTGGCAATTAGAAGCGAGAGAGGATTTTGCTGGTTTGACATGGTGAAATTGATTGAGTTACAATCCAAGTTAAGTTGGAGTGTTTGGAGTGGACCCATGAGATCGATTGGACCACCTCGGCTAGTATCCATGGCTAGATTCAAGGATGCCCTGAACAAGGCCCGATATTATAAGGATCATCGACCGTAGTCGGTATTGATGTTCCATCATACACTAAGCATAGGGCCTAGCAAGAATCTAATGAGAGGACCCACAACACTAACACTATAGGTAGTCATCTATCTCGTAGACATGAAAAGAGGGAGGTGACGAGCACACAGGAAGATAGACCAAATTATGGTACATGAGAGATAATGATTGGGTGGAGGACAAGGTGAGAGGAGGATACAAGTGAGAGTAAAGGTGAGAGCCCTATATGGGGTGAGACTAGATGATATGTGATATTCATTTTGATTGTTTGATATATACCGGCTGCGTGCCGAAGAGGTGATATTGTATATGAGAGTTTTTGAGATACTTATATTATTTATATCTATGGATATATGTATTGATACACATACACTCCCATTATATAGTTGATGATGATTTGGACTGATGATGTACTTGGTTTCATTTCCATTATTTTGTTATGTGTGGAAACTAGGTGAGTTAGGCATGGTGGAGTCTAGGTTGTGTAGGCATGGTGGAGTCTAGGTTGTGTAGGCATGGTGGAGTCTAGGTTGTGTAGGCATGATGGAGTCTTGAATTGGGTAAGTGTTGTTGTGATGGCATTTAGGTTGTGTTAGGTATGGTTGGTTCATAGGTGTATGCATGGTTGAGTCAAAAATTTATAGGTTACTATTTTTTATGGAAATTATGTTTTGTGGATATGGTCTTCTTTTAATCTCCAAGTAATTGATATTTATGGAAATATAGATGACTTTGGTATGATTTGATGGATGTTTTCATTATGATAAGTATGATGAAATGGTGTATGTTTAGTTTGGTTATACGTTAATTTCCATGTTAATGTGTCGATGGAAAATAACTAGGCTATGATGTATATATAAAAGGGGGGAAATGGGTAGGGAAAAAGTGGCCGAGCTAACCTCTAAGGTCCCCATTCCCTCAGAGTTCTACCTACATGGCCCTGAAAAAGGGGCCTCATGACGATGTAGTTCTCCCATAGGATAGGGAAGAATATGATGAGGTAGATGGGTAGGTTGGTCGGTTTAGGCATGATTGAGTTTAGTTCATTTAGGTATGGTTGAGTCTAGGTGTTTTAGGTATGGTTGAGTCTAGGTCATTTATGTATGGTTGAGTCTAGGTTGTTTACACCAGGTGGAATGTTTAAAATAGGTTGGTGAAAATAGACAAGGAATGATTGAGGTAGGTGAAAGAAGAATAAATCCCATAAAGTAAGCGTCGAAAGCCTAATCATGTATATGAGAATCAATAAGTAAGAAAAGAGGTTAATGGTAAAAGAGGCAAAATGCCTCAGAATTGGCAAGGACAATATTGAGCATACCGAGGATGGGATTTTGAACGTAAACCCCTAAAGGCAGTGCATGATTGACTATTTTAAGGGTGAAATAAGATACATGACCACAAAATGTCACATTTATGGCACGTTGCTTGAGTAGGTAAAATAAGAGAAAGGAATGAAGGTGGTGTGGAGTGGTTTATTTAGTGTAACCTTGTTATGAGACAACATGCCCCTTGTGCAAGATACCCAAAACTAGAATATGCAAGTCCAAGATGAAAAAGTTGTATTTTTCTTGATTTTTTTGTATTTTCTTTATTTATTTTTATAGACTAATCGATGCGGGAAATCTATGTGGGATGAAAATAAATACTCCTTTAGGTCTTTGTGAAGTTGATCGATGTGGGAAGGTTTAGAATGTTTTATTTTTATTTTGCATAAATAGTCTTATTTTTAGATAGACTATATACGGTATTAGTAGCTTTTTTAGAATGTTTTATTTTTATTTTGCATAAATAGTCTTATTTTTAGATAGACTATATACAGTATTAGTAGCTTTTTATAGCTATCTTTTGAGGAGCATTCTATTTATAGCATAAAGATAGAAAGATAGATGTCCTTTTTAGGGAGTCATCTATTTGCAATAAGTTTGACTCAAGGAGTTGAATTTTAGAATCGCATGTATTACTTTTGAATTTTTGGATTTTTAGGTCATGGACAAGACTATAAATGAGTATAGGCTTCTTTTATGAAGGAGAAGCTATAACACGTAAAATATTAACTATGAAAGAGAATTTTTTAAGTGACAAACAACCATGAGATTCCATGATAAAAAGAACGAAAATTATCCATGAGAATCATGCCATGAGTAGATCTCAGTGGTACTCATATTGAAGATAAGGATAAAAGGTGATAGATAATCACACGATCCTTGTTTAGTTGTTGGTCCTTAAAATATGTAAGTGAAAGGTGAAGGTTGTTCAAGGACAAGTGATTAATATACGAAGGTGATATATTACTTGATTCAACAATAGAATGGTCAAAAATGAAAGGCAATGAGGGCTCAATTTTAGGTTTACCTTCGAGAGAAACTAAACAATAAACACCTGATCCATAGGTATGAGTAACGATATAGGGTCCAAGCCAATTAGGAGAAAACTTTCCCCGTTTACTTAAACTACTTGTTCCTGTGTTTCTCGTTGCGATGAGTGTGTATGGCACACAGGAATGATCGAGTGGTAGAAAAGTAAAGGTAAAATGGTTGGTTTTCCTTAGGTGGAATGAGCACAAGTGGTTGGAGGAGGTATTGTTTAGGGTTTACAACATTCATCATCCCATTTGAAGGATACATCCTTTTTAAGAAGATGATGAAATGGATGTCAGTGATCAAAAATCTAAGAAATAAAGTGATGAATAGATTGCAACTTTCCTTGCAAAATACAAAGTTGATGAAGGTTAGTTGGGGAGGCATCTCAAGAATAGCCTTGATTTTTGTAGGATCAACTTCAATTTCATGCAAAGAAACAATAAAACCAAGAAGCTTTCCGGAGAGAACAGTGAAGACACACTTCTTAGGTTGAAGGTGAACATAGTATTTGATGAGACAGTCAAAGATAACCTTAAGGACTACAAGGTGTTTAGACTGATGTTTGGATTTGGCAAGAATATCATCGATGTAATCTTCCAATTTGTTATGCATGATGTCATGAAAGATATAATTCATATCCCAGCGATATGTGGCACCAATGTTTTTAAGACAAAATGGCTTGTCACGATAGTAGAAGGTCCCCTAAGGAGTGATGACAGTGGTGTTGTGTTGATCTTCTAGGGTGAGTAATAATTGGTTGTAACCCAATAAACCATTCATGAGTGATTACATCTCAAGGCTAGTGGTGAGATCAACTAGTTAGTCAATACTAGGTAGAGGAAATTCGTCTTTGGGGCAAGCCATGTTAAGGTCGTAGAAATCCATGTAAATGTAGAGTCCCCCTGTTTCTTTTGTGACATTAAAAATGTTAGAGATCCATTGAGGATAATCAATATGTAAAATGAAGGAAACATAAAGGAAGCTCTAGAGTTATTCTTTCACAAAAAGGCCAATGCGAGGATGCATTTTTTGTAGCTTTTGTTTCATGAGTTTGGCATCAGGAATGGTTACGATATTGTGGACCACAATATTTGGGTCAATATTGGGCATATCGGAATAGGACCAAGAAAAATCGTTGCTATGATCTGGAGGAAAGAAGTGAAAGCTTCTGTTTAGTAATATCTAAATATTGGCCTATATTTAGAATGTGCGAGATCATCCTGAGTGTGAATGTTGATTTCGATGGTGGATTCATTCAACATGGTTTGCATCTCAGAATGATACAAGTGGTGAATATAATAATATTTCGTACCAAGGTAGGTGAGAATAGAATCATTGTTCTAACATTGAATAATGTTGATAGAAGGTGTGTCGTCATCAATCATGTCGGTATGCAAGAAGGGAAGAGAAGAGGAAGCCTTGCCATCACACTAATAGGTTAGAGGTTTGAAAGAAAGCTGTGTTCATGATAAAAAAAAAGTTATAAGGAATAAATTATGGATCCATAGACTCAGTAGGTGAAGGTGGTGAGGTAGGTTAATGGGGTAGAGAAGGTTTATCATCCTCAATGAGTTCGAATTGGGATTTCTTGGAAGGTGATTTGGAAGATCCGATACCACTACGGTCTTTATGATTACGGGGGTGTAAGGAATGACAGTATGGTGTCCTTATTAATAAAGGCCAAAGACAAAGCCCTTCCAATTTGCGACCGATAAAGGAAGATGTGGGATAAGCGGTGATTGGTGAGTGATTGGAGATCAGATGAAAATGGTTGAGTTTGGGAAGGTGGCCCAGACGAGTAAGTAGAAATATCAAGTCCCCCATATGTTAGGTTGGTGTGAAGGTAGGGAGTACCACAAGGGAAAAAATTCTCCTACTCGAGTGATTATAGTGTGGGTGTTGATGAAGGTTACCATATTCTTGAGGAGTAAGGAATGTATCAATGTTATAAATGTGGTACTCCCCAGAGTGAGGCGTTGAAAAAAACCTTCTAAGGGATTGGTAGTTGGTATGTGGGTACCTAGGATAACTGAATCATTAGATGGATGGGAATAACAAGCATTAAATGTTTGAGAAGTAGATGGGTTGGCTGATGGGTCAGCTATAGAAGCTACGATAACGGTGAGAATATAGGAGTTGGTTGTGGAAGATGTAGCGGCGAAGTGGTAGGTGAGGCGGTGGCTAAAGAAGAAGCAAAGTAGTAGTGGTAGATTCCTTAACCGGTATAAGGACATAGTTGGGTTAATCTGACATGTTATAGGTCTGAATGGTGAAGGGTTGGATGGAATGGTATAATTTTTCCCTTCATGTTCAAATTTTAAACAACAAAGTGTAAGGTTGAAGTAACACAACCCGTGATGCAAATCCGGGGTTGGCCAATAAGTAGATTGTATTAGAATTCCCCCTCTAAGACATAGAATAATTCAATAATTACATGGGGGCCCATGTGAATGTGGAGAATGATGGTGCCAAGGGTGGAATTCATGACAATGTTAAATTAATGCATCATAATTGGGTTATTATTTATGTAATTGGTAGGCATGTGCATTTGGTTATACACATGGGAGGAAATGATGTTGATACTAGCACCTCCATCAATCATAACGCGTCAAACATGTATATTATCAATGTAGATGGAAATGAATAGGGCGGGGTCAGGATCATTTGATTAGAGAGGGAAAATCTCTTCATCAAAGAAACTAAGAGCAGAGACTTGATGAATGGTAGTGGGAGTAGAAGATGGAGGTGAAGTGGTGAGAGCGGCCACATGATGAGGAGTGATAATGGTGGTGATAGGTGTGGGGTCATTAGGTAGAACCTCAATAGATTGCAGGACCTCAATGAGGGCCGAAGATGAGACTCAGAGGTTTGGACAAGGTCATACAAATACATTTTGAGAGGATACTAGTGTAATTGTTTAATCATTGTATGATGGGAAACCCTGTCAGAAATGGGGTATGCGGGTCCATGGATGGTGATCTTAGGCACGGTTGTAGATGGAATGTTGGGTAAAGGTGTAGTGGATGAGCTAGTTGTTTTCTCCTTTCCTTTTTCCTTCTGATCTCAAGTGGAAACTTGAACCATATTGATATGAGGTGAAGAAGAAGGTGTGTTGTGAAAGGTGTAGTGGAAGGATGGGAAAAAGTGGTGAAGGAAAAGAGTCTTGTGAAAGGAGTATGGCACACTGGAATTTTGGAGGAGTTTGGGCTAGTTCTCTAATGCGGACCATGTTGATCTCAAATTTTGGAGGAGGGTAAAAGGGTTGTGGAGGTGGAGATGGAGGTTTTGAATAGGTATGGGGTGAGGATGTGTGGTGATAGGCGAAGGTGGAATAGGGTCCTCATCTAAAATATCATCATCGTTAAATTTTTCTTTAAGAGCACATAGTTGGAGAAGAATATTCTAAAGATCCTTAAATATTTCCACATTTTGCCCTAGCACATGATGGCAAGTAAAGCGTTTTGTATAATTAAACCCTCTTGGTTTAGGTTTGAGTGGGTCATAAGGTCTAAGTAGTGGAAATGTGATGAAAGAGGTTTCCAAAAGGTTAGCTAAGATGTTGGCATAAGACCCTACCAATGGATCAAAATGTGAAGTAAGTGTGGGTCTAGATGGAAGTGTGGGTGAATTTTGTGGGAGAGGCATCACTAGAGGTGGAATCATAGGTTGAGTAAGTTTGACTACTTGTTTGGTAGATAGTATGGTTTTGGGTTTAGGTTGCACCTTCTTGGGTAAAGGTGTAGCTAGTGAGCTAGTTGTTGGAGGTGGTGTAGGTTTAACTACCTCTTTGGAAGGTAGTGGGGTTTTGAGTTTGTGTTGTACCTTCTTGGATAAAGGTGTGGAAGGAGTGTGTGATGTAGAAGGGAAGGCAGATGGTGGAAGGGGATAGCTTAACCAAGGTGATAATGGAGATGTGGTGAAGATAGTGGTAGGAGATAATGTCGAAAGGATTGGTTAAGGAGGATGGAATGGTATGGGTAATGATGAGGATACATGAAGTGGTGTAGGTATGGGAGGTAGAAAGGATGTAGGTAATGGTGAAGGCATAGGTTGTGTAGGTAATTTGGGTGGAACAGAAGATCATGACGAGGAGGTGGGCTGTTGTGTTTTTGGTTTACCTTGGGTAGGAGGCTACTTGACCAAGGTTGATGGGTGCAGACCTAGGATAGATGGAAGTGGTGAAGGTGATAGAGGGGTAGTGGGTGAAGCCAATGTATGTGACCTAATAGGTTGGGTCTTCCTCTTAGGTGGGGGAATAGTATTTGCGATGGCTTGTGAGGATGTGGCTAAATCCAATTTGATAGGAGGATGGACTAGGATTGATGTCGGTATGACTCCAAATGTTGTAATGGGTCAATATGCGAGAGGAAGATATGGGTACAAGTAGGGTTTTAGGCATAAGAAATATTTTGGGGTATGGTAGCAGTTTAGGTTTGGGTGAGGGTGATGAAGAAGAGACAATTACAATTGGCATGGGCATAATGGGTTTGGTTTTTCGAAACACCTTCGGATAGATCGTGGAAGTGTCGGCGGACAACATCTACATTTGAGTTAAGATAGGAAGCCAAAGGCATCCCCAAAGCATGAAATTGTCAACATAATCCAAATGGTTGGCCAAACATGAGAATTGCCTTTGAATTAGAGGGGGATGATGTTGATTTGGTAGTAATCCTGTTAATAATGTCTCTAAGATAGGGAAATGATTGGATTCAAAATATATGGGTAGAATATACTATAGTAAATCGATAGGATCTTTAAAATCTAGTGGGGAATATTGCCAACCGGGAGAGATGCCACTAGTGGTCCTCCTCTGTGAGAAGAAGAAGAGGAAAGTTTGATTGTATAGTCTCTTCCTTTAGTAAATAAGAGAGTACATTGGGCTCTTCCGTAGGTAAAATAATGGATAATGTGGGTTACTCGACAGGTAGCGAGATGAGTGGGATAGATGCATTCGAAGATAAGGTAGAATCTTTCATGGGTAAAGAATAAGGTAAGGTAGACTCCTCTATGGGTAGAGAATAAGATGAAACAGGTTCCTCTGTGGGTGGAGGAGCTCGTGCAAGAATTTCCTCAATAGATGGGATGGGAGGAAATTGAGTGGAAGGAGCCGGTATGATATCAAAAATGGCATGGACCTCTCAAACATTGGTATCATTAGTTGAGGTTTCACTAGCTTGGTTGGATGATGGGGTATGATTTGGAAATAGTTTCTTGAATATGTGGAGGTTTTGGTTAGCCAGTGCATTAGGGTTATCCAAGATGAGATCTCCATTATCTAATAATTCTTGGATGATTTTTTGAAAGTTATACAATTACCGTCACTATGACCTGTAACACGGTGATAATTACAGTAATCATTCTCCTTGTATGATGCATGTTCGGGAAGGGAAGGGTCAAAACCAGTATGTGTTTTGATAGGTGAAAGGGTGATTACTCCAACCTTTATAATTTTTTCCAAAACAGAAGAATAAGGTTCTCTAATGGGAGTATATTTTCATTGTTCCCACTTGAACTAGAAAGTTTTAATATGGGAAAAATTAGAAGAATGTTTGATTGGTTAGATGGATGAGAAGGGATGGATTTTAAAACCACTGCGTTAGAATATCCTTTTATTTAGAATAATTATTTTGTGGTTTAGACAAAGAACAATAAACATTGGTTTTGAAGGGAGTGTTTTTGTTAAGCAATTGCAACTTCTTCTCTTTAATAACATGGATTTCAAGTTTCTGGGCCATTGTGAATGCCTCATAAAATGTGCAAAAATATTGCACTTGGAGAGTTGGTGAGATATATCTAGCACAAGCTTAGGTAACCAACTCTATTAACTCGATTTTGAGGCGGTGGAATGTGATTTAGTTGATCGAGCTATGTCAACAAGCGAAAAAGTAAGCAATAGACTCGTCCTCATCGGCATATTATGTATAAGTTGATCATCGTGACCTTCTTGAAAATGTTGATAGAAAATTGGTCTAGAAAATCCTAACCTTCCTGGTTAAATGAAAAAATGGAGTGCCTAGGTAGAGCACGATACTAATATAAAGTAGGTCACACTAAGGACATTGGGAATGTTTTCAAGAGAAAAGTGTCATCGTGAGAAATGAGATAACACACATTTTTAAAATACCACAAATGTTGTTGTGGGTCTTCTTTGCTATTGAATCGGTTAAATTTTGGCATTTCCCAATGCATAGGGTATGGACAAATCAGAATGGAAAAGTGAATAGGCTCGTTGAAAATCTCATCATATTTGAGAGTTACGTGAGCCGAGAGATAGATGCTTCTAATGTCATTTTGATAATATCATTTGTAGGTTGTGATGACGGAGAACCCCTTGTAATATAAGGGGAGAGATAAGATGGGTATGACATAGACAACACTCCAGTATGTGGTGGTGTCGAGTACAAAAACTATGATGGAGGAATATAGGACAGGATGGATGTCATGGGAAAATACCTAGGATAAGTGGTAGATGAAATAGGTGGTTATTGATGATAGGTGTAGGTAGGTGTGTGAGATGTAAAGACTCTTGTGGTGATCGATGGAAGAGACTATAGGATGGAGAGGACAAGGTTTTGGAAGGGAGTGTGGGTTGCCGACACCAGAGGTGGTTGGGATGTAAAAGGTACATGGGAAGTGGATGATATAGGTATGCCTACACTAAGGGCAGTAGATGATGATATGGTAGACATTGTAGGGGTGACAGATGTCAAGGGCATGATAGTTTTCATAGGTGCGACAGATACCGATAATGTGGGGTCAAGATGAGAAACCACAGGCGATGAGGTAGAAGTGGGTAAGTATATACCAAGTAATGGCTGATGTGGAAGTGGGGAAACATGGGGAGGAACAAATATAGGCATGTCATATATAAGTTTTCTAGATGAGTCACAGGTGGATGAGTGAGAGAGGTAATATTGCAGTGCAACGGGGTTTTGATCAAGGATTCTTGCGAACTCTTCATCATCGGTATATATGGTAATAGGATAGTTGGATTCCATAGGTGATGAAAAGGAAGGTGGGAGTGGCTAGGGGCTAGTGTGAAACACGAGAGTATTATCTTGTCTACAAGTCAAAACCATGTGATTGAAAGTAGAATTGGTAATCTAAGCTCTGTTGATGATATAGAAACACATAAAGATGGATCAAAATGGATCTGAAAGGAGGAATTAGTCATTATTTTGATTAAAAACTATAACACGAGAGACCAATGTTGGTTAGGTAACCAATCTTTGGAATAGGAGGGTAATGAATTTCAATCGAGGAACCAATGTCGGTTACTATGGAAAATTGAAATATTTGAAAACTTGGCTATAAATGGTGAATATCAGGTGAAATTGGGTTCTGAAGGTGATATAAAAGACCTAGAAATGTAGTGGAGTGACAGAGGAAGTCACAAAAAGTGATGGAAGTGATTTGAACATTGTTTTAGTTAAGTGACCAAAACAAAAAGGAACCGACAACGGTCAATAAACCGATGGCGATATGGTGAATTAACCGATGGTGGTATGGTGAATTAACCGATGGCGATCATTGGTGATCGACCGGCTACTGTGAATGAATAACAAATTAAAATATGAAGATGAAAAGGTATGAATGAGATGGATCTAAACTCTATAGGTGATAATAAAACACAAAAAAGATGATAAGGTGATAGAACAAGTCACAGAAAGAACATAAATGTAGATTGAATGCTATTTTGGTAGAATGACCGAAAAGCACAAAACCAATGGCAATAAGTCAACCAGAAGGCGGTATGATGATTTAACTAATGGTGGTCATTGGACTGATACCATTTACTATGAAATTTGTTAATAGATGGAAAAATTTAATTTGGTGATTTATGTTAGGAATTAGAGAACAAATATGCAGAAACATTTCCTCAAACCACAAGCAAAGTAGGAAACTATATAGCATAATTATACTTGAAAAAATATAACAGCATAAATGAATAATGCATAAAAGAAGACAAGACAATATTTAACGTGATTCACCCAATGTGGGCTACGTCCACAAGAACTTGCTCAGATTTTATTATCAACAAGAGTAAAAAAATCTTACAGTCTTCTCTCGATTATGAACTCACAACAGAATTTCAAAGATGCTAAACCACATCTAAACCAAAATTGACACCTAATTGCTTAATATTGATCACTCTTGATCACCTCTTGATCATTAAGACTCAAGACCTCTTGAACACTCAAGATATCTTCAAGATACCCTAACACGTCTATTTATAGGATTAAAATCCTCTTAAGAAGTCCTAAAGCCGACCCTAGAAGTTTGAAATTTGTGATCTTTCAACTTCCCACGGCGGGAAAAATAGTCCCGATGTTAACAGCCAAGTAACAACATGTTAACAACAATGGCACAGTGACTGCACGACAATGTCACAACAAATGATTGCAGAATGCTCTTGAAGTCTCCAAATTTAACCGTTCAAGCTCCAGCACTTCAACATTGATTCAAGAAGACCAAAAATAGGCTCCACACCCCAACAATATCCCACTTAGAGACTATTTCCCTTTGAGAAAAGTTCTTAACCCTTCATTATCAATCATGAAGGCCAATCAAAGTTGAACAAAACTGCAACTTTTCCCTTGTGACCGCCTTGGTCATCATATATCTGCAGGATTCGACTAGTATGAATCTTTTCCAGCTTTAACTTATCTTCTTCCAAAGTTACCCTGATGAAATGATATCTCATCTGAATGTGCTTCGTCCTAGAGTGGAAAGCTGAGCTCTTCACCAAATGAATAGCACTGTGACTATCACTGTGTAGTCTCCCAACTTCCTGCTTATGACCCAACTCATCAAGAAACTACTATAGCCAAATCATCTCCTTGCTTGCCTCTGTGGCAGTAATATACTCAGCCTCTGTGGTTGACAAAGCCACAACCTTTTGTAACCATGAAATCCAACTCACTCGTTGTATCACCAACCATAAATACATAACCTATCATGCTCCTCTTGTTGTCCAAATCTCCTACCATGTATGAATCTACATATCCATGTAATGTAGTGTCTGATCCACCGAAAAACAATGCTTCTCCCATGGTCCCTCTCAAATACCGAAGGATCCACTTTACTGCCTATCAATGCTCTCTACATGGATCACTCATAAACCTACTCACTGCTCCCACTGCATGGGAAATGTCAGGCCTAGTGCATACCATAGCATACATCAAGCTACCAACTGCTGATGAGTATGGTACCTTGGACATCTGGATTCTATCCTCCTCAGTCTTGGGACTCTACTTCTTTGATAATTTAAAGTGACCTACCAAAGGAGTACCAACCGGTTTAGCATCCTACATACTAAACCTCTCAAGACCTTCTTTATGTACTCTTCTTGAGATAATACCATCTTCCTCTCCTTCCTATTCCAATTTATTCTCATCCCAAGGATTTTTTTTCTTCCCCAAATCCTTCATAGCAAAGGAGTCACCTAGTTGCTTCTTGAGTACCTTTATTTCCTGCATGTTCTTCCCTACAACAAGCATATCATCTACATACAAACACAGAATAATATAACTACCATCAAGAAACTTCTTGATGTACACGCAATGGTCTGAGTGACACCTGGAGTAACCCTGCTCCTGCATAAAATTTTCAAACTTCATGTACCACTGCCATGGAGCTTGTTTCAGGCCATACAAGCTATTCTTCAATTTTCACACTAACCTCTCCTTCCCTTTGACCTCATAACCCTGTGGCTGTTGTAGGTAAAATTTCTCCTCTAACTAACCATGAAGGAATACAGTCTTCACATCCAGCTGTTCTAAGTGCGGGTCTTCTCTCTGTGCAACTAAACCAAGAACAGTCCTAATAGAAGTCATTTTAACAACCGAAGAAAAAATTTAATCAAATTCTATACCTTACTTCTATGTAAATCCTTTGACCACAAATTGGGCCTTGTATCATTTCCTTCCTCCATCTTCCTCTTTGATTCTATACACCCACTTGTTCTGCAATGCTCTCTTTCCCTTGGGTAGCTCAACCAGATCCCAAGTCTAGTTTTCCATAAGAGATATATGCTCTTCATCCATGGCCTACTCCCCCTTCTTCCTAGCATCCACCTACACTACTTCCTCAAAGCACTCGGCTCTCCTTTCATCACTTTGAGCAATAAATAATTCAAAGATGGAGTAAACCATTCGGGTTCCCTTCTTACACTAGAAGACCTTCTCACCTCGGGATTTTGGGGTTCCTGATGAGTAGGTACTTGAGCTTGTTTGTCTTTGGAACATATTGAACTGAACCGGCCCTTGGACACCTTGTTGTCTGCAATGTCCTCTAACATTGTGTATTCTTTCTTTGATTTCTCTTTTTGTTCCTGCAACTGATCTTTATACATGATTTTTTCATTAAAGACAATATCTCTAGACCGAAATATTTTCTTGTCTTTAAGACTCCAAACACGGAAACCAAAATCATCTTCACCATATCCAACAAAGGTGCATTTCTCAGACTTAGCATCTAACTTGGTCCTATCATCTTTATCAATGTGAACAAATACCTCACATCTAAATACTCTAAGAAATGAGTAATCAATTTTCTTACTAGACCAAACCTCCTTAGGTATACCTCCATCCAAGGCCATAAAGGGTCCTCTGTTAATCAGATAAACATTTGTGCTTACCACTTATGCCTAAAACATGAGTGGTAGCCCGCATGTAACCTCATGCACCTAGCACGCTCCATGATTGTCCTGTTCATCCTCTCTGACACTCCATTTTATTATGGAGTATTTGGAACTGTTCTTTTCCTGCATATCCCATTTACTGAACAGTAATCAAGAAATTCATTGCTGTAATATTCCCCTCCATTATCCGACCTGAGACATTTCAACTTGAGACCTATTTCATTCTCAACCAAGGCTTTCCATCTTTTGAAAGTTTCAAACACATCATATTTATTTCTAATGCAATATACCCAAACTTTTCTAGTTGCATCATCAATAAAAGTGACGTAATAACATGAACCACCAATAGAGTTTACCTTAGTTGGCCCCCATACATCTGTATGCACTAACTCCAACTTACCCTCCTTCTTGGTAGGTCCAACCTTGAGGAATCTCACCTGATTCTATTTCCCATAAACACAGTCCTCACAAAAGTCCAAATCTCTAACTTCTTTAATCGAGAAACCTGTCCTTTATAATCTGCATTCCCTTATGACTCATATGATTGAGTCTCTGGTGCCACAAAGTTGCATCTCCATCTGCAACAACTAAATTGCAATAATCAGCACCACTAGTTAAATACAAAGTACCAGTTTTCTTACCTCTTACAACCACAAGAGCTCCCTTGGTAACCTTCCAAGAATCCACTATAAAACTAATCGTACATCCATCACTACCCAGTTGTCCCACTGATATCAAGTTCTACCTCAACTTAGGCACATGCTTGATGTCCTTAAGTAGCCATGTGTTCCCATTCTACATTTTCACCTAAACACAACCTTTCCCTACTATGTTGCATGGTTCATCATCACCAAGATATACATGTCCAAAATCACCTTGAACAAAATCAGTAAAGTAATGTCTATGTGGGGTGGCATGGAAAGAAGCCCTTGAATCTAACACCCAAGATTCAGCAATATTATCTAAAGAAATAATTAAGGCATCTTGACAAACATCACCTACTACCAAATTTACCTCTTTAGTTTCCTCCTTCTTGTTCTTCTTATCTCGAAGAGCCCAACAATCTTTCTTAGCATGACCAACCTTCCCATAGTGCCAACATTCTAACTTACTCTTGGACTTTGACCTTCCACAATCATTCAACTTCCCACAATTACCTTTCCCTCTGTTCTTTTGTCTCCCTCTGCTCTCCACCATCAAATAATTTCGAAGTAGAAGAATCTCGGTGCTCTTCCTTCACATTTCCTTGCTTAGGATCACACCTATTACATCCTTAAACTTTGGCTTTGAGTTATTAGAGACTGAATTACTTACAACCATAACCAAGCTGTCCCATCTATCTGGTAAGGAGCACAAAATCAACAAATCCCCACGACCTAATCATCAAAGTCAATTTTTACTGAGTTTAACATACTCACAACCATGTTAAAATCATTTAAATGATCAGCAACAGAACCATTCTCAGACATTTTCATATTAAATAACTTTTTCATCAAAAATATTTTATTAGAGGCAGAGGGTTTTTCATATAACTTCCCAACACACTCATGAGACCTTTCGTGGTCTTCTCCTACGATATGTTGAAAGCAACCGAAGATGTAAGGCATAAACGAATTACCCGAGCACCTTTCTATCCAGCAACTCCCAATCCTCATCCGACATGGCTATAGGTTTCTTTGCTTTTCTAGCCAAAGGAACATGGAGGTCCTTCTGATATAAGTAATCCTCCATTTGCATCTTCCATAAACCAAAGTTCTACCCATTGAACTTCTCAACCCTCGATCTGCCCTCATCTACCATAGCTCCCACTCAAGCTTAACTTTCCCTGTGATTTACAACTTCAGCAAAAAAACCACCAAAGCTTTGATACCAATTGTTAGGAATTAGAGAAAAAATATGTGGAAACAATTCCTCAAACCAAAGTAGTATGAAACTATATAGTAGAATTACACTTGCAGAAATATAACAACATAAATGAATAATGCACAAAAGAAGACAAGACAAGATTTAACATGGTTCACCCAATATGGGCTACATCCACTAAGAACTTGCTTAGATTTTATTATCAACAAGAGTAAAACAACTCTTACAGTCTTCTCTCATTTATGAACTTGCAACAGAATTCCAAAGATGATAAACCACATCTAAACCACAATTGACACCTAATTTCTTAACCTTGATCACTCTTGATCACCTCTTGATCATTAAGACTCAAGACCTCTTGAACACTCAAGATATCTTCAAGATACCCTAACACCTCTATTTATAGGATTAAAATCCTCTTAAGAAGTCCTAAAGCCGACCCTAGAAGTTTGAAAGTCACAATCTTTCAACTTCCCATGGCTAGAAAAATAGTCCCGACGTTAACAACCAATTAACAACATGTTAACAACAATGGCACAACAAGCGCACACAAAGAACGCCACAAAGAAACGCATTTGCAGAATGCTCCTAAAGTCTCCAAACTTAACCATTTGAGCTCCAGCACTTCAACATTGATTCAAGAAGACCAAAAATAGGCTCCACACCCCAACAATTCAGATCAAATAAAAGGCTAACCTAGAATTCTAAGTATAGCAATGATAGATCCTAACACACTCAAAAACATTGAAATACACCAACTATGATTGTGGAGTGTGTAGGGAGAGTAAAATGGAGAAATACAAACACACACATCAAAACACAAATTAACAAAAAGCTAACAAACATGAAATCCTATGTTGTAGATTTTATGTTGTGGTTTATGCCATTTAGGACTGACTTGTGAATATAATAGAATTTTTGGTTAACAAAGGTTCCCTACAAAAATAAGAACTATCGGTGGTTTCGAGGTAAATTTTGTCTTAGGATCCCAATATATACTTCATAGTATGTGAGGCCCTACTCTGATATGATGACTAGCTAGAACACTAGCTAGCTCCACCGCTAATCTGATTATTATTCATTAACGGTAAATATCAGGAGGTAATATGTTTTAAGTAGTGAGGTTTTTGTTTTAGTGATTTGGTTTGAGAGTATGTGCACAAAGTGAACTACAATTCAATTTTTCAAACATCAACTAGTCATGAATTCTAGCAAGCTAAAATACAAAAGGAAAAAAATGAGATGAAAATATTTTAAACCCAAATCCACAATGAAATTTGATGAGAGAAATGATGAATAGGCAAGAGTATGTATTTCACTAATGCAATACAAAATAAAAAGAAGCGTTCTTTTTAGTCCAAAATATGAGTTTCATTGAGACAAGTAGAAGAGGAAGAATGTTCCAAGGGAGAAAGTTTAATGTGAACTCTTTCAAAAGGAAATAGACACACAATGATTCCCTAAGAATGAACAATGCAAAAGAACCCAAATGGGGTCCCACCAGGTGTGTGCAAAATGTTTCACCAATAATTTTTACGCTTTCTAGGATGAAACAGATAGAAGGTAAATGGTTAAGGAGGAATACATATGAAGTGAAGGTGGAAGGTAGAATGTGCACATTGTTGACATTATTTGAGATGACCATAGATAACTCATTTTTGTCTGGAAAGGACTACATGTAGATGTAAATAAAAACCACAAAAGAGTATTAAATAGCATATAACAGTGGACTGCCTAGCGTATGTTAGATCTAGGAAGCATGGTGCTTCCTAGAGAGGTTTTCAATCAACTTTTTAATAACAATTTAATGTGAATAAGAAACTGAAATAAATAGGTCCTATTATAATTTAATGATTTAGGTTTCTAATACACACAATACACTAGATTCAATGTTAAATATCAAAATGCAACACTAAATATTATTAGAGCTAAGGTTTGTTTAGGTCGGAAGGTCTATCAAAGGTGCGGGACTAATTGGTGAGGTTTGGGTTAGTTTCTAGTGAGTGGGAAGCTTTACAGTCCGGAATATAAAATGATACAGAGACCGGTATTGGTCAGGTGACCAATGATGGTATAGGAATGAAACTGACGGTGGTCAAGAAATCGCGTCGGTAGGGGCAATAGGTAGTAAACTATTAAAAATAGGTTTTTAGGCTCTCTATGATTACACAAATATTTAGGGTAGTGTGGTTTGGGTCGTAATATGGTTGAGAAGACTCATGAATACTAAGAAGGAGGTTAATAAGGGTGAAAAGGCTTGGGGTGGTTGAATAGTGGGTTGGTGGGAAGAAGGTGATATACGGGTAATAGAAGAAATGAAATATTGAAAGAAGTAAGAGATCTACAATGGAATAAGCACAAATGATTAAAATTGCAATACTTGGTATTTTATAGATCCTATGAATGGAAATGGTTAATGGTTAATCGAGAGAACAGTCCTTGAGTCCAGTGTCGTGTTAGTAAATCTTGTGTGCTCCCATGAGTATTCCAATTCTCTAGAAGGAGACCGACCGCTTGTCTTACACAATGGTTATGAGTGTTCTTCATATGGATGCGGGAGGGATTGAAGATTCGAGCTTGAATGTAATAAGGATCCAATAACTGAATAACCAACCTAGGTGAATATTTGTAAAATTATATATAAAGGAACCAATGGTGGTTAAGGAACCGACATTGGTTGAGGGAAAACCGGCTTCGCTTATGAAGGATTAGTCCAAGTTACCAAAAATAGCTTGATATTTAGTATGTTTGGTGTGATCTTGATTTCTAATCGGGGTCTCAAGTGAGGGTTAGCACTTATATACGTGGGATTGTTTTTGGAGAAGGAATAGGACTTTAATTTTAGGTTTTGATAGAGTCCTAGTTGTTAAGACAAGTAGAGGCGAGTATTAGTTAATTAATAGGCTAGGAATAAGTCCATGGTGAGGTGTCTAGGTGATGTGGCTAGATGAGGTGTAAATTAACTTAATTAAAGTAATTAAATTAATTAATAATGTGAGGATGAACATTAATTAAATTTTAAGTAATTAAATTAATATGAATGCGGGGTAAGGGGTCATGGTTAAGTGAATATATTACGTTAATTAATTGAAGGGGACTAAGGGGAGTGTGACCCAAATTTGGTGTCTAAAAAAACACATAAGATGAATCCTTTGGAGTCAGATTTCATGTAACTTCGGTATTACTCGTAATCTGGACTCGATTCACAAACAAAAACTTGTTAAATGCTAACTTAAATGATTTTCTATGAAGACTTCGTGCTCCGGATAAAAGTAAAGGCATGGTGGCCATTGATGCTAGAAAAATGCCCTACTGCAAAGCATTCCCACCTTCCATACATTCTCTCGAACTCATATGGATTTGTGCCAAGAATTATGATCTAGAACATAAATAAGTTCTAGATGGAAGTGGAGAAAGGGTGTTAACCCTAACACTAGAAACTTTTCAATTGATGTCAGGATTTCCAGAGGTAAAGCAACCAATAGGTATTACTATAGAGTCAGCATAGAAATATTTTGAGGCCAAAAATGATGATTATGTTGCATTAATAAATACTAAGTATTTGATAACTAATATATGATCCACTAAAAGAATCCCTAAGAAGTTGAACAAGGAACTGTTTGTTGAGGATTTCAAATATTTAAGTGTTATGTTGAGTAGAATTGCAGATATTGGAAATGACACATATGTTCCAGGAATGGATGTTCCCTTTTATAAGGGTTATCTTAGAAGAAAGAGGAAAATTATGTTGGGAAACTTTTATATCTGCATCAGTGCATGCTCAACTTATGGAGATATCCAAAAGGTTAGGATGGGCATAAAATACAATATTCATTTTTACATGATGTCTTATTTGATTTACAATATTGCATGTTGCAATATATTCCTTGGTCTCCCATGAATTGTAAGCTTTAAAGATCACAAAGTGTATGATGTGTACCCCAACTAAATCTGGATAAGTGGAAAGGAAATTTTAGACAAGTAAATGATGCATTTATTACACCTGTGGTATGCCTTTTCAAACTAGAGTGGGAGCAATATAGGATATCCACATGAGGCCAAAAATGCAATATTGGAATATGGTTGCTTCTTCATTCAATACAAATTTTTTACTTACATTAGAGCTAGTGGATTTAATGGACATCCATACAAATTACCTAGGTATGTGGATGAAAAATTGGCCTTGTGTGAAATCTCAAGGTAGTTGGCACCAATACACAAATAGATTGCATGGAAACAAAAGACTAATATTAAGTTTCCTATCGATTCGGGAAGTATTTTTTCCCCACTATTGCAAAAGCTAAGGGGATGGAAGAGGATCTGGAAAGGTTTGACCTAGATAAATTTGAACCTAGACCCAATAATGATGTCGGTTGTTTTTCACTTGGTGAGCATGAACCTAAATTTGAGGATTATTAGAATAACTGTAGGGATGAGGAAGTAGTCAAGCTAAGATATTTCACCTAGACATGACCGTTAGATAGGTCATTTATTTTAAGTTTTTTGTAGTGCCTCAAGGAATTTGGATGATTAGAAAATAGTGATTCAATACTATATTGACAAAAAAATTGAGTCATGACCCAATTACTTCTATAGTTTGGGGTCATGAAGAGTCAGAAAATCCACATGAGAGAATAACTAATGTAATGAGATGGACCATGACTTGGTTGAAATGGAAAGGTATGGACTGTCCCTCCAAAATACAAAAGTGTTGAATGAATTCATAGATTTGGGAATCTTGGAGGGATATCTCCCTCCTTTGAAGGAGGAAGCGATAATATTAATCCATTAGAAGGAAAATCTCCTCAATTTCCTACCAAGAGACCCACTTCAGGTATTATTGATGAATGGACTGCTACTACCAGTGAGACTGGAACTTCTATGTCTATTTTGAAACAAAAGACATGATATGCTTTTGAAATCTATGCAGAATACCCCTATCACCCAATTATTTCCCATACAAGCTAAAGGGGAAAGTGTAACCAAACCAATGACTCCCTCTAGTAACATTTTCAGGATCATCTAGTACAGGAAAAAATATGAGAGGATTATTTGAAAGTGTTGACCGAAAACTCAAAGTTCAAAGTTCCTAAGAGAGAGAGAAATACGACCTTAAATATTTTGAAAGATTTTCCAAGAAATCCAAGGTGATACCACCATTGGTAAGAGATATTGGTAGTATAATAATGGAAGGTGGTCATGTATCAAAGAAACATAAAAGTAGAGAGCCTAAAGTCATGGATCTATTCCCAATCACCAAGGCTCAAATAAAAATGGCTTCCACATTAGCGAGAGAAATAAATGCCACTACAGGTTAAAGAAAAAATTCATGTTACTCCACTTATACAAAAAGAAGTTGCAACTTCAGTCTTATTTCCAATAGGAATAATATCGAGAGGGTGCCCATGAAAAACTAACGCATACTATCCCCATGTCTAATCAGCTTAGTAGTATTATGATAGAACAAGGGCAAGGGGATTCAAATGTAATTCAGTCTAAAGATCAGAGTGTGCCTCAGTTCATTCAACCACGTGAAGATATGAATAAACCAATTGAAATAGTTAATGTATATATATTTGAAGAAGTCCATATGCTTCAAATGAATGATGTAGAGATTAGAACTTATGTATTAGGAGATGAGAGTGTTATTCAAAAAGAAATACAAATGAAAGACATTTCTCAGAATCAAGTGTCAAATCGAAGTGGGATCTCAAAGTAATCAAGTTGAGACTACAAAATTTTTACAAGAAAAGGAAATAGTGACTCAAACAATTGTAAATGAACCTCCCATGATAGATGGTGTCTCCACTAAGTATATTTATTCAAAAGAATCAAAAACAACAAAGGATGGTGAATTCCCTCAAAGTGTAGACTCTGTGAAGGGGATCATAATGGAAACTATAGAAGAGGTCACTGAACCAAATGAAGCCAATGTTTATAAGAATATACAAATTTATGACAATGATCAAAATTTGGTCACTCGATCCTAACCGGTTGAGTAACAAGAAGAGGAATCAGTAGGGACAGAAGGATATTAGTGGACAACTCCATGAAACTACATCTACAAGATAAAAACCTCTAAAGGAGGTAAACAATTCAGAGAATAAAGAGCCACTCAAAGTTTCTAGTCTAGTTAGAGAGGATCCAAACGAACTTGCAATCACGGTTGTTAATCTAGTAGAGAGAAATGGTAAGGATGAAAAATCAATTGATGATAAGATCTCAAAAATATCATCCAAACCTAATAGCAAGAGTAAGAAAAAGAGAAACCAAAGATAGTGGCATCAAGTAGTGAAAAGAAAGTAATAGAATAAGTTACTAAAATGGTTGAGACTAGTGATAAGGATCAAAGATCAGTTTGGGCCTGACCAGAACAAAAAGAGGAATAAGTGTTAAAAAAGGTCACTAGTGTGTATACACAAGAAGATTTCTCCATTGAACATCAATCTCTAAAAGAGGCGAGACAATACAAAGGAGGAAGAATCATCCAAGGTGGAAGGTCCAGTCAAAGAAGCTCTAGGAGAAACTACAGAAATGACTACCACCCCAATAGAAAGAAAAGACAAGGGAGAAACACCAGCTGATAATAAGATTCAAGAAACAGATAGCCAATCCCAAACTTAGGGACAAGAGAAAGAAAAACTGGAGAAAATGACATTGCATGATGAATCTAAGGAGCCAACAATAAAAGTGGAAAATCTACATGAAGAGGTACCATTATTACAATATCCTCAAGATGCATCCAAACAATTGGTAGTTTTCTCTAAAATTCCACAACCCACATCACAAGGAACAAGTGTCGAAATAATCTGTGATGGTTAGGAACACTCCTCCAAGCATAAATAAGGATGCGATTCAAGAGGAGATAGACGATATAAGAAATATTGTATTCCCAAAACCCACAAGAGCTCCTAAGAAGGCCAAAATCCTAACTAAAACTCATATAGATCAGCACGGGGTGACAAGCTAAAAGGTTAAATCACATTGAGTGATTATAATGTTACACATATCCCACTAGGAAAACCGACCAGAGAAATCTTAAAACACAATGCATACTTCGGTGCAAACCTCCTTTGTTTGGCTTTATTCTTTTGTTGTGTCTTATCCATCAATTTTGGCATTGTGCATTGTGGTTAATTTCCCCCTTATACAATTTTTTTTTAGATTAGTGGTAAATAAGGGTTAAGGGTACCCTACCCCATATAAAAATTAAGGTTTAAACATAAATATCATGGCAAGGGTATACCCATTGAAGCTATTTGAAACACAACCATGAACCAATTAACAACAAAACAAACCAAACTAACAGCATCCAAAGTCTAAGAAACCAAACTAATAGCAAAACCCAAAGAGGAGCACTACCCCAACCAAGTCCATAGGAAGAAAAAAATAATAATCCTTGACTATTTCTCCCATAGAGTGCATAAAATTATTTCATTCTTTGACCAAATCCGACAATCGTCACTCTCCATTTTTTGTAATTTGGTTCGATCATCTCTTTCTTTGACATGAATCATTTTTCCAACTTATTATCCCTCTACATTTCATATACCATCTCTCCCAATATATTTAGATTTCGAATCATGCTCTTCATGTTCAGAATATGTAGTTCTTTGATATGCATCATAGTCTCCTTCATTTTCAAAACATCCTTTTCCATAGCCATGCATATTTCATTTGCATTTTGCAGATTCTCATTGACCACAATGGAGGTGATTTTTTCCATCTTCTCTTGTACCTCCCTAAGTTCAATGGTGACCATACTTATTTCATGTCTGTTTATATCAAGTATCGATCCCTGTAGTTTTCAAAATCCTTTAAGAAGGCACTGACCTTGACCACAAAGTCCGAGTAGTAAAATGGTCTTTTTATATAACCTTCAGCACCTTAAGACTAGAAATTGCTTCCTCCATGCTTTGAGTGTGTGTTTCAGATATCTCTTCCTTCTCCACCATAATGGGGGATTTCCTTGTGTTTTTCCTCCTCTTTCAAAACACACTCCAATTTTTCCTTCGAGACTCACTCGATTTTTCATCCTATTCATTTTCCCTAATTTCCTTCTCCTCTAACCCCGAGCTGATTTCAATTTTCTCTCGACCCCTTTCTAATCCTTCTAGTCTCCTTGCCTTCATAGGGTTCTTCCTAGCCAAGCGTGATCTAGTCCTCTTTCCCAATATTTTAACTTCTTCCTCCTTCCTAGGGCTCATCTCTATAACACCAAATTGTTCAACCTTTCCCATTCCGGGGTTCCAATACTAACCAAGGCCTTAAGAAGCCCTTGGTGCAGAGGAACTTTAAAAGTCCCTTTTTGACCATTTTAATATACTTCACCAAATATTTGTAGAAGAAATTTTGAAAACAGTAAAGGCTACCATTCCTGATATGGTTAAACATAGTAAAATGATAGCCATACACAACCTTAAACCTTCCTTCTAGGGTTACATATGACATCAACAACATAGCAATTTCATCATAAGGAGGGTGTAGAGATTCCATATCATATCCATTAAAATGTTTCTTTAAAGTCTCCTTACCTTATAAGAATTTTTCCGCCTCTAAGCTATGGTTAGTATTTGATTTCAAGATGAATCTTCCCTCTATTGAAAACCCTGTCACATTTGTAATAAACTTGGGTGATATGGTACAGGAAAATATTTTCAAATGAACATGCCCATCGTTTTATGATTTATAAATCTGGAGGATAAGTTATTCATCGTGGCCATTGAATATTCTAAAAAAAATCATCAAACCGACTCTCTCTAAGAGCTCTAATGCCTCCTCACTAATGTTTGGCAGAGTAGCAAGATCCACCCTCACTAAATCACCTCCCATATTGGTGCTCAAATACTTAACTCTACCATTGCTTTGGGTTCTATGAAAAAAGTGTAGGAGCACACCCTAATAATCCTTGAAATCCAAAATCCACCTAGTTCACTTCTTCCTAAAACTGATAATACCTCCTCTTATGAAAATTTCATTCCCAGTCTTCAAATCCTTTCCGTTATAAGAATCCAAATATTTCACGTGTCTAGAATTAGTTATAATAATTGTACATCTCTCCTCCTTTTAACCAGTACTATCTCTTATAGAATTGACTACCTTTCTTTTTTCCATTTTGTAATTGCACCAACTCTTGATCCTAATATAGATATTTAGGTTAGGAATTAGAATCCCCCTCAATAATTATAATGGTTTGTTCATCCAGGATTTCTAGGTTATCCACAATGTTGAAATCTATTACCACCACTCTCATGTTAGAAAATTTGTCAGTTATTCCATTTCCCTAATGATAAATGTGTTGGAATGTAATGGAGATAAAAAATGGGAGTTTATTCTTTGTAGCATTAATAAAATCTTCAATTGTAACAGGAAATGTAATTCTTCCATTCATACTATATATTGTATTTTGAGAGTCTCCTTCGATAATTAAGGTTCGAAACCTCTCTCCACAGCTAACTTTACCCCCCAATACATAGTAGCAAATTCTACCACATGATTAGATTGGGTTCCAAGATTAAATAAATAAGTAATAAAAAGTTACCATTGGAGTTCTGAAACACTCCGCCACCTCTCGCTTTACCCGAATTCCCTTTTGCAGCACTATTAAAGTTTACTTTTAAAAATCCTTATGAGGGTCTTATCCATCTCACCCCTTCTCTTGGGTTGCTTTTTTTTCATGTCAGCATTGAGGAGACCCCAGCTTCTTGAAATATGAATTTCCCCTTCCAAAATTTCCACCTCCTTATTTTTTAAAATGGAGAAATTGTTTATGATAGCCTGGATGCATATTTTTGTTATTTGAAGTGAGGGAAAATTTTCCCTTGAAGATCCTCCTATTCCTTTCTTTCCACACCTCCCACCAAAAATTCCCAAGGCTAAGTATCCATAAATTTTTAAGCCTTGGCTACGAAAAGGGAATTGCCATTGAACCCAATAATTTTTACCTCTTGTGGGCTTACCAAAAAAACCAATAGTAAGGCTAAGATAGAAGTAATGACCGAGAAGAAAAAGTGCATCCAACAAAGAGATGATTGACTGTCTCAATTTCATTTTCACATAAAACACATCTATTAACCATTTGAAAACCCCTTTTTGATAGGTTGTCAACCATCAAAATCTTGTTGATCAAGGTTAGCCAGCTGAATATATTGATTTTAGGAGTGACATTTTTATTCCATATCTTTCCCCATAATATATCTTCAGAATTCTTCACTTCTTCAAAAAACTGAGCATAAGCTGATTTGATAGAATAGATGCCTATTTCTTCTTTGTCCCAAATTATTTTTTCATGTTTAAATCATGTCTATCCACCTTCAAGAATTGGAAAAATTATCAAGGAATTCGTTTAATTTTTCCATTTGCATTTTTAAATCATGTCTATCCACCTCCAAGTGCTTCCAATTCTTGAAGCCTCCCTCTTCACACAAGTAGTTTCTTACCATGACTCCATATTTTCTTTCTAGTAGCTGAGAAATTTCTAGGAATTTTTCTTCCATTGTAAAATGACCAGCCCACTTATCTTTCCAAAACATAGTCTTAGTGCCACTTCAAATTTTCCATTTACATCCTTTTTCCAATATTTCCTTAGCCCAATTGATATCCTTCCAAATTCTTGAACCATTGAAAGTAGGAGGTTTGAAGATCCATCTATCATCATGTGCATCCTCCCAATATTTTTTTTTTATAATTTTGGTCCAAATATTTTCTTCATTAATTAGTCTCCATCCAATTTTAGCTAATAGGGATTTGTTAATTTTTACCTATTCCCTTAGTCCCAAGCCTCCAATTTTATTTTATTTACATACCATTTTCCAAGTCACCAAAGGAATATGGTCCTTGATTTCCATTTTTCTCCAAAGAAATATTTTTGGATGCTTTCAAGTTTATTTTCCACTTTCGTATGGAGTTGAAAAAGTGACATCACATAAACTAGGAGACTTTGTAAAGATCTTTTCAATAGAGTGACTTTACCTACCTGTGATAGAAGGTTGGCTTTCCATCCTACTAATTTCCTTTCAAACCTCTCAATGAGGAAATTCCATTCATAACTTTGGGGTCTTCTTTCTCCCAAAGGCATACCAAGTAAAAGGAAGGAAAATATTTGATATCACATTCCCAAACTTTTACAAATTTCATTTCCATGTATTCCGGGGTGTTGAGAAAAAGATAGAGCTCTTCTCATAGTTAACAAGATTCCCTGATACTTCCATATAATCATCTAAACAAATATTAAAAGAACAAGCTTCGGTACCGAGGCTTCACCCAAAAGGATTGTATCATCCACAAAATGATGATGGGAGACTTTATCCACTCCCATCGCTAGAAATAATCCTTTTATAGTTCCATCAAGGGTGGATTAGTTTAATTTCCTTCTCAAATATTTTTCCATAAGAATGAAGAGAAAAGGGAATAGTGGATCCCCTTTCCTTAAACCCTGAGAAGTTGGAAAGAAACCACAAGGGATCCCTTTTATAAACACGAGAACAAAACACTTGAGATACAAGCATTGACCAAACATATAAAAGAGCTATCAAAACCAAATTTCTCCAAGACTTTGTCTAAGAAACTCCAAGAAACCTTGTCATATGCCTTAGCCATATCCAATTTGATAATCATTATCGGCTTCTTACTAAGTTTGAGATAATGAATTGTTTCTTGAATAGTTATTATACCATCTTGTATTTGTCTACCCATGACGAAACCCCCTTGTTGTTCCAAGATAATGGAGGGAAGAAGCAGCTGCAGCCGAAGAGCTAAAATCTTTGTACAAATTTTGTATGATGTGTTGCAAAGACTTATGGGACGAAAATCCTTGAACTCCACCGCATTTCCAATTTTTGGAGCTAGGGCCAAGAAGGTACAATTCACATCTTTCAGCATATTTTTGTGATTGAAAAATTAATCCACTTCTTTGTGAACTTCATTTTTAATTATATCCAAGAAATTTTGATAGAAACATGTAGAAAAATCATCTGGTCCCAAATCCTTATATTCTTCGATATTTTTAATACAAAATGCTATCTCTTCTAATGAAGGTGTCATGGAGAGTAGTTGATTGTCTTCCCTGGAGACAAGAGTCAAAATACAATTTAAGAAGTCATTTACCTTTTCCATATTTGCATTTCTTTGATCTTTCAACAATTTTTTGAAAAAGAGATGGCCTCCTCTTTGATTTCTTCATGTTCTTCGGTGGGAGCCATCCAAAGCCCGGATTTTACCAATTTTGTTAAAACTTCTTATTTTGAGGGTAGTAATATGGAATAACCTCATGTTTTTTTCCCCTTCTTTGAGCCATGTTACCCTTGAATTTTGTCTCCAGAATATTTCTTCGTTGGCCAAAATGTTATGATATTAAGAAATAGTTGCCTTTCCTTTTTAATTTCCATAGGCTCTAAGCCCAAGTCCCCCACTTCATTCTTTATTTGTATGTCAAGAATTTATTTTTTCAGCTCATTTGTTCTAGAAAATATTTCCAAAGAAATTTTTGTTCTACTTTTTGAGGTTCATTTTGACATGCTTGAGTTTTTTGTATGTTCTAAAAGCAGAAGTTCCTTGAACATTAAAGCTCCACCATTCCTTAATAAGGTCCGGTAGTTCCTCATTTTTAAGCCATGTTTTTTCAAACACGAAAGGCATTTTCCATCTAGTAGAATCTTTCACAATGTCGAAGAATTAGGTTGTGGTCAAATCCAATCTTTGGGAGAGTATAAAGGAATATGTCCTTTTTAAACTATTCTTGAAGCTAGCACCCTATCCAATCTAACTTGAATTAGTTGGGAACCTACTCTCCTATTTGACTAAGTATATTTTCTTCCTTTTAAATCAATTTCCATTAAGTTTGAATTCATAAAGAATTCATTTAAGTCCTCCATTCCCACAGAGTACTCCATGGATCCCCCTTTTTTCTCCGAGGGTGAAGATGGGGTGTTAAAACCCCCACCACTAACTAGTTAGATCCAAAAATGATGTTTTTGAAATTTAAAAGATGTTGCCATAATTTCTTCCTTTCTTTGTGTGATGTTGGAGCATAAATGTTCGATATAACCCAAATTTTGTTGTTTTCAACATTTTTCATCATCACACCATATGATTGCCTCTTTTTAACAAAAGTAACCCTTTAAAGATAGTTGGATTCCATAATAACGCTATGCCTTCGAGGCTCTATTTGAGTTAACAATAAAAGCACGAATTTATCCCAAAAAAATTAAATGCTTTGAAATTTTTCTTCCTGCATTTTTGTTTCATGTATTGCTATAATATCTAAATTCTAACTTTCCACCAGATCTTTAAGAATCATCCATTTTACATGGTTATTAATCCCTCTCCCATTCCATGAAATACAATTCATTTATTTGGATTTATCTTATTCTTTCTAAAGGCCTTTTGATCCAAACAGCCTGATTTCCTAAATCTATTTCTTTCTAAGTATTCTTTTTTGTGACTCTTATCTTTTCAATCTTCTAAGTTTGATGCTTGGTGTTTCTATATTAATTAGATTTCCTCCCCTGTTCCTTCAAATTTCCTTGTACTAGGTTTTAGGGTTTTCTTTTTAATATTCTCCTCATAACAATGGAGATGCTAGTTCAACTTCACTCTCTTCTCTTTTGTTTCCATTTGGAATATTTTCTTCACATTCAACATTTCCTCCACTTTCAAATTTATCATTTCCCCTACTATTTGATTTTCCTCCATAAATATTGGGTTAGAAGTTCTTATTTTCCCTTTGTCGAATGAAGATTGGACTGTCTCATCTACAATTTCTTCCAAAACCTCTCCTCTAGTCCCATTTACTTCCTTATTTTTATTTTCAGGAGATTTATTCCTTTAACGCTTTGTTCCTTTTTATTTGGGGTTTTTATTTCCCATTTTATTGGGAAGAAGCAGTCTAATTTCCTTGCAACCGAGGGGTTTGTTTTCATATCACTATTTTTCATTTCTTGAATCTTTGAATCTGACATGGAAAAAAAGTATTCCTTTTCTTATTAACCACCATAGTGAATCCATATTCCTCCTTATCTTGAAGCATTTTAGGAGGAGTTTCTAATGTATATTGTCTCTCTATTATACAAAGAGGTCTGCACCCCTTAGTATGACTTTTGAAAAATATTTTTTGTTTATTTGTTCCATTTACCATTATTCTTTTTCCTTTATCCTCCCTCCCTTCATTAGTTCGATTGTTGTATACTTGATAGATATTGAATTTACAATTTTGGCTTGAATGGCCCCATCCATTGCATTTAACACACTTTTTTGGGCTACTTTCCATTTCTAGTTTATGTTCCCAAATTCCCGGTTGAGATTTAAGCTTAATGTTGTTTGGAATATTTGTGCTTGAATGGTGTAGATGCAAAACCTAGCACACACCATCCTATTCATATTGAGAGTGGCATTATCAATGAGAACCAAGGATCCCAAAGAGTTGGGTATTCCTCTTAAGATATCCTCATGCCAAAACTATAAGGGGAGGCTTAGCAAGTGAACCCAAAGAGGGAACTGATTCAGGTTTTCCTTTTCTAGATTGAAATTTGGTTCCCATTTCCTTAGATACCAGCTTGGTTTTCCCCAAAACCAGGGTCCTTCCTCCAAAACTCTGAGCATGTCTTTAAGAATAATGAAATTAAAAAGGAAGAAACCATTTGGTAAAGCACATACCTCCATATGGCCCTTTGGGTTCCATTTTTTCTTTTCTCATCTTCAAATTGCATCAATATTTGGTCATCCACTAACCACCTTACCCACCAATGCTTTATTTAGATTCTTCTTGTATTATTTAAGATTGAGTCTGGAATCTCAAGAATGCATCTTGATGCCTCCTTTGTTTTGCAGAAAAAAAATTGGCCCTTCAACGAGGAACCATTTTTCACAACACCTAACCATGAGACTGAGCCACTGCCTTCTGGCACTTTCTCCTTCTCGAGAAACCCCAAAGGGTCCACACTTTCCCCTTTAGAAAAATCAAATCTCTTGGTTCTAGGAAGAATCTCCCTACCATCCTTTTCCCGCCACACATCTCTTGAAATTTCCTCAACCAGGTCCTTCGCTTGATGCTCCTCATCCTCCAATTACCTCCTCCACCACTTATTGTTTTAACTATAATTATTTGGATACTAAGAGAAATTGGTTTTTTCTATTTGATTGGGCACCTCTAGGGTGTCTTATAATTGGGCCTTCGGATTACATAGTTTCATGGAATATTTTCCTAAGTTCGGTGGGAACATATAAATCCAAAATCACTTAGAGAATGATCCTGGGATAAATTTTTTGACTCTATGTCAAAAGACTCTAGGCCTTGCACTAATCGATAATTTATCCCCTATGGGCTCATTGAAAGTCATACAACATCACCAATAGACAAGGACCCTTTGAATAATTGGGCATTTTTTTAATAAGAAAATATAGCTCTTACACATTTTAGGGTTTGGGCTCACTAAGTGGAGTTTATCACCATCATCGATTGAATGTTGGGAGTGATTACTGAGTCAATGGGAAAAGAGTTGAAATCATTGAATCAAGTTTAACTATCAAGGTTGATGGATAACTCATTGCACCAAGGTCAAGCGCATAGGATTTGGAGGTAGAAAAGTCATAGATATATCATGATCTCGATGTTAGTCATTGAGATTAAGAGCAGAAGATCTAAGTATGTTGAATTGTGGATATTTGTGCTTATGTTCTAAAGAGCTCATCATATATCTAACCAAATTGGGTGTGACTCAATCGATCTATCAAGATAAGTTTCAGTTTCCAAATCAAAATAGGACCGAGAGTGATCCAAATCTTCTTCTTTGGCACTCACCAATGTGGATTTTTAGGGTGTCGTGCTCACCAAGGTTAGCCAATGTCACAATCTCATGTAGAAGCCAAAGCTGTTTAACAAAAATGTAAATTTTACTTCTAATGTAATGACCTAAAATGGAATTCTTCATACTCTAATGCAAACATATGCATTTTTTTATTGTAAGATTATTATTTTTGAGATCCTCATGCATAAAAGAAACCAGGAAACCTATACACAAGACTAAACAAAAACACCCAGATCTAATTATACACAAAATATAGAGACTTTACAAACAATCTTATTGAATTTGGAGGTTTTGGATTCAATTTTGAGGTTCAATCTACCCTGCAATATTCTAGAAGAAAGTTCACCCATAAAAAGTGCTCACAAAAACACACTAGGTTAAACATACCTAATTCCAAGAAGATCAAAATTGTGAATAAAGCAAGCATGATGAAAGGAGAAAGGAAATGCAAATGAATGGAGAATGAAAGTGAGTTTGTTACAAGGTCAACAAAATCCACCAAGATTATTGAAAAATATGCAAGAATGCATGAACAAAGGGGATGCACAAGGTCCGAGGTATCTTGGGAGCCTTTATTTACACGTTTTGACATTACAAAAATGGATGGTCACGAGAAAAGGTAATGGGTCATTGCGAGGTATGTGGTTTTTTTCTCACCCATTCCCTAAGTCTACATAATGAACTAAAACACGGGTGGAGTGAAAAAAAGATGTCTCTTTCAAGAACATGTTCTAATACCAAATTGGTGTTTCACCCCATATGTGGGAATAATCAATAGCTCAATAAGAGTCAAATCAACTTTTTTATTGAATGAAAAATGTTACAAATATATTGGAATGATATCTAACTCCTATAACCACTCCAAAAACCACTAAAACTCATTAAGGAAGGTTTTTCTAACAACCTAAAAACCTTCCTAATTTCTCTCACACAAATCTCTACATGAGTTGCTTTCACAACTCACAATATTCCATACATAATATATCTCACACTAATATTACTAACCATGCATGATCATAAATATTATACACATTCACATTAAATGTTTCTAACACCAACAATCCTCCTAGTCTCTCTTACAAAATCCTCCAATTAATCTTGCATTTAATCATCATTAAAACATTCATCTTCTACCACCTTCCATGAATTTAAAATTCCTAAAATCCCTCCCATCTCTAGAACCTTCCTCGTCCCAAATCAATATTCACTATTGATCTAAATCCATCATGGCTTCATCCTAACCATTGAATCTACCATACTACAGCTATAAATCAAACTCTTCATCACTTTGGAGAAGGAGAAAGAGTCACCACCTTGACAATCAACAATATCAAGCCATCATCTTTTATCAATCAACCATTGAGCTTCCAAGGGGATGTGCTTCCAAAATTCATGCAAAAACTCCACTATGAAGCAACCAACATCCATCGATCATCTTGAGAAAATCCAACACTTCACAAGGGAGTTGTCTTTTGGTAAGTAAATGTATATTTTATATCCCTTGTCTACTCAATCTAAGGTTTGCATTTGAGTTAGATTAGAGAGCTTTGGTATTATATCCATGGTTTTCTAGTTTATGTTGTAATTTTCTTGCACATATTTTGGCACATCCAATGGGACTCCCACACATTTTATTGTCTCTCCTTGGTTATTAGGAAGTGATTTAAGACTACTCAAAATATCGATTCATTAGGGTGCGCGATTTGAATTTATTTTTATTTTTCTTGTTAAATTTCTTGTCTAATTAGTAATGGCATTTTTCTCTACTAAACATAATTTTTCTTCAAAAACATCATTTTTCTCTACTAAGTAGGTCATTTTTGTTTTCTTTAAGCAGGATCTAAGTCGGCATCATTTTGGTGGCTAACCACATCATTTTTACGCTAACAACATCATTTTCCCAATTGAATGTGTGATTTTTATGACTAATCGTGTCATTTTCACCACGTCATTTTTACGATTAAACATGTTATTTTCACGAAGGTATAACAACTTTCATTTTGTCCATTTTTGCAACTAAATCTAGTGCTTAATCATTTCTTACTACTTACTATTATTTTAATCATATTATTAGCATAATTAAACTCTTTAATTTTTTTGACAAGTTTTGGGCTAACCCATTAACCGCATTGTTTTTTTGACTAGCCACATCGTTTTCATGCTTAGTCATGACATTTTTGCTAATTATTTCATTTTCACTCTGCTAAATTTGTTTTTGCGTTGTTGTAGGTCTTTACATTTGTTAGAGACCCAAACACACTCTTAAACTATTAATCGTGCACTTGCATTCCCATGTAGTCCAAGAATCACTATAAAATCATCATTTTTATCATATATTAATCTAATTATTCAAGTTTATCTTACATTGTTTACCATGTATATCTTTGTACATTGTGTGTGTGTGTGTGTTTACCCAAAGCTAGATTGTGTATGCTCTCCCCTCGTGACATTTGGAGATCTTGGGGATAAAAACAATCGACATCTCTCTTTAATTTTTTTATCGGAAATGTGATGTGGATTTCATCCCCACACACTTTTCATAGTCATTTGATGTCTTGTGACATGTATTTCATCACCACTAACTAAGACACGTCTTATTGGAGCTCAAAATTGCACCCGTCCCAAATCATAATGATCTAGCACTTTGAGGAAACATGGGATTGCCCAATTTGTGGGAATTACACTAAGACATACCTTTGGAGAAGGTTGGATTCCTCTGCTTATTCCTACTACTAAAACTACTCCTAAGAAGGAAAATGCAGTTACCTAACTCTACTCTATGATTCCAAGGGACCAGGGAGAGAGGGAAATGCATAAAATGAAATCCTACACTAAGGGGAAATACACTCTCAAATGAGGGAAAATGGGATAAAATGAAGGATTTGAGGGCAGATTTGAGAGCCACAACCTGAACAACATACAAACTTCTATTTTCACACAATACACAACATAGATAGTGTGTTGCAAAGTGAGAAGACACACACAACATACCTGCAAGTATATGAAAAGGAAAGGAAATGCAATAAAACACCAGCTAGAGTAGAATAATAACCACAAATAAGAATTTTATTTCCTTAGGGAGATGCACAGATCATTACAATGGAGGAAGAAGGTATAAACACATTGGAAAGTCCAAATCTGAGGCCTGCAACTCAAGAACACTTGTGCAACACTTTGAGATGATGCACTTGCATTCTAATAGTATCCAACATTACAAATGAACATCATTTTACAATATATAGAAGATGGGAAAGAGAGAAGAGGGAAACTCATACTTCCACCTTCAACCACCAACAACAAGTATTAAATGACTAAAAATAGGCATTGAAAACCTTACAATACCATTTCCTCATGGTACTTTTCTTTTGGGAGAAAGAATGGGCACCATACTTCATCAATTGTGGTAGTTGATCTACCTACACTGTTCCTTTTAATTATGGACTATATTTACACTTTTTCACATACCTAAACTCAATAAAATTAATAAATCTATTCTCTATGGTGTAGAGGATGACGATACCTTTCCAATTGTACTAATTTTATTAAATTTGGAGAAACTTGGTGAAAGTTATGGTTGTTTTAAGTTCAGGGTGCGAGATGAGTCGAGTCGACCGAGTTCCTTACGCGAGTTCACGATCTGTAGTAATCGATTTGTTATATGTGCGGGTGAAGAGGCCAATCAAATAACTTATGGAAGGGAGGAACGGTTCCATGTGTTCTCGTGTGACTGTCATATTTGCAGACCGGCCGCAAGTGTGTGTATTCGCAAGTTATCGGCCTTTGGGTGGGCGTGGACAGTTCCACCCATTCCCTTTTTTTGCACCTTCCGCATTCACCGCATGATAATGTGCCCTACTCCACTTGTTCCTTTATTCCATTATGTTCCCACATCTTTGTGCTACACTACCTCCACTTGGTTCCTCCATTCCATGCTCCGTCCGCATCCCCGCGCTACAATATCTCCACTTCCCTTGCGGTCCAAACGTCAATGCGAAGAACCAATGGGAACGCAGAAATGTTCCATCGGTTTCTAAAACACTTGCATCACCCATAATACATCGCAACCCCTTTATTGCGGGTGATTCGCTTATGCGGCAAACTACCAACCAAAGGAACTATTCCTTATGTGCCCAAAAATCCGATTTACTCGTAATGCATTTCACCAACCTTCAATGCGGAAAATTCGGACATGAGGATATCTTGTGACCCCATGGAACTATTCTACCAAAGTGCTGAAAACCTACATCACCTACAATACACTATCTTTGCCTATTTTAAAGAAACTTTTTAAGTGTTTGGGTTCTTAAGGTTTGTAAAGAGGGAAAGAGATGACCTGGGATGATTGTACCTACCCTAAATCATGGAATTTACCTGCTTTTCCCAACGGTTGTCAAGTTGGCCAATTTGCAAGGAGTGAAAAATTGGATAACACATCCCATGTTCGACGGGGTATACAAATTCAAAGACATTTATTATTCTTGTAATGCCCCTCCCATTACCGCGTCGTCAACTTTTCTTTCTTGAGCTCGAGTTGATCCCATAGTGTGCTTTTCATGAAACCAAATTGGTATATTGACGTCATTTTTACATTTTCTAGTTTCCAACTTAGGTCAAACTTCACCTCATCAATCTTGGTGGTTTCACATGTGAATCTTGTCGCGGACCTAAATTAAAAAAAAATGCCAAATGAGAGTATATATATAATGAAACAAAAATAAAAGAAAAAATAAGTTTTTAATAAGATATGTAGATATTATGAAAGAATTTAAATAATTAAATAAAAAATAATATATGATATAAATAGAAAAATGAAAATTTACAATGAACAAATTAATAAAAATGAAAATAGGTGGTGGGAAGGAAAATATTTAAGTAGGTGGGAGGAGTAAAGATCCTGGTATAGCGTATGGGCGTCCATCAAAGCGTATGTGGAGTAGATTTTTCATATTTACAATTGCCAACTCCCATCAACAATGAATGTAGTAGATATGGGTGTCATTAATTCCCAGATTGTGCTAAAAAGGAGCTTTGAATAAATGTTTTGGGAAATTCTGAGCAAGTATGGGCATCCCCATTCAGCCTTTTTGTTGTTTCACCATATTTCTAACTCAATCAATTACATTTTCCAGTACACTACAAACTTGTGCCAAGTTGGGATTTGTAGCAGGGTTTGTGCACACAATGAAGTTTTACAGGCGTAAATATTCTCTAGCATACTCCTTTCCTACGCCAAACTGGAATCCTTAGGATCCAACGTGGACATCTGCTAAAGCATAGAGGAATTTTTTTAGATGTTATAGTTGATGTTTCCTTGATAGACATGTATGGAAAATGTGGAATCTTAGCAAGACACATGAACTGTTAGACATAACGCCTCAATGAGATGAAGTCTAATGGACAACCACATTTATAGGTTGTGCACAAACAAGTTTGTTTTAAAAAATTCAAGAAGAATGCAATTGATAGGTCTAAAGCCTATTCCAAATCCTTTTCCTGTATACTGTCAGCCTATGCGTTGAGGCTTGAAACAGGGCATGGAATCCACCGACTATAAATGATAAAAGGGTGAGTCTTTGTATGATGTTTTAGTTGTTAGTGCGTTGATGGATATGTATACAAGTGGAAGCAAGCACAAGGCATGAAAACTGTTTGACAAAATGCCTGAAAAAGCTTCGTTCGTAAGGAACGCTTAGCTGCAGGGCATACACAAAAGTTAATATCCTTGTTTATACTTCTGGTGGAAATTTTGATGAGTAAGCTAGAGTTCAAAAATATCCTTCCAGCTCGGAAACAAACTATGTGCAAATCTTCTTCCTTGTTTATCGATTGGTGATTTGTAGATTTGTGCTTATAAGCTTGGATTTGGAATCTCCTCAAGATCTCTTTTAAGTCTTCATTGCGCGGAACAAAAATATGGCATCCTTGTTTATCCTCGCAATGGAAATGTTCACGAGCGAGCCGCAGGGGCTGCACAAAATGAGTGTGCAAAAACTATATATATATATATATATATATATATATTAGAGTTTTAAAGCAAATGTGATTGGGAAGTGTGCAGAGCGCCTAGAGCCACAATTACCTCACTTCATCTACTACCAAGCATGGCTTTCTTATCTCCGTCTTGCATGGTTTTCATATTTTTAGTTTCCCTTCACAATTTTATATAAATTTAAACCAAAGGAATATTTTACTCTCTGTTAGTAAAAAAATGAAATTGGTAGCGTAAATATAAATTTAATTTTTTTACATCATGTTCTACATAGCCAAACTGACTATTTGATTGTCAATCGTACTCTTAAATGACACCCTAAGATGTTTTGGAAACTTAAATAACAAGACTGGATAGTCGTAACCTCTTAAATTGGCAAGTTGAGTTTGAGTTTCCTTTAAAACCTATCATTTGTTTGTGTTGTAAAAGTTAATAAAACACGATTCTAGTGACGTGTGAAATACCCCTTTGAACCTCGAACCAAAAATTAAGGCTTGTACATGTTCCTTGTTTACGTGATATTTCACGAGTGATTTTTACAATGCCCTTATATGATCATTTGATCATTTAACGTAGCACATTTAGGATCCGTATGACCCATTTTACTGACTTTGGGTAGATGCTGAAAATTAAAAGTTCATTTTGTTTTTTGGCTTTCCGTGAAGGCCCCTGGGTGGAGAAATAGATTTCGCCTTCCCCATACCTCTAGTATTTATCCGTGACAATCGCTAACAACCCTTAGTTATGATAAAAATCATTTCGAAAACTAGTTTTACAAGTTGGTTTTGTATGCCTCTAGTCGTTAGGCGACAAGGTTAATTTGATGCATTTACAATTGGTGAATCTAGAGAGGTAGTCGTCATTTGAGTCTTTTTTGCCAAATTTGAGGTCCATTAACTCTAATGGCTTCCCGTATATAGGATAGTGTATATGATTTGTCATATGGTGTGTTTGAACCCGAGGATCAATTTTTAAACACAATTTCATGTCCCTCAAGTTAATTTGGACATTTTTGCAAACTTGTAGCAAAATGTGAAAGATTGTCGTGGGACCCTCCTCAAGTCAAATAACTGACGAGAAAACTTGTAGAAACCAATCTATAATTGTTTAGAAGTCCCTTTTGTTGTTTGTTTTGAGAAATTTGATTGTAGGAAAAATTGTGCCTCTCTCTCTCTCTCTCTCTCTCTCTCTCTCTCTCTCTCTCTCTCTCTCTCTCTCTCTAGTTTGGAAATGAAATGAAATGAAATATGTATTTTTAACTCCCTCTTTTGCAATCATGTGAATGGAAAACTATGAAATCGTGAATTTTGCTAGACAAGTATGTAGATTCCATGCCAACATTTATGTTAGCTATGTGGTGGTTCCAGTATCCGAATAAAGAGAAAGTGAAGTGCTACTTGTATTTTTCGTAATTACGTGTTATCATGAAAATAATCTAATTGTCTATGGTATATCGGTGATATTATTATAAATATAAATTTTATTTATTGTTTCTATGATGACTATATCATTGTTAGCATATTGGAAAGTGTACTATTTTCATACTTAGTTGTACTTTTATATGTTTGACTAATTTCATACTTAGTCATACTTTTGTATGTTCAGTTAAGTAAATGAAGTTGATTGTATCATGTTGCAATGGAAAACGATGTAAGAGAATCCTATATATAGTATCTCGAATCAATATAGGGGTGAATTTGAAATCTTTCTATTTAAAACCTGTATCTACACCATTTTAAATTTGAATATTGTTTGTACTTAGTAAAATTGTTGGTAATAAATTAGGAATGACATATTTTATATATTTAGTGTTGTATTGACCTAGGGAATCATATAGTCTTATAAAAAAGTAACAACTAGTATTTGTGTGTTTCCATTTTGGGTGGTGTTGGCGAGAAAATTTGTCGGGTGCACAAACTTGTGGATTTCTTGCCAACACTGGGAATCTAAGTCCCTCTACTTAACCGGTGCAGTCTGCCGTATGTGCATGCGCATGAAAAGGTGAATTTCTGTGGTGGCCTTTCGACCGGGGATCCAACAGGGGCACTCCACTGACCCTGTAGAAAATGCTTGCATATACCTGCAAGAGATGACTTTGTCTAGAAATGGGAAAGGGAGTGAGAATGGAGGTAGGAGAACTAATGCTGCAGGTAGAAAATCATATTCCCACACACACACTAGTTAGAAACTTCATCACATGCATTTATGAGAAGAAACAACCCTGTAAATGAAAACAAGACCAAATAGAATTTTATGAGAACAAAGTGTCATGAAATACCTTGGTCAAAGAAAGCTAGAAACTCCTTCTTCTTGTATTGATGCTTGAACAAAAGTTGTACATAGTGTAGGAATGGAAGAAATTTGAGAGGGGAAGAGAGTAGAAGAAAATGGCTATCTCCTTTGCTTTCTCTCAAGGTAGAATGCACTCTTGAGTCTACAAGATCAATTGCCAACCCTTTGAAATGGGAATGGATTTACAATTTATAGAATAGAATATGACTCTTCATCTTCCTCATGACCTTTTGAATACCTTAATATGACTTAAGACTGTTCATATTCCACTTCAAATATTTAAGTCCCTTTTATAATAGCAAGGTGACTTAATTTACATTATGTTTCTAAAGTCTCTTAAGTCATATTAAAAGTGCAAACCCCAACGCGAAATTAGAATATTGGAAAGTGAGAGAAAGTTGGGGGAAGAGGAGAGAGAAAGAGGGGGATAAGAAGAAGAGGAGATGTCATTCCTGATGAAGTTCGCTGATCCTTGTTGATGGAAAGCTCCAAATGTAGTGAAACTCTGAATCTTTGAACTCCTTGCACACTGTGAAATTCCTCCAAATTATCTCACGAACGTTTGCTAAGTTGAATGAACTAAGGTGGATCTTGAATGCCTGTGAAAAATGACTAGGATGCTCCCGAACAATGATGTCCCCCTGAATGATTATCCTTGTACATCCCATTGTGCCAAAACTTCTCTTTGAGTGTAACTTACTATTTTTAGTAAGTGTGAAAAAGGCAACTCTCTCGATCCTTTGTTGAGTGTTGTGACCTTGATTCCCCTTTCTCCCTGTGTTCCTCACTCCTTTGGATCAAATTTCTATTTTTAGCAGGTGCTCGAGGGCCCACTTACTATTTTTAGTAAGTGCCAAAAATGTCCATTCTGGTGGATTCTCAGTTGTAGTGCACCTCTGATATCTTCATCTCCTTCGCAGGTTCTTCTGTTAATGACTTTCCCGAAATAGCAGTTCCTATGTAGTAGACCTGCTATTTTTAGAAAGTTGGCCTCTGGGAGTCGGATTGACGTGGAACGAAGTTTTTGATATGGTTTTTTTCCCAATATCATCCCTTTGAAATTTTGGGCCCGCCCGCTTAATAATCCAGGAGATTTTAAAGTTTTAATTTTGGACCTGGCAGTGCTTCTGGATACAGTGAAGCCATTAATGGACCTCAAAATTACAGGTCTGGTTTTCTCCTCCATTTGCAAATAAAATTGTATTTTTGATGTGGGTTTTTCTTCTGGTGCTTCACGTGTAATCTTACTTCGATCCAGGAAACCAGTTTGACAGAAATCCCACTTCTTTCTTCGTTGAGCCAGAAAGGAGATTTCTTCGTTGTGGATGATTTTTCACACATGGGGGGAGTTTGAAGGTGTCTTCTTGATGGTCTTGGATAGAGGAATGAACAGAAATAAACGGTTCATTGATTCATGCACTAGTTTGCAAGCTTTGTTTAGATTTCCATTTTTTAGCTATGGGGATTTTGTTGTTCTCTTCTTTGTTGTTCTTTGTTTCTCCTTAGCTTGATGAGGATTCCTTTTGAGACCTGTGCATCACCATGGGAAAGGTATTTCAGTTCCTTTTTGATCTTGTCTGATCATTTGCAATGGCGGAGTGATGGTAGAATGTTGCAGAGGAAGAATGGAGGAAAGGAGTGCAAATAAAATTGTTAGAAGTTAGAAGCGGGAAAAGCAAAGACTTGGAAATTTTTCAAAAAGATGTGCATAGGTAGGGCTTGGGCACATTTTTCCATGCTTGATTTCCCTGACCTCAGGGATGTGGGGACATCAATTTCCACAATGAGCAAGACAGTGACACGTGGCACTAGATCCAACGGCAAGGAATGAAGGAGGAAAAACCTGATTTGAAGCACTGGGAGCTGAAAGGAGGTCACATGGGTGTCCAAAAGACTCATCCTAGGGGCTGGGTGCATTTTTCCATGTCTGATGTCCCCCACCTTAGGTACATAAGGTACATAAATTTCCACGGTGGTCTTGGAGGTGACACGTGGCGCCCGATCCAACGGCAGGGAATGGATGCTCCAAAACTGCACTTGGGGGTTGAACGGCGGTCATGTGGGTGTCCAAATGACTCCCCATAGGGGCTGGGTGCATTTTTCAAGGTATGATGTCCCCCACCTTAGGTGCATAAGGTACATCAAATTCCATGGTGGTCCTGGAGCTGACACGTGGCGCCGTCGGCGGCGGGGAATCGCATGCTCCAAATAAGCACTTGAGGTTAAAGCTGCCCTGTGTTTGGAGGTCATATGAGGGTCCCAAGGGTCACATGAGGGCTGGGCACATTTTCCAAGTGGTGATGTACCTGACCTCAGGGATTTGGGGACATGAAATCCCACCAGGCTCCTAGTGCTGACACATGTCCTCTCGAAAAAATGACTAAGTCCTGAACTGCCTTTGAGAGGGTAACTTGGAATGCAGATAACTTGAGCTTCCGGTGGAATTTATTGGTGAAAATTTATATGATCCTGACTGGAAATGGAATTTTGAATCCAATTATGTGGGTCTCATGTCTTGATTCGATCATATGATCCCTGAAAAATTGGAGTTTTGATCGAGACTCCACTTGTACCTGAGAAAAATTGTCTTCCAATCATATGCGCCAAGGTGTTGTGAAAAATATTATTTCACCATCATGTAGGTCTTGGAATCATCTTTCCAAATATGTTTTTTTACTTCCAACTCCATCTGGAGCTCCCGGAATCTTTGTTTGAAGCTCAACAGTTGTTTTAGGCCTGTGTACTGCCTAGGCTTGTGAACCTTGTTTTCACTCAGACTGCTCCAAGTCTTTCAGAACTTCCCAAAGCCTTCCAAAATCATTTCCATGACATTATAAGGTCTTCCATTCACCTCTGTGTTGAATTTGGCCCTTCTACTCTACTCCGGGGGTTGGTCCAATCCGGGAAGGCCAATGATAGCCCTTCCCTATACTGCCAAAAGATAACATTTTCAATGAACTCCTAAAATCACCTAGGGGGAATGAATGGAATTTCCTAAATCACCTAGGATAATATCATGACATTGGTTGGGAATTCATTTGGACTGACTGAACAGATCCGAGGTTTCTTAGGAATGATAAAACATGAAAATTTCGGCATAGGGGTATAGATTTCATGCTTGGAAACTTCCAATTTACTTGTTGCACATTTACACCACAATAGCTGGCTCTAGCTTGGGGACATGGCATGGATTGAGTGAAGAAAAGACATGACATGGGAATCCATAATCTCAATTTTAGACCATATAATTCGTTGACCAGTGCCTTATCCATTGGGCCCTACGGAGTCATGCACAACTTCAAGAAAGGAAGATTAGAAGAAGGAAACACCCACACACAAAACGACCGAAAGGAAACACACGACACACAACAGGAAGGGAAACACACACAATGGAAAGGGAAAAACACCTATCAATCACCTATGGTACAAAGTGAGGGACAACCCACTTTCATTGAAGTACTTTTTATTTCACAAAAGTTACCCCTGAAGAGGCAACACCGAATGATGATGTTCTGCGAAGCCGTTGATGGGTTCTAGAAAGTATCCTCCCCTCCTCAGCTGCTTATGAAAGCCAGGTTATTTCACAATTATCTGTGTACTTGGTAGGAGTGAGTCCATGTGATCTTCTTGATGCTCAGGTCCTTTCTTGGAAACTCCATTGTCTTCATGCTCTTTGAAATTGGTTTCATCGTGCCAGTTTCCTTCCATGTTTATCCATATAGCTGATTCTCCATCAAGCATCTCATCACTGCCCCAATGCTGATTTTCATTCCAATTCCTTGAACCTTCTGAGTTAATTTATTTCCGGGTCTATGCTCATTGACATCTCTTCCATGAGAAACCTCAGACTTATCCGTTTCCTTTACTTCACTGTGAGGTGCTTGAGTACTGACTGAAAGATTGGATGTGGCCTCATACTTGTCTTGTATGCCCATGGCATGAGTGAAGAGATCAAGAATCAGCTCAGGGTCTTCCGCCACTTCTACTGCATCCAAGATTTCTTGCACGGAGTAATGCTTCATCATTTCCTGTAGTCCCTCTTTGTACACCTTTGAAGAATCTTTATCTTACAACTCAAAGAAACTATCTGGAGGGATTACCTCATCATCTCGAGAATCACTGCACTCTACTGATCCTTCATCAAAAGGAGCTTCATCTTTAGAGGTCTTCAAACTCCTTGCTTCAATTTCTTCATCATAGAAAGAGTCTTCATCTTCAAATGGGAAAGAAAATACTTCAATTTCATCATTGTATCCACCAACCATTGGCTTGAGAGGGACATCATATTTCTCATCTTGCCTTATCTCGATATGGCTGACCTTCACATTAGTTAAGGCTTCCAAATCAGCTTCATGTTTATCTTCCATATTCATGGCTTGCATTAAAAGTTCCAGACTGATCTCAGGGTCCTTTGTTTCTTCCGCGGCTCTTAGCAGTCCTTGTATAGACATTTCTTTCAAACCTTTGCTCAAGGGCTCATTGTAGACTGGCTTGGTCTCTTCCTAGGTGACATGATCAAGGGAGTCCTCATCTTCAAATGGGAATGAGAAAATTTCTTCATCACAGATAAGCATATAAGCTGTTTTTTCTTTTTGAAAATCACCGAGAACCATTTCCTCTTCCTCGTGGTCTACAGCATCTGGCGATTCGGGGCTGCCCTCTTGTAACTCGAATCTCCTCAATGCTTCTTCAAAATCCAAATCTCTCCGAGAAGGCATGTCTAGACCTATCAAGATGGGAATATCTTCTTCCTCCTCGGTTGTCACCAAGTGATTCATCCACCTGGTATTTTGGTACAAAATGTTAGCTTCTGGGCTTCCGTACTTTTACACAGTGTACCTCATTTTCTTCTCGGGAAGTAATTTCTCCATGTCTCCCTTCACTGGTATGGTTGCAAAAGACCAATTCATCTGAATTTTCCCTCCCAATTCTCAGAAGAAATTTCTACTCAGCAACATTCGAATGAGGCTGGGACGTCTACTACCAAAATCATTGTTGAAACTTTCTTGTCTGGAAATCTGGCGAGAGCCACCTATGCATCTTTAACCTTCCCTACAAGTGAGACCTTTTTTTATTCCAAAGAGTAACAAGAGCCACTAGGTGGAGTCATTGTAAGTTTAAGAGCCTTGGCAACCTTCAAAGGCATCATGTTGTCTGAGGCACCAAAATCTATTATGCAATTGTTCAGTACATATTCTCCAACAAGAAGGGAGACGTAGAAAGGTTCAACTTTATCAGTCTTTAATGTACTCAAAGAAAACATGTTCTTGAGGGAGGTGTAGGTGAGTTTGGTAGCATGCCTTTGAAGCAATGAGCTACATCATTGGGTGTTAGACTACCATTTTTGATGTATTGGACAAACCTCTCAAATTATTCAAGATGAGTATGCAAATATTTAGTTTGATAATCTGCACTTTGGCCTTGTTTGCATATTCTATGAAGTCAAAAGGAGCATATGTGGATAAGGGGGGTGAAGGGACTGATTTTGGAGTCTGGATAGGCTTAGGAGCAGGATTTGATGTTTGAGGAATGGAGGGTATTTTGAAAGGCACACCAGGAGATTTCAAGGAATTAGATTTTGTAGGAGTAGATTTAGATTTAGACTTGAAAGAGACATTAGAAGACTTACTTGGGATTGAGGGAGCCTTCTTACTTGCTACAGGGTCAAGCTCCAACAATGTAGAATTCATGGAAGATGGAAGTGGGGATCCTCGACTGATTATTTTATTTTTCGGAGTCGCCATAGGAGGATCATCAACCTTCTTTTCTTTTGCAGTAGTGGAGGGAGATGCTCTTTTCTCAGACTGAGAACGAGTGAATACCGCGCATGAGAAACTTGGTGCATCTTCTTCATCTTCTTCATAACCTCCAAAATACTCACAAAACCTTATTTGTGTATCGTTCTCAAACTCATCACTTTCTTGGAAATCGCCACCTTCTTGTTCAAGCTCTTCTTCACTTTCTTGAAATCTGCAATTTACATTCACGGGTGGGGCCTCTAAGGAAAGTCTTTGGGGTGCTCCTACAATCTGATTTCTATTGCTTCTCTGAGAAGAAACTTGTTCAAATAATTCCCTCTTCAAAGAGGCCATCTCATTCGCCAACTTTTGCAGCGATGGATTAGTTCTCTCATCTTCAGGATGTTGGGCCTTGCCCTTTGATGGATTCTTGATCTTTCCAGAGAGGATGAGATCGTCATCCAATTCAATGGCCCTCCTTTGTGCTTCTACAATGTTCCTTGGTTGAACTCTTCGTAGGAGAAATCCTACCTCCGGTGATTGAGCGTTTATGAAGAATATTTTGATATTGTTTTCAGATGGTGAATCCTCTTCAGGTATCTACGCAAAGCAACCATTCAAAACGAGCCACAAAGTCTCTCATGGTTTCATTTTCTCCTTTATTTATTTGAGCCAACTGCACCAAGAGGTCTTGACAATCTTCAATTGATTTAAATCTCTCTTCAAATGCATCCTTGATGTCATTCCAACCCGTGATGGACTGGGAAGGTAGGAGGTAAAACCATTCTGCTACTTTTTCTTAGAGGGACTCCACGAACAATCTTACAACAACGTATTCATGTTGGACACCAAGAATTCCACATGATGTCATGAAAGAAGTGATGTGTTCTTCCGGATGTTGTGTGTTGTCACCTTTGAAATTTGGAAAGTTCTTGTGGGAACCCGTTGGTAGATCATGAAGAGGGGGTTCAAGAGCAAGTGAACTGTATTCCTTCCCCATGGAACAATGGGTTGAGGTCTTTCTTCTTCATCCGCCATTGTTTCTTCTTCTTCTATTTCAGATCTTGCTTCAGAAGATCCTTCTTCAAATTCTTCTTCTTCCATGAACTCGATGTTCAATGGTGGTTAAAAAATTGCAGAATTTGAAGGATTTTGGATAGGATTACCAGGTGAACTTCTTGAAGAGCCAGATAAAGAGGAGGCTTGAGAGAAGAAATGTGGATTATCACTAATTCCTTCTTGCAAATTTTGTGAAGTTTGAAATTGAAATATGCAACACCTCTCGACCTTCTCAACCTGGCGTATCTTCCTTCAGCCAGCTTTTGGAAGCTTTTACAGTCAGAATACGAAAGGCCACTGTGGAATGTGAAAAGTCACATGTAGAAATCAGTAGTGTATCTTTCAGAAATGGACTTTCTTGAACTCTCTTTTATGATTTTTTCAATATTTGATTTTTTTTTGAATTTTTGGGACCTTGCGGTCATATTTTGGGTGTAGATGCTACTAAATTTGCCCCACGGTGGGCGCCAAAAACTATTGGCGAGAAAATTTGTTGGGTGGAAAAACTTGTGGATTTCTTACCAATGCTCTGGGAATCTAAGTCCCTCTACTTAACTGGTGCAATTGCCATATTTGCATGCACTTGAAAAGATGAATTTTGTGGTGGCCTTTTGACCGGGGATCTAACAGGGGCACTCCACTGACCCTACGGCAAATGCTTGCATATACCTGCAAGAGATGACTTTGTCTGGAAGTGGGAAAGGGAGTGAGAATGGAGGTAGGAGAACTAATCTGCGCAGTAGAAAATCATATTCCTACACACACACTAGTTAGAAACTTCATCACATGCATTTATGAGAAGAAACAACCCTGTAAATGAAAACAAGACCAAATAGAATTTGATGAGAACAAAGTGTCATGAAATCCCTTGGTCAAAGAAATCTAGAAACTCCTTCTTCTTGTATTGATGCTTGAACAAAAGTTGTACATAGTGTAGGAATGGAAGAAATTTGAGAGGGGAAGAGAGTAGAAGAAAATGGCTATCTCCTTTGCTTTCTCTCAAGGTAGAATGCACTCTTGAGTCTACAAGATCAATCGCCAACCCTTTGAAATGGGAATGGATTTACAATTTATAGAATAGAATATGACTCTTCATCTTCCTCATGACCTTTCAAATACCTTAATATGACTTAAGATTGTTCATATTCCACTTCAAATATTTAAGTCCCTTTTATAATAGCAAGGTGACTTAATTTACATTATGTTTCTAAAGTCTCTTAAGTCATATTAAAAGTGCAAACCCCAACGCACGAAATTAGAATATTGGAAAGTGAGAGAAAGTTGGGGGGAAGAGGAGAGAGAAAGAGGGGGATAAGAAGAAGAGGAGATGTCATTCCTGATGAAGTCCGCTGATCCTTGTTGATGGAAAGCTCCAAATGCAGTGAAACTCTGAATCTTTGAACTCCTTGCACACTGTGAAATTCCTCCAAATTATCTCATGAACGTTTGCTAAGTTGACAGGAGAAGCCCAAGGAGGAGGATTTGCTGGAGAAGGTTGACAGATTGGAGAAGGAGATTCAAGAGCTCAAAGGGGCTCTTAAGAACATGGAGAAAGCCAAAGGTAAAAGGATCCTGCAAGGTGAGGAGGAAGAGGGGGTCATTGATGAAGTCTTCAAGAAGTTGCAGTCCCTTGATGGCAGATTGGGGAATGCCAAAAGCCGTAATGACTGTATTTTGTCTGCCCTAAAAAGCATCTATAACTTCATTGAACAGCACGTCCACAGTGTTTGCAGCTTAAGTGGAATCAATGAAGATATATGGGGCCCTAAAGAAAATAGGGACATTGCAATCTCCCAAGCAGACATGAAGGACCCCTCTCAGGCCACAGCCATTGCCTTTTTCATGTCACTGCAGGCCATCAAGGCCAAGATTGACAGAGCCCTCAAGTAACGGGCTGATGTGCTACTGTTTTTTGGCTGTGATCTGGCTGTCATCGGGCGGTTCTAGAGCTGTTTTTTGACGGAGCTCTGTATTTTGTTTCTCTTTTGGTTTCTTTTTGAACTTGTCTCCTTTGCTCTGGATCTCTGTACGTTTAGATCCACTCTTCACCTTTATTGTAATATCTGGCTGCTGAGCCTTTCTTTGTTGACTGTTTTGCCCTTCTCTGGGCTGCTTTTCTCATGTTTATTATCTGGCTTTTGAGCCCTTTGTACACAGGGTATAGTCCCTTCAAAACTATTTTCCCTTAATAAAAAAACATTTGCTAAGTTGAATGAACTAAGGTGGATCTTGAATGCCCTGTGAAAAATGACTAGGATGCTCCCGAACAATGATGTCCCCCTGAATGATTATCCTTGTACATCCCATTGTGCCAAAACTTCTCTTTGAGTGTAACTTACTATTTTTAGTAAGTGTGAAAAGGCCACTCTCTTGATCCTTTCTTTGAGTGTTGTGACCTTGATTCCCCTTTCTCCCTGTGTTCCTCACTCCTTTGGATCAAATTTCTATTTTTAGTAGGTGCTCGAGGGCCCACTTACTATTTTTAGTATGTGCCAAAAATGTCCATTTTGGTGGATTCTCAGCTGTAGTGCACCTCTGATATCTTCATCGCCTTTGCAGGTTATTCTTTTAATGACTTTCCCGAAATAGCAGTTCCTATGTAGTAGACCTGCTATTTTTAGAAAGTTGGCCTTTGGGAGTCGGATTGGTGTGGAATGAATTTTTTTATATGGGTTTTTCCCAATATCATCCCTTTAAAATTTCGGGCCCACTCGCTTAATAATCCAAGAGATTTTAAAGTTTTAATTTTTGGACCTAGCAGTGCTTCTTGGTACGGCAGCCATTAATGGACCTCAAAATTGCAGGTCTGGTTTTCTTCTCTGTTTGTGAATAAAATTATATTTTTTATGTGGGGTTTTTCTTCTGGTGCTTCATGTGTAATCTTACTTGATCTGGAAACCGGTTTGACAGGAAATCCCACTTCTTTCTTCGTTGAGCCAGAGAGGAGATTTCTTCATTATGGGTGCTTTGTCACACATGGGGGGAGTTTGAAGGTTTCTTATTGATGGTCTTAGATATATAAATGAATAGCAATAAACGGTTCATTGATTCATGCATTGGTTTGCAAGCTTTGTTTAGATTTCCATTTTTTAGCTATGGGGATTTTGTTGTTCTCTTCTTTGTTGTTCTTCGTTTCTCCTTAGCTTGATGAGGATTCCTTTTGAGACCTATGCATCACCATGGGAAAGGTATTTCAGTTCCTTTTTGATCTGGTCTAAGCATTTTCAATGGTGGAGTGATGGTAGAATGTTGCAGAGGAAGAATGGAGGAAAGGAGTGCAAATAAAACTGTTAGAAGTTAGAAGCGGGAAAAGCAAAGCACTTGGAAATTTTTCAAAAAGATGTGCATAGGTAGGGCTTGGGCACATTTTTCCATGCTTGATGTCCCTGACCTTAGGGATGTGAGGGACATCAATTTCCACAATGAGCAAGACGGTGACACGTGGCACTAGATCCAACGGCAGGGAATGAAGGAGGAAAAAGCTGATTTGAAGCACTGGGAGCTGAAAGGAGGTCACGTGGGTGTCCAAAAGACTCCTCCTAGGGGCTGGGAACATTTTTCCATGTCTTATGTCCCCCACCTTAGGTACATAAGGTACATCAGTTTCCATGGTGGTCCTGGAGGTGACACGTGGCACCCGATCCAACGACAGAAATTGATGCTCCAAAAGCGCACTGGGGCTGAACAGCGGTCATGTGGGTGTCCAAATGACTCCCCATAGGAGATGGGTGCATTTTTCAAGGTATTATGTCCCCAACCTTAGGTGCATAAGGTAAATCAAATTCCACGGTGGTCCTGGAGCTGACACGTGGTGATCAATCTGACGGCAGGGAATGCATGCTCCAAATCAGCACTTGAGGGTTGAACTGCCAAGTTTGGAGGTCATATGAGGGTCCCAAGGGTCACATGAGGGCTGGTAGAATTTTCCAAGGGGTGATGTACCTAACCTCAGGGACTTGGGGGACATGAAATCCTGCCCGAGGCTTCCACAGTGTGCGACATGTGTCCTCTCGAAAAAATGACTTAGTCTTGAGGCGGCTTTGAGAGGGTAACTTGGAATGCAAAATAACTTGAGCTTAGGTGGAATTTATTGGTGAAAATTCATACGATCCTAACTGGAAATGGAATTTTTACTCCAATAATGTGGGTCTCATGTCTTGATTCGATCATATGATCCCTGAAAAATTGGAGTTTTGATCTAGGAATCCACTTATACCTGAGAAAAACTTTCTTCCAATTATATGCTCCAATGTGTTGTGAAAAATATTATTTCACCATCACGTAGGTATTTTAATCCTCTTTCTAAATATGTTTTGTTTTACTTCCAACTCCCTCTGAAGCTCCCAGAATATTTGTTTGAAGCTCAACAGTTGTTTTAGGCCTGTGTACTGCCTAGGCTTGTGAAACATGTTTTCACTCAGACTACTCCAAGTCTTTCAGAACTTCCCAAAGCATTCCAAAATAATTTCCATGACGTTATAAGGTCTTCCATTCACCTCCGTGTTGAATTTGGCCCTTCTGCTCTGCTCCAGGGGGTTGGTCCAATCCCGGGAAGGCCAACGATAGCCCTTCCCTATACTGCCAAAAGATAACATTTTCAATGAACTCCTAAAATCACCTAGGGGGAATGAATGGAATTTCCTAAATCACCTAGAATAATATCATGACATTGGTTGGGAATTCATTTGGATTGACTGAATAGATCCGGGGTTTCTTAGGAATGATAAAACATTAAAAATTCGGCATAGGAGTATAGTTGTCGTGCTTGGAAACTTCCAATTTACTTGTTGCACATTTACATGACAACAAGTGGAAAATGAAAATCAAACTTATAGTATGAAATAATTACCCTTGTGTTCTTTCTTCTTTGGTGGGATTGAACTCCTTAGTCAACTATTAAGCTGTGTTACCTCCCATTTCTAGATCAATATTTAAAATTCTCCCCATCTTTGAGAAGTTGGCCTTCTTGTGTCTTCATGATCTTCTCTGGTAGGTAAACATTGTACCTTGTCAATATTTTGTGCATGGTCCGAGGAGAATGTCCCTTCTCTTCCCTCATGGGCTAATTTGTCACCTTCACAAGTAAGGAACTAGAAGACTCATTAATGGTGCTAAGTTCATTTTGTGAAAGAACCTTGTTACAACATTTCTAATCCTTAATGATAGAGGTGTTATTGTTATCCAAAATTCACCCCCTAGGGTAATTTTGATAACATGCATCGATTATTCAGATCCCGAGCAAGTAGATTGATTGAGGCCCAAAATCATGTTTTTGGGGTCCCCTCGGCCTTTTTCTAACTCCCCATCCGAAGCGAGAAACCCAGCCAAGTTTTAAAAATGTGAAAAAATTGCAAAAGGCTAGCTTGGTGCTGAAAAAATTAAGAAAATCGGCTAAGTCCTAGTCCAGCAAGGCGATCTGCGGGGACGGTTGGGACGTCGGGGACGCGTGGGGCCGAAAAGCCAAAATGACCAAAAGCAAGGAAAAATGTCTAAGTCTTTTGTTTCGCTCGGTTTGGGACAGTTGGGACAAAAGTACGCGCGGGATGCGGATCGGCCGGTTTGGCGCAAGTCAGTCCATTTCGGGTGGTTCGGAGATATTTGTCCCAGATGGTCTGGGACATCTGGGCCAAAAGTACGCGGAGGACGTGAACCGGCCGATTTGGCTGAAACAGGGACTTTCGTCCGGGACAGTTGGGCCAAAGGGACGTGGGGACGCGAAAATCCGAAAGAGCCGAGAGTGAATGGAATCCCACCACGTGTCTTCACCTCAAAGAGGGACAAAGAAGCCTGAAACAGCTGAAGTAGGAGATTTTCATTCGGGACATCCGGGCCAAAGGTATGCGGGACACGTGGGACGTGAAAAGCCGAAAGAGCCGCCAACGAATCAAATCTCGCCACGTGTCTTCACCTCATCGGCCCGGCGGGAAAATTTTGAAATTTTTCCAAAAGCAAAAACAAAAGGGAAATGGTCAGGAAGGGCCCGCATCCAATGAAATTGTGCCATGTGACACTTGAGTGGTGGAGCGTGGGGGAGAAATGGGAAAATTTTCCCAAAGTGAAAAATACCAAATTTCCGAAGGACAAAGTGCAGCCCCTTAGGCCCGAGCCAATAAAATAATGCCACGTGTCTGAGTGGCAAGAAATTAAGGAAGGGCCCAAAAGAAATTTTCAAAGGATGAGCCCGTGGATGAATCAAATCCTGACACGTGTCATCCAAGTGGCAGAGCGCGGGAAAAAATTCAAATATTTTCCCGTGCCCGATCCGCTTTCTTAACTGCTTTTGCCCTAATCTTCAAATCGCCATATCTTTCGATCCAGAGCTCAGATTTTCACGTTCTTTATATCAATGGAAAGCTGATGAAATTATCTACATGATTCTAGGGTCAATATTGCATTTTGGTTCATTTTGGAGAGAGAAAATTAGGAAACATCTCTGGCGCGTGGTAATGGCCGGAATCGACGCGTCTCAACAACCGGTTTTAATGTGAAATGGGTCACATTTTTCTCCAAAGACTGACCAAAAATGTTAGGGCATGAGTCGTAAGGATGCCCATGCTGTTTTAATACATCTACATTTAATGAGGAATGGCTCCCATGTTTTTCATGTTTTCTCTCTCCTAGGCTCGACCCATGCATTGTAAAAAGCCAGATTTGGCTCATTTTTTAAAATGTGGTTCATCTTTTCTGCTCTTCCCTCCCTTATTTTCTTCTCTAGGGTTGAAAATGGAGTTTGAACCTCCTCCCCTACTCTGTAATGGATTTTTTTCCTTTTACCATTAAAATGATGTTCTGTGCAAACTTCTGGAGCAACAAAAAACGTGTTTTGTGATGCATCTGTCCATCCTTGCTCATTCTTTTGCTTGTTCTCTTCTTGCCTCTCTTCATTACAGGTATTTGTGCATGTTCTAATGTTCATTACAGGTTTGGAGCTGTGTTCATGGAGTTTTGGGACATTTTCTGTGTGAAATCTATCCTTGGGTTTGTGATGCATCTGTCCATCCTTCCCATTGCTCACCTCTCCTTGTTCCATGGCAGTTTTGATAGATGTTCAACATTCTCCTTCTCTGGTGTATCACCATTTTAGTGTAGGATTTTTGTTCTTTTTCTCTTCTCTCTCTCTCCCTGTCTCCTTGGTGGTTAGATTAGGATTAGATTAGCTTGCCTGCACTGGAATAGCTTGTGGCAGGTAGTTTAGGAGTAGGAACCAGCCTTCTCTGGAGATTCCTTTCTCATATTTGCAAGTCCCACACTTGGAGAGAGGATTCCATGTTGTGCAATCTGCTTTGGATGCTAGTATGATCAAACTAGAAATCTAATCAACATCCGAGAGTCTTTGTGATTACGCACTAACAGATTACCTTGTCTAGTAACAACGGAACATCTTAGGCTTGTTGTCCAAAATAACCCCAAGTCTATTTTTTGAAACTTATAATTCAATTTTGGCTTTGGCATCATTTTTTGACTATGAAAAAGAGCCTAATAAATTCAAAAAAAATCATTTCAATTTTGGAGGAAGAATTTATGGTCTCGGACTCTGTGAAGATCCATAGAACTTGATGACGCCATTCTAAATCGAATGGAAAAATACCCATCTTGAAATACTCATGAGAATTTACATGGGAGTTGCTTTGTATTTTACAGTTGTAGGTTACCAACTTGCATGGCCATCTTCAAGCCCTTTGAATGAATATCCAAGGATATGGGGTTTCGGGCCCTTAAAGAAATTTTGTACTTTTCATGCAAAGTTTCAATGTGCAAGTCAAATCCTGGTGCCCTCAAAGGGAATACTCCCTTAATCTCAAGGCATATGTAGAACATACAACATTACAAGTTGTACTCAGATCCCCAAGGCCCGATTGCATAAGGGGACATGTGTTAGCGAAGTCAAGCAGGGTGTAAATTCAAGGTGGTCAAGGTAGGGAAACGTGGCAAGTTCTGGGAGCTCGGGGGGAAGGATGCAAAAATGTAATCTTGTAGTTCGTAATTACAAAATGTAAATTATAAACAAAGGTCAAATCCTTGTAATGAATTAGAAGGTGACATGTGGTACAAGATCACAGTCAAAAATAAATCCACACATCGAGTAAACTCGACGTCATAGCCAATTAGAGGTGACATGTGTCACATTTCACGGGAAATTTTTTTGTTCCTCCCATGTGTAAAAACTTCAAATGCACATATATTTCTTTATGTTATTCCAAATTACACAAAATTAGTCTCATTTGTCAAGTCTCATTGTGTACGTCACATTGGTATTAAGAAATATAGATTTTGGTGGATAATAAGGGTAAAATAGCTACAACATTGAAGGTGCATTTCTAGGTAACTCAACCACTTTGGAATTTAATGAAGAACGGTGCCGCTCTGTGTATTTTGATGGCATGCGACATATTCAAGGGTTGTCTGCTAAATTTGATGGCCAAAGTTGGAGGTTCCCATACCTATACCACAAGCGAACTCAATATCAATCATGATGCCCATGTCTTCTTGTTGTGTGTTGCAAGGAAAGGAAAGGATTTTTTTATTTATGGTAAGATCAAATTAGGTCCCCTGTTGCCCTTCCTTTTTTCTCTTCCATTATCTATAAATATAAGTAAGAATGCACTAGAGAAGGGTTCTCCTCTGTCAAATTTGGGGTTTTATCATAGTATATTTCCATTATCATTCTTATACTACCTTTTTGCAATATGTATTTCATAGAATATTTTGAACCTCTTCTCTATTATCTAAATGGAATATTGTTAATGTAATTTATCTATGGTTATTCTCCTTTCAAACCTTCTTTGTTTGTTATGGATGTTTACCCTCTTATTTTAGTATTAATTTTCATTCATTCATGATCTATAAGCTCTGTGTTTCCTTTAAAATTCTTTCTTATGCAATCGCTTTATGTCTCTTTGTTTGGATTTGAACCTTGTCTCAGTTTTGGTGCATCACCTTCTTTATTACTTGTAAATTTTCCTCTTTTCTCACCCTTGTCCCTTGGATTCATAATTCATTTGCATTTTATGGTTGAAGGTTAGTTTTTATTGGGATGGGAGAGAAGGAAACAACCTCCTCGGATATTTGTATCACTTGAGAAGTCCCAAACTTTGAGATAAATCCATGTTGTACACCAAATTTTTGTTGTTAAGGAAACCATACATGCAGAAGGTGCTAACTTATCATGATAACAGTTCTAGCACTCCCAATGGTACCATATAAGTTTCTTTTTCTTTCACTAAGTTTTGGTGTGTATCTTGGTGAACTTCAGCCTTTTGAGGTAGTTTGCATAACACATATGGCGATTCTACAATCACTCTTTAAGCTGGTTCTATGCGAGAATAGTTCTCGTTTCTTATGAGAAGGATTCAGACAAGGTCAAGAACACCAAGATAAGCTATTTAATTTAATTTGAATTAAATATGAATATTGTGTAGTCACTACCAAACCAATTGATGTATAAATGTTGGAATATATAAATGACACAAGAAAACTAAGATTTACAAATATGAAACCCTAAGCACAAGATATGGATGAAGAGATTTATTTTATTTACGCTTGATAGGACTGAGAAAAGTGATGGACCAAATGGGAAGAGTGTTGTTACTTCTCAGTATAAATTATTTAACTCATAGAAATATCCAGGACATGGGCGCTTGGGATATGTCAAGGATTATGGGTGCTTTGAGACTGATTCTAGGCATTGGTGACTACACATGAGCCTAGGATCTCCTTTCGAGCATGTCATAGGGTCTTCAATTTTGTTCCTTTTTATCACTTAATAGGAACACAATGATTTCTTAGGGTACCTGTAACCTACCAAAGAAGATTTCACCCACACAATCCCACAAACCACATCAAACCTAAAAAGGAAAATGTAGAATGGGGAGTTGTAATGACCTAGACGGTCACCTCAAGAGTGAACTTATAATTGATTATTGCACTACATCTCAAAATCCATGTATTCCTTATGTATTTGCATAAGAATGATGCCTTAAGAGGCCCTTGTGTAACTTACACTTGATAACGGCCTATAGCTAGAATGTATAAATGTATAGCATGTGTGAATGGACTAGAATAGACTTCCCTTTCCTATGTAGTGTACACAAATTTGATACAACCCTTGTCACTTGAATGGATTCTAGATGAATTCCTTTGAGTGCTTTAAGTGCCTTATGAATGCAAACTTAGGTGATGACAAGTAATGCTTAGTGTTTGGTCCTTGATTTTGAATACATAAATATGTATTTATATGATTCCCTTGTTTGAATTTCTTAATTGACAACTAGAAGGCAGAAACATAAGTGAAAAATATGCCCAAAAGATAAAAGAGACCTACAAAGAGCAAGTAAGGTTAGAAAGGGTCGGGGCGCCCGGGAGGGACAAGAGTGCCTCAGTCTTGATGTCCTAGATGGGAGTTGGTGTCTGAAGCTATGAAATATAATTAATTAAAGTTTAGACTAGGTTTTAGGGGGTGCAACACCAAATAAAAAACAAGAGACAAATTAAAGAGGTAAAAGATAGTTGTTAATCACTAGTTTTCTTTCTTAGTAATCATATAAATGCTAGTATGTTTTTAGAACCTAGAAATGTACCCAAGTGTGTGATTTTGTGTCTACATTTTCCTCCACTTCATGTTGTTGTGTCTACATAAAGTAGATAAGAGATGCATACCTTATGATCATGTAGAGTGTGCAATGAAATGTGTGTTGAGTGTACAAATGAAGCATGAAATAATGCAAAGTGAAATATGGAGACTCGGAAAGGAAAGTGACCCTAGGGGTAAAGCATATGTATTGTGTTGTACATGTCATTGTGTTTGTACTTATTTTTGTAGGACACTTCTTGTTGCGTATTAAGGACGGACCTACAAAAGAAGAGTGAAAGAGTAGTCAAAGTTTTGTATATGATAAATCAGAGAAAAATGTGTATAAGTATGTAAAATTGTGTAAAAGTGGTAGTAAAGGAAATTTTGCACTTGATGTAAAAGAGTGTAAAGGATAAAAATGTGTCTTAAAATGTTGTGAAGATAATTTTTTTGGGTGATCTCATGCCAAGTGCAAGTTTTTTGGGAAATATTACACCAAAGAGAAAGTTTTAGGGAAAGAGTTCTAGTGTTACTCTCCTTCCTTGAATCTACTCGATAAGTACCACTATAGATGGTACATCCCTTATTTGTTCATGTTGTCCTAAATTAGTTATGAATGTCCTGATTGAATGAGATAGAATGCATTCTATTGCTAGAGGAATGTGCATGTAATTATAAAAATGCTCGAAAGATTATGTGAAATATGTTAATTTGAGAAGATGACTATGTGTTCCCTAAGAAATTAGTGCTCAGGGAAGGACACAGTGCATAGGCACTCTTGTTTGAATCTTGGTGTTTGTTTCTATGCTATGCTAAGGTCCCAAGTCATATTTTGGGTCATTCTATAACTATATTTATGTGTTCTTTTTGTCTTTGTGAAGATATCTACTATAGCTTTGAGCTACTGTAGGGGTAATTTATTCAACCCATGTATGCCTCCCTTGTATGGGGTGTATGTAACATCGTAGGAGTTTTGGACCAAAAGAGAGGACTGATGCAGATATGAAGCTGATACCTACAGGGGATAGGGGATGTGCATGGTAAAAACCAAGACACATGCAAAAAAGTGGCTAGGAACATGTGATAGTAGAAAAAGCAACAAACATGTAATAGAATACACTTTGTATCAAGAAAATGTGAAAACAAGATAAGCTGTGAAAAAAGTGAGTTTCAAATATGGGACATTTCTCATAATGTCACAAAACAATCAGGCCAAAGAGGCCAAAATCATACAAACAGTGATCAAACAAGACATAGGGCATATCCCACAAACAATGACAATCAATGACAAGCAAAATGTATCGAGAAAACCATGGTGGCATATAGTATTGCAAAGCAAATGCTAACATGAATCACTGTTATCATGTTAGAAATATAAAAAGTATCTCAAGGCATGTATGTATCAATGGAAAGCAATGTGCTAGTAAGAAAAGGAAGAAATATATGAAGAAACAATAGCACCTTTAATGTGTGAGTAGTAAAGGTAGATTCCCCGGGAGCCTCGGTGAAGCTTGGAAAAGGATACAATGTTGAGCATCATTGCGGTGTGTGAAAATATATAAGACATCTGGACTCACTCCAAAATACCAAGTGAACACGCATGTTTGTATATATAAATATAATGGCATACTGAGTATCTAACTAGCATAGTAAGCAAAGTGCATCATGTAAGTAACATAAATAAGAAAGAGTAAGTGCAACCAAGATATGTAATGTGTAGTGTATGAGTGTATTGGAATGGTATGAAATTTGTGAATGTGATAGGAGAATGAAGCCCCTAGTGGATGTGTATGAGATGAGGTTCATTTATAAAAGACCCCTCAAAAATCAAGAATGAACCATAGAAAAAGAGTGTGTCATCGGGAAATGGTTTGAAAATGTGCACTAGAAATATAGATCATGAAGCATAGATCATGAAAAGTGAATGTGGTGAGGTTAATTTAATATTTAGACCCTCAGCAGTCAAGTACAAACCATGGAACTAGAATACATCATAGGGTAATAACGATACAAGGTGTGTATCAAGATGTGTAAGAGTAGTGAGAAAGATGAAGTGTCAAACATGGAGCATGATAACAAGTATTATATAAAGCTTATGATGCTAAGAGAGGAGGGGAATAAAACATGATTCCCCCAAGTGTGTGAAGGATAGAAGGCTATCCAAAAATAGTGAAGGGAAAAGGCCCTCCACTTGATATCCGAGGAGATAAAGGCATGTGACAATGCTCTAAGATCGGTGGAGTATGAGAGTAATGATGTACATGTGAAGGAGACCTATGTGGTGAAGGATGTTGTGAAAACCTATGTGAAGGGGTTTCCCAAGTAGGGGAATTAGGATGACAAGATGGACTAGAGGACCAATGAGGACGAAAAGGTCATGTCCGAATATGAGAACTAGGTGTTGAATGTGCCTTAGATTTGAGAGGCCCTAAAGGCCTAGATGTTATAGCTGGTGGAAGGATATCATCAAGACTAGGTTTAGGAAATGGTGTGCATGGTGGAACGTCTTTAATAGTGATAAAATTTTTATTGTGAATGAACTTTATACACAAATGATTCATTAAGGGAATAGCTTAAGCGAAGAGCCAAGGAAAACCTAAGAGCATGTCACATCCTTTGATTGAATATTCCACAATGAATGACACAAGCATGGTAAGAGGCCTAACTATAATGGGAATCTTGATGTATCTAAAAGAATTAGGAACTGGATATGTGATAGTAGATATTAGACATTTTATATCCATAAGAAGTGCAATAGAGCATACACTGATAAGATTTATTGGATAGATCATGGTGTTATTGATAGTATATGAACCAATAGAATCATTGATGTGTAATGAATCAGAAGAGAATGTAACATGATAATCATGATATGAAAATGAAATGACTGGTGGTGATGCATCAGTAAAAGCAACAAGGAAGTCAAGGGGCCTTGATGAAGGAGGGGGCATAGCTCAATATGTATGATTAGTAGAAGAATCAAGAACTTGTGTGTCATGCTTAAGTAAAGGGTCATTAAAGATTTTTAGATTTTTATTATCATTTACCAGCTTAGAAGAAGATGGCTCAAGGATCTCAAGTGAATTATTGTCAATAAGATCTTGAATGATATGCCTAAGTTTGAAACAATGATTGGTGGAATGCCCAATGCATTGATGATAGTCACATTTAACATTTTCATCATAATTGTAGTCATGAGGGTGAGATGGATCTAGATTGAGTGTGGTGGAAGAGTGATTATATTTCTTTTAAGGAGTTGAGGCAATATAAATTGAGGTGCATATGGTAATTTTTTAAAGTATGTTTTGGAGGTTGCCATTGAATATTTTTCAGGAGGAGAGATGACATTAACAGTTTCCTTTTCTTTAGTGGGATTAGGAGATGGCTTGAATGTTGATTTATCTTGAAACCTATTAGAAGACAATGAAGAAGTATCTTGATATTTGAGTTTTCCCATAGATAGAAGTTTGACTTTGTGCATTTTAAGCGTATGACATAATTGATCAAATGAAGGAGAGGTCTCAAATATAACACTCTCTTGAAGTGGTGGTAAGAGGCTTTGAACAAAAAGATCTTGTAATTCTGAATCAACAAGCACATTGGTCATCTTAGCTAGATTGTTCTTATAACGTAACACATAGTCCACTAGATTCTCATTATATCTTTGTTTGATTTGAGAAAGTTGTTCATAAGATATATTAGTGTTGATATTGATTGAAAAGAGTAAGAAAACCATCGGCTAGATGCGTAAAATAAGTTATCAAATGAATAGGTAGTGTTTCCCAAAACTACCCCACACATTATTTTGTATTTAATAGAGTTTTAAAATGTACTTAGCCATTTTTATCAATCTGTGAAGATCAAACAACCATAAAATTACCTATCCCAAATGCATCAGCTGCTATGATTCAAAAAACTCATGGAAGCACAATTTAAAACATTAGCGGGTTGCTTTAAAAGTATATTAACATTCATTTGGCTATCAAATTTAGTGTTAGCATCAATAGGGCAACATGGCGATAGATCAATGACTTGAGATAGGCTATGTGTCAACATTCTAGTAATTCTTAAGGTGATGGTCTCATCTGGACTCTAAGTCTGTGGAATAAGCCATAGTTCATGATTTTTCAGGTTTGGGTAGGTCGGTGAGGTCAAAGGGGACAGTGGAAATAACTGAAAAGCTAAGAAGTTTCAAATTCCCCAAAGGTAGAAAGTTGAGATTTGAAATCCAACAACTCTAAAAACTGAAATTTTGAAGCCATGTGGAGCCATTTCATTAGCTTTCCTTTTGCATTCTAAAAATTATGAAGGCCAGAGGCCGGAATGATAATTTTGACGATGCAAGAGACGTGGAGCTTCCCATTGTCAATATTTCACAAGGGCAGGAGGAGTTCAAAGAAAAGATTGATAATGTGAAGTGCATGAATATTTATCATTGGCTCACACTTCGTAATTGTCGGATGAGGCTATTAAGAGTCTAACATAGTGCAAGGGTATGGAAAGATCCCATTGGTTGATGGTTTGCAGATGTTAGAGGCAAAAATCAAAAGGACTAACATGTGAAATGCATGGAGCATTCCCATTGGCTCATACTTTGCATTGTTCATTCAAAGGTATTTGAAAGTAAAATTACAAAGAAACTTCATTAGCTCATATTTCTTAGGGACTAACAATCTTAAAGGACAATCGATACCCCGAAGGTAACATGGAAAATATTTATTATCCTGTAAAGGCAAAAAAAAGAAAATAAAAGTAAAAGGAAGTGAAGGGTCAATACCCAACCCAATGAAAAGTGGACACATGGAAAAGGTTGAAGTAGGTGACACACAAGGGAAATCAATCCCAAGAGAACATAAAATGCTACCACTCGTCATTCTCTTGTTCATCCTAACATACAAAGCTTTAAATGCTTATATATTTCAATTCCCTACTCCAAATTGGACAAAATCTATGTCATTGCAAATATCTCTTCAATCCCCTCAGTTTGGCATAATGAAATCTAGGAATTAATGGTGTTTGGTGTTATAAAATAAGTAAAACATTAATCATTCAATTAATAAGAAGTTTCGGGTGGCTCAACAACAGATTTGGAAATATTTTGTGCTTTGGCTTCTTTAACAAGAAAGATGACATGGGGAATGGACTCAACATGGTTCCTATCATTGTTTAAAATTTTTAATGCATCCTCTTAGTAGAAGAATTATATAATTCAAGGTTCCTCCCTTGATTTCCCTCTCTGCTCTATTTTAAGGGTTGCATATGCATAAATGAGTTTTAGACCTCATATTTGAGCTTTTGTGTGTGAATCTTGCCTTTCTCCTTCACTATAGTGTATCGTGCATCTTTCTAAAGCAATAAGACACTTTTTGTGGATATAAATCCATCTGAGCTTGTTTTTATTAAAATTTCATGCCTTTCATTGCATTTGTGTGTATTTTTACATCTTTGTTATATTTGCAAGATTTAAGTCTATTGTGTCCTTGAAAATGGTAGTTTGAATGAGTTCTGGACTGTGACACTTATGTATGTCCTCTCCTTTCTCAATTATCTCTCATTTTCCCTCATTTAAGAGTGTCTTTCCACCCTCTTCTTGGTGTTATCACCTCTGTTAGTGTAGGATTTCCCATTTTATGCACTCTTCTCTCTCCTTGGTCCCTTGGAATTGTTAGAATAGGAGTAGATAACTGCATTTTCTTCATTAGGAGTATCTTAACATTAGGATTAAGTAGAGGAACTGGACTTCTCTGGAGGTTTTTCTCAATTGAAAGGGTTCTATACCTTGATATAATCCCATGTTACCCAAAAACACTGATTTCTCATCATTCATTCATGAAAAATTATAAGGTGATGTTTTTTACGATAACGAAACTCATGCAACACCTTCTCTATCTAGTCTATTTTAATGCATCTCAAGAGAACACCATTCACATACTTTCTAAATATAATGCCATCAATAAACACATAGGGAATGAATTGGAGTCTGAAATACCTCCTTTTGGCTTTTCTCAAGCCTTGAGGACATTGGCCTATTTGGAGAAATTTGACTACATCATGAGTCAACAAGGAGTAAGAAAGGCATCAATTGATTGTTCTTGATCATGTTGGAGTATGAAGATGGATTCTTCATCAGTATGTTGGTTTGAAACCAATTTTTCACACATTCCCTTACCTTTTATGAGCTTGGTTACCTTGACATCAATATCATACTCCATTACCTTAGTTATCCAACTAGCTCTTTTTTCATTTAGGTCTTTATTCAAAATAAAATCTTTCACACCAGTGTGTGAAACCATTAGGAGAATCTTATTGTTGGATATCAAATGCCTAAATTTCTTCAAAATCCTTATAAAATCCAATGCATCCTTCTTAATAAATGAATATATCACCTCATAATCCTCCAAGCCTTGGTTGAAAAAGACAATAAGATGTTCTAAGCCTTCTTTATTCAGCTATACCAGCATGACAAAGATTGTATATATGCCTTCAAAAGCATACATTTTGAATTATTTAGAAAAACCGGGGTTAATGAGAGTTATATCCTATGTTATTTCTTGCTTTATGGATTCAAAGTTATTTTTTCCTTGGTGGTCCTTTTGAAATACGTACTCTTCTTTAACATCAATGTCAGTGACTTGACAAGGTTGAAATTTTTTCATAAAAACCGCCTGACAAAATTAATCCTCCCTAAGAATCTCTTAAGTTCCTTCTTATGAATGGGAAATGAAAATGCAAGGATGACACTAACTCTTTCTAGATCAATGGTTAATCCTTCTTTAGAAACAATATGGACAAGGAGATTATCTTCATGTGATAGGAAGATACATTTCTTAGGATTGAGGAATGTCCAAACTATTTACACCTTTAAAATACCTATCTTAGATGGAAGAGATGATCATTGGCATCCTTGGAAAATATGATGATATCATCAAGGTAGACAAGGAAAAATTTATTAATTAATCCCTTGAATTTCATATCCATGGCTATTTGAAATGTTTCTCATGCATTAGATAAACCAAATGGTATTTTCCTATAGGCATAACTTCCCCATTTTATGGTAAAATTTGACATTAACTAGTCTTATTATTTCACCATGATCATATTATATCCATAGTAACCATCTAGAAGATAAAACATTTTCGACCCAACCACAATTTGTAAGATTTGTTCTATTGAAGGTAGTGGGTAATGGTCTTTCAAGGATGCCTTATTTAAGTCCCTGAAATCAACACACAACCTGATTTCTCCATTCCTTTTCCACACTGGGACTAAAGTATCTACCCATGATGAATTCTTGATGGGAAATATGATGTTTGCATTAATAAACTTGTTCAATTCCTTCTTCAACATGGGCTCAATATGTGGATTAACAAGCTTCATCTTTTGCCTTATAGTCTTAGCTTCTTGATCTAATTCAATGGTATGTTGAGATAAATTGAGATCAAACCCTCTAAGGTCCTCATAGCTCCATGCAAAAATATCATAAAATTATTGGAAAATTTCTAAAAAAGCATGTTTTTCTTATGGGTTGCATACTTTACCAATCTTGAGAAATTTACCTTCACAATCTGAGATGGGTTCTAATTATTCACCCTTGACTGTTATGCTTGCATTTTCTTTTCTAAACTAGTCATTAGGATTGAAAATGGATTCTAGGGTGACTAATTCCTTGGGTAATTCATTTGATTTAATTTTTACAACCACATTCCTGTATTTCTAATCCAATTTATCCTATTTTTAAATGAAAAATCAGCCTCTTTTTGGATAAAATTGACAATATGTTGATCACTTTCAAACACTTGCCAATTTGTTTCATTTTATGGTTCTATCAAACCTCTCAACAACCTTGATGTATGGTTGTAACTTATCTCTCTTGAAATTCTCTACGACATCAAATTTTTCTTCAATTACATCCAACCTATCAAAAGCTTCATTCTCCTTTTTTTGGTATGGAATGGATGTTGAAGGCTTCAAAATCCTCCAAAATATCCCATCTTGTAAGTTTTCATGATATTATTAAGTCATTCTTAGAAACATTAGACCCTCTAAATTGGTTTACAATCAGTTCATTATCCCCAAAAGTATTTAGTTTTTAATATTCTTCTTTCTTTCCCATTGCAAGCCATTAATGAGGGATTCATATTCTGTGATGTTGTTGGAGTAGTTGAATTAAAATCTAAAGGAGTGATATTTCATACCTATGGGGGATATAAGGACTAAACCTCCATTTGATCCTTGTCTATTTATTGATTCATCAAAAATTTTTTTCCAAATGTCATCCTCCTCTTCATCATTTGATTCGACAAACCGGGTAGGGGTGAATTATCCTCATGTAGACAATAAATACAAAGTTTGTATTAATTAATATGTTTATATGGTTCAAAACTATATAATTCAATTCCCCACTCATCAAGTAGTGAGTCAAGAATGCTCTCAACCCGGGTTTCCACTTCTTGGGTTCTTCAAAAATCCTCTAAATATAATCTAGTGAAATATGCATTGATGACGTTGGGCACAAAAGGTTCTAGATGATATGAAGAAATTAGTTTAGACTTGATGGTAGCCTTAGGTTTTGAAAAACACTTGACAGATGATAGATATTCTCCAATTTTGGTAGTGAAATATTTGGATAAATATAGAGCAAAGATTGGAGGTAGATCAATTATGAAGATATATTGGGGAATAGAAAATTTTGGGCATACATGCAATGTAAGGCCTAAACCTTTAATAACCCCAAAAGTTCCCATGGTTGTTCCATCTAGTTGAACCAATCCTTTATAAAGATACTCGTATCTTAGACCTAATTGGTATGTAATTTTCTTTGGGCATCGGTGAGTTGTTTTCCCTAAATCAATCATACAATTATGAACTATTGATTACCAATGATTAAGATACATATAATTGAGGAGGATTCAGGTTTATGTTTGGATGATATCCCTTCTATTGTATTTCATTAGTAAGAACAAATTTGACTTTTCCCTTGAGTGACTCACTTGGGATGGAGAAATTAGCCATAGTTTCTTGTAAGAGATATCTCTATCCCAAAATTTCCAAGGATTCCCACATTGATATGCTCACATATTTATTTTTCATTTGTTTAAGGATGTTGAAGGAAGTGGAGTTATATTTCTATTGCACCTTAATTGCAATAACCTTTTCTTGCACTTGAGCTAGTGTGGGTTGTCCTTTGGGCTGATTTGGCATCATTGATGCTTGAGTTGTGTGGATTATTTACACATTATCAACTAAATTTTAATTACCACTCCATTGGAGTGATAGGGAAGGTTGAGAAGTATCTACATTTGTTGGCTTCCCTTCTTCCACACCTCTCTTCTTAGATCTAGTATTAGTAGACACACCTTGAAAAAGGTCTGATTTATCCCACAAAAGTCATCCATTTTCCAACTCACAAGTGAAGACTCAATTGGTGGTATCTCTTGAGAGATTACCTTCTGTTGATTTTCCTTTGTGGTTGTATCTTGAGGAATATATGCACTTTACACCATCAAATCTTGGTTCAAAATTCCATTTGGGCATATTGTTTGGCCTTGTGGGAGATTAAAAGGGAAACACCACTCATAATCTTGCACTAGATTATTTTGAATATGAACCAAAGATTTGGATGAACTGCCCACATTTGGATTTTATGGTTGAAATGGTATTGTAGGAGGAAACTGACTCTTATTTTGGGAAACAACTTGAAATTAAGGTAAGTTTGGTTGATATGGAATATTATTTGGTTGGTATGCAAGCTAATAAGGTCTTAAACTTTGACCTTGCTACCTCTTAATAGGTACCAACTCATTCACAAATTTTTTTCAATTGTTTCAATACCTCTTACAACTCATGTGATTTACTTGAGGAGGTGGATGCTTGACTAGAACTTTGATTCCTTAGAGTTGGAATGGGAGCTAATTTAGGAGTTTCATGCAGAGTGGGTATCTCAATCTCTTGGAATCTAGGCATTGGATATCTAGAGACAAGTTTCCCATCCTATGTGATACTATGCTCATCCCTACTAACAATGTCATAAACATATGGTAATGTTCTACCTACCATGGACTGAATTATGGCAGATATATTACTTTGTAAATCCCTTAAGTAATAGAAAAAACCATAATGTGGTGTAGGTCTTACCACTTGAGGATTTTGATTCTAAGTCCTTTGAAGTATGATGTTAAAATCAATCATTTTTTCATTTGGGGCTCTCTTTTTAGTCATCAGCTACTCCAATAAAGATAGATGATCTAATTTGTCTTCAAAATGGTTACAAAGGGTTGTGCCAAGTTCATCATAATTGTGAATTGAAGTATGTCTCAAAATCATGTACCATTAAAAACTTTCCCATTGAATTATGAGGTTAATACTTTGACTACTACATCATCTTTAGTAATAAAATGGACTAAACAAACATTAGCAACATCTTGGATATGGTCAGTTGGGGTAGTATGGTTTTCACCAGTGAAGAAAGGAATACTTTTAAGTGTAGACACTAGTATATCATGTTGTGATTTGAGATTCAAATGAATACCACCATTGAAACTGAAAAAAGGGTATATTTATTAGTAGTGCCATGAATGGATTACGTCTCAAGACTCTAGAGGGCAGCAAGAAAGGCCCACTAGGAGGCTGGGTAAAAATAGTTCTATTAAGTGGTGATGGGGATCTTTGAAATTTCTTGCTTCTTCTCGTTATCCTTAGTGAAAAATATAATTAATCAAAATTTTCTTATTATAGACACAAAATCACACATGTGGGTACATTCTATAGGTCCTAAAAGCATGCTAGCATTTATATGATTCCTAAAAAAGAAAACTAGTGATGACAACTATCTTTGGCCTCTTTTATTTGTCTCTTGTTTTCTATTTGGTATTACACACCCTACATCCCAGTTGGAACTTTACTTGTTTATCTTTCATGGCTTCAGACACAGCACCCAGCCAAGACAACAACGCCCAAGTGCTCCTGTCCCTCATGGGTTCCCCTGACCCTTTCTCATATTAATCACTCTTTTTGGGTCTCTTTTATCTTTTGGGAATATTTTTCACTTATGGGTCATCCTTCTAGTTGTCAATTATGAAATTAAAACAAGGGAATCATATAAATACATAATTATGTGTTCAAAATAAGGGACCAAACACTAAACATTACTATCATCACCTAAGCTTACATTCAAAAGGAACCTAAAGAAATCAAAGGAATTCATCTAGCATCCATTCAAGGGAAAAGGGATGCATCAACTCTTCATACATTGCATAAGAAGGGGAAGTTTATTCTATTCCATTCACACATGCTATACATTTCTAAATTCTAGCTACAACTTGCTATCAAGTGTAACTTGCACAAAGGCCTCTAGGGCATCATTCTTACACACACACACACACACACACACACACACACACACACACACAAGAACTACATGTAGTCTAAGATGTAGTGCAACGCTTAGTTGTAAGTTCACTCTTAGGGTGACTATCGGGTCAGTTTGACTCCCAATCTATATTTTCCTTTTTAGTTTTTATGTGGTTTGTGGGCTTGTATAGGTGAACTCTTATTTTTCAAGTTACTGGTACCCTCAATTATCATTTTGTGACTATCAAATGATCAAAAGGGAATAAAAGAAAAGACCCCGTGACACACCATTAATAAAATCTAGTCTCCTGTGTAGTCACCAACACCAATAAGTAGTCTCAGGGGCCCAAACACCCTTGACCTATCCTAGGCACCCATATCTAGTTTTGTCCTTGAGTTATAGAATTTATACTGAGAAATAACGATACTCTTTCCAGTCTATTCATCACTTTTATCAGTCTATATTAGTTCCAGATCAAGCATAAATCAACTAAGTCTCTTCATCTATCTCTTTTTCTTAGGGTTTCATATTTTAAATCTTATTTTACTTGTGTCATTTCTATATTCCATCATTTATACATAAATTGGTTCAAGTAGTGTCTCTGTAATATTTAGATTTAATCCAAATTGAGTTAAATCATTTGGTGAGCCCATCACTTGAATCCAACCTTTCTTGAAGAATTTTTAACATATTTTTAACATGGCTAAAATTTATCCACCCTTTACTGATGAATACCTTCATGATCTCCAAGCTCATCTTGTTAAACATCCACAAGACCTAGATCTAGTTTTATTTTCTACTCATGAAGAGGCCACCAATCTAGTTGAGCTTAACCTTCCCACCTCTAATACTAATTCCATTACCATTGCAACACAATATCCTTCTTATAACCTTTCACCTACTTTTGTTTTTCTCGTGTTTGTTCCTACTCCTACCAACCATTTCACTTCACCTCTCATTTCTCACACTTAGTAAGTATCTCCTTCTCGGAAATCAAGAATTAGCTTCCTTATATCAGGACCTCCAAATTCAAATTCATCAATTATAGCAAGCTACTTCACACTCCTCTCCATCTCTTGATTCCTCCTTACTTCTTCACACTCCTTTTGCACCCACCATTTCTTCTTATTCACTTCCTCTAAACTTCATCACCCCTAAGTTGCCCACCTTCAATGGCCATGGTGACCCTCAAGAGCATCTCAAATATTTTCATGTGGTGTGTCTCAATTATGTGGACTATCATACACTCCAAGGTAATTTATTTCCTATAAATCTTCGAGGATTATGTTATGCATTGGTTTTATGATCTACCTATTATCACCAAAACCATCGCCCTTTTATTTGTCATGAATGAATGATGAGAAATTAGTATTTTGGGATAACATGGGATTGTATCAAGGTGTGGGACCCTTGAAATTGAGACAAACCTCCAGAGAAGGTTGGTTACTCTACCTAATCCTAATGTTAAGTTATTCTTAATGAAGAAAATGTAGTTTCCTACTCCTATTCTAACAATGCCAAGCGACCAGGGGAGAGAAGAGTGCATAAAATAGAAAATACTACACTAATAAAGGTGATAACACCAAGAATAGGGTGAAAATATGCTCTTAAATGAGGGAAAATGAGAGATAATTGAGAAAGGAGAAGACATGCATAATTTTCATAGTTCATAACTTGTTTAAACTACTATTTTCAAGGACACAACATACTTAAATCCTACAAAGAGAACAAAGATGCAAAAATACCCATAAATGCAATGAAAGGCATGAACTTGCAACAAAACACAAGCTAGGATGGATTGATAGCCATAAAACAAGTGTCTTATTGCTTTAGAGAGATTCTTAATACACTACATTGAAGGAGAAAGGAAATATTCACACATAGAAGCTCAAATATGAGGTTTGAAACTCATATATGCATATACAACCCCTAAGAAAGAGTGCAAAAACATAACCAAAATTTCCAACCCCTAAAAATATTCTCTCTTTACCATATATAGAAAGCGGGAGATAGAGGAGACAGAAATTAGGGGAGAAGCCTTGAATTTTGCTTCATCTACCAAGAGGATGCATTAAAAATTTGAAACAATGATGCAAACCCTACTAAGCACATCCCCCATGTTAGCTTTCTTGTTAAAGACAAATCAAAAAGTATCACCAAATATTGTCATTAAGCTACCTAAAACTACTTATTAATGGCTTGATTGACGATTTCCTACTTTTCTACCACCAAATGCCATTAATTCCTGGATTTCATAATGCCAAACTAAGGGGATCAAGGATATGTTTCCAATGATATAGATTTTATCTAATTTGGAGCAGGGAATTAAAATATATAACTATTTGAAGTTCTGCATGTCAAGATGAGCAAGAGAATGAGGAGTGGTAGTGTTTGATTGTCTCTGGGGATTTCTTTTGTTTACTTGTCACCTGATTTTAACTTTACCATGTGTCCACTTTTCATTGGGTCGAGTATCGGCCCTTCGATTCCCTTTAATTTTATTTTATTTTGACTACCTTTACAAGCTAATAAATATTTTCCACAATACCTACGGGGTGTCCGAATATTATTTAAGCTTGTCAATCCGTAAGAAATGTGATCCAATGAGAAGGCTCCATTTTTCTTCATTATTTACCTTTAAATTCCCTTTGAGTGACCAATGCGAAGTATGAGCCAATGAGAAGGTTCTATATAATTCACATGTCATTCCTTTTTATTTCTTCCTTTGGCATCTGAGAACCATCGGTCAATGGGATCATTCCGCACCCGTGTACTATGTCAAACTCTTAATAGCCTCATCTAACAATTGCGAAGTGTAAGCTAATGAGAAATCTTCACACACTTCACATTGTCGGTATTTTATTTGAGCTCCTTTTTCCCTGCAAAATATTGACTAATGGGGAAGATCCACGTCTCTCGTGTCATCGAACTTGTTAGGTGACCTCTTGCCTTTGCAATTCTCATAATGTGAAAGGAGAGGCAATGCAATGGCTCCATGTGGCTTCGAACTATCGGTTGTTATATTTTTTAGTTTTTCATATCAACTTTCTACCTTTTGGGACTTAGAAAATTTTTATCTTTAAAGTTGTTTCCATCTATCCCCTTTGACCTTGTTGACTTGCTCGGACCTGACAAATTCTGAATTTTGGCTTATTCTATAGACTTAGAGTCTGAATGAGTCCATCACCTTAAGAATTGTAAGAATTATGACACGTAGCCTACCTCCGATGATTGATCTATTACTACGTTTCCCTACTAATGTTAACACTGAATTTGAGGGCCAAATGAACGTCATTCGGATTTTTAAAGTAACATGTAAATGTTTTAAATTGTGATCCCATGGGTTTTGAATACTAGCAGCCCGAGTGCATTTGGGAAGGGAATTTGACATCCATTTGAACATCACAGACCAAAGTAACATTGGATAAGTCCATTTTTAAACCCTATTAAAGACAAAATAACCAGAGGTTGTAATTTTGGATAACAATTTAGCGACCTCTCGGCATAATCTGTCATTAGATTAGATCAATGGCCTTTATGTAATCCATTAGGTATGGAGTTGTGTATAAAACTTGAAAAAATGATCTAAAACATTAAATTTGGTTACCCATAAGCTGTATGAAGCTTTACATGATATGTAGAACTACTCCATCTATCTAATTTTGTTATTAAACTGCTCAAACTAAATTGGAGCTGCATTGGTCTACTCTTGAAGCTCGGATGACCATTAACATCATAAAACTTAATACGATTTTATGAGACTGGAAATTTTTTTTAAATTGATCTTTTCACAATTCCTCTGCAAGCTATGAAGAAATTGAAAAAAGAAGTAACTCTTATCATGAATGCGTGTATACCTAACTTGTAACGGATATGTTGGAACCAAGGAATGGAAAATTTGGATTCATACCAATTCAGATTTTAGTTGATCCGTATTTGGACTTTTTAAGTCATCAGAATCGATTCTTGACACCTTATAACTCTTTTAATCTTAACCTTTCTTACCATACCTCCTTTGAAGATCCTCATGAAGCACATATAATGAAACCATACTATCCAATAGTAATAAAACTATACAAGGAACTTAGGAAATGAAATTTACTCTATCAAAAATACAATGTGTAAAAAGTACTTAGAGGAATTGAAAAACTATTTTACTTATGTATAAGGGAAGAATTTTACTTCAACAATAATGCTTTAGATAGATTTCATTAACTGTAATATGTGACTCTTCCCCAACTAATTTGGACAACTGGAAAGCATTATTTGACTTACAACCTGAAATGATGTAGGGACCACTCCATATTGCATCAAATTTTGAGTGTCTACCTAGTTTGGATCTGTCTGCATCCCATTTTAGGACCAATTCCCCTTCTTGGAAGCTTCTATTTTTGGCCTTCCTATCAAATCTCATCTTGATTTGAGCCTAGTCTTTCTCCATTGTTTGCATATCCTAGATTCTCATCTCCTTTAGCTCCATGATCTATGCATACTTGACCTCCATGGCCTCAAACTCAAACAAATTTAGTTTATTGATGAGTTTCAAAGCTAGCAATTCAAGGGATATTGGCAGCTTTGCTTCTCTTCCATAAACTATCTTGTAAGGAGAATTACCAGTTGACTTCTTAGGAGTGATTCTATCATCCCACAAGGCTGATTTCAAATTTTTGTGCCATGTTCTTTAGTTCTCATCTAGAGTCCTCCTTATGATCCTTAAGAGATTCTTGTTGGTGGATTCATCTTTCCCATTACCCTGAGGGTAATAGTTTCAAGATGTGCTCAAGTATACACCATTATTCATAGTCCAATCAGATATTTTCACTCTAAGGAAATCTCAATAATTATGAGAAATAATTGTGGAATGAACACAAAATCTTACCATAATACCTTCATAAAAATCCATAATGTTGGATTCATTTGATTCTTTGAGTGTAACTAATTATGTCCACTTGGTGAAGTAAAATGTGGCCGTGAGGATCCATTTGTGACCCAATATTGAGTTTTGGTTTATTACTCTAATGAAATCCAGCCCCCATTGCATGAATGGTTCATTTATAGAGATGGGGTGGAGTGGAAGGGTTGTTAATCTTTCTTTTCCTATGAAGAAGGAACACTTCTTGCATTTTTGACCCACGAATAAAAGTCATTGAAGATGTTAGGCCAGTAATATCTAGCCTTCATAATTTGGAGAGTGTGAGTTTTGAGGAAAAGTGGCCTCCTACCTCTCCATCATGGAATTCATGAAACAATTTTTTCCTTTGGTATGTTCTGATACATATAAGGAGAATGACATTCACATATTTCTTGAATAAAATGTTATTAACAAAAACATATGAAATAGATTAAGGTACAAAGTACCTTCTCTTAGATTTTATCAATCCTTGAGGGAATTTTCCTGTTTGGAGAAAGTGCATCACATCTAGAGTCCAACAATGAGTAGGCATGGTGTTAGCTAGCTTCCTTTGATCATTTTGAAGAACAAAAACGGCTTCTTCATTTGTACGATGACTTGAAACTAGTTGTTAACACAACCCCTTTCCCTAATCAGCATAGTCACCTTGATATCAACATCATATTCCATTACTTTGGTAAGTCAAACCAGAGCTCTTCTCATTTAGCTCCTTGTCTAAGAGGAATTCCTTCACACCAATGTGTGGAACTAACATATGTATCTTGTTATTAGACACCAGTTTTCTAACCTTTTTCAAGCTTCTAATAATAGAAAGGACATGTCTTTTAATAAAATAGTATTGCACCTCATAATATTCAAGAATATGGCTAAAAATGCAACAAGATTCTCTAGTCCTTATCCATTTAAGCGCTTTTGATATGTGTGATATTGTCTCTGCACCTCCAAAGGTATACAAAGTAAAATACTTTGAGAAATCTAGATTTATCAGGGTTGGGGCCTATGTAATGGCCTTTTTATAGATTCAAATATTTCTTTTGATTCAACAGTCTGCTTGAAAGACATGATTTTCTTTAACATAAATGTTAGTGGGTTGACAAGATTAAAAATTTTGGGACAAATCTTCTAAAAAGTTAATTCTCCCTAAGAAAATTTGGAGAGCTTTTTTATGACTAGGTAATGGCAATGCCATAATGGCACTGACTCTTTCTAGATCAATGGTTATCCCTTCTTTATAGAAAATGTGACCAAGGAGTTTACCTTCATGAGATAAGAAAATACATTTCTTAGGGTTAAGAGAAACTCCAAACTCCCTACACCTTTCAAAGACTTTCCTGAGATGAAGGAGATGATCAGCTACATCCTTGGAGAACACTATGATGTCATCAAGGTAGACAAGAACAATCTTGTTAATCAACCCTCTAAATGCCATGTTCATGGCTCTTTGAAATGTTTCTCCAACATTTGATAGGCCAAATGGAATTTTCCTATAAGCATAGGTTCCCCACTTTGTGGTGAAGGAAGTCTTGAATTGATCCTCCTCTTTCACCATGATTTAGTTATATCTGAATACCCATCTAGGAGAGAAAATATTCCATAACCAACCACCATCTATAAAATTTGTTCCATAGAGGGCAGTGAGTAATGGTCTTTCAAGGAAGCCTTGTTCAAGTCTTTAAAGTCAACACACAACCTGATATCTCCATTCTTATTTCATATTGGGACTAAATTAGCCACCTATGATGAGTGCTTGATGGGGAAAATTATACTTTCCTCTATTAACTTGTTCAACTCCTTCTTCATTAGAGGTTCTATGTGAGGATTGATAGGCCTTTGTTTCTACTTGACAGGCTTAGCAGTTAGGTCCAACTCAATGGTATGTTGGGCCAAATTAGGATTAAAACCTCTAAGGTATTCAAATTTCTAATAAAATATATCAGCAAATTCATGACAAATTTTTACAAATTTATGCTTCTCTTTTTCATTGCTTACCTTACCAATGCTAAGGAATTTTCCCTCACCAATTGAGGTGGTCTTTGAATCTTCCCCTTTGACTTTTATGTTTTATTTTTATTTTCTAAATTGGTTATTGGGGTTGAAAAGGGAATCCAATGTGACTAGGCCCTTAGGAAGCTTGTTTGTTCTAAGATGAACCACTTAATCTCCATACTACCTCTCCAACTTGTCCTGGTTCCTTAAAAGAAAAATCAAGTTCTTCTTGAAGGAAATTTACATTTTGTTTCTTATTATCAAACACTTTAAAACTTGTGAAATTATCTGGTACATCATACCTCACTATAACCTTGACATGAGATTGAATTTTTTCACTCTTTATGTCTTCTCGTAACATCAAACCTTTCTCTAACTACAATTATCCTATCAGCATCCCGATTTCCTTTCCTTGGAATGACATGGATGTTGAAGGATTTAAAATCCTCCAACAAATACCATAATTTATTCTTATATACTTTGATTAGATCAGTCTTGGATGAATTCAACCTTCTGACCTGATTTATAATCAATTCATTGTCTTCAAAGGTCTACAATTTTCTGATATTTTTCTTCCTTTTCCCATTGCAAGCCATGGATGGGAGACTCATTCTGTACTGTGTTATTAGAACAGTTGAATTGGAACCTGAAATTTGATTAATAGTTAACAACCTTAGGGGACATAAGAACCACACCTCTCCCTTCCCCTTGTCTTCTTCTTGACCCATTAAAGAAAATTTTCCAGATGCCCTCATCTTCTTCATCATTTGTCTTGGTCACATTGTGAAGAGGTGTATCCTCTTCATGCATAAAATAGATACTGGGAAAACTTCTTCAATATCCTTATATAGATCATAATTATAATGTTTATGTGCCCACTCATCAAGTTTCAAGTCAAAAATTCCCCCAATATAAGTTTCGATTCTTGAGCATCTTGGAAATCCTCTTCATCAAATATTGTACAATTTGCATTGATAGGGCTGGGGGTACAAGGCTCTATATGGTAAGTAGAAATTGTTTCAAACTTAATAGTGGTATTAGTGCCATACCTTGTCTTGAAGAGCATGTGAGACCAATCTACCAATAAATATCCTCAAATATTATTATTTAAATATCTAGATAGACATAGATCAAAAAGTTGAGGTAGATCAATGATGGATGTTTCTTCGAGAACCGAGACATTAGGACATGCATGTAGTGTGAGGCTTAGACCTTTAATAACTCCAATAGTTCCTACTGTTGTCCCATCCAACTACACTACACCTTTTGAAAGAGGCTCATATTTGAGGCCTAGTTGGTCTACAATCTACTTTGGCATTACTGAGCTGCGCTTGCTCCAAAGTCAATCATGCAATTGTGCACTAGATTATTTCCAATGATCAAGGACATGTAGAATGGTGGAGGTTTCATGTTTCTAATTTGTTGCCTTCCTTTTGTTTCATTGCATTGGTAAGAACCTTCTCTTGCTCCTTAGATGGCTCATTTGGGATAGGAAAGTTGGCCATATCATCTTGCAATAAATCTCTTTGTTCCACAACTACTAATGGTTCCCACATGGAAATGCTCACATTGGGATGTTGAAAGGAGCTAAATGATCCCTTTGTTTTACCTTACTTACAAAAACTTTTCTTGCACTTGGGTTTATATGGAATGCTTTTTAAGTTGACTTTCCATATTTGGAAATGTGTTTGAACTACCCCTCCCTAGATCACAAAGAAGGTTGAGAAGGAGTCACATCTGATGACTATCCTTGTATCCTATCTCTCTTTCTAGATATGGTATTAGTAGATACACCTTGAGTAAGGGTCTGATTCATTCCACAAAATTATTCTACTTTCTAATTCACAAGTGAAGTGTCACTTTGAGGTGTCTCTTGAGTGACCAAGCTGCACGATCTTCTCCTACAGTGTATATTGAGAAACAAATGAAGTTTGCACCATCAAATCTTTGTTAAAAATGTCATTGGGGCATGTTGCTTGGTTGTGTGGAAGATGATAAGGGAAACACCACTCATATTCTTGCAAAATATTGTTTTGAATAGGAGCCAAATATTGGGATGAGATAGATGCATTGAGATTCTATGGTTGAAAGGGCCTAGCAAGAGGAAAATGGTTTTCATTTATATTTGCAGCTTGGGCTAAAGGCTTGTTTGATTGGTAAAAGGGATTATTTGGTTGGTGTAAAGTTTGATAAGGTCTGGAGTTTTGGGTTTTCTACCTCTTAATAGATACCAACTCATTCCCAAAATTTTACAATTGTTTCATTACCTCTTGCAATTCAGCTGAGGTACTTGAAGAAGTGGATGCTTGGCTAGAGCTTTGATTTATTGGGGTTGGGATAGGGGATAACTCAGGTGTTTGATGGGAATTTAGGTTCTCAATATCTGGGTAAATAGGAATTGGAGTTCTAGGAGCAAGCTTCCCATCCTGAATGAGACAATTTTCAACCCTAATGGTTATTGCATAAGCACCAGACAACATTGTACCCCCCATAGATTGAATTTTGATAGCAATATCAAAATTTAAAGCTTTTAAATAGTGAATAAAAACACCTTCTAGAGTTTGTCTTACTAATATTGGAATTATTTCACATGTCTTCTAAAATCTGAAATTGAAGTTTGTCATGAGCTCATTAGGATCCCTCTTTATAGTTGTCAATTGTTCAAGAAAGGAGAGGTTATATTCCTTTTCTCCAAATTAATTACAAAGGGTTGTCCCTAGCTCATTCTATTTGGTAATTGATCTTGTTGACAGACTATTGAACCATTGCAAATAGTGTCCCTTAAATGAAGAATCTAACAGCTTCATAGTTACAAAGCATGTTCAACAATTTGATGCAAGACACAAACATTGGCTATATATTGAATATGGTCTACTAGAGTGATATGATTTTCCCTAGTAAAGAAAGGGATAATATTTAGTACTGATACTGGAATGGGATTATGGGCATTGAGAGAAAGAGGAATACTACCAGTAAAGCTAACAAATGGTAGATTTGTTTGTGTCATTCTAATAGGTCTTATAACTCTAGTAGATAATAAGAAGGGCCTACCAAGAGGTGGTGTGGAAAGAGTTCTATTTGGAGGTGAAGGTGACCTTTGAACTTCTCTTCCTCTTCTTATCCTCCTAGGTGATAGTTGTAGGTACTCAAAATCTCCTTCTTCGTTGTTCTAGACCTTGTCTAGATTCTTCTCACAAACTTGAGACACTTTAATTGCTAAAACTAGTAGATATGTTGTTTGGATCTGGTGTTATTGCAGAGCCTAAAAAGGCTAAAATTTTACCAAGATACACACCCAAACTTGGAAAAATACATATTAACTTTTGGTCCCCTTTGGGTGTGCCAAAATTGTTATCACCAAAAAATATCACCCCCTCGATTTTTCATCAATGAATGATGAGAAATCAGTGTTTTGGGGTAACATGGGATTGTCTCAAGGTTTGGGACCATTGTAATTGATAAAAACCTCCGAGAGAAGGTTGTTTTCTCTACCTAATCCTAATCCTAAGCTACTCCTAATGAATAAAATGTCTTTATCTACTCCTATTCTAAAATGTCAAGGTACCAAGGAGCGAGAAGAGTGCATAAAATGGGAAATCCTACAATAATAGAGGTGATAGCACCAAAAAGAGGGTGGAAAGACAATCTTAAACAAGGGAAAATGAGAGATAATTTAGAAATGATAGGACATGCATAAGTTTCATAGTCCGTAACTCGTTCAAACTACCATTTTCAAGGACACAACAGACTTAAATCCTGCAAAGAGAAAAAGATGCACATAATACCCACAAATGAAATAAAAAGCATGAAATTGCAACAAAATGCAAGCTAGGGTGGATTGATAGCCACAAAAAAGTGTCATATTTCTTTATAAATATGCACGATACACTACTATGAAGGAGAAAGGCAAGATTCACACACATAAACTCAAATATGAGGTCTGAAACTCATATATGCATATGCAGCCCTTAAAACAGAGTGCACAAACATAGCGAATGTCTAACCCCTACAAAAGAGTCTTTATTTACCATATACAAAAATGGGAGAGATAGGAGAGGTAAATTAGGGGAGAAACCTCAAATTTCGGCCTTCATCCACCAAGAGGATGCTTTAAAATTTTGAAATAATGATGGGCACCCTAATGAGCACATCCCCCATGTCAACTTATTTGTTAAAGAAGCCAACACATAATATCTCACCAAATATGGTTGTTGAGCTACCAGAAATTTCTTATTAATGGCGTGATTGGCGTTTTATTTCTTTTTACCATCAAACGCCATTAATTCATATATTTCATGTGAAAATATTATATCAGAATTGCATAAATTAAATTTGAAATCTTACTCTTCATTCTTGCTATTACAAAGGAAGTATTACACCCATATATATAGGAGAGGTAGTTCCTATATTTAAGGAGAGATAATCTCCATAAATATCTCCACACACAACTCCTAAAACAACTCCATGTTATTTTACGTGAGATTTTGTTTTCTCACAAAACTAATATTGTTAATGAGTTGTTTACTCAACAACTCATAACAATATTTACTCACCCACTCATAATTACATTTACAATAATGTAATTAATTATTACAACACATATTATATTATCCTAGATAATATAATCACTCACATAATATTCTATGTTCACACTACAACATAGATATTCCTAACATTTCCCCCTTAGTGTGAGCATGGGGTAAGAGCACCTGAAAACATGAGTATGCAAGAGTTCCATAGTTGCTATTGGATCTTGCTGTATGGATCTTACTACACATGATCACCTCTCCGCGTGAATCTATTCACTAGCTAATCATCTTCCAATGAAGTACAACAATCAGAGGACCATATAATAGTCAGAGGATCATACGTAGAAGCTTCCCTCCTATAAACAAATGTTCTCAGCATCCAAAATGCACATCCTCCTCTTTTCAATCTTTGACAAGGAACATGTTTTATTTCTGCACACGTCACTCAAAGAAAACAACTGAAAATATTATTAAAATATGCCACCAATGCTATATGCGACCCTGTCATTGGTGACTGATGAGAGGCCCTAAAATTCCTCCTTCCTCCTATTCCTCCTTCCTCCAAAAAGTGAACTATTTACCATAATAATTCCTCATCACTAGGACAAGAAAGTTCCTCATCTTTAGAGTATTCATCCCAATCAGTTTCTTCTTCAACCAAAAGAGATTTTTGATCTATTTTGTCATCAAGTAGATATTTTTCCCTCTTTTTATAGTTCAAGGCTACATGTCCCGATTCATTACAGTAATAACATTTCATTTTACCTTTAAAAGGGAAAGGTTTTGGTTTGAAATTTCCTTTCTTAGATGAAGTACTTGCTTTATTTTGTACATACATTACTTCTTCATATTCTTCATAATTACTCTGATCAAGTAATGTGGAGATTACTCCTTCTAATATATAGAATACATAATTGAATCAGGTACTTTAAAAATTTATATAGAATACCTTTGAACCTCCAAGCAAGCCAAGACTCTGTATTAACAATTCAACATTATTGGAAATTGGAGAAAACTTTCAGTAGAAGAATTGATATGCTGAATTTGATAGCTGCATAGTGAAATCCATATTTCTTCAAAAATATGAACTGGGTTCTATTGAAATTTATGCTTTGTCGTTTCTTGACAAACACTTGGTTTTGTGTAAAAATTATAGAAAAACCCAAATACGGAAACAAAATATAGAAACTATTCTTTGAGACAGATTTTATCAAGAAAACACTGAAATTTCCCACATCAGACCTGCTCTAGTACCAAATGAAAATACTATATCATAATTGCATAAATTAAATTCAAAATTTTACTCTTCATTCTTGATATTACAAAGGAATTATTACACCCATATATATAGGAGAGGTAGTTCCTATATTTAAGGAGAGATAATCTCCATAAATATCTCCACAGAGAACTCCTAAAACAACTCCATGTTATTTTACCGAGATTTTGTTTTCTCACAAAACTAATATTGTTAATGAGTTGTTTACTCAACAACTCATAACGATATTTACTCACCCACTCATAATTACATTTACAATAATATAATTAATTATTACAACACATATTATATTATCCTAGATAATATAATCACTCACATAATATTATGTGTTCACACTACAACATAGATATTCCTAACATCATGATGCCAAAATAAGAGGCTTAAAGATATATTTCCAATGATATAGATTTTGTTCAATTTAGAGTAGGGAATTGAAAGATATAAGCATTTTAATTTTTTCATGTTGGGATGAACGAGAGAATGATGAGAGGCAATGTTTGATTTGCTCATAGGATTAATTTTTTTGCTTACTGTCACCCGATTCAACCTTTTCCATTTGTCCGCATTCTATTGGGTGCAGTATGGGCCCTTCACTTCCTTTTACTTTTCTTTACTTTTGACTTCCTTTACAAGCTAATAAATATTTTCCATTTTACCTTAGGGGTTTCAAACTGTCCTTTAAGATTTTCAGTCCCTAAGAAATGTGATTCAATGAGAAGGATCCACATTTCTTCATAATTTTCCTTTCAAATCCCTTTGACTGACTAATTCAAATTATGAGAAAATGGGAAGGCTCCATGTACTTTGCATGTCATTTCTTTTGGTTTCTTCCTCGACATTCGTGAACCATTGACCAATGAAATCATTCCAAACCCATGCACTTTGTGTTATAATCTTAATAGCCTCATTTGACAATTGTGAAGTGCAATCCAATGAGAAAGATCCACGCACTTTGCATCGTTAGTCTTTTATTTGAACACCTCTACCAAAAGCAAAAGATTGACCAATGGGGAAGCTCCATATATCTCTCATTGTTAGAACTTGTCAAACCAGCCTCTATCCTTCACAATAGTCGAATGCAAAAGGAGAGCTAATTAAATGGCTCCATGTGGATTTCAAGTGTCACTTTTAGAGTTGTTGGCTTTCTCATTTCAACTTGCTACCTTTTGGGACTTAGAAACATTTTATCTATGAAGTTGTTGTCTCTTGTACCCTTTGACCTTGCCGACCTTCTGGACCGGACAACCTATGAATTGTGGCTTATTCCTCAAAATTGGAGTCCAAATGATCCCATCGCCTTAAGAATTTCTGGAATTCTGACACCTATCCTACCTCCAGTCGTTGATCTATCGACACATGGCCCCGCTGATGCCGACCGAATTTCACAACCAAATGAACATCAATCATCTTTTAAAAGTAACTCGACAATGTTTTAAATGTGCTCCCATGGGTTTTTTTAGTACTAGAAACCAAAGTGCATTTGGGAAAGGGAATTTGATGGCCTCTTTAACGTCATTGATGGTAAAAATGGCTAAGTCCATTTTTAAACTTTGTTAAAGAAAAAATAACCTGGGGTAATTTTGGATAGAGTTTCATGATGGAGAAGCAAGAGGAAACTTTTCTCCAAGGACAACAACACTCAAGATCATGAAGGTTGGTTATTATTGGCCCAATCTTTTCAATGATTGTTATGCATGGATTAAGAAATGCAAAAATGTGCATTTTTCATTGGAAAAGAAAGGTTAACATCCCTTCTATTCCACCCCATATTTGTAAACTAACCATTCATGTCGTGGGGATTGGATTTTATTAGAATAATCAATCCACATTCAAGTATGAGTCACAAGTGGATCCTCATAGCCATTGATTACTTCACCAAATGGAAAGAATCAATTGTATTAAAGGATGCAAATGTGGATAGCATTTTGGACTTCTATGAAGGTATCGTAGTTAGGTTTGGTATCCCTTCTACAATAATTTCTTATAATGCCCTAGCTTTCCTTGGCACAAAAATATCCGATTCGGCTATAAAATGGCATATATTTGAGCACCTCTTCAAACTATTACCCCTAAGTTAATAGAAAAGATGAGTCCAAAAACAAGAACCCTTTAAGATCTATAAGGAGGAACTTGGATGAGAATCAAAGGACTTGGCATACAATGTTAAAATAATCCTTTTAGGCTAATAGAATTACTCCTAAAAGGTTGAATGAGAGCTCCTTTACAAATTAATTTATGATAAAGAAGCAAGGTTGTCAATATCACTTGAATTGCTAGCCTTAGAGCTCATCAAACAACTGGAAATGTTTGAATTTGAGGCCATGGAAGTTAGATATGCAAAGCTCATGGAACTAGAAGAGTTGAGAAACCAAGAAATGTAAATAATGGAAAAGGATCACATTCAAATCAAAAAGCATTTTGAAGAGAAAAAGTGGCTAGGAATTTCCATGAAGGAAATCTATTCCTAAAATAGGATGCACACAGAGCTAAACCATGAAGGCACTCAATTTTTTATACAATTTAGAGTGGCCCCTATGTTATTTCAAGTTGTAATTCATATGATGCTTTCCAATTGTCAAGATTGGATGGACAAGAGTTATAGATCCTGGTCAATGGGATATATCTCAAGCATTGATATTGTGCAATACCCTCCCTTGTACATAATAGTTTATTTTTAATTTCTCGAGGTGATTTTTAGCACATTATTTTATTAGTAGTATAGTTTCCAATTCCCTAAGAGATTTGCATAGTGTTTTTTGTCTCTAGGTGGTAGTCCGATTCAGAGGTCATCACGAAGAAGATAGAATTATTCACATAAGGACAAGAACGAAAATTTTTAATTCACTTTGAAAACATCCAAGAAGATCATCAAATTTCCAAAGGTACTTGAATTCCATACCACACATTTGCATCACATCTACCACACTACATACTACCACTACTATCAAATTCCATACCACACATTTGCATCAAATCCAGCTATGGCCCACTATCTTGGCATCATTAGTGTGAGGGAAACCTAAGGACATTATTTCACACACAAGCACATAAAACTACATGGATTCTAAAATGTAGTGCAGTGCTTGGTACTAAGTTCACTCATCGGGTGACCATCGAGGTTAGTTCAAATTCACATATTGCATATTTTATTCAAATATAATGTGTTTGTGAGCTTGTGTAGATAGCTTGTGTTTTTTTGTAAGTTACATGTGTGATCGAAACACTAAAATAAAATTCAAAGTGACAAAGAAAATATTGGAGTGAAGACCCTTAGACCCATAAAAGAGAAGATCGTGAAGACTTACATAGACACTAGTGGCAGAATGAACACTAGTGCCCGATTTCTCCTGTCACACAGAGAACAAAGTTTCAGAACTCTCAGCTAGCCACTATTGTATCATTCCCAAGAATATTCACTAGAGACACAAATCTGACTACCTCTAGATTGCACAGAACCAACTAAGTCATATATCCCTCTAATTTTCTTAGAGATCGTGTTGTTTAAGTACTTAGCACTTGTATATTTATCATTTGTTACATTAGTTTATTTGTAATTATATTTATATTAAATCATTTAGTGAACCCCACTCTCATTCAAACTCCTTACCCTAGGATACCAAACCCTCATGGCTAAAAAAAGGAACCCATCTCTTAATCATGATATGACTTATTGAACATGTAACCTATATTTTATATTGTCATTATAGAATACAAATTTTATGACCACACTTATAGTCATCAATATGATCCAAAATTCCTCCAACAACTCCTTAAATTCCAAAATTCTCTTCCTGTTGGTTTCCAAACCTATGATATTTTCATAGTTTCCCCTGACCAAAACTTTACCACATGTTCTCCCTAATTTCCCATAGCCATGAATAATCCTCCATCTTCCTCTTCTTATACTATGGAAAATGATAACATTAATATATATTATTTGTATGATGATGTTCTTATTTGTGATAACATGGATGCTAATGACTCTATTTATGATATTGTAAATGTAAATGTGGATAATGATGTTATTACTATTATTCAAGTTGAATGTGAATCTATTTCTCCTACTACTCTTACTTTTGAATTTTTTTCCAATGATTGTCATGATATCTCTAATGTTAGCACTCCTACCACTTCTTTGTATATTGATGATAATCTTGATGAAATCTTTGCTTCCAAAAATATGACTGATAGTGACTTAGATTCTAATAATGATACTTGACATGTTAGTGATGATGTTTCATCCCTTCAAGTTGTTGAATGTGAATCTACACCTTCTCTCTCTTTTACTTTTGTAAATATTTCTAATGATGACCATATTGACACCAATCCTACATCTAATATACCTAGCACTATGTCCGATGATCCTACACCTAGTATATTTGTATAGCTTCCACATCCATATTCTCCTCTTACACCTCATCTTCTCATCTTACATATCCATCCCCTCCTTCCACATCCACTCCCCCTTCTCAGGTTCCCATGATCACTCATAATGGAAAGATTCAACCCCTCAATGTGCCTCTCACTTCCTTAACCATCCCTTCACAAGATATCCTCTCTCTCATGCATGTTGTTGGTACTTTGAAAACCCAATTTCATACCCTTACCCTTGAGAGTAGAGCCTATTATGCCTCCATTGATAATAATTCCCTTCCTAGAAATCCTATTCCTAAGAATATTCACAATTCCTCTTTCCCCAAGGGTTTCATCATGCCTACTTTCTCATGTTTTGATGGCACATGCAATCCCTATTTGCATCTAAAGCATTACCGATTAGCCATGGCTTCTTATTCCAATGATTGATCATTACCCAAAGTCGTAACAACCTTATTGATCATGTTCTCCAATGATATACTTGTTATCCAAAATGTGCCCCAGCTCATTTTTTGTGGCTAACTCCTTGTGTTCTTGCCTCTCTTGTGCCTCAGTCCACATTTTTTGATTTTAAGGCACTCAAGGCTTTCTGGAAATGGCACCATCAGATAGAGCTCTCTCTCAGCTTTCCAGAAAGGTAAAGTTTTCCTCCTAACTCCTTATATTTTTCAAGTTATGGCTCGGTGGAGTTTTTGTGGAAAATTTTCCCATTTGAGGCCCGCAGCCAATAGGAAGCTGCCACGTGGCAGAGGAGTTCGGGGGTCGGAGGCAAATTGGAAATTTTTCCAAGTTTTGGTCGAAGGTTCAAGTGGAAAATTTTTCTGCGGGGCCCGCGGACCAATCACAGTGTGACACGTGTCACAAGGGGAGGCGCAATAAAAAATTTGGCTAAGTGTTTTCCATGGGCGAATTTTTGAATTTTGGCCCGCGGCCAATAGGAACTCGACACGTGTCGAGGGAGGCTCGCAGCGTTGGGGGTGAAATGGAAATTTTTGCTAAGTTTTTGTAAAAGTTTCAAAGGCCAAAACCAGCCCACATAGCCCGCGTCCAATGGCAGTGAGCCACGTGTCTTCGTGGATCAAAGCGGCGGAGGAGAGGGTGGAAATTTTGACTAAGTGTTTTTTGGCCGAGTTTTTTAAAAGGGGCGAGTTGGAGGGTTGGCCCGAGCCAACCGGAGGAGGACACGTGTCCTAAGGAGAAGGGGAGTGCGGAGCTTGGGAGGACTTAGAAAATTTAGCAAAAGTTTTGGCCAAAAAACTAAAAGGTAAAGGTTCTCCCCACGCCCCTGTCGATGAACCAAATGATGCCACGTGTCCCAAGTGGCGGGCGTGGGGAGAAAATGGGAAATTTTCCCAAAGTATAAAAAGGTCAAATTTTCAAAGAAAAACCCACGGAGAAGAAAGGAGAGAGAATTACGTGATGAATCAGAGCTTGCCACGTGGCATCCAACCAGTGGAGTGCGGGGAATTTTTGAAAATTTTTCCAAAGACAAAAAAGAGGTAAAATTTGAAAAATTTTCCCGCCGATCCGTTTTTGGGCCGTTTTTGCCCTAAATCTTCAAACGATCATATCTTTTGATCCAGAGCTCAGATTTTCACGTTCTTTATATCATTGGAAAGATGTTAAAATTATCTACATGATTCCATGGTAAATTTATAATTTTGGTTTAGTTTGGAGAGAGAAAATTCAAAAATGGTTCTGGTACGTGTCCATGGCCAGAAATGACATTTCAACAACCAAATTTAATACAGAATGGGTCGCATTCTTCTCCAATATGGTCAAAAATGATAGGGTATGGGTTTGTAAGGTCCTCCATGCTGTTTTAATGCATTTTCCATCAATGAGGAATGGGCTCCCACATTTTTATGTTTTCTCTCTCCTGGGCTCGACCCATGCATTGTAAAAGCCAGATTTGGCTCATTTCTTGAGGGTTGAACACTTTTTGGCATTGAAAACTTCTTCTTTCACCTCCAGCAAGTGATAGTTGTAAGAATCAGACCTTTTTCACAGTTTGTAACAGGTTTATACCTCTTTGATGGTGGAATGCAAGAGATTTTTTCATGAAATTGACAGTGCAAACTCTGTGAATGCTTTCAGTCCTCTGTTTGTATTGTTTTACTTCATTTCAAGACCTCTAATTACATCTATCAGCTTGTGTATGTTTTCCCTTGTTGCATTTCATGAATTTGTGTCTATTTATATGGCAAGAAATGTTTCACCACTCCTTTTGGTGCATCACCATCTTTAGTTTAGTTTCATTTTTGCATTTTTATCCCTGTCTCCTTGCAATCTAGGGTAGAATTAGGATTAGAACCTCTGTAGTTGTGTAAAATATAGATATAAATCAGAGGAGTTTGAGGAACCAGCCTCTAATCTGGAGATTCCTCTCTCATTTTCACAAGTCCCACACTTGGAGAGAGGTTTCCATGTTGTGCAATCACACTGGATGCTCTAGAATCAACTTAGAAACCTGATTTGCATCCAGGGGTGCTGCTGATTTGCAACAACAGTTTTGGCACGACCCGGTGGGACCTTAGAGGTCTCATTTTTATTGCAGCAAAGTTGATGTGCATCTGCTACAATTTTCTTGCTTGAAAAGAGCTATAATTTGCATATCTGGCGACTCCAAAGGGAAGAATCAACTGGTTTTAGCAGTGCAGGCCTGAAAACTCATGAGAAGAATCACCACAAGGTCAAGAGTTGGAGAAGAAGAAGTGTTATTTGAATACCTGCAGTTATCTCCAAGAAGAAGGCAAAGAGGAAGAAGGATTCAAAGGTCTCCATCTCCACCAAACAGAACTCTCTCAACTCCTCCACCTGGTAGGCCTTTCATTCAGTCAACAAGGGTTTTAAGACCAATTAGAATGGCACAAAACAACCCCTATGTCAACTTCACAGCAAAGCAGCCCACTTGCCCTCAATGCACAACATCCAATTCCTATTGCAGCCTTGAAGAACATTCCATACTTCACTGGAGAAAATCAGACTACTCTAGGTGATCATGTTAAGGATATTGCTAACCTTTGTGCAATTCATGAAATCAATGAGATGCAAGTGGCTATCAAGTTGCTGGCATCTTCATTCAAGGGGAAAGCATTGCAATGGTTTAGAAGCCTTGGAGCTGGTTCTATCACAAATTGGAATCAGCTGTGTATAGCACTTCATGAGTAATTTGGAGAGAAGGGAGACAACTTGTCTCTTTTGGAGCAGCTGACAACCATCAAGAGAGCTCCCAATGAGCAGCTGACCGATTTCAACTTCAGATTTCAAAAGACTTGGGAGAGAATTCCAGTGGTAGTCAGGCCAACAACAGAAGGTGCTTTTCTCTATTATCTCAAAGCTCTAAATTCTGATATTTCTATGTTGATTCAGTCCATGGGAGGCATAACTATCCCTATGGCTTATAGCATTGCCATTAGGGCTGAAAATTGTTTGATCCAAGCTGGCAAACTAGCCCCTAGACCTCCCATGCCATTGTTTCCAAGTTTAGAGAGTCCAAACACCAATCAAGCACCTAATTTGGCTCCTTCTCCCACTCCTAGAAATCAGAGTTCAAATGAAGCTTCTACTTCATCTCCAAGTGCCCCAAATGAGCTTCAAGAAGTCATGAAGCAATTGCAAAACCTAGGCAATGAGCTGGTTACTCTCAAGAGGCAACAAGCCCAAGGTTTTAGACCTTCTTACCAGCCCCAAGCTCAGCCTAACAAGCAGCCATACCAACCACAAAGACCTCCTAATCCAGCTGCAAATGTAAATCAAACAAGGCCTCCTGCCAATAGACCATTTCAGCCCTATAATCCTAATGCCATATCTGCCTCTAAGGCATTGGTGCCAACACAAAACAACGTTGCTCAAGAGTATGATTGGTGTTTTCCATGCAATGAACCTCATAACCAATCTATGTGCTTCAATGGTGCTTTGAATCAAGCATTAATGGTGACAACTACTGGTGTGGAGGGTGAAGGCAAGTCAAGGAAACAACCAACAACAAGAAACATTCCAACAGCAATCAGCCCCAAATGACACCACATTGGTAAACTGGCAAGCAGAAGATTTCTGTGGCATGAATCAAGTAGTTTCTCAAGGTGTTGCAGCCAACACAAGGTCAAAAAGAAGGAATTTGGGTGAAGAACAGCCATTAGCTCCAACCAATCCACAACCTTCCATGGCTCCACAAATGGTTGGCAAGCAAAATCTAATTTCAAATGCACAAGGGCAGCCAAGAACAGCTCCTAGACCAACTCAAATACCAGTTATTGCTGCCCACGTGCAAGGAGTGAATGTACAAGCAAAGGGATAGCAAAGAGATCCTTCATCACCATTCAGTATCATTGATCAGATGAAGAAGACAAATGTTAATATATCAATGTGGGAATCCCTATCTATCCCAGGCCAAAGAGACTTGTTACAAGCTGCCATGAAGGACTGGCCAACTTCGAATCAGCAAGTTCAGATGCAAGAGAAAGTGCTCACAAATGCTGCCCAGCCTGAGGGAAATCATGGAGGACAACAAGGTAAAATGTTGAAGCCCCCTCCTTTCTATGTTTCATTAATCATTGGAAATCAGTTAGTGCACAATTGCATGATAGATTCCGGGGCAAGTAGCTCAGTGATGCCTAAACAAATAGCGATCAGCCTAGGGCTCCAAAGATGAAACCATATCCAAAGGGGTAGTGCAGCTGGATGGGACAGCAGTAACAATAGTTGGGGTGATTAGAAACTTGAGTCTTACCTTGCATGCATGTCCAAATGTTGTTGTTTTACAAGATGTATCAGTCATAGACCTTCCACCACTCTTTTGCCCTATGCTTGTCAAGGGACTTCACAACCAAGATTGGGGGATATTTGTCTGCTGATTGGTCACACATGCTGTTTAGAACGAGGTATGGAACTAAGGCTACAATCAGGTCTGAACCTATTGCAAACTTCCACATTGAGCCTTACACTCCAAGTCGATCAACGCCAATTGTTCAAAGATTTGATCAAGAAGACCACCCAAGCACCGATGAAGCTGACACCAAGGTTGGAAGCATCTCGGATCTAACTCTTGATGAATGGGCAAACAAGGTACATGCTTTTGATCCTTATCAAGAAGTGGAAGAATCTGAGCTAGGGGTCTATTGCATACACGAAGAAAATCAGCCTATTCCTAGCATCACCAAGCCAAACCACAAGGATGACAATGAGGTATGGCAGCTATTTTTTTGATGGATCAAGAAGTAGACAAGGTGCAGGAGGTGGAGCCATGCTTGTTTCACCTCAAGGAGTAAAGTACTATTCAGCTTTTAGATTTCAGTTTGCATGCTCCAATAACACTGCTGAATATGAAGCCTTGGTGCAAGGGATGCATTGGGCAATCAAGAAGAAAATAAAGAACTTGCAAGTCTTTGGTGATAGTGAATTGATTGTAAATCAGGTCAAGGGACAACATGCTGCCAAGAATGATCTACTCAAGTGCTACAAGAATAGGGTATGGGACCTCATGGAAGATTTTGAGGGTTTTGGCATCAAATCCATTCCTAGGAAAGAGAATCAAGCTGCTGACAGGCTTGCAGCAGTAGGGGCAGCCTTTGACATTGTGGAAAGCATTCAAAAGACAAGGTATAGCCAAACATCCACGTGATTGTGAGGCCTTCAGTGCCGGATAACAATGTCAGTTGGCAAGTGTTTGAGAATGACCAAGCAAATCATCCATTTCTTGCAAGAAGAAGCTGAGTTCTCAGCTAAGAATCAAGAAAATTGGAAACAAGCAAAGATGGTGACCAAGTGGTACAGCTGAGAACTAACAAGCTGCCCAAGGGACTTATCACTTTGGAGTCCATTTTTAATCCCAATGATCAGTTTAGAAAGGAGAAAGCAAACATTCAGGTCAAGAGAGAGGATTCAATATCCATCTTGGTAGAAGAGAACAAACCATTACAAATTGGAAAGATGACAACTGAACAAGAAAGGTATGAATTCATGCAGCTATGTCAAGAATTCCCAGATGTGTTTGCTTGGAGCTACGAAGATTTGAAAGGTTTCAATCCCAACTTAGCTCAAGATACCATTGAATTGGATCCAAATACTAAGCCTGTCAGAAGAAACAAAGACTAGTCAATCCACACATGGAGCCTCTCATGAGGAAAGAATTGGACAAGCTGATTGAGTCAAGAATCATATTCCCAATCAAGCATTCTAGTTGGGTTGCCAACTTAGTTCCAGTCAGAAAGAAGAGTGGGGAGATCAGATTGTGTGTTGATTTTAGAGACTTAAATAGAGCATCTCTCAAGGACCATTACCCACTCCCTTCCATGGAGAAAATCTTGCAAGTTGTGGCTGGCTCCGAGAGGTTTTCACTACTTGATGGCTACTCAGGCTACAATCAGATTATGGTGAAGGAGGAAGACCAGTTCAAGACAGCCTTCACAACCAAATGGGGAACTTTTGCATATAGGAAAATGCCATTTGGGCTGTCCAACGCTAGTGCTACCTTCCAAAGGGCAATGGACATGGCATTCAAAGGTTTGATTAACAACGTGGTGCTGATTTACCTTGATGATATCACTATTTTTTCCAAAAATGCAGCAGACCACCTCTCTCATTTGAGACAAGTTTTCACGAGGTGCAGGAGATTTGGAGTGTCTTTAAATCCTAGAAAGTGTATCTTTCTTGCACATGAAGGAAAGCTCCTTGGCCATATTGTCTCCAAAGAAGGATTAGCAATTGATCCAGAGAGGGTTGAAGCCATAAGAGCACTACCATTGCCAAGCCACAAGAAAGCCCTTCAGAGTTTCTTGGGGAGGATAAACTTTGTTCGGAGGTTTGTCCTAGATTTTGCAGCCCTTGTCAAGCCCATCACCAAAATGTTAAAGAAGAGCATGGCTTTCAAGTGGACAACAGAAGGCAAGGAGAGTTTTGAAGCAATCAAAGAAGCCATTTCTCAAGCACCAACTCTCATCAACCCTGGATTTCTCCAAGGATTTCATCCTCTATGCATTTGGAGGTAATGACACTATTTCTGCCATTTTGGTACAGCAAAACAAGGATAATGATGAGCAGCCAATTGCCTTCTTCAGCCAGAGCCTAGATGACTATGAGGTGAAGTACTCTTTTATTGAGAAGCATGTGTTGGTAGTAATCAGAAGCTTGAAGAAATTCAAGCATTTAGTCTCAAACAACAAGGTCCAGTTGTTGGTCTCACATGCTGGGGTTAAGGACTTCCTCCTCAACAAAGATTTGAATGAGAAAAGGGCAGGTTGGATCACCCATGTCATGGAGTATGACATTGAGATCAAGATCACCAAGCTGGTAAGAGGGAAAGGATTGTGTGAGCAGCTGGTTTTGGGGAAGCAAAAAGAAGTATGCAATGAAGAAGAGGCTGTTTTGATAGTCTAGGACAGCCATGAGCCAAGTGGCAATCAAGAAGAAGACAATGCTGCCCCCACTCCTTGCTGGACCCAAGGTATTATACACTTCCTAAGCACAGGCCTATGCCCCCGGAGATGAACAAGACCCAAAGAAGACACTTCAGATTGCAGGTTGTCCCATATGCCATTGTTGATGGAGTTTTGTTCAAGAAAGATGTGAATGGAGTGCTGCTGAGATGCATTAGCACAAATCAGATTCATAGGGTGTTGGAAGAGTTCCATGGTGGACCAGCTGGTGGTCATTTTGCACCAAGAGTGACAGCTCTAAAAATCATGAAGGCTGGTTATTATTGGCCTAAAATTTTCAGTGATTACTATGCATGGATTAAGAGGTGTAAGAATTGTGCATTCTTCACAGGAAAAGAGAGACTTGCTGCCCTTCCATTGCATCCAATCTCAGTTGACCAGCCATTCATGCAATGGGGTTTGGACTTCATTGGAGTCATTAATCCCAATTCAAGTCAAGGGCACAAATGGATTTTGACAACCACGGACTACTTCACCAAATGGATCAAGCAAAGAGCACTCAAAGAAGCAAATGAGTCCAAAGATCTTAGACTTTTATGAGGGGATAGCAACTAGATTTGTATATACCGCTACAATAATCTCGAGATAATGCATTGGCATTCATGGATCCAAGGTGACCGAGTGGGGCTGTCAAGAATGGGATCTACCTAAGCACTTCATCAAACTATTACCCTCAAGGTAATGGCCAGGCCAAGTCTACAAACAAGAACTTGTTGAGGATCATTAGGAGGACTCTTGATGAGAATCAGAGGTCTTGGCATACCAAACTGAAATCAGCCTTATGGGCTGATAGGATAACTCCCAAGAGATCCACAGGTAACTCTCCATTCAAACTTGTCTATGGAAGAGAGGAAATCTTGCCCATGTCACTTGAGTTGCCAACATTGGAACTCATGAAGCAATTAGAGTTGCTAGAGTTTGAGCCCATGGAGGTGAGATATGCAGAGTTGATGGAGCTGCAGGAGGTCAGAAATCAGGCATCCCAAGCAATGGAAAAGGATCAAGCTTTGATCAAAAAGACCTTTGATAGGAAGGCCAAGGATAGATCTTTTCAGGTTGGAGATCTAGTGTTGAAATGGGATGTGGATAGAGCAAAACCGGGAAGGCATTCAAAATTTGATGCCATTTGGAGTGGCCCATACATGGTCACGAAGTGCAAGAACAACAATGCTTTCCAATTGGCCTCATTGGATGGTGAAGAACTGCAGATTCCAGTCAATGGAATCTATCTCAAGCATTGCTTCTAGAGGGAAATTTACCACCTTGTAAATATTAGATTAGATTTTCATTCCTCCAAGTGCTTGTGCACATTGTTTTGTTGTAGGTTAGTTTTGCTTTCCCTAAGTGCTTTGGCATAGCTTGTTGTCCCTGGAGATGTTTTGCAGTCCTTACTTCCATCATGTGATATTCCATCTTCCTCCTTGCACATTCTAAGTCAGTTGGGGTTCTAAACAGAATATTTGATGGCTCCATGCCCAATGGACTACTTCAAGCTACTGGTACTTTCATCTAGCAGGCAGATGACCCCTCTGAGTCGCCAAAATTGTTATCCAAAATGTGCCCCAGCTCATTTTTTGTGGCTAACTCCTTGTGTTCTTGCTCTCTTGTGCCTCAGTCCACATTTTTTGATTTTAAGGCACTCAAGGCTTTCTGGAAATGGCACCATCAGATAGATCTCTCTCTCAGCTTTCCAGAAAGGTAAAGTTTGCCTCCTAACTCCTTATATTTTTCAAGTTATGGCTCGGCGGAGTTTTTGTGGAAAATTTTCCCATTTGAGGCCCGCAACCAATAGGAAGCTGCCACGTGGCAGAGGAGTTGGGGGTCGGAGGAAAATTGGAAATTTTTCCAAGTTTTGGTCGAAGGTTCAAGTGGAAAATTTTACCCGTGGGGCCCGCGGACCAATCACAGTGTGACACGTGTCACAAGGGGAGGCGCAATAAAAAATTTGGCTAAGTGTTTTCCATGGGCGAATTTTTGAATTTTGGCCCGCGGCCAATAGGAACTCGACACGTGTCGAGGGAGGCTCGCGGGCGTCGGGGGTGAAATGGAAATTTTTGCTAAGTTTTTGTAAAAGTTTCAAAGGCCAAAACCAGCCCGCATAGCCCACGTCCAATGGCAGTGAGCCACGTGTCTTCATGGATCAAAGCGGTGGAGGAGAGGGTGGAAATTTTGACTAAGTGTTTTTTGGCCGAGTTTTTTAAAAGGGGCGAGTTGGAGGGTTGGCCCGAGCCAACCGGAGGAGGACACGTGTCCTAAGGAGAAGGGGAGTGCGGAGCTCGGGGAGGACTTAGAAAATTTAGCAAAAGTTTTGGCCAAAAACTAAAAGGTAAAGGTTCTCCCACACCCCTGTCGACGAACCAAATGATGCCACGTGTCCCAAGTGGTGGGGCGCAGGGAGAAAATGGGAAATTTTCCCAAAGTATAAAAAGGTCAAATTTTCAAAGAAAAACCCAAGGAGAAGAAAGGAGAGAGAATTACGTGATGAATGAGATCTTGCCACGTGGCATCCAACCAACGGAGTGTGGGGAATTTTGAAAAATTTTCCAAAGACAAAAAGAGGTAAAATTTGAAATTTTTTCCCGCCGATCCGTTTTTGGGCCGTTTTTTGCCCTAAATCTTCAAACGATCATATCTTTTGATCCAGAGCTCAGATTTTCATGTTCTTTATATCATTGGAAAGATGTTAAAATTATCTACATGATTCCATGGTCAATTTCTAATTTTGGTTTAGTTTGGAGAGAGAAAATTCAAAAACGGTTCTGGTACGTGTCCATGGCCAGAAATGACATTTCAACAACCAAATTTAATACAGAATGGGTCGCATTCTTCTCCAATATGGTCAAAAATGACAGGGTATGGGTTTGTAAGGTCCTCCATGCTGTTTTAATGCATTTTCCATCAATGAGGAATGGGCTCCCACATTTTTTATGTTTTCTCTCTCCTGGGCTCGACCCATGCATTGTAAAAGCCAGATTTGGCTCATTTCTTGAGGGTTGAACACTTTTTGGCATTGAAAACTTCTTCTTTCACCTCCAGCAAGTGATAGTTGTAAGAATCAAACCTTTTTCATAGTTTGTAATAGGTTTATACCTCGATGGTGGAATGCAAGAGATTTTTTCATGAAATTGACAAAGGCAAACTCGTGAATGCTTTCACCCTCTCTGTTTGTATTGTTTTACTTCATTTCAAGACCTCTAATTACATCTATCAGCTTGTGTATGTTTTCCTTGTTGCATTTCATGAATTTGTGTCTATTTATATGGCAAGAAATGTTTCACCACTCCTTTGGTGCATCACCATCTTTAGTTTAGTTTCATTTTTGCATTTTTATCCCTGTCTCCTTGCAATCTAGGGTAGAATTAGGATTAGAACCTTTGTAGTTGTGTAAAATATAGATATAAATCCCCTTCTACTTATTTTACTCCTCCCTTACCTACTAAGTCTTATCCTCTTCCACATATTGACCCTCCTCCACGGTCACCATATTTTTATCTACGTAAACATCTCCCTTCCACAATACCATGTCAAAATTCACCTAAGTATTCTCCACCTCCCACCCATGAGCGATTGTAAGTTCCACATGATGTTAAACCACATGATGTCTTGTGTGCCTTACTTGATAAATAGTTAATCCATTTACCTTCCAACTAGCATCATCCCCCTCTTTAATTGCACCACCATCATGATTGTCCTTTCTATAATTTTCACCACACCAATGGCCACCATGAAAATAATTACTATGCTCTCTATGATAAACTACAACAATTAGAATATAAAGGTGTCATTGCTTATCGTTACTACTCTTGCAAGTTCTCTCTCTCTCTATTTCACATAAGTGCACCGCCACCTTCATTATGTTATTTTATTCACCTCCACCCAAGGTTATCATTTGTATACCTCATAAGGTTATCATCCATCCACATCCTCCAATTGACCCATCTATAGCCACATCATCTCACCCTCTACACATTTCTATTGTATATAATTGGCTTCTTAAGTATCTTTGCTTCCACACTTCCTAGCTCCACACCCCCTATTATTGGCACCATTTCCTTTGATAGATGATTCAAAACCTATACACATGTTTTTGTTGTTCCACATGCACATATTATGCATCGTAGGCCACTTTACCTCTAGTAGATGACATACATTTATAGTTCATTACCCGATGACACACTTGGTTCTTAAGGTTTGTAAATGACTGTTGAGAGAATTGTTACTAAAATCAATCTCATTCTCATACTAGGGGGAATCGATCTTCTTCCTACTTAATCACACCCGCTTATGATCCAAAAATCCAGGTCAAAAAAATGTAACGCTTTTTTAACGTCCTTAGGACCCCTATAGGCTTATTAAAAATTACCATTTAAATTTACTCTGTTTTAAGTAAAACAATCCAAAATAATGCAAGAATATAAATGACACTACACACAGATTGATTATAGAGTTCAGCAATAGCCTACGTCTTTAGGTTCTTATCAAACCATTCCACTAGTCAAAATTTGTAAGTATAATGTTATTTCTTACAATAAAACCTAATGGAACTTTACTTGCCTATAAAGTGCTCCAGCCTTTCGAAGAACACTGATGATCAATCGGTCCATCCTCCACCTTCTTGGTGCCCAATAATCCTTTAAAACTTGATCGGCCTTCCATACATTTGTAAACGCCCTATGGCTCTTCCAATCAACAATTCTAGGCTTTGCAAATAAAAGTGTGGCGCTATGGGCCAATTGGTGAGTTTCCAATAACTCCCAATTTTTTTACAATTTTCCTATTAAAATAATAGGACTTAGCTTCCCAATATTTTCCTATTAAATATTAAATAGGACTTACTTTACAAAAATATTGCCTTTAAAAATTATAAGGCCTATTTAAATAACTTGGAAGCTTTTAAAATCTCCTCACTGCCTTTGAATTGGCTTAAAAGCTTAATGCCTTCAAATTTTAGAATGAATGTGTATGAGGGGCCTTTTATAGCCTTTGAGCACCTGAAATATAAGGATAAATCATTTATCCTTTTGTTTTATAATCCCGTATAGGGATAAACAAATTTTAGCCTTAATAAGGCTTTTTGCAATTTTAATGGGGCTAGAATCCCATATAACTCGCATCCACCATGAGCTCCCGAGTTTTAACCATATGCAAGAACTTTTAAATAGCCATTCATTTAGGCTTTTCATAGTGGGATAAATATCCCATCCTCTTTTACGTGGGCTACAAATTTAGATAGCCTTTTAATAGGCTTATCCATCCACGTAGCATGGCCCTCCTCCATTTTTATTGCTTAGAATAATGTAGTCTCCACGTGGGATGTTGACCACTCCATGGCTTCAAAAACCTCCTCCTTTCATGTGGATTATCCCACATATGGTGGGAGATAAACATGATTTATCCTTTTTAAGGCTTTGACCAACCACTACTTAAAAAGGCCACCGTGGACCTTTTTTTAATTTCTTTTTATAAAAAGATTCTAATCCTTTTTACGTGGGTAAATCATAAACCCACTTTTCATTCCATGTGCCTAATTAAAATATTCCAAGTGTCTAGAAATAATAGATCCACGTGTCCATAAACAACAGTGCCACATATCACTCACCGGGAGCATCCACATTAATGTCACGTCAATGTTTTTGTTGGGTTTGACCAAAACTCTGACTGCTCGTATCTTTCGCATATGGACTCGGATTTGGTCTATTCAAAATGTGTCGAAAATGTCTTAGAGATATCTACACAATGTTCTTTGACTTAAGATGATTTAAAAATTATTCATTTTTCTATTTACCAATGTTGACTAGTTGTTGACCAAACTTTGACCAGACACCATTTGCACATGCGGACTTTGTTTTCGACGTTCAAATAGTCGATGGAAAAATCTCAGAGTCATCTTCCACACTGTGTACCAATCCTAGGAAATTTAAGGAACATTTTTTCTCCATATTGACCTCTAGATAACACCTCCGCAATGGGAAAGGCTTTTTGTCTTAAAAGCTTGTAAACTCCAAATCACATTGCTGAGAAGAGATCTATGCAATATTCTGCCACTCCATAATCAAAAAATGATTGTTCAAACTCTAGGACCTGTGGCACTTGGGCTCATTGCCTCCTGCTACGCCACTCTAATATCTAAATAAGACCTCCACGCCTCCATTATATGGTGCTAAGTTTCCCAATGAAACCTCAACACTCCCACTATGTGGTGCTAAGCTTCCAGATATCTGACAACAAGGATCCCCTTTTACTCTATAACACAACTCCTTTCTCGAGTTGATTCTACAAAATCTAAACTAGTCCAAAGGAACTCCATGCTACGTAGAGCTAAGAGTGATCTAATGTCGGTGATGGACAATGACTTTTCAGGTACCATCCTACTACAGGGCCATAAGAGACTCTACATAGAATGAAGATGTGACTTGATGTCACATCCCTTTCCAAACCTCAATGCTCTCGTTGCACGGTGTTAAGTCCTCTTTCAAGACCTCAATGCTTCCATTACGTGGTGCTAATTCTTGATGATCAGCTACCATTCTGCTACATGGTCACAATGCCTCTATACAAAATGATGATCCGAGCTGATTTCTTATGAGCTCCTCTTGTTGACACAAAATATCAGGTACCATTCTTCTACAAGGTCATAATGTCTCTACACAAAATGAAGTTCTGACCTATTGTCAGATGCCAATAGTGTTTAGCTACCATTTTTTTGCATGGTCACAATGCCTTTACAGAATGAAGTTTTGAGATGACACCAATGAGATCAACTATCTGCACATGTGGCTAACAAATCTCCAAGATTAATATGAGTTAAATCATGTATCCAAGTTGTAATAGGTACTCACAAGTTGATTAGGAGATATGTTTAGAGTATTAATCAAATTTTCTAAGTAAGAAAATCCATTGAGTATGGTAAACCTTTCTCTCAGCATTTTCTCACAAAATTTGATCTCCAAAAAAATACTACATACTATTCATCAATGAAAGTTATGCAATATATAATTGAAAAATTGTTGACTTACCCATTTTAAAGGACTTTCAATTTTAGGTATTACTTGATCCTAGGTTGAATTGTCAACTGGTGGTGGAGTAGAAACCTCCTTTTCCTTTGCAATAGGCCTTCATTCCATCTTTGGCTTCCCATTACTCTGATGACGAGATCGTTGAAGTTTCATCCACGTGTCCACCTGATGCCCATTCCTCTGGAAATGAGCACAAAAATTCCTCTTATTTTCCTTCTTTTCGGATGAGGAACTCTTTTTGCCATTCCTCAACTCTATATGACGAGGTTGGTCTTTCTAGTTTTCTGTGTTCCTAACGAACACCATCAACTTCTTCATTAGTGTCCTTATCTTCCAGCATATGGCCACAGAATGATTATGTAATCCACAAAAAGTACATGGAAAGGAATTCCAAATTTTCTGAAAATCATAACCATACTTCTTAAGCTGAAAAATTGGATCAGAATTTTTATTGTGCTTATGATTATGGTAATAAACTGGAGGTGGAATTTCATTACCTCTTCATTGATTCTTCTTACCACATTCATCATATATGACGATGAAGCACATTTTTCTTGCTCATCATCTTCCTACAGGACTAGTGGGGTATTCACTTTTTTTTTGGAAGCTTTTCTCCCGTCAGCGTGCTTGTAGCAATCTCCAATATTCATTCCCGCACTAGGATAACCCAAACCTATAAAATGAGGAAGATCCTCAACCTTTGTTGGGTTAGATATGCCTTGGCCATTTTTACTAAGGCATCTTCCATCAAATCCCATATTAACTAACAATTTGGATCTAAAGGTATCATTACTTGAATCCAAACCGAATGGGAGGAATAAGATTCACGTGGTGAACAACTTACAATGCACTCATCTGCCATGGTGTATGCATATGAAGTTGAAGTTATTTCCTTTCTCTGATCACCACACTGCAACCTTGCAAGAGCTCATCCTTGGTTTGTAGTTATGATTTCAAGTGAGCATTATCCTCTTCCAAGGAGTAATACATTGATCATAAGAGAAAATTATCTTCCTAGATCTGGTGATTGTATGTCTCAATTTCTTCGAGCTTCATCTGTTTGGACATCTTGCTCATGGTGCAACCTGTACTTGTTCAATCACACCGAACTACTACACAACTAAATCAATCACATGGTCAAATCAACTGATTCGATACAAAACTTACTAGGATATTAGCAATTTTTCAAGCCAATAACCCGCTCCGATACCAACTTAATCGAAAATCTAGGTAAAAAAAATGTAACTTTTTTTTAAATGACCTTCGGACCCCTATAGGCTTATTAAAAATTATCGTTAAAATTTACTTTGTTTTAAGTAAAACAATCCAAAATAATGCAAGAATATAAATGAAACTACACATGGATTGATTACGAGTTCGGCAATATCCTACGTCTCTGGTTCTTATTGAACCATTCCACTAGTCAAAATTTGTAAGTACAATGTTATTTCTTATAATAAAACCTAATGGAACTTTACTTGCCTATAAAGTGCTCTAGCCTTTCGAAGAATACCAATGATCAATCAGTCCATCCTCCACCTTCTTGGTGCCCAATAATCCTACAAAACTTGATCGGCCTTCCATACATTCACAAGATGCCCTATGGCTCTCCGGTCAACAATTTTAGGCTTTGTAAATAAAAGTGTGGCGCTATGGGCCAATTGGTGAGTTTCCAATAACTCCCATTTTTTTACAATTTTCCTATTAAAATAATAGGACTTAGCTTCCCAATATTTCCTATTAAATATTAAATAGGACTTACTTTACAAAAATATTGCCTTTAAAAATTATAAGGCCTATTTAAATAACTTGGAAGCTTTTAAAATCTCCTCGTTGCCTTTGAATTGGCTTAGAAGCTCAATGCCTTCAAATTGTCGAATGAATGTGTATGATGGGCCTTTTATAGCCTTTGAGCACCCGTAATATAAGGATAAATAATTTATATATTTTTTTATAATCCCATATAGGGATAAATAAATTTTAGCCTTAATAAGTTTTTTTGCAATTTTAATGGGGCTAGAATCCCATATAATCGGCATCCACTGTGAGCTCCCAAATTTTAACCATATGTGGGACCTTTAAAAAATCCATTCATCTAGGCTTTTCATAGTGGGATAAATATCCCATCCTCTTTTACGCAGCTATAAATTTAGAGAGCCTTTAAATAGGCTTATCCATCCACGTCTTATGACCCTCCTCCATTTTTATTGCTTAGAATAATGTAGTCTCCACGTGGGATGTTGACCTCTCCATGGATTCAAAAAATATCTTCCTTTCATGTGGACTATCCCACATATGGTGGGAGATAAACATGCTTCATCCTTTTTAAGGCTTTGACCAACCACTTAAAAAGGCCACCATGGACCTTTTTTTAATTTCTTTTTAAATTTCTTTTTATAAAAAGATTCTAAACCTTTTTACATGGGTAAATCATAAACCCACTTTTCATTCCATGTGCCCAATTCAAATCTTCCAATTGTCTAAAAACAATAGATCCACATTTCCATAAACAACAACGCCACATGTCACTCACCGGGAGTATCTACATTAATGTCACGTCATTGTTTTTGTTGGGTTTGACCAAAACTTTGATCGATCATATCTTTCGCATACAGACTCAGATTTGGTCCATTCAAAATGTGTCGGAAAGGTCTTGGAAAGCTCTATGCAATGGTGCTGACTTCAAATGATTTCAAAATCATTCATTTTTTACCAATGTTGACCAACTATTGACCAAACTTTGACCAGACACCATTTGCACATGTGGACTTTGTTTTCGACGTTCAAATAGTTGACGGAAAACTCTCAGAGTCATCTTCCACACTGTGTTGATCCTGGGAGATTTAGGGAACATATTTCCTCCATATTGACCTCTTGATCAGCTAATAAACATTATTTTAAATCCCCTCATTATATAATTGTCAACGCATTATTAGTTTATTCTTGTATCTTATCGATTCACATTGCCATCTGTACTTATTTACCACATTACATCACCTACATACATTTCTATTTATCATATGCTATATTATTTCACTCACATTCATATGCCATTCATATCCACTATTTTACTTACAAAATTCTTCCACATCATAACATATGTCCATAATCAACAATACATATATTCAATCAACCATTCTAACAATGAATATAGAATCTAACTAACTAAAGAATCACTACCAAGTTTAAATAATAATCATCACATATACAACACATATCAACAACCAATGCAAAATCAACACACACACACACACACATCATCATCATCATCAAAATCATAAGTTAAAAAAATACAATCATTGTGGGGAAAGACCCCATGTATCAATACATCATATATAATATGTCACTATCATCCTCTCTATCACTATCTACAATTATGGGAGCTTTATAAATTAAAGCTTCACCACTAACTCTACACCACCGATCTCGACATCTATATCTCTCAAGTTCACTCTGTAACACGGCCACCTCTCGTCATCTACTCTGCATTTTGTCCCTGCAGCTCCACATATGGTGTAAATATATCCCGAGCCAGGAATCCTCCTCCTACATCCTCTCTCACTCACTTTGTCTCTGCACAAGCCTCATTGTGCTCACTCAACAAAATTGTACATGTGGCTGCTATTATAGCCACCCGGCTTAAATAAATGAGCTTTCTTGCCCATAATTATGTCAACCCACTCTAGCATGCCTCCTCCCACAAGAACATCCAAGGGAACGTTTCATTTCAATGTGCGTATGGAAGTATCTATTAAAAATGTCCAATAGGCATCACATGCATCCACACAAAAATATTAGCTACTACACATTTTCATATTTATCAACTATATCAATCCATAATCAAATAACAAATAACAATGAATGATACATATGCTCTGCTCTCTCCTTTGCTACATCGTCTACCTCGGGGTGGGTGTCTAACCCTCCACTCCTCCAACTGTCACCCACCAAGCCTATATCTATAACTACCGAAATAACAAAACCCATCGGTGTGAATTCCCACCATTAATTATATGCCCGATTCCACCCCACATCATCAACCAAGATAGCCCCTATGGTTAGATTTGACTCATTTGTTCCTAGATGTACTAGTTGTGCTCCTTTCGGGCCTATTCTTGACCCTTGTCACCTCGGGGCCCTAGTAGATTGACACCATATATATGGATTTAGTGGTACATCCTAGTCCATACCAAACTATCTAGATAATCGCTCACCCTAAAACAACTCTGCTACCCCTAAGAAGCGGTCCTCTAACCCCATGGTGCATCATATGCACCATAACTAAACATTTTCCTCTACCCATCCTCCATAGTCCCTATACAGTATCCATATAATATCCCCAATGCTCATCTAATCTATCATCGACCTATAAGTGGTTGTGCCCATCCTTCTACTACGGGTACCCACCCACCTCTCCACAAATATCTATGACCGTGCCCAATCGGCATGTGGCCCACTAAGTGGCCTCAACATAACAATATGTTCATATACATGTAACAAAGTATTCACTCGTATGCCACCACCATAATCCTCTGGTATAAGTCCTTGTATAAGTGGGCTGATGACATTGTTCCCATGCATATCTAATACCATTTTCCTTGATACTATGACAAATATCCTTCATTCGGTACAAAATCCCAACTTCACTAGCCTCCACACCCACCAATGAAGCTAGTACCACTACAATAAACTTCGTAATCATGGAACCCAGATCTCACAATCATATCCAAGATAATATGTGTCTCAACGTATACTTGATACCCCTTAAAATTCATTATGTTTCCATCATCGACAATGGGAATCTAATACGGACATGATTTGTATTCTCTCTCTAATAATAGGCAACCGTAGTATCGTACATACATCCTCTAATGACATCGTCATCTCACTTGTTAGTAACTAGAATGTACATATATATGCACACCATCTCTCACAAAAATTAATCAATATAGTAATGTTATGATGTATCTCCCCTAATCTAGTAATGTGTCACAAGTTGGCATAGTCTAATATATCCAACTTGGCATCCGACAACCCCAAACTAGGTAGCGTACTCAAATGACGACCCTCCCAAAACTCTCTAGAGTGTATATATCTCTACACATCACCAAAAAAACAACAAAATAACACAATTAATATGCCATACATTCTTCAAAATCAATCATAATAACCTCACATTCATAAAAATACATTCATTTCACACTACATTGCTAAAATTCTGCCCCTAGACACTAGCACGTAGGAGCTGGACATTAGCACCCAGAAGTAGGTCACTAGCACAAGGAACTAGGTGTTACTGTCCCAAAATACATAAATGCCTTGTCCACTTCCATCCTGGTCAGAAAAGCCAAAAACTACAAAAATTCAAATTTTACTAAAAACATCAAATCAAGCAAATTTGAATTATTTTTCCAAAGATAGTCACCCATACCAACTCCTCGGTCATCTGTGAAGCTACGGCCACTGCCACTCTTTCAAATCATGTCAAACTAGTTGCTCTAATATGTGGCATCCTCGTGGCTCGAGTTTCAAATTTCAATTACTCTCGATAAAAATAAAATTACTATTCACTTTTTCATTATTACTATATATAGTAATATGAATTTACCATATACTATAGTTACTATTTACCACTATTATTATAACTAGTACACGGAAAAAACTTTTCTCATATCTTGAGCCTTGTTACTTTGGTTTTCTTCTGTTTGCACCATACGAGATCACATTCTCCTCTAGCACAAGACTATGTAATTTTCACCATTCTATATTTGAATCTCGCACATGTACTAATCAATACATATCCATACTTTTTCTATACTACTATCTCTCGTTTAATATTACTACCTTTCACAAATGACCTTGCTTTCAACTCAATTCTCATTTCTTCACACCCCACCCTTTCACCAAAAGGGGGAATATAATCGGTATCACCTTATAATCCCTCTCAAGATACAACAAAATCAATCGATACTCCCAATATGTTGCTATCACCATTTTCCGATCTCATTCAAACATGGTTAAAATTATTCTATACGATAGTCAATACTTGCCAAAATCATCATGGAAGGAGATAAAAATAGACCTCTCTCCCCAAAATTCTTCCTCTGGTGGAAGGATGCCAAAATCCTCCCATTATCAAACATATCAAGTTGGGAATTGATCATTCCCTACCCCCAATCTATCTTCTTTGATAAACAATTCAACATCTCCAAGAACATCATGACTATTTCTTGAAGTTTCTCCTTACAATGATTCGTTATCTCCTCTTATGCCATGTGGGTCAAAATATTGATCCATGGTTTGCCATGCTACAAGCTCCTATATTCTACGCGCACTTTGCAATATGGCTTCTCTAGACTCTATACAAGTATGTTCCTTAATTCCTTTACACTACTTGAATTTCATTCAAATAACATAAAGAGGCGGGAAATATGGACACAAAATCATGCAAACATTACTATTTTAATATGTCATCAGTATGTTGTTAAATGCATAAATCTTAAGTAAGAAAAGTATTCACTGGTGACACTATCTCTTATCTATCTATGTCTTTGATTGTTTTGTATTATGACTCTCTTCCACATTTGTCATTTATGTATTCACTTTTGGTCAAGTCATAGGGATCCCTATCTGTTTGTTTTCTCACATTTTCCATCATTTATCCTAGGACACTAGCACCCACTATGGACACTAGCACACATGCACTTCTTTCCATTCTATTTGATTTTGTCCTATTTATTCCTTTTTCAATTTTTTGACATTTGTGGTTAGCCCTTTTACTTTTCTTATCCTTATCTTGCATTCATAATTGGCCTTTTATATCACTCATGTCAAAATTCATACAAGAGATTCATATATATACACATCATAAAAACTATTATTCTAGCTGAAAATTCAAAGGGGCTATCACATGTACATACTACCACTAATATCAAAGGGATTACATTTTGGGATGCATACATTGCATAGAAAGGGGAATTGTTGAATTCCATACCACACATTTTCATCAAATCCAGCTATATCCTATAACCTTTACGTCATTGGCATGAGGGAAACCTAAGGACGCTATTTCACACACAAAACTACATGGAGTTTGAAATGTAGTGCAACACTCAGTACTCAGTTCACTCATCGGGTGGGTGTCACGGTCAATTTGACTTCACATATTACATATTTTATTCAAATCTAATGTGTTTGTGAGTTTTTGTAGATAGCTTGTGATTTTTGTAGGTTACATGTGTGATTGAAACCCTAAAAGTGAAGTTGGAGCGACAAATTAGATATTGGAGTGAAGACCCTTAGACTTAGAAAAGATCATATCGTGAAGACTTACAAAAACACTAGCACCGATAATGGACACTAACGCACAGGCGTTCCTATCCTCTTGTGGGCACTCATGTTCTACACATAATATAGTTTTACAACTCTCAACCAACCAATGTTAAATCATTCTCGTGCATATTCAATAGAAATGTAGTCTGACTATTTCCAGATTACATAGGTACTATGTAAGTAATATATACCTCTTATTTTCTTAAAGATTACATTGTTTAAGTACTTATCACTTGTATACTTTTGTATATTATAATTTGTTACATTAGTTACTCTTCAATTAGATTTAATTCTATTTATATTAAATTAGGATGATTTTTTCAAGTTGTTCATCGCTTTTAAGGTTTCACAAATTGACTCCAAGTTCCCAATAGATGTTCAAGGCTACTAGTCTTCCTATTCAATATGCATATATCCCTTAGAGGTCACCAAATTGTTGTCCAAAATAACTCCATGGGATATTTGTGGCAACTTACAATTCAATTTTGGTTTTCGCATCATGTTTTGAATTTGAAAAATATCCTAATAAACTATAAAGGTTTCCTTTCAATTTTGGAGGAAGAATGCATGGTCTCGACTCGTGATGATCCTTAGACCTTGATGATATCATTTTAAATCGAATGCAAAAAAATCCCATCTTGGAAAACTCATGAGAATTTACAAGGGAGTTGTTTTGTATTTTATAATTGTAGGCTACAAAATTTCATTACCCTCCCCAAGCCCCACAAAGGAATATCTAAGGAGATGGGGGTTTTCAATCCCTTAAATCATTTTATCTTTTTTCATGAAAATTACAACGTGTAAGTCAAATCCCACTTCCTACAAAGGGAATATTCCCTGAATCTCAAGGTGTAAGGAAAAATGCAACGTTGCAAGTTACACTTCGATCCCCGAGGTCTAATTACATAAGGGGATATATGGTAGAGAATTCAAGAGGTGTGGATATTCAAGGTGGTCAAGGAAAGGACAAGTGGCGATTTTTGGGAGCTCAAGGGCGAATGCAAAATTACTAGTTTGCGTAGTTCGCAATAGCGAAATGTAAATTACAAACGAAGGTCCAATCCACATAGTAAATTAGAAGGAAACACATGGCATAAACTCAAGGGTAAAAAATAAATCCATGTTTCAATCATCCTAATTTCATAGCCAATCATATGTTGGCACGTGTCACATTTTTATAGGGATCTCTATTTTTGTTCCTCCCGCACGTAAAAACTTCAAATGGCCATATATTTCTCCCCACTACTCCAAATTGTACAAAATTGGTCTTGTTGGAAAGGTATCATTGATTGCTTCATATTGGAATTAATAAATCCAAGTTTTTATATATTTTTGTGGATAAAAAGGGGGAAAATAAGTACAACATTAAAGGTGTATTTCTAGGTAGCTCAACCACTGGAATTTAATGAAGAACAACATTGCTCTGTGCAAATCTGATGACATTAAATATATTCAATGTATGTGATATATTTGGTGCCCGAACTTGGGGGCACCCATACTTGTACAAAAATTAAAATTAAGATGAATCATAGCACCCATGTCTTATGGTGGCATGTTGTAAGGAAAGGAAATGATTTTTCATTTATGGCAAGATCAAATCAAGTCTCTCTAGCCCCTCCCTTTTTAATCTCACATTATCTATAAATGTAAGTGGAATGCACTAAATAAGAGTTATTTTATACCAAATTTTATGGTTCTATCTTATAATATTTCCATTTTCATGCTGTTGGTCCGAAAATCTGTCGCTTGGACAGATCTATGGATAGACGAGCCAACAGTGTGCAGGGCATAGCCCCTCTTTGAGTCAACAAAGCGAAACTAGTTTATTGCTATTCTACTAGCAGGAATCTATGCAAGTCTCATGATTCTGCCTTCGGGGGTTTGGGATCTCATCCCAGTAGGGGTGCTTCCGACTGTGAAAAGAAAGGAAAGGAAGAGGGGATGAAGAAAGAGCAGGTCCGAAGGAAGAAAAGAAATGAATTCCAAAGCAGAAAGGTCAGAAGATTTATGTTTTGGGATTGGTAGTAAACAGAGCCAAACCTACTTGCATAAACAAACAAAGCAATACTGATGATGAATAAATGACAAAAAAGTAGATATGAATCTAATGAGAATAAACACATACGGATCTAACATAACAAAGGTCTAATGCATAACACAACTATTCAAAGACAAAGTCTAAATATTTGTATTACTGTTTTCTTCTGTTACAAGAAAGCTCAAAGTCTTTTTCCTTCACTTCTATTTTTCATCTGAAAGATATTCATCCATCCCACAATACAACAAGTATTGGGGTATATATAGAAGAAGGAGAGAAAAGAAGGCTAAAAAGGAACCAATAACTATTTACAAAATATCTAAAAGTCACGTTGACTTTTTACAACTTGATGGATGACATCATCCCATGATGCAACATGGATGACATCATCATTTGTATCAACATACTCCAGATATTTCCGAAAAGAAAGACGAAGAAGAGAAAGAGAAGAAGAAGAAGCAGCTACTCATCGTTGTCATCCTGTGGCCGAAAGGGGGTGGACGGCTTTTGTTGCTGCTCAGGTGACGAGATATGGAACTGAGAGTGGTATTCCATGAACTTGTTGATTATTGGCCCTAGTTGATCCTGGGAAGGATCCTTGTGCCGTTCACTAATCACCTCACAAGTCTCCCACTCATCTATGAGCTTCTCTGGGAGTTTGGAATAGTCCTTTTCGCCTCAATGAGGAACCCGATGAAGTCCCTACAGGCCAGCAGGTTGTTGATAGATTCTGTGTCAAATGTGACCTCTGGCCCCATTCCTTGAGAAGTGATCTCCTTGAAGATCCGGGTGGTTTCATCAGCTTTCCTTAAAGTGAAGGAAGGAGTAAGTAACCCTGGTGACATATTAAGAACAATTCGTTCCATTTAGTGCATCGCGTCCGGTGGCTTCTTCCTTGACTTTATCAATCTTTTCTAGAATAAATTCTAGCTGATCCACCCGGTAGTCCAGAGTGGACATGATTTTGTTGAGGGCCCTTGGATGGCCGAAAACACCGAACTTGACCAGATCTTCGAACAGTCAAACATTTGTTGGAAGGTCTCGTGTTGCGATGCGGCATGTTTCAACTCTTCGATATGGGTCTCGCTAACGCTTGGAGCTCTTTATTCACCTTACTTGATGTTTAGGTACAATTCGAGAACTCGCGATCACTTTTCACTTTGTCTTTGAGGATTTGGCTCCTCCAAGCGGAAACGGCCGCACTGGCTTGCCCGATCTTGGCATACTCATTAATTTTCTCCTGGCTGAGAAGCTCAAAAGTCTCGGCGGCAGTTGTGGGAGGCGCACTACCCATCTTCTGTAAGGCTTGGAGCAAATATTTGTTTTGCTCCTTCAGTTTCCTTTTCTCTTCCTTTATCTCTTTAAGCTTCTTGCAGAGGGCGTCAACTGCAAAAAGAGTCTCCCCTTGAAGACTTTCGGAAGATGTCCCCATTGTGACTTGGGTCACAGTGAAATCTATCGGAGACAGATCCTTTTTCTCTTTGAGGGGATTGGGGTATGTGATTTCCATAACTCTTTCTCCTACAAGCACTTTGAGAGAAGCATGTGACAGGCTTCTACTTCTTCGCCCCCTTAGATGGGATCACGGAAAAGTCCATCGGAGCGATGGGAACTTTCCTCTTTTGCTGACTTAGCTGCTGAGAGATCCAAGCTGGACCCACGGTAGAAGGACCGGAAACAGAGGAGGGGGCAGCTGCAGTAGTAGAGGGGAAAAACGTGGAGACATGCGGCGGTGGCATTGAGAGGATAGCCGAAGAAGTGCCCACGGAAGGAAGGGAAACTGCAGCTGTGGACATAGGAAGGGAAGGGAGCTCGGAGATAAGGGAAGAAATGGAGGAGGATAGATCAGCGAGGGAAGAGAAGATAGACGAAGAAGCGGGGGAAACAGTAGAAGAAGGAACAGAAGACACGACCAAAGGGATGGTCGCTTGAGTCGCTCGAGGAGGGGAAGGAAGAGAAGAAGAAAGGATAGAAGGGACCTCAGTTGTTGTAACAATGCCGACATCCTGAGTGGATGGGCCAATGGGAATATCCTCTTCTACTTCTTTCTCTGGTGTGACCAGAGTTATTACCTGCTCGGGTGCCGCGGAAGGAGGACTCTCAGGGGCTTCTTCCTGAATGGTGCTGGATTCACCTTCTACGCCTTTGCCTTTGCCTTTGCCTTTAGGCTGCTTTTGGATCGTGGAGGTGCGTTGCCCAATGGGGAGGTTGTGAAATCAACCCCAAGGTAGATTAGTCCGTTCATACGGCACCAATGCTCTGTCCTACGCAGAGTCTCCTTGACCCTCTCCTCAATTGTCTGAGGGGCCTTAGTTCTATCAATGGCTGGAAAGGGCCAATTGTCCCCATCTGTGTCAGTATATACCTTGTCTATTTCATCTTCCATAGTTTGGAAGCCTTTGGGGACAATGGCTATCCCGTATTGGATGATTTCTGCCAATGCTAGGTGAGAATGATCCTTTCTCCTGAGCTCCACCTCATGGATGACGTCAATGTAAATGTCCTCGATCTGAGGGACGTGGATTGGATCAAGTTTCACCCTTGGCAGATAGCTCCTTGGGTCGAAGGTAGGCCTGGCTGGGAAATCATGTCTTAAATTGAGCAGCTCCAGCTCTGCGAACATTTCCTTCACCTTGTGGTGGGTAGAGCATGTATATCGGCCCACTGTGAGGGGGAAAGGAGTTCCACCCTTCTTTCTTTTCAGGCATTTCTCGTGGTATGTGATCAGCTGCCTTGACAGCTCCAGCAGAATCAGTTTAGGTCCAGCATACCTCGGTAGCCTGGTTGGCTCTCCTAAAAAGTTGGCAGCCCTTAGATAGGTGAATGTGGGAAACTGGGTGAACAGGGCCCCCCATTTCTCAGTGGCTACTACTATGCTTTTGGTCGTGCGACCATAAGTCATATTCAGCTTCAATAGGCAGATGATGTGATAGAAAAACACATCGTTAATTTTTGTAAATTAGGAGATACTATTCTCCAGCCTCAATTCCAGGTAGTATTCGTATATCTTGACCTGAGGCCAAACTCCACTCCGCGTTAGGCCTCGATAGTCCCTCTCTGATGCTGCAGCGTAGACCACGTAAGAGTTCATATGGAATGTCCTCGTTGTGCTAAATTGTTGTAGCTGCTCAGAGATTGTGCTGCTTATAATTTCTCCCCAGCAAAAGTGCTGATCAGGCATATTCTTGTTCATGGTCTCTAAGTACCGCAGCATCCATTTATGGAAATAATGGGCATCAGAAAGCTCAAGACCCTGCTCAGGAATGTAATGGTGTCACTGAGCTCCTCTGAGAAGTCACTGTGGTGGATGATTTGGGGCCACCGGGTTACTACCTTTTTGTTTTTCAAGTAAACCTCATTCATTAGTTGCATACACTGATCTGCATTGTCATCCCAGGCCTTAATGCAATCTGCTTGACTGACGGCTACAAAATGCCGGTGGTGAGGTATGCCGAGTATTATCTCAAAGTGATGGGCAGTGAGGTCAATGACTACCTCGCCCTTGCTGTTTACGACACACCTTGTGTCTTTGTTGTAACATTGGGCAATCACCATCAAGAATTCATTGTTGATGGCGCTGACCGGGATTCCACCGGCGAAGTGCGGTGGCACTTTGCGCTATCGCTTGTCCATCCATGGACTCCTTGTGACTTTCTGAGTTCTGGCCCAGAATTCCTCCATATCAATATGCCCCAATTCTGAGTCTCTGACGTCCAGGCTACACTCGGCCTGGGACTCGGGCATTCTGACCCTTTGATATTTATACTTCATCTCTTCTTCTGTAAGCTTGGCCTTTCCTTTGGATTTGGTAGGTCTTTTGCTGGATGTTGACATATGTTCTTCCAAGTTTATTTGCTGATCTGCATGAAGAAGAAGTGAAACCCAATCCAAAAAGGTTGTATCAGTCATTTGATTTTCCATTGAAGTGTTAACAGAAGAAAGAGTTAGTTATTTGGAGGTTCAGGGCGCATGGCGCATGAAAACAGCAGCTTACAGGGCTAAATAGGTAAGGCGCACGGGGAAAGGGTGTTGCAAGGGTTAAACTGGCGCCAAAGGCGCATGGCGCATGAAAACTGCAGGGTGCATTTTACAAAAGGGCGCATGAAAACATCGTGTTGCACGGAGACAGGATGCGCCAAAGGCGCATAGATTTTTCATGTTGCATTGGGATTTGGTGCGCCCTTTGGCGCATGTATGGTTTGTGTAACAGAAACTTTTCGTGCGCCAAAGGGAACATGGCACGGCGCACGGAGGGTTTGCACAACACGAATGTTACTGTAAGGAGGGATGCGCCTGTGCCTTCAAAGCCTTGTACTTAGCGCGAATAAAGCTGATGTTGCACAGATGCTGGGTGCGCCATAGGCGCGGATTTATGTGATGCAACAGGGAAGTTTGGTGCGCCATGGAGGGCGCAAGATTAGTGTTTGCAGCATATGGAGGAGGCGCGCCTTGAGGGCGCAGAAGTTTATGATGTAGCAGGCAAGATGAGTGTGCCATTGGCGTGGATTTTAGTTATGTTGCAGGGGTGACAGATGCGCCGAAGGAAAACAGTGAACTTAATCACCCTCAGAGGGGTTTTTACATGGTTCAGATTCTCTTTCTCCTCTTTTCCTCTTTTGAAAGGTTACTTGGGTAAGGAAATGTTTCAAACTAGAAGGGTTACAAACCATTGTTTCAGGATAACATCCTCTACCAGCAGATCTGGAAAGAGGGGGAAGACAAATAAGGAAAGACAGCACGGGGAGAGCTAGCTCAACACATGCATTTCAAAAACCAAACCAGCAAGCACAAAGAACCAGAAAGCAAATCACATGTAAGAGACAAGAACACTTACCCGGATAAATAGTGAGAATCTTGCAAATGGGTCCACAACGTGCTGAAAATGACAGGGTAGGGGCTGACAAGCTCAGAGAAAAGAAATCACGTGCTCTGTGTCTGGTGATAATGACATTTGTGGGCGTGCAAATGCATATATATATATGAGCAAGTCATAAATGCGCCACCAACTTTATAAAGGGCGCATGAAAATTACTATCGACATAGGAAAGTATGCGCCCTTTGGCGCACCAAAGCATTTTCCAGCATGAAACTAAGCGCGCCTTTGGCACACCAAAAGTTGTGTTGTCATGAGATTATGTGCGCCCTTTGGCGCACTGAAAAGTGGCGCAACAAAAGTTGTGCCAACATGAAGGCGCATGCGCCTTGGCACACGCAGAGAAGACTCAACATACAAGGCACACCAAAAGGCGTGTTGACACTGAAAAATATGCGCCAAAGGCTTTAAAGGGGGCGCACCAAAAGTTGGTGTTACATAGTAATTCCATGCGCCCGTACCAAAAAGACGAGAAAAGACTAAGTTCGAAAAACCAGATTTCCCAGGAAGGGATTTTGCAACGTTTCGAACGCAAGGGATCCCTAACGAGGGATCGGAACAAAGTTTTCGGTATGGTTATCGGTAAAATCGCCCTTGTCAATTTTACGGGATAACACATGCATGTAAGACCTATGTAATCTACATTTTGTACAAGATTTCAAACATCTACTCTATAATCTAGATGGAATACTCTTAACGCAATTTTTTTGGTTGTTCTCCTTTCAAACCTTATTTTTTTGCTATGGATATTCACCCTCTTATTTCATTAATAATTTTCATTCATTCATGATCTATAATCTTTGTATTTCCTATAAAAAAATCTTATGAAACTTCTTTTTGCGTCTCTTTGGCCAAATTTGAACCATGTCTCATTTTTTGTGCATCACCTTCTTTGTTACTTGAAACTTTCCTTATTTTCTCACCTTGGTCCCTTGGACTCATATTTTAGGTTTATTTTAGTTTAATTTTATGGTTATAGGTTAGTTAGCTATGGGTTGGGAGAGAAGGAACTAGCCTCCTCTAGAGATTTTTATCATTTGCAAAGTCCCACACTTTGAGACAAATCCATGTTGCACCAAATTTGTGTTGTTAAGGAAACCACACATGCAGAGGGTGCTAAATTTTGATGATAACAAGGATTTTATGAAGGTTTTGTTAGTTAAAAATGGTTTTACACTCTAGTAAATTGATTGCAGTATGGGGTAGAAACTTTGGGTGTCAATGGGAATAAATCAAACCTAGGGACCACTTAAGAATTTTTACTGTGGCTGAAACTTGTAATTAAACTCATAGCTATTGATTTTTAATTCTTAAGATGATGGATTAGTTTAAAAGTGAAATCTGATTCTTATCCCTTTAACTCAATGCAAACCCTCATAATGTTAACACAGGTAAAATGAGTTTTTGTATGTATCATAACTTTTGAAAATAAGGTGTCCTAATTCAGGATAAAGTGGATTGTGAATCATATATGTAACCCAAGTGATGCAAAATAAGTATTTAAATTATATATTAGTTGTAATAAATTTAAAGTGAATAGTGTATAACCTTAGTGTTGAAGAATTTTAATGAAAAAAGGACATGGGAATCTTTCCACTCTTAAACCTAATAGTCTCCCTTTTACTTCATTTGAAATTCCCCTCTTTGCAATGAAGGTAAAATATGATACCAAATAAAAATGCTCTTGGGAAATGAAACCTTGGCTTACGAAAAGGGTCTTAGTAGACTCATATGTGTTGAAAATGTTCGATTAACAATTGATTTATATATATTAATCACGATAAGATAAATGAACCAAATTAAGTGTACTCGTTATAAGTTAAATGTTAAATGAAATAAAGAAAATGTAGTCTAGAGAAAAGGAGAATGTATGTTTACATGTTAAGTGTTCTTCAAATATTTAAGGTTAAATAATGAAATATGATTGTAATAAATATGTAACCATGAAAATGTTGTGTTGTGGAAGGTGTATATTTGTGAGTTCATATTATGGTTAATTCATTATTTACTTTCCCATTTAGAAAGATTTGGCATTGATGTGTATCTTGTGTTTATGTGTTATGTTTTCTTCTTGTTGGGATGAGGTTTCATCATTTGTTATAAGAGGAATAAGGTTTTTCTACCGAAGGGAGGAATAAGGGGAATTTTTTATTTTGTTTGGAGGAAACAAAGGAATTCATGGCTAGTATTAGTGGAGGGATAAGCACGTGTTATAATGGAGGGATAAGGGGCTTGTCAAATTTTATGTGGTGTGTTTACTTTGGAGGAACCAAAGGCTATCTAGGATTCCTTCTTGGAGTGATAAGGGTAGTTGTAATGATGACCTCTCCCCATTGTAAGCCTCGTAGGTAGGCTTGGTAATGTGTGTCGTCTCTACTTGTGATGCCAATCACTTTCTCATCTTGTTGTACGTGTGGGTCCATGTTGGTGTAAATGTCTCATGTGATGTTGATTTATTCTTGTGAGCCTAAGTGGAGTCATATAGTAAACTAAGTTGTATCAAGTAAATGAAAGCAAAAATATTCGGTTTATTTTGTCTTATGTTTTGGTTCATCAAATGTGGATGTTACAATTACTTACTAAGCATTGACATATTTTACTAACAACATGAAGTGAGGGGATTCTACATCTCAATATCAAGGCCTTATAAAACATCCTTGTAACATAGACTTGGACCCCACGTAATGAAATGTATATAGGGATGCACCTAGAGATCCTTGTAAAGCCTAAAATTAAGACCTATCGGCTACAAAAAAATTAGTAGTGCATGGTGCAATACACTCTTGCAGTTTCTCACTATGTATCACATGAAGTGCAGGTAGGAGACCAATCTAACACCACTCTATGTGAGGTATATTAATGAGCTACTAGTCACATTGCACATTCTTACTACTGTTATAGGCTTTTGATTTGCGTGTTCTTGTTTGAGTGTTGTCGAGACCCATGTGTTTGTAGACCTCACATTAAAATCAAAACCAAACAAGGACTTAATCCAAACCATTATTGATAAAACAAATCATGAATTCATATAATTATATCCAAACTTACCAATCTAACATCAAACTAATATCATCCCTATCAAATCTTCCTTCTAAATATGATCTAAACTTCATCTATATGGATAAATCTCCATCCAATCCTCATTCAATCCTAATCCTTTTCAAAATAAATCCTCATCCAAAATCCATCCTAATCCAATCCAAAAGAAATATTCATCCAATCTATAACCATTCCTAATTCATCCAATTCTAAATAAAAAAGCGAGCTTACCCAAAATCAAGAGTAAAACACCACAAAATCCACATGGCACCCCAAACAAAACCTCATACTAATCCCTTCATATATTATACTTTCAGGTAATCCATTCCTTGGTATTGATGATATCTCAAACCATTTCCATTAAATTTTTCCCATCAATGACCATGAGCCATCACTCACAAAAACCAACCATGCCAACATTAGCCAACTCATTCCCCAACATAAATATGAACTCCTTCTTAGGGTCATCAATCTAGGGGCCAAGTTCCCCACCTCCTTCAATCCCACACTATTATTCAAAATCATACACCCTAAGGATCCATCCATCTTAAATCCACCTACTTCTATTGGGCCCTTGGTATCAACTCCCAAATCCACTAACAACCATCATGATCCTCAACTTCCCCACATCAAGACCCATGTTGACAAGGGAAAATCAATCCAACCTCCACAACAATCTCCCGATGATCATAATCATATCATTAGTGATCAAATCCAACAATTGGCCACTTTATCATCACACATTGAAAAATAAAACCTATCATCTTCCAATCACAATTCATATTCACCCCCGAGCCTAACCAATCCAATTTGGCCCTTTTTCCACATAAAAAAATTCATCTGCTGATACTAACCAATCCAATATGATCCTTTCACCACACCAATCCACTACATCCCATGAGATTAACCAATCCAATTCAGCTCTTATGCCACATCATGGCCAAATCAATCTAATATAACCCCCATGTCACTCCAATTCAATTCGTCTCCTAAGCCACACACATCAACCAATTTGTCCCTTATTTTACACAAATTCAATACTATACCTCACACCACTCTCCCGGGGAAATCTAAACATAAAACTAAGCGAAGTCACTTAACCCCATTAGGTGAATCCTTGACCAAGACTTCCTTTTATTAAAACCCATAAACATGACCATTCTTCCACCAATCAAACCATGTGATGGGAACATTCCAAAACCATATTGGTATCAAGAAGGCCACTACTTTTATTAGAATAATACCAATAGATGTTTGACCAATTAATGCATTCACTTAAAATATTATGTCCAAAACCTCGGTGATCGGGGAAATTATTCATGTAGTACTATACCCACAACTTGGGATGTATCACAATTCTCTCCCCAAACATCATCCACTGTGTAAATCCCATTCCATTTCCAAACTTCCCTTACCTATCAAATTCCATGAAAAATATGGAACCTCATCCTTATTTTGGCTCGTGATTTCATGATGATGACCTTGCATCATCCCCTTAATCTGATGCATATCCTATCGCTAATAAGATTTTCACCCCGATGAATCATCAAGGCAAAGGCCTAGGCATCCATGAACAAGGAATTCAAAATCGATTTCCCTTCAACACGACCGCATATGTTATAACATGGGGTATAAACCTATCACTAATGACATATCTCTTGACATCAAAACATAATCTACTTGATAACTTGTTTACACCAAAATTTTTATCAAAACTATCATTCCAACCACTCAATTCCATCATCAATGCCTTGACCCCTTCAAACAAGTCCAACCAAATCACAAATCATCCAAATTATTTCAAAATGACCAAACCATTACCAACATTATGGGAGTTTGCAAGAATATCCCATTAGGAGACCTCGATGCAGGATTTTAGATCAAATTGAATGCAAAAACTTACCTTAAACAAGAAGCTAAACCTCCTCATCCCAATCAATCCAAAAATCCAAAACAAAAAAACATATTTCAAAATACCAAAACAAATTGATATATTCCAAAAGATTGAGATAATTCGTCACCTACACACGAAATTTTATTTCCTTCACATTCATCCTCCTTGCGTTCGCCCCCATCCCTTTGCATATCACCCATCCATATCATACAATCCATCTATATCTCATTCCAATACATTTATCATTTGATTCACACTTTTCGATGAATAGCTAATCAAATTTTTCACACACGTTGTAAGTCAATATTCTATATTGCAGTCATGTGACCTTGGTCTATCATTACTTATCCACTTTAAGCACAAATTTCCTCCTAGAGATCCAAGCACTCTAACACAGTTAATAAACTTATTTTGAAGAGCCTCAGGTGTATCTATTGATGTTATCTATTTTCATCTCCACTCCCCCATCAAGCCACCCATGATTCTTAACCCCTTGAGAGTGTTCACAAGAATAGAATATATTTTCACAAAAACAAAAAAATTAAAAATTAAAAAAATCCCCAATCAAATCAATCTCAAGACTCTTTATGGGTGTATCCAATATCTCTCAAGGGCTATGGACTCTTAACTAACAGTAGATAAATATTGCGACAAGAATCGAAGCATCTCTATCGAGGTTATGTACACATGGTTGGCAACAAAGCAATACGTGGTGTCACTTCACCTTCCACCCTCCCCTCCATCCACCCATTAGATTAAATAATTCCTAAAAATTGGTTGGTTTGTCTTTACATGCTACCCATTAAATCTTCACTTCAAGTGGTAATTAAATATAATAGTCACACTCACTAGATATTGACGAGACATAAGGATAGTATGGTGATAGGTGTTTTTAGACCTCGGTCACACTCATTTTTATTCCAACCCTTGTCTTAAAATTTGTTCCTTTCTAGTGATATTTTATTCATCATCAATATTCTTTCAATGCATATATCATAAACATCCATTACACTCACATCTTTCTTCTCTCGATTAAAAATTCATGGTGATGGCCCCCTCTTTTCATTTATTCTAACTTGCATTCCTTTTCAATTTCATTATCATGATTGGGGAAACCTTGCTCAGATTCTCTCTAACAACCACTGGGGGCACCATCCAATTTATCCATTCACTGATCTCATAAACTGTCCTACATATATTTCATCCATAACACCTGCATAGATCATCCCACCATACAACTAGGGGTAGATAAATTTCCTATCTCTTGCATATCATCTCCATCCTAAAGTATATTTTTCAACCATCCTAACACATCCTTGTCATCTTCATCTTTCAGTAAACTTCCTGATTTTTCCTTGCTAAAGATGCTTAAGCAATATTGGAATCTTGACATATCCTCTTTAATGTGTCATCAAAATAATACCTATATGATAGAGCACACATTCATATGTGACATGGTCCTTAGAAAATCCCTTCATCCTTATTCAATTGTTGTTCAACATTCATCCTATCATATCCCTCATCCTTCAAATTATATCCTCATCCATATTATCCTAAATCCTTTCAGTTTTCCCATCTAGGAAAACTTCGATTACTGTAGGAAAAATTCAATTCTTATCTTGTATCCCTTAGTCCCATCCTACTAAATCCTAAATATCCCTTAATATTTTCATCCATATTATCCTATCCTTTAGTCACCCTATATTGAATCTTTACATCCATCACATCCTTAATTCTATATATACCCCTTTCATCCACTATCATTTTTTCCTAACACTAAAATGGGTTTCTCCTTTGCAGTTTTCCCTTTGCTCACCATCTAAAAAATATGTCAAAAATCATTAAAAACAACATAATCCAAAAATACACATATGAAATCAGTTTTCTTTTCCTTAATCCAATTAAAAATCCTTATACTCAAGCAAGCCAATTAATCCAACTTATCCTAAGATACATCATTCCCAATACAACTCCCCTTGCATGTTTCCTTTCTTAGGGAAAATCAATAAATGTCATCATCAATCATAAAACTAGGAATTTTCATTGAACAATGGACATCACATTTTTGTGTGTTCATTTTCTTTCTTGTTTATCTTGGTATTTTATGTTACATCAGTATTTATGTAATGATCTGTACAAAATTGTTCATATTTTCATTTTTGAGTCAGTCAAGTGCATATGGAAACCATGTCATCATGGATTTTTCATATCATGGTGCACCCTACTCTATGCCACATTAATAAGGTTGTTAATGATGAAAACAATGGGAAATTTGTAAAACATGATAGAAAAAATCCTCCCATCATAATCATCCTTTCCCATCATCTCCCACTATCAATTATCAATCAACCAATTTATAGAAATCTAAATACCAACCTTCATCTAAACAACACCAGCTCTCTTTATCACATTTTTTTCATCCAACCTAACTACATATCTACCCTATTTACCCATCACTAACCATCTCTCCCTCCTCACCACTTGGGAGGAGCATCCTCTCACTACCCCATATTTCATTCTTTTTTCCATCAATCATTGAAATTTTAATCACATAATCATTACACCAATCATCCTCTTGCATTAGGTAGCTCCTTAATCATGTTTTCATCCTTTTCTACATTGATCAATTTAACCAATGATAATCCAAATCAATTACCCAAACAATTTATCCAATACTCTATCAAATTAATAAATCCATCCATAGTTTACGACTTCCCCCTTTCATATATCATTGATTGAGGCACATCTAGAGTTGTAACTTTATCAATATTTCTCCCTCACATACATCATTTCCCAAGGCATCATCAATCTATTTATTTGTTGATCACTCTTAGTCAATCAATGCATACAATCACTAAAATATAAAGGGATAATCTCCTCCATTCATCACATTTATCACCATCTCCTCATCCACCCATCAAATCTTACCCATCCTCATCTCTATGTTAACTAACCATTTTAATTCTCCTTCAATGCATTATCCCTAATAGTAAATTCATCACTCATCCTTGATGCGGGAGCATCACTCTAGGGACCAACATAGGAATTTTAGGATCAATTTTGGCTTAATTAGTCTTTAAAGGTGTCTTAGGAGTTATTCATGTTGTTTCTTTGATGCTCTAGAGGTAAAAATTTAAAATCATGAAGTTCCCTCCATTTTACAAAATTTGAAAATTTGAATTTTATTTAGAGCCAATTTTGGATTTCTTGCTTAGCATAGGGGTCCTAGAGTTGGTCTTAAGCTTATATAGAGGTGATAGGGTTAGTGGGAAGTCTTTTAGTTCTTTTAATTTTGGATTTCTTGCTAGCATATGGGTGCTAGATTTGGTATTAAGCTTATATAGAGGTGATAGGGTTAGTGGGGAGTCTTGTAGTTATTTCAAGTGGTTTAGTTGTTCATTTAGCTCTTAAACTTATTATAGCTCCTTATTCACAAGGTTAACCTCCATATGACCATCTCATGAGGTAACCATGCTTTTAATCAAGGTTAAGTTGTAACTTAAAGGCTCAACCTTGAACAAGAGGTATAAAAATGGTATGCTGTAACTATTTGAACCATTGATCAATCGAGACAAGTGATATTTGAGCTCTAATTAGAGGTTTACGCAAAAATTGATGTGTCATCAGTCTAAAGAAGTCTCATAATATGTACATGACAGTTGTGGATTGAATATGAGTAGGTGTAGAGTAGTTTTAGGACTCTAACAAATTAGTGATAGCCCTGAATGAATATAGATATGATTTATTTGCAAGTATTTTTTCAATTATTGTGAATGCAGGCATGAAACTCCTTGAGTAACCTGTACAATAGTGTGAAGACTGTAATTTTAGTCAAGAAAGGCAAGTTGAATTTGGATGAAAGGATCTACCAGAAAGAAAATGAGGATAAAGCTTTGAGAAAGGTAATTGGATAATCCTTATAAATGCATGGTCTTCATATGGCCATAAAAATTGTGTTTAAACATGTTTTGAATAATTTAAGCTTTGTGATCGAGTACCCTATTATGAGACAGAGAACAAGTGAGTTTTGGTCTCAAACACATGGTTCAAGGGTTATATGAAGGTTACTAGTAAAAATAAAGGTTCTAAAATGTTATGCAAGCTTATTCAAATTGGTTTTAAGCATTGAAAAGTAGTGTAACAAATTTGGTGAGCAAAATTTGACTCTTGGGCATGTAGGAGTAAACCCTAAGGGTTTTAGATAAAATGAATGGTTAGAGGGCTTAGAATTCGTCTTAAGGGCTAGAAACTTCAACTTATTATCCTTACCACTACCTTATTAAGATTTAAAAATAATTTTGCTAATATATTATGACTTTGAGAAGATCTTGATGACAGTCTCTTGAAGGTACTGTAGCAAAAACAGAGAGACCTAATTTTCAGGTATAAACTAGTGCTTTCCAAGCTTTTTAACATAGAAGGTGGTTGTAAGATTTTTTATATAAACTATTGACCCAAATGGGTATTTGAAACAACATTTTTTTAGTAGAGTGAAGTTATTAATCAAAAGATACAATTTAATTGGTCCTACAACATGGCTAATGAAAGGAACTAGGTCTATGAGGGAAATTTATAAAGGAATTTGTAAATAGCTTAAGATTTGAGTCAATCATTTTCAGCCACCCCTCTAAATTGAAAAAGGGTACTCATAAATGCCATTGGTTGGATCAAGTGATGGGTGGAATGTTTTAACTCTTACCATTCCATCAACGTAGTTCTTAAAAACTTACTGGATAGTTTTGCAAGAGGAGACCTAAATGGTTAAACTCTAGTAGTGTGAACCAATTTAGTGGATGTGTTAGCATGGATAGATACTCTTGAACTTTTTGATAAGGTTTCATTAACCCATTTGATTCTTTGAAGCCAAAAACTATAATTTCTTCAGTCATTTTGAGTTGGCAAGAACAAGAAACTACTATTTGATTGTGAATGCATTGAGAATATTGAACTAATTGTTTGGTTGATACATTTCAAGTTCCTTGATGCTCTGCATCAATCCTTCATCTAGACATATCCCATAACCTATTAAACATTTAAAAATTATTTCAAACATATCATTCTTTTAAATCTTATTAACTATTAAAATATTGTTTGGATAATACACTCTACCGATCAATTTAATTAAATCCTTCCTCAAATCATTATTAATCCAAAGACTTTCAAAAATCAATCTGTTTAAATCTCGTAACTCCCCTTACATACATCATTACCTAAGATACATCCAATCTTACAACTTTACAAATCCATTAGTCAATCAAACATTTATGACTTCCCCTTTCATATATTGTTGAGTGGGGCACATCAAGTTGTAATGTTATCAACTTCACTCCGTCACATATATATTTTCCTAGGGAATTATCAATGCATCCACTTATCAATCTATTAATTGTTTGATCACTAATCAATGCAAAGAAGCCTCTAAACTATATTGTTAATGACATATTATCCCATTCTCCTTACCTTTCATCTAATTTATTAACATGTTATCCTCTTTTCAAGTGCTTATTTTTCCTATTCCTCCCCACATGACCCCTCTATGGGAATCATTCTTATTATCCCAACTATGTCTCCTATTTTCTTTGGAAATCCATTAATTCCTATAGTTACAATGAGCTTTCAAAGAGGAGAAAAATGAATATACTTGAAATAATCCCCCTTAATAATTATCCCTTCATCACATCCAGCCTTATCATATCCCACATACCCCTTCATCATGATTAATTTCTCTAATCAATCATCTAATCACATCATCTCATATTTTAGGAATTTAAAATTCCTAGATACATACTTCCACCTACCCTCTTAGTCTCTCCAAAAAATCCTCAAGTTAATATCTCATCTAATCGTCATTAACTGACCTAATAAAATATTTTTCTAAAGTTATCCATCTCTAAATTCATCATCTTCTACCACCTTCCATGAATTTAAAATTTCTAAAAAACCCTCCCATCTCTACAACCTTCCTCATCCTTATCCAAATCCATCACAACTTCTTCCTATCCATTGAATCTACTATCCTACAACTCTAAACCGGACTATCCACCACCTTGGATAGGGATGTAGAATCAACACCTTCAATATCAGTAGTCTCAATCCATCATCCTTCATAAAAAAATCATCAAGCTTCTAAGGGGAGGTGCTGCAAAAATTCATGCACAAACTCCATTTTAAAACAACACACATCTATCAATCATCTTGATAAAATATAACACTTCACAAGGAGTTTTCTTTTAGTAAGTAAAAGTATATTTTTTATCCCTTGTCCACTCAATCAGAGGTTTAAATTTGAGTTAGAGTAGATAGTTTTGGTATTGTATCTAGGTTTCATTTTAAGAAGCCTCTAGTAAATTGGAGGTGGAAAATCCCGCGAATATACCTCGAACCACTTTCGTCGGAAAGGAAAATTTTCCAGGATTTCAGAGTCAAATTTTCACTTGTCATTTTCTTAAGGGGGAGCACTCAAGCATTTTTTTGGTGTTAAGCGACAACAAGGTTTACTATCACATGACAAAAATCCTTGTTGTCGCATGAAAACAAGGCTTGTTTTCATGCGCCAAAAATATTTGTTGTTGTACAACAACAAACCTTATTGTCACATGACAACAAACCTTGTTATCACACAACAACAAGGCTTGTTATCGTGTGAAAACAAGGCTTGTTTTCGTGTGATAGAAAACCTTGTTGTGTGAAACTAAAAAAATGCTTCATTTTTTTACCGTCTGTGACACCCTTTTTGCTCATTAGCAACACTCATTTTCATCCACCTATAACCCTCCCTTGTCACGTGTCAACAACCCTCTTGTCACGTGTCAACACCTTCTCTTGTCACACGTCAGCAACACTATATTGTCACCCATCTGGAAATGAAAATCTTCCTTGTCATGCGTTAGTGACACTTTCTTGTTACAAGTCTACAATAACCAGTCTAAGAATATGATGCACACTTTTTTGCTTTTAATTTACAAGTAATTTAGATGGTACCTCAGTAAGTTACTAGTATACTACTAGGTGAATTACCTAGGTTTATATAGGAGTAGTTTTCAATGGTAGGCAAAGCCGACCCCTAAAAAAATTTATACTGGAAATTTTAGGTGAACAGTACACTAACCTGCTCCAAAAAAATCACCTTTTCAAATTTTCCTAAAATGGAATATTCACCAAATTACGAATATTCACCACTAAAAATATCCTTGATTGTATCCATGGTTTTCTAGTTTATGGTCTAATTTTACCGCATACAATGGTTCTTCAAAACATGGGCAATAAATCCATTTGTAATTGTGTACTTTATCAAGTTGTGTATGAATATGCAAAAAAGTAAGATCCATAATAGAAAAAATTGTATGGAAGGATATTGGAGAAGCTTTTTGTGACATGTATCTTAGAAACCAAGAACCTTCTCTCATTTCTATTTTTATATTGTATTGTATGATAGTATTTCTTGATGTCACTTGGGTTTTATCATCTTGTCTAATGACTTTATTTTTGGCCCTCTATGTGTTAGAATTCGATCTAAACAATGTGAAATGTGGAAAATGAATTGTAATTAAATGGTATCAAAGCAACAAGGTTTCACGGTTTTTCAAAACATGGGAAAAATATATATTTAGAAGCATTTGTGCTTTACCAAGTTGTGTATGAATATGATTTAAAGATGAGACATAATAAAATGTGCTTTTGCATGAAAGGTTTTCAAAGAATATTTTTGTGGCATGTATCTTATAAACCAACAAGAACTAGTTCTCATTTCACCTTTTATATTGTAATGTATCGAGAGAATTTTCGGATGTCACTTGAGTTGTAGCATTATGCCAAACAAATTCTTTTGGAATTGGTGTGTTAGACGTCAATTTGAGTAAGGTGAAATATGGAGATTGTGTTTTTAAATATATTGTTAATTTTTGCATCATCTGTTTGTATCCCTTTGATTCCAAATCACATTACAAATTCCATCACAATCTGATTTCTTTGTTTATATTCATATAAGAGTACATTTTCCAACCTTTTTAAGTAAATAAAACTTCAAAAAGGTTTATAGAGTGGGTAAAATTTTACATCTCCTTACATTCAATCATATTCTTGATTGATTTTCATCAATAATTTTTGTCCTTCATTGATTCTTTCTCTAATTCCTAACTAACCAAATTCCCACATGTACTAGGTCTTATTTGTACCTAAGAGTCTTCATACATTCCTCACTTTACGTATAAATATCATTAGTATGTCCATTGTTTTCCATATCTCCCTCAATACACATGTTGTGTATATGAATCCTCTAAACATAATCTTGGTATTTAAAAAAACTAAGGCAAGAAGAGCCAAAACCATAAACTCATACATTTGCTTCCTTAGTACACTATTAAGTTAACTTGAATTTAGGTGTTAATAATATATGTTTGTATAAGATACCTTAACAATATTTACTTTATTTTTAATTTTAGTTTTCTTTTAGGTTAATCATTTTAGAATGATTCATTTTTATATATCTTGTACAAATTTATATTGGGAACCTGGGTGCAGTATCTTTCACTTTATTTTTTTACTATTTATTCATGGATATTAGAGACAACATTTAGCTCATAGGGCATTTGCCATGGAATTTTTAGGAGGGATTTGTATACCTTTTCCTTTTGTGGCTCTTACATTTATAATTCAAAAAATGTGACATTGAGGAGGATTAGCCAAGCGATGCTCTTCCGCAAGTAGTCCATGGAGGTATAATTTTACAAAGCGTATTTTGTGAGTAAAAAGTATTTGTTATCATTGAAAGTTTGTAATTATACAACTTGATAAGAACATGTATACAATTTATAGGGACCTCCATGAGTTGTATGTTTCATACGAGTGGACATACCTATAATTTTAGGAACCCGACAAGTTGTGTACATTTATAGTTTAGGGTTTACTTACAAAATAATTCTTTTCATTGAACAATTATAATACTGACTTTTTGCATTGCATATTTACTTTGGGAGTGACCTCCATAGGCATAAATTTATGTTTTATTTTGATCTAAATAATATTTCTTCTAATTAAACAATTATAATACAACTTATGTATCAAAAGTGAACTTCTCATATTAGTGGATTTGTGAAGATGTGGGCTTAGGAGGAGTAGACGTCCTTCATATGATATTATGGAGTCACCTAGAAGCTGAGAGGTATAAACTTCATGTTTTAATTTAAATACATTCCTTTCCATTGAATAATTCCAATATAATGTGATTATGACATGTCTAATTCCCAAATCAATTGATAGGAGGATAAAGGCACCGAGAGAGGAAACATCCTTCACTCTTTTGCCATGGAGGTATAAATTTAGAGTTTTTCAAATTTAAATATTTTTTCCATCCATAAATTCTATTACAACTTGATTATGACAAGTCTACTTTCCATATCCAATAGCAAAAGAATGAGAGAACTAAGAGGAATAGATATTCTTTTTCTACTACCAAGGATTCACCTCTACAATGGTATTAAGAAAATTTGTTATTTAAATTGGTTCTAATTAAATCAAAGTTTATTTTTTTATTTAAATTAATTTAGTTATAACAAGCGAATACCTTTGTGAAAATATTTCAAGTCGTGAGATCATCTCAACCTCCTATGAAGGAAAATACAAAATTAAAATGACAAAGGATCATCCCAAATAACATGATTAACATACACCCTTATGAGAATGACGATGACGAATCAAAGCTACCCCTCCTAACATTAGATGATTTGAAACCCTCTCATCTTACTCATGAAACTTATATTCACCAAGTGAGAGGGAACCTGCAAATGACCATGTATATAAATATTTTAGTCGCAAGACCATCTCAAACTCCTATGAAGGAAAAATACAAAACTAAACGACAAAGGATCATCCCAAATAACATGATTGGCATACACGTCAATGGACTAAGGGAGAACAACGATGATGAATCAAGGCTACCCCTACTAGCATTAGATGATTTGAAACCCTCTCATATTACTTGTGAAACTTATAGTCACCAAGTGAGAGTGAACTGCGCAAATGACCATGTATATAAATGAGAACATACAAATATTAATAGATTTCCAAAACAAGTGTTTTATTTATTTAATTCATCTTATCATTTTATTTCAGTTTAGATTTTATCTTATTTTCAATTAATTCATTTGTTCAATTATACATATTGATTTAATTTATAATATATTTAACATTAAATTTATTGGATTTTGTGTATTTCAAAAAAACTAGTTGACTAAGAAAGAAAAATTATCTTATAAAAATTATCATGTAGATTGGTACACAATACTAGTAAAAACAATGCACAATATTGGCAGTTTAACTTATGAAGACTTTGGGAATAATTACTACAAACAATTTATAATATAAAAATATGCATCAAAATGGTTTAGGAGTATAAAGAGGCGTATGAGGGTAAATATGTTTTATAAATATTTTTTATAACTTTAATATTCTTCTATTATATTTAATATCTATACTTTGTAACTTCAATACCTAAGAAATATTGATGAAGAAAGGTGAAATATTCAACCTTTCAACCTCTAAAAGTAGATAGAGATGCTTTGAATTCTTTGATAGATAAAAAAATAATAAAGGATGTTATAAGGTTATAACTTAATTAAACCTACTAAATGATATGTAGTTTTTTTTGTTAATTATTTTTGTTCTCAATATTGTGATTAATGTAAGGAGAAACAATAATTAGCTAAAAGATTACAAGGCAAGAGTGCAAAAAGGTTTGGAGTGGCACACCATATGAGAGAACAAAACTTAGATGAGATCACAAATAAATTTGTAAATTCTATATAAGTTATTGTACAAGTATATTTTTGTTTGTATTATTTCTTTATAAAAATGTATCATGTCTAGTTTTTTCATATAATTGTTTTTACAAACAATATGTTAGAACGGGTGTGTAAAAATAAAGTGCACAAATCATTGAGAAAACCATTAGATGGGTTACATTCATTGTCAATAGGTGGGTCCATGATAATCAATATAAAAAAGGTAACATGTGTCGTTTGATTAGTTGTGAATTATATAAATTATATAAAACACTTATAATTTTTTATAATTATGTATTCACAATTCGAACAAGAGAATGGGTATAATGGCAATACTCATGGTCATTGGATGACTAGGACAAAGATTAAGGGTACGAGGAAGAAGAAAAGGATGCCAAGCTAGGACATTTAGATTGTAACTCTTTATTGATTTGTTTTTTTAATTTGGAAAGAACCTTTTATTACTCCTTCAAAATTGTACTATATTATTGTATAGAAAATATTGTGATTTCAATTAGTTGTTAATTATATAAATTGTAAATCAAAATACTTGTAAATTTCTATCATTAGGTATTTTTAGGTCCAACAAAATAATTCAAGGAGGTTGATGGGATGATGGAAAATATTATTGCTCATAGGATTATCGGGATAAAAAAGAGTACAAAGACAAAGAAAATGATGCTCGTTATGTCGAAAAAGTAGCACCCTATGATTTGCACATTACAAAACCCTACTTTTGACTAACATGGGATTGTCTCAAGGTGTGGGACCCTTGCGATTGAGACAAACCTCCAGATAAGGCTAGTTCCTGACCTATTCTAATGCTAACCTACTCCTAAACTATCAATTCCAAGGACCAAAGAGAGAGAAATACATAAAATGTAAATCCTAAACAAAGGAGGTGATAGCACCAAAACAAGACTAGAGAGATTCCTAGTGAGTGAAAGTGGGGAAATGGGGAAGAAGAGGGTAGAAAAAGTGCCACAGTCCCAAAACGCATTCAAACCTCCAATTTTGTGGAGCACAACAAATTTAAACCATGTAAAGGAACACAATATGCACAATATACCTACAAAATATAATAGAAGGAAAGAAATGCAATATAAATCAAGCTAGGGAAAGAAGAGCCACAAAAACTAATTTTATTTCTTAAAATGATGCACAATCCATTACAATATAGGCACAAGGAAAGAATCCTTCACAAAATGCATAAATTCGAGGCTGCAACTCACAAAAATGTTGGAACAATTTTGGTAGGGTTTCTTTACATTTCAAAAATCTCCCCCAAATGAAGATGAAATTACATATATATAGATAAAAGTAGTTACCAACCTGACATCTTTCATTTATTTCTCGTATGGAGGTATGGGTAACCATACCAGTTCACTTTCCAATGGTACTTTTCTCACACGGCGAACATGGGTGTCATACCTCATTAATTTGGTTGTTGAGCTAGATAGATGCCATCGTAATAATGCTTTAGATAGTTGTCATTGACTTGGATCTGTAATTCTTCTTTGTCTAACTTTTTCAATTGGAAAGAATTGTTTTCTTTACACCCTGAAATCAAGTAAGGGCCACTCCATATTACATCAAACTTGGAGTGCCTTCTGGTTTAGCTCTGTCTGCATCCCATTTCAGAACCAAGTCTCCTTCTTGAAAAGTTCTATCTTTGGCCTTTCTATCAAAGATCATCTTGATTTGAGCTTGTTCCTTCTCCATTATTTTCATGGCCTGGTTCCTTAGCTCTTCTAGCTCCATGAGTTATGAATACCTAACTTCCATAGCTGGAACTTTAAACAACTCCAAATGCTTCATAAGCTCCAAGTCCGATAACTCAATAGATATTGGTAGTCGTGTTTCCCTTCCATAAACCAACTTGAAAGGGGAATAACCATTTTACTTCTTGGGAGTGATTCTATTAGCCCACAAGGCCAATTTAAATTCGGTATGCCAAGTCCTCTGATTTTCATCGAGGGTTATTCTTATGATTCTTAGCAAGTTCTTGTTCGTGGACTCTACTTTCCCATTACCTTGGGGGTAGTAGTTAGAAGAATTACTCAGCAGATGTCATTTCTAATAGCCCAATTAAAATATATTTTCTCCAAGAAAAGATAAGGCATTATTTGATATTATAGTGGAAGGAACACTAAACCTTGTTGCAATACCTTCGTATAAATCCATAATGCTAGCTTCATTTGCTTCCTTAAGTGCAACTGCTTCTGTCCACTTAGTGAAGCAATCAGTGGCTGTAAGAATTTGTTTATGACCTAGGTTGGAACTCGAGATAGATCATCCCAATAAAATCTAGCCCCCATTGCATGAAAGGTTGTTTAATTGAGATAGGATGGAGTGGGAGGGCTGCTAGCTTCTCTTTACATGTGAAGAAGGAACACGTCTTGCATTTCTTGATCCATGAGTAACAATCATTGAAAATATTAGGCTAGTAATAACCAGCCCTCATGATTTTAATAGTTATTGCTTTTGGGAAAAAATGACCACCTGCCTCTCCATCATGAAACTCGTGTAATACCCTCTCTATCTGATATGTCTTGATGCACCTTAGGAGGACACCATTCACATCCCTTTTGAACAAAATATTATCTACAAGCACGTATGGGATGCAATGAAGTCTAAAATACCTCCTTTTGGACTTACTCAATCCCTAAGGACTTTGACTCATTTGAAGAAAATATACAATATCTTGAGTCCAACAAGGAATGGGTATACCACCTGCAATATGTTCTTGATTATCTTGTAACACTATAACAGCTTTTGTGTTCTCTCTTGATTCAACATCTTAGTTAAAAGCTAGTTTCTCACACAATCCTTTCCCCCTAACAAATTTAGTCACATTTATATCAATATCATACTCCACGACCTTGGTTATCCAACCATCTCTCTTTTCATTAATATCCTTGTTCAAAAGAAAATATTTTACACTAGCATGTGAAACTAATAGATGAATTCTGTTATTTGACACTAGATGCCTAAATTTATTTAAACTTCTAATCACATCAAGGACATGTTTCTCAATGAACGAATATCTCACCTCATAATCCTAAAGACCTTTGCTTAAGAATGCAATAGGATGCTCTAGTCCTTCTTGATTTGGTTGTACAAGTATGGCAAGATATTGCATTTGTGCTTCCAAAAGCGTATAAACTGAATTTCTTTGAGAAATCAGGATTTACGAGGGTTGGAGCCTGTGTAATGGCCTACTTTATGGCTTCAAAGATTTATTTTCCTTCAACAGTCCATCTGAAAACCATGGTCTTCTTCACATCATCGTTAGTAGCTTGACAATATGGGAAAAGTCAGGAACAAACCTCCTAACAAAATTAATTTTCCCCAAAAATCTATGGAGATACCTTTTGTGACTTAGCAATGACAATGCTCGAATGGCTTCTACCCTTTCTAGATTAATTTCCAACCCTTCCTTACACTTTCCTTCATGAGCTAAGAATATACACTTTTTGGATTCAAATACACTCTAAATCTCCTACATCTTTGGAATACTTGTCCTGAGGTGAAAGAGGTGGCTTGTTACATTCTTAGAGAATACAATAATGTCATCTAGATACACAATAACTATCTTATTGATTAGTCCTTTGAATGCCATATCCATTTCCCTTTGGAAAGTGGCTCCAAAGCATTTGACAATCCAAATGGCATCTTCCTATAAGCATATGTGCCCCACTTCATAGTGAAGGTTGTCTTGAATTGGTCTTCCTCTTTCACCATGATTTGATTGTAGCCCGAGTAGCCATCTAAAAGTGAAAACCTTTCTGATCCACTACTACTTGTAAGATTTTCTCCATGGAAGGAAGTGGATAGTGGTCTTTGAGAGAGGCCCTATTTAAGTCTCAAAATCCACACATAACCTTATTTCCCCATTTTCTTCCTAACCGGCACTAGATTCGCTACCCATGAAGAGTGCTTGATTAGGAAGATGATGCTTTCCTCTATGAGCTTGTTCAGTTCCTTCTTCATGAGAGGATCAATGTGAGGGTTTACCGGTCTTTGCTTTTGTCTAATGGGCTTGGATTCGGATCTAGCTCAATGGTGTGTTGTGCCAATTTTGGATTAAACCCTCTCAAATCCTCATAGCTCCAAGAAAATACATTTGGAAATTCTTGGCAAAGTTGTATAAATTCATATTTTTCTTGATCAGTGTTCACCTTGCCAATTTGAAGCATTTTACCCTCTTGAATCTGAAATGAATTCTGAATCTTCCCTTTTTACTTAAATGTTGGTCTTCTCTCTCCAAAATTGATCATTGGGATTGAATATTGACTCTAGAGTCACTAAACCCTTTGGCAATTTGTTTGTCTGCAGTTGTACCACTTGATCCCCATACTGTTGCTCCAATTTCTCCTGATTTTTAATCAAGAACTCAGCCTCCTCCTGTAAGAAATTAATGATCTGTTGATCATTCTTAAATACCTTCTAGCTCATTTTATTTTCCAGTACACTTGGCCTCAAAATTACATGAATATGTGGTTGCACTTTATCTCTCTTAATATTTTCCACCACATCAAATGTTGCTCCAATTTCCACAAGCTTGTCCATAGCTTCATTCTTATTCCTCGATATGGCTTGAATATTGAACACTCCAAGATCATCACTTTGATCCAATACCCAATGCCTATAGGCTTTGAGCAGATCAATCTTAGAAGCATGTTCCCCCTAACTTGGTTGACAATTAACTCAATATCCCTAAACAATTGCAAGTTTTGTATACCCCTCTTTCTCGCCCAATTCAATCCATGTATCAAAGATTCATACTCAGTTGTATTGTTTGAACAAGTAAATTGAAAATAGAAAGTTGAGTAGTACTTCATACCTTGTGGTGACAAAATAATTTCTCCACCTCCAACACCTTACCTACTTCTTGAGTCATCAAAGAATAACTTTCATACTTCATTATCCCCTTATCATCCAAATCTGGTTAGGCTAGGAAGAGGTGTGTTTTTCTCATTCAAACAATAAACTCCCAACTCATCCTCATTTATATCCTTATATGGATCATATCCATGTTTTTGTTTTCCCATTCCTTAAGAGTCAAATCTAGGATGCCCCCAACTTTGGTATTTGCTTCCTGAGTGTTTGAGAAATCCTCTTGATCAAAGGTTGAGCAATTTGCATTGATTGGGCTTGGTACATGAGGCTCAATATGGAAATTTGTAATAGGTTCAGACCGGATTTTATTATTATCCCCATACCTTGTTCTGAAGAGCATATGAGACCAATAAGTGATAAGTAGCTTCTAATTTTGGCAGTGAAGTCTCTTGACAAGCACAATGTAAAGAGTGATAACAAGTCAATCACCGATATATCTTGATGAAGCTGTGACATTAGGACATGAATGCAATGTGAGGCTTTAACCTCTTATGATCCCAACAGTTCCCATTATTGTCCCATCTAACTATACCACTCCTTTGGAAATCAGGTTGTATTCTAGGCCCAACTAATATGTAATTTGTTTTAGCATTTTCAAACTACGAGCCCTTGAGTCAATCATGTAATTATGTACAAGGTTGTTCCTAATAATCAAAGATATATAGAATGGAGGAGGCTTCATGTTTTTACCTTGCTGACCTCCATGCACTAATTCTTTTGGAGTTGCATTAGTGATCACCTTCTCTTGATTCTTAGACAACTCGTTTGATGCTGACTAATTCTCCATGGCTGCTTGAAACAAATCATGTTGGCCCAAAATCGTCAATGATTCCCACATAGAAATTCTTACATTGGTATTATTCATTTGATCAATAATGTTGAAAGGATGTGGATTCACCTTTTTTGTCCCTTACTCGTGTATGACTTTCTCTTGCACATGGGCTACTAAAACCAAGACTGAGTTGTCTTAAAAGGTAGTATGGGCTGATTTTGAATGTTTAGGGCTGCACTTGGATTAATACCCCGAAGTGTGATAAAAGTATGAGGAGTACTTAGATTATATGACTTCCCTTCCTCTATATTCCTATTCTAAGACTTCGTGTTGGCCACCACACTTTGAGAAGGGGACTGATTTATTCCACAAAAATCCTCAACTTTCCAATTCACAAGCGTTGTCTCATTTGGAGGTGCTTCCTAATTAGCTACCTACTGTTGAATTTCTTCTTGGTTTGGTTCTTGAGGAACACCCACCATAGTCACCATCAAAACTTTATTTAAATCACCATTGAATCATGTTTCTTGATTGTGTCATTGGTTGCATGGGAAACACCATTCATATTCTTGTGCTATGTTTTTTTGAGTTAGAACCAAGGCCCTAGATGTTGAAACTACATTAGGGTTATATGCTTGGATGGCTTAACGACTTAGGGTTGTCCTTGGTTACAGTTGCCAGCTTGAACAAGTGGCATGTTTGGCTGATATGGTGGTTTATTGGGTTGGAAATGAGGATGATAAGGTCTAGAATTTTGAGTGTGTTGCCTCTTAAGAGTTACCCACTCATTTCCTAAGTTCTGCAATTGTTTCATAACCTCATAGAGTTCATTTGAATGGCTAGAAGAAGAAGTGGATGCTTCATTTGAACTCTAATTTCTTAGATCATGGATGGGGGCTATTTTAGGTGTTTGATTAGGATTAGGATTTCCCATATCCAGATAGAGAGGTATAGGTGGAATAAGTACAATTTTATTGGCTTGAATTAGGAAATTATCAACTCTAATGGCTATGGCATAGGTGTCTGGTAGGGTTATTCCTCCCATAGATTGTATCATAATAGATATATCAGAATTTAGAGCTTTAAGAAAATAGAGAAATGCACCTTCAGCTGTTGGTCTAACCGCATTGGGGATCCTTTCCCATGTTCTTTGGAATCTGGAATTGAATTCTATAATTTTCTTAGTTCGTGCCCTTTTGATTGTAGTCATCTACTCAAAAATGGATAAGTTGTCATCCCTCTCCCCAAACTGGCCACAGAGAGCTATGCATAATTGATCTCAATTTTGAATTGATCCTGCTCCCAAGCCTTTGAACCACTGCAACGCTTTTCCTTTGAAATAATAATCCAACAACTTGATTCAACATCCATCTCAACAATCTCATGTATGGGACACAGACATTTGCAATGTCTTGAATGTGGTCAATGGGAGTTGTGTGATTTTCTCCAGTGAAGTATGGGATATTCTTTAATGCTTGCTATCGGGACCGGATTTTGTGCATTAAGGGCAAGTGGACTACTTCCGTGAAATTTGCATAGGGGTTTGGAGGTGGCTGATTTGGTGGTTGTTGATGAGCCATCCTGAGTGGCCTGAGAACCCTAGTCGATTGAATAAAGGGTCTACCAGGTGGAGGTGTGGATAATATTCGATTGGTGGAGATGGAGACCTTTGTACTCTTCTTCCTCTCCTTCCTCTTCTGGAGATAACTACAAGTATTCAAAGATACCTTCTTCTCTTGCTCTAGACCAGGTTTGCACTCTTCTCATGAACTTGATAAACTTGGGTTGTTGAAACCATTGGATTTGAATGATGGAGTCGCTAGATGTGTTTCTGCAAAGCCTCTAAAGGATGTAAATTCACCAAGACACACACCCAATCTTGATAAAAAATGAAAATATTGACTTCTATCCCACTAGGCATGCCAAAATTGTTATGTCAAAAAAGTAGCACCCTAGGATTTGCACATTACAAAAACCCTACTTTTGACTAACATGGGATTGTCTCAAGGTGTGGCACCCTTGAGATTGAGACAAAAATCCATAGAATGATGGTTTATGGCCTATTCTAATGCTAACCTACTCCTAAACTATCAATTCCAAGGGACCAGAGAGAGAGAAATAGATAAAATGTAAATCCTAAACTAAGGGAGGCAATAACGCCAAAACAAGACAAATGGTGAAGAAGAGGACAAACAAATGGGGAAGAGAGAGATTCCTAGTGAGTGAAAGTGGGGGGGAAATGAGGAAGAAGAGGATAGAAAAATTTCCATAGTCTCAAAACACATTCAAACCTCCAATTTCGTGGAGCACAACAAATTAAAACCTTGTAAAGGAACACAATATGCACAATATACCTATAAAATATAATAGAAGGAAATAAATGCAATATAAATCAATCTAGGGAAAGAAGAGCCACAAAACACTAATTTTATTGCTTAAAATTATGTACAATACATTACAATATAGGCACAAAGAAATAATCCTTCACAAAATGCATAAATTCAAGGCATGCACTCACAAAAATGTTGGAACAATTTTGGCAGAGTTTCTTTACATTTCAAAAATCTCCCCCAAATGAAGGGGAAATTACATATATAGAGAGAAAAGGATCTACCAACTGACATTTTCATTAATTTCCTGTACGGAGGTATGGGCAACCATACCAGTTCACTTTCCAATGGTACTTTGATCACACAATGAACATGGGTGTCATACCTCATTAATATTATTGTTGAGCTACCTTGCATGGTGCCATTAATGTCTTTCCGTATCTGAAACTCCTTGTTGTCACCCAACATAAACCACCAGCTGATGCCCGATGAGAATGGGAAGAGTCGCCACTGACAAGGAATGATTTTCACACGACAAGAAGAAATGTTGTCATGCGATAGTGAGGGAAGGTTTGACGCGTGTGACAAGAAGTGACACCGACGCGCTGATTTGACGAGAAGGTGGTGGTGATGGGGAAGGTCGAATGACATGTGAAAAGGAGGAGTTGTTGCATGACAACAAAGTATGTTTTCACATGACAAGAGGAAAGTGGTGATGTACGTCAAGAAGAAAGCAGTGTGGCGTGCATCATGGAGGAAGCAGTTGACATGCATTAAGTAGGATGTGGTTAATGTGCGTCAATAAGGGTGTTAACGCATGTCGGGGAGGACATGGTTGACGTGCATCAAAAATGTGTTGACATACATTAGGGAGGATGCGGTTGACACACATC